>JAHHIN020000031.1:1200000-1800000 GCA_019925095.2 Dendrolimus kikuchii
TGACTCAAAAAAAAGTATTCTAATGGTGGCAGAATTTTTGAAATCAGTCCAGTATTTTTAGTTGATTAGTTACAAACATACAAAAATAAAAGTCTTTCATCTTTATAATATTAGTATAGATTAAGTTTTATTTTAATAACTCACTCAATATTGACCCACTATTACAATGTAAAATTATCTCTGGAAGTTTGTTTTTAAGAAATCACTATTAGCGATAAAACCGATTGTACTAGTTAAAATAATATTAACTCTAATATATACTGCTTTAGTGTGTGCAATAAAGAATATTTCTTCTATCCGTGCAGGAACGGAGAAAGAATACAATTTCCTGCGGCCGGGTGGCCTGTCGTAAGAGGCGACAAAACAACCCACAGCTAGGTGGTAGGGCATTTGCCCGAATGGATGGCTACCACCCCTGGTCTAGAGTATGCCGCCATAACAACCTTCAGTTGTGTTCCGGCATTAGTGACCAGGTTCCAGTGTCCCTTAAGAGAGCAGCAGCGCATTTGTAGCACTTTTGGTGTTGCAAATGTCCATAGGCGATGGTAACCGCTTTCAATCAAGTGGGTCATCTGCCTGTCTGCTGAACTCCTGCAATAAAAAAAATTATTTTATTGTATATAACAGTGTATAATTTTTACTTTGAGAGGAAGAAGATTAAGTTGGTATGGGCATATAATGAGGAGGGAAGAAAGTCAGGTGACAAAAAGAATGTTAAACTACAAGATAGATGGGTATGAATGTAAAGGTAGACCAAAAAAAAGATGGATGGATTGTGTGAAGGATGATATGATGATATGTGGTGCGACAGAAGATGTATGTCAGAGTAGAGGAGTGTGGAAGGAATAGACATATTGTGCCGACGCCAAATAATATATATCAAACTGTAATAACATAACCCTTTCTTCTATCTACAGAAATCGCAAAAATGGAAGAGATAAAAGAAGAACCAGCACTAATGGCAACACCAACCTCACAAGAGCGTATCAACATTAAACCTGAGAAACCAATCAAATTCATCAGTGTTACCAGCGAAACACTAACAGAAGAGCAAAGACAGATGTACGAATCAGTACTAGAGACTTGGAAACCTGTATTATTCCCAAAACGAACCAAACAGTACATCTGCCAGAAATGCAATAAGGAATTTAAAAATTATCAAAATCTCTACTTACATACCACAAGAGTGCATTCCTCTGAAGAGTCTGCGGTGCTCTGCGATATATGTGACAAGACATTCAAAAATAAGCATTATTTATATATGCATAGGATGAATAAACACTATTCAGAGATGGAAAAGTGTTATTGCCAGTACTGCTTTCAAGAGTTTCGTACGCGAAGAGCTCTGTACATGCATGTAAAAAAGCTACACCCATCTACATTGCCAGAATTGAAGTGTCAGGAGTGTGGGAAAGAGTTTTCAGTACCTTACAAGCTAAGATATCACATGGAATCTTGCCATAGGACCGATAAAGAAAAATACAAATGCCACCTCTGTCATAAACTTTACAAGAATCACTTGAATTTAAACAGGCATTTGATAACCCAACACACGCCTGTAGAGCGACATCCCTGCGTTTTTTGCTCTATGACATTTAAATCTCGTCATCATATGAAAAGGCACGTGTTAAATATACACCCGCCATTAGAATCGAAGGTTACGTGTCCGGAGTGCCTCAAGGAGTTTAAGAATGACCAGTACCTTAAAGAGCATATGCAAATACATTCGTCAGCAGATTCGAAGGTGAAATGCGATCTGTGTGATAAATTCTTTCATTCAGCAGTGCGTTTGAAGAAGCATAAAAAGATTGTACATCCTAACAAGCCTAAAATAAGATGTGAAAAGTGTGACAAAGAGTTTGCGCATGAGCATTACTTGCGCCGTCATAATAACTCCGTACATATGGAAGTGGACGAGACGAAATATGAGCATGAATGTGATCAATGTGGAAAGAAGTTCAAACTGCGTAAGTATCTCAACAATCATCTCCAAAGACACGAACAGCAGCATCTGAAGAGGATATCGCAGATGGTGAAAACGGTCATGGGTAACGAGAAGGACAAGAAGAAGCCGGGAAGAAAGAGGAAGCCTCGAGCGGAGATAGAATTCATCAAGTGCGAGCCTGTGTCAAGTACGGAGTCAGAATCCGGGGAGACGGAATCAGATTCGGAATAATTGTAACAATGATTTTGTTTCTGGATTTCTATGGGTTTTGCAGGTAAGGTTGTTGTAATTTTTAACATTATTCTGTTTGTAATTAGTTAATTACCTTGTAAATGATTTTTAAAATGTCATGTTGTTAACAATTTCTTCATTGTCAACTTACATGAACTTGAGTTATTGCCTTGTGTACAATTTCCGAGTTGTCACCTTGTAAACAGTTTCTAAGTTGTCTTCTTGTAAATAATTTCCTTCTGCAGTAGTTTACTGAAGACTCTAAAGATAACATGGTATAATTTTTTATAGTCTTCACAGTAATCTGTACATTTTCAAAACTGTAAAGAAAAAGCAAACAAACATATTAATAATGAAAAATTAATCGGACAACGTAACTCTGAAAAGCTTCTTCATAATATCTAAATGGCGCCACATATTTCATTCAGGTTTTAATGTTGTATTACTTAAAAGAATATATTTTAATACAGTCACAGCGGCACTGATTTATCTGTGCCTTCCATACTTGCGGTACGGGGCGTTTTAGACCTCGTACTAAAGTTACCATTGTGGCAATGCGAGGCCTATTGAGCCCTGTAATGTTTTAAAAACAAATCTTTTTTTGCTTTTATATAATAACTAGGTGATACCCGCCCGCTTCTCGTACCGTAAAATCTGTACTTAGTTGACCTCTACTTGCCGAAAGGAAAGTCCATGCCAAATTTCAAGTCTATAGGTATTATAGTTCCTGAGATATCGTGATGAGTCACTATATACGTGGATTTCAATTATATATATATATATATATATATATATATATATATATATATATATATATATATAATAAAGTAATAATAATTGGCACACAAAATCACATATTGTATATCCCCAAATTTTTTTTTTTTTTTTTTTTTATTGCAGGAGGTCAGCAGACAGGCAGACGGCCCACTTGATGGAAAGCGGTTACCATCGCCTATGGACATTTGCAACACCAAAGTTGCTACAAATGCGCTGCTGCTCTCTTAAGGGAGACTGGAACCTGGTCACTAATGCCGGAACACAACTCAAGGTTGTTATGACGACATACTTTAGACCAGGGGTGGTAGCCATCCAGTCGGGCAAATGCCCTACCACCTGCCTGTGGGTTGTTCTCTCGCCTCTTACGACAGGCCGCCCGGCCGCAGGAAATTGTATTCTTTCTCCGTTCCTGCACGGATAAAATTAAGCAAGTTACAATTGTGTCACGGGTAATATACACTCTCAGTGTCACTCTAGGGCCGATCCCGGATAACCAGACGTAGTAAATAACGGAGAAAATTGGTTTCCGTAATTTACCATACCAGGAATCGAACCCTGAGCCTCTGTGTTACAGGGAGGTAGACCGGCAAAGGCTTAGCCAGCTCAACCACAGAGGCCGTTAAAATAGTTTATGGATTTTGTTTTGTGTTGTGCGACACTAATTCAAGGTACCTCGTATTAAGGTACCATGAAACTTTGTTTTAACCAACGGAACCAAACTGAAGTTACGCCCTCTGAACCACAGAGAAGTCTGTTTTTTCTTAGCCGCACCGCAAGTGAGACACATTCGGGGCGACTTAGACCCCGTATCCCAGTGAACCGTGTTAATTGATAAAGTAACAGATTTCTAGAGAAAAACCACATGTGGCTCCATCTAGTTAAGAATATTCTAGATTTTCAGAGTCAAGTTTTACGTCTTACATGTTCCAAACCAACCGACTTTCACATTTATATCTTGTTATAGTCTTTTTTTATTAATAAATAAATAATAATACATGAAATATTTGTATGTAAATATTAGTCATTATTAAAAAATTAAATTCTATGAATAAATTCAAGATATAATACTAGTTATTATTAAAAAAATCTTTACGCATTTGATTATTTACAAATATTTGTAGTGGAAATGTTTGTATGGGAGAAGTATAAATGTATGCGGTGTATACACGAGTACAATCTAGTGACATATTAATGATTGCTTGTATTCTAATGTCACTTTTTGAAATACTATTTCGAAAAAATAGTGTTGCTCATTTTTTCTGTCTGTACATCGTTCTTCTACAGACGATGAGTTTGGCATATCACACAGGTTGTTGTGCAATCAATGATAATATTTAAATGTCAAAGGGACTATCTAAATGGAGTTCACTACTGACCCATTCCCATATCTTACAGACTGTTCATTTGCTTTTCTATCGATTAAAATTTGACACAAGCTTATGTGGACAAGTAATGTCAAACTTAAACCGATAGTAAGGGAAGTGAATGTGCACATGACTAAATTTTAAATAAATAAAGATTAAATTCTGAGCAGTTATATGCTCGGCTTGTTCTCGTGTATAAAACCCATTAGCTACTTTAACTTTTTTTTAATTAAGTGGGTAGACCAATAGAGCATCTTTAAAGACCAAAGCAGAACCTAAACAAAATTTTCAAGAATTGCGTTATCAATGCCATCTATCTCAAAACTTCAAGATCTATTTGGTACTTGAATTTCAATTATCAACGCTAGATGGCGGTAAAACTTTATAATGTAAAAAAATTGGTTGGCATTCTAAATACAATATTATGTCTATATCAGTTTGAATGTGTTTGAATAAAGATGACTACAAGAAAAGAGATTCACTGAGGAAAACATATTTAGAAAGAAAGGAAAATTTGTCGCAATATAAAGCACATATAAAACTGGGAATACGTATGTGACATATAAACACAAAACCTTCAGAAAGATGTACTTTTTGAGGCTGGTAACTCTGCATTATACTGTGTCAAAACCTGACACTGCACTGATTTTCAGTTCCAGCCTCCATCCATGTAGATTCGAACTTAACAAATAAATTGCTTTTTAATTTAAGTTCTTCTATTTGCTCTCCTGTAAAACATTAAAGAAAAATACTTCAATTAAACGTATTTGAAATTTTTGTTTAGTAAATGTTTGGTTTTTAAACATGCGACAATTTTCTTTAGCCATAAAAATGATGCAAAAAGTGTACTATAAAGAAATTTATCTAATAATTATATAGTAAGGTTACATAAACTTCGCAGTATCATGGACGACGTGTGTAAATCGGTAATTATAACGAATTTATTTTGAGCTTTCAATTTGTAAAAAAACAAATCGATCTTAATTGTTAGAAATAGTTTCATAAGTGACTTTTTTAACTGATTTTCGTTTTTTATTATTTTATTAAAAAAATACAACCTTTGTTATTCTTATTTATATTAGTGATTTATTATACCCAACAATATTTTACACTTTAAAGACAAAATAAGTAATTAAAAGTCACATTTGAAATCTTTTTTAACAATTAAGTTCGTTTATTTATTTAAATTGACAATACCTCATGTCTGTCAAAATTGAAAGACAGAAATAAAGTGTCTATTTTCGGCTTTAGGAATAACAATCGCAATACACTAATACAGTGCGAGCAAAACTTTAATGCGCGTTTGAAATTCTTACACGTTATCGCGCGGAATATAATTATAAAGTTCACAGACTGAGCTGAGTGGAGTGTTGCGCTCTCGCTCACACGCTATCCGGACTCGCATGCCATCTCTTTCGCACAACATCGTGAGGTGTAATAAATATTAACATTCGACTGAAGTTGCCTGATCTTTTGGAAGTACACTCAAAGCGCATTTAAGTTTTACGCGTACTATACTTTAAAGTGTTACGTTGATTGTTAGTTTCCCCTGTTCACTAGATGGCGCTAATATTGATTATTTGCTATATTAATTACGTAACATCTGTAACAACTTATTGATTTAGTTCTTATACTTCAAATATAGAATTGAACTTATTGAGTACCTTTAAATTTGAAAATCGTGAGATATATTTTAAATGATAAATAAAATTTGTTGTTTGTGTCCGTATCAAAATTATAAAATTAATTTTAGAGTTTATTTTAACGTACGTTATCTGTAATAAAACTACGTTTTAACGGTTTTAAGCGCAGTAGTTTATTTTATTTTTATTATTCCGACTTTTCGGCCACTTAATAATAACCATAAACAAAATAATTAAAATGAACAAGTTCACAGTAGGCTAAATAAAACTAACAATACTTATTGGCACTTGACATATTTGTCTTCCGCGATGACGGCTACTGAAAAGTGGCCGAAACGTCGCAATAATAAAAATCATATACCGCGCTTAAAACCGTTAAAACGTAGTTTTATTATGTATTCTAGTCACGAATGCTTACTAAAATATTGTATATTATCAAGTAAATTTCACTTTTTACATATATGTATATAAAATTTTCTAGAGGTCGTGGATTTATTTTATTTTGATTAAATATCGATACTGGTCGAGATGCATGAGGGATTAAAAAAAAAACTAATTCTTTGCTGTCTTTAACTTATTATTTTTTTAATAAGCTTGCCATTTTATATCATGTATACAACTGCGAAGTTTCATTGTTTTAACCTTGAATTTATGAATATTGTTAATGTTGTCAATTAGTTTTAAAAATTTGGAAGTTTCGATGTATTTTCCATTTATTCAGCGTGTGATTCACGATAGATGGCGCTGGAGCATTTTGTAGGACCATCGAGCTCAATTGTCATGTTCCTACATCGCGCCAACGGATTTCCGAGATCTTAGTGAATAAGGTGCAATCTTTCATGGGCATTTATAATATATAAAGCGGTTCTTAAAAGTTGAAACTTCTCGGGCAAATGTTTTATGTGCCGCATTTAGAGATTTTATATAGCGGGTATTTGCGATGGTGACTGAAATTCTGAAGACTTGCCATCCGGCTGGTGGTTGGCTGGTTGTTCATAAACAGCCAAGGTTAAGTTGTCCAACGACTTCGCCAGCTGTCTAATGAAAACTAATGTGTGACAAAGCCCACGCCTAGCAGCGATCGAACGAAGCCAGAAAACACTCCGCGGTGAGCGCTGAAAGAGCTTCTAGTTGAACTGCACGCGTTGCGCAATAAACAAAAAGACATAAGTAGCTCTTATGGACCTTTGCGTTACGCCGGTGGCCTATTTTTTTTTTTGGCCTGGGAAAATCCGTTTGAGGACTAAGCCGCGACAGGCACAGAAGCCTGGGGGGATGTTCGCGACCCGTGTGTGGGATTCGCCAGATCGGGGGTGGTACTAGCGTGCCCAGTCAGAACTGGTGCCACGCTATTGCCACTCCCCAGTTAGGGATACCCACTAAAACCTCTGGGTGTTCCGTCCTGCGCCTTATACCAGGGCTACGGGTATATGGGATTCGCGTCTCCGCGTGCCCTGGCAGGCGTGGGCCTCCCTCACTAGGCCTCTTCCAATGCCGGGGTCTAAACCCCCGGCTCTCCTAGGTCTTATCCGGGCGTGGGGCATGTGCAGGTGAGTGAGAACTCCTATACCCCAAGGGACCCCACCCGCGCCGCCCTATATAAAATGTCCCACGCTCAACTAAGCAATGGTTGTCTAGAACATTCATTCCGCGTACAACAATGATCTGGAGGGAACTTCCCGCCGCGGTTTTCCCTTTGCCCTATGGCATGGGGTTCTTTAAGAAGGGTGTGCCAGGTGGTAGGGCATTTGCCCGACTGGATGGCTACCACCCCTGGTCTAAACTATGTCGCCATAACAACTTTGAGTTGTGTTCCGGCATTAGTGACCAGGTTCCAGTTTCCCTTAAGAGAGCGGCAGCGCATTTGTAGCAACTTTGGTGTTGCAAATGTCCATAGGCGATGGTAACCGCTTTCCATCAAGTGGGCCGTCTGCCTGTTTGCTGATCTCCTGCAATAAAAAAAAGGGTGTTATAAAATTTCTTAGACGTCGCCAACGCGTTGGCGACACCCCTGCTGTTGCAAGTATCTATAGGCGACGGTAACCACTTTTCATCAGGTGGGCCGTCTGCCTGTTGCCTGTTTCATGCAATAAAAAAAACCTATGTCAAGACCCACTTAGTGAAAGGCATTTATGTCTTGGCAACGATATTTTGGTAGGTTGTCCATGATTGGCTGCAGCGTAGTTGGCTTAGCCTTGAAGCATGGAATACACTTATATATGCGTGAACCAATAACACTGCGTGCTGGAACTATCCAGTATTTTTGACTTATCAAAGTTAACTGACAAGTTCACGCCTAGCCGTCAACACCGGTTGGCGAATCATTCACGTATTAGCCAAGTAGCCATTAGCTGGTTGGAACGATGTTCCTTATCTCACGTTACTCATACGCTCGGCGGATGGGAGCTAAACGGAGAAAGGTGTTAACCGCAATGAAAAATGCTGACCGCTGCATAGTGTATGCCTCTACGCCATCTGGATTCTGCGCGATGCTACTGTAGTTTGATGTTCGTTGTATACAATCAATCATTATCATTCATATCAATTGTTTAGCCCTATTATTATGAATGCGAAAGTAACTTTCTAACTTTCACGGAAAAACTACTAGACCAATTTGGATGAAATGAAAAATTATGTAAAAAAGATGTCCCCATAAAAAGAATATAAGAACGTGTGTGTGCAGTTCACACGCAGTAGAAGTGAAACTAGCACGTTTCACTAATCTATTTATTGGAAGAATTTTCGCATTTCTATTCTATTATGGAAGTCTATATTCTTAGGTATTTTGACCCTTATTCGTAATAATTCAATCTAAATTACACTTATAATCACTAGCATAAAGTTCAAAGTTCAATGCACTGTTACGCACAATTTCCTTTGATATACGTATAAAAGAATATCTGCCTTATGTTTATATAGATAGAGCTAAAATTAATTTAAAATCTTTAAGTTTTGTTTCCAAGTGAAAATTGATACTAACGGATGAAGAGAAATGTGTTTTATTTCGAACTAAATAAGGTTGAATTTTATGTGTTCAACTCTTTAATGTCGCTTTTTTAGTTGCATCGAGTTTCAAATCACAACAATTCTAAAGAAGTTTCACTTCAAAAAGATAAAAAAGCATAAAAGAACCTCTGCTTTATACAACGACAGAGGGGGTGACTTAAAAAATAAGCTTTTTAAATCCTGGATATCATGTAGCAGCAGAGCGCTAGCCAAGACAAGTGAAACGAGCCCAAACACGACGGGTCTATCTTGTTTAGTACAGGGGTTCCTATGGCCACCTTCCGACTCCATCATCAGATCAGCTCCATGGTACCATATTATTGCGTTGTCACGCGATATACATATGCGTGCAAAATTTCAGCTCAATCGGATACCGGGAAGTTGGTCAAATTTAACTTGCAAGATTCCACCCGAACTTACATACATACATAGGTACATCCATTGCAAGTTTCTATCCGTGCAGGAAGGGAGAAAGAATACAATTTCCTGCGTTGGGGCGGCCTGTCGTAAGAGGCGACTTAACAACCCACAGCCAGGTGGTAGGGCATTTGCCCGACTGGATGGCTACCACCCCTGGTCTAAAGTATGTCGCCATAACAACCTTGAGTTGTGTTCCGGCATTAGTGACCAGGTTCCAGTCTCCCTTAAGAGAGCAGCAGCGCATTTGTAGCAACTTTGGTGTTGCAAATGTCCATAGGCGATGGTAACCGCTTCCCATCAAGTGGGCCGCCGTCTGCCTGTCTGCTGATCTGCAATAATAAAAAAAAAGTTAAATAAAAGCTTATATAACTCGATATATGTGGGCTTTTCGATGGTCTTCGAGAACTTCGTCCCAAAGACACCTCATTCGTATTTTCTTAGCCAGCTAATGGACTACCATCAGCCGGATGGCACGTTTATGGAATTCTGGTTGGTGACCATCGTTAATCTGATCTACAAATTACGTCACACGATTTAATGATTTTTAACCCCTCCCCCGTCCTTGTCATATCCGTGAGACTTCCCCCCCCCCCTCCCCTTCCTAGTGTGACATCACATATTTTGCAATTTTACATCAACTAGTTATCTATATATTAATACGTGAAGCAAAAACTTTGTACACATTTTAATGAAAATTGCGCGGACGGAGGAGTATGAAATTTCGCACACTTAGTTTATATATAGGGCGTTCCATTAGTAACTCACAACGCTCAAAATGCTCAGTTAGCCGTTCCACAAGGCGACCGCGATCGCTGTGGTCGTGGCGAAAACGTTACTAATGACGTCATCATTTTCGATCACCCGACGCCCACAACAACCCATGTCAAAAGGTGGGTCGAAGTGGGCATTGACCACAGAGCATTAATTCTCTTTTGTCAATACGCTGAAAAAGTCGCGATTTTCATATCAACCAATGACATTTGCGTAATGCGTATGACATTAATGACATCAACGCTCCATAACCCGTTCCACTACCGTTTATGATTATAACTTCCGCAAGCAAGTGGAACGGGAAAAATCGCGGTGGTGCGCGTGGTCGTTGTGAGTGTCTAATGGAACGTAGCCATAGAGAAGAAGCGACGAATGCTATTTTTTTTTAAATTATGCATAAAAATTACATTAAATCAATAAAAAAAACGTTACACACACTACCATGTATTTGACACAAGCACGCATATATACTCTTTTGTTTATTTTTTAAGTGAAATTAACAGTGTAGCCTTGGCGATATCCGTGATCATAGAAGTATAGTCTTTGACAACAGAACCTTAATAATGTTCAAACTTATAAATTAAATTAATTATGGACGAATTTCGACCACTAGGTGAGCACTAAATTAAAACAGCAGTTCCATAATTAGCTTAAATAAATTAGATTTTGAAATAACGTCAATATACTCTTTTGTTTATTTTCAAAGTGAAATTAACAGTGTAGCCTTGGCGATATCCGTGATCGTAGAAGTATAGTCTTTGACAACAGAACCTTAATAATGTTCAAACTTATAATTTAATTATGGTTGAATTTCGACCACTAGGTGAGCACTAAATTAAAACAGCAGGTCCATAATTAGCGTAAATAAATTAGATTTTGAAATGACGTCAATATACTCTTTTGTTTATTTTCAAAGTGAAATTAACAGTGTAGCCTTGGCGATATTTCTGATCATAGAAGTATAGTCTTTGACAACAGAACCTTAATAATGTTCAAACTTATAATTTAATT
This sequence comes from Dendrolimus kikuchii, assembly GCA_019925095.2. Taxonomy (NCBI): domain Eukaryota; kingdom Metazoa; phylum Arthropoda; class Insecta; order Lepidoptera; family Lasiocampidae; genus Dendrolimus; species Dendrolimus kikuchii. Next base: position 1,211,169 of record JAHHIN020000031.1, read on the forward strand.
ATGGTTGAATTTCGACCACTAGGCGAGCACTAAATTAAAACAGCAGTTCCATAATTAGCTTAAATAAATTAGATTTTGAAATGACGTCACGAACTTCAGGACCCCTCCCAGCCCTTATACACAATGTCGCACTTCGTCGACCCCCCCTCCCCCCTTACGTGTGACGTAATTTTGGATGGGCCCTAAGGTTGTAAGGGTGTAGTCCGTATCCGCTTAAAAGAACTAGAAGATAATGAGTTTTTCTAATAATCGCAATTTAAGGTCCCTGGGTGCGGCAGTATTTAATTGTAAATACACGTGTTTTATATGAATTCAATGAATTTTCTTTTATAATATTAATCGGACGTAGTTATGGAAACTGGAAACGAAATACATACATACATACATAACTTCACGCCAGTTCCCTTGCGGGGTAGGCACGAACAACAGAGCGCCATTTAGGCTTATTCTTACACACCTCCATTCCATGATCAAATTGATCGTGTACTAGCAGAAGGTGATGTCAGGAGCCTTAAGAACAGACGAGCGTGCATGACAAGAGCTATGAATGTCAAAGAAGCAAGTGAGGTGTGTAAGAATAAGCCTGAATGGCGCTCTGTTGTTCGTGCCTACCCCGCAAAGGAACTGGCGTAAAGTTATGTATGTATATAATACCTATAGAAACATTTCTGGCACAAGGCGACTTTGTTTTATGTAAAGATATACTGACAGGCCGTTAACGTCACACTGCTAGGCTCGAGCCTCCCACAATTTGGGAGAGGGTCCAAGGCGGCTTAGCAGTTTTGACTCATAGGTTATCTCGATGTGCAGATTTCATCACGATGTTTTCCTTCATCGTTGTTAGCGCGTGGTAATTGTAACAACATGCACATTAGGTGAGAAAACTGCCTAAGTGGTGCACGCGTTCCAGCCGGGATTCGACTCGGCGTCCTCTGAGTAGCCATTTTGTGTTTCTTGGTTCCAGTTTGTGTAACTACGAGCTCATAATTTGTATTTCAAATTTGTCACCTATCATAATAAAGTATTAAAAAATATGCCAACAACAAATCGATTATAAGTCAGGATTTCAGTCTTAATCCAAATGTGAAATGCAAGATAATCATGACTTGCGCTAAACTTTGCAACCTAATAGTCGACTGCGCAATATATGCTTTCTCATAGAAAATCATGTATCACGCAGCTTTATTCTGTAGGTGCTATAGTTTAGCGCAAACTGTATTATTGTATTTTAACACGGAAGAAGAATACTAAAACACTCGGCCAGTTAAAGATTTAATGATCTGAATCCCCTAAATCTTAAATGACTGTTTATCCGTGCAGGAACGGAGAAAGAATACAATTTCCTGCGTTGGGGTGGCCTGTCGTAAGAGGCGACAAAACAACCCACAGCTGGTAGGAAATTTGCCCGTCTGGATGGCTACCATCCCTGGTTTAAGTATGCCCCCATAACAACTTTAAAAGAGCAGCAGCGCATATGGCGTTGTCCAAAGATGATGGTAATCACTTTCCATCGGCTGAGCCGTCTGCCTGTCTGCTGAACTCATGCAATAAAAAAATATGGCGTTTTATTATTTTAAATATGTTTTTTATTCCAAATCAATTAGTTCCTTTTCAAATGTTCATTGATTTGGTGTAGAAATCTGTTTTATTTTAAAAAAAATGGAAAAACGCGATAGGTTATCGACGTGTGGCTCCATCTAGTAATGTGGGATTTAGAAGTTTTCAGAATCAATTTTTGTATTCGTCAATTGTTCATAGTATTCTTCCTTCGTGCTATTTGATAGATTTTTTAACGATATAACAAAGGTAATTGTTTCTAATATCTAGTAATGAAGGTAGTTTAATATATTGATTAAATACAATGCGCGGCAGACATATTGAAACTATTATATAGTGTAATACAAATAGTATTTAATACGATATTCAAAACTCGCTAGATTAATATATAAGACTCGCTAGGGGAAATTAACAAAAATTAGTATGATGCTATGAATATGTTATTACTAATATTATAAACAGGTAAAGTTCGGTGTAATCTCCAGTACTATTGATTCGATTTTGAAAATTCTTTCACGAGTAGAAGAATACATTATTCCCGAGTGACATAGACTGCTAATATTTGACTGTGATTAATAAATCAGAAAAGTAAAAATATTTTACGCCCAGCGAAGTAGACACGGAAGCGTCTGTCAAAAATGTTACAGCAATAACGTGCCACGCAAGAATTGCGCACACCCTCGTACGAGGCACTGCGAGTAGTTTCTGCGTTTATGAATTAATTAAGTCACAAAGCTTAATTAAACCTTGATGTGCGTGGTTGCATGTTTAATTTTTAATGACGCCCAACGAAGTGGTCACGGGTCATACAGCTTGGCTCGAGTCAATTTCCAAGCCTCGATCCTGGGGAAGTTATCCCCTTTTTCAAGTATAAAACATATCCTATTTTACGCCTGTTATTGCGATATACCTATATTTTTATTTTTAATTACCTGGACTAAAATGACAGTTGCAAGCTTGAAGCATAGTGTTGTTGTTTGCCTCATTCTTTAGTGAATGTAATCACCACTATGAGGCTACGTTCCATTAGACACTCAAACGATCGCTATTATTCCTGTTCCACTTGCTCGCCGGCGTTACGTACGTACGTAATTGTAAACCCAAATGGAACGGTTATTCGATCCACCTCTTGACATGTGTTGTTGTGAGCGTTGTGTGACCGAAAATGATGACGGTTTCGCACGACCACAACGACCGCGGTCGCCCTGTAGAACGGCTAACGAAGCATTTTGGGCGTTGTGAGCTACTAAAGGAACGCGCCGAGTTGAATCCCATAGAATTTCTATAGGGTACTTTTATTATTTATACTCTGATTTTTAATTATCTGGACCAAAATGACAGCTGCCATCGACCTTTTTTTTATCTTGCAAGCTTGGAGCAGTTGTGTAGTATGGCTGATTCATAAGTCAGTTGTTGATTCAACTGACACAACTCACTTATGAATCAAAAAGGGTCGATCGCAGCTGTCATTTTAGTCCAGATAATTGAAAATCAGAGTATAATGCAATGATTTTAAGTAGGACCAAATAAATATACAGACGGTCACTTATAAACTTGTATATTTATACTACGATGTATATTAGGTATTGCTGAGGTTTTAATTTATTTTTAATAACTTTATGAAAGGTATTTTCGTTTAGTCTTATGCTTTGTATATAGACACGTGTATGGAATGGAAGCAGTTTATTAGCTTAATAGTTATTTACGATACTAGTGTGGTACGTCAACAACCACCAGTCTGTCATACAACGGTTTTTCAACTTACGAATTTGCAAGAAAACAAATCAAATATTAGTCGGAAAGTCGCTACAATCTTTGACGGTTCTAATATGAAAATGGCGCGCATTTACAATTGGCGCCACGCGCGCGTGGTGAAAATTAGAACTACATCTTTCGTCTTATTTTCTCTATAGTATTAAAGTGCGACAAATGTATTGATCAGCGCTTCCATGGAGGTTCGATTTATTAGCTTATTTATACTCGTAATAGGAAACTCCTTGTTGGAATTCTTATATATTTTTTTCACTTAAGTACCTATTTTACTGCACGTTCTGTTGTATGATGGAAAAAAATATTTTATCACTGTTTTTTATGATTCCAGAAGGCTAACATGGTCTGTTAGCTGTCTGGAACGTTGGAAAACCTTTTAATATAAGTTGTATCAGAATCTGTCAAATAAATTTTAAGTTGAATCTATTCAAACTTGAATACTAATTTTATACATACATACATACATACATAACTTCACGCCAGTTCCCTTGCGGGGTAGGCACGAACAACAGAGCGCCATTTAGGCCCATTCTTACACACCTCACTTGCTTCTTTGACATTCATAACTCTTGTCATGCACACTCGTCTGTTCTTAAGGCTCCTGACATCACCCTCCGCTAGTACACGATCAATTTGATCATGGAAGGTGTGTCGTGGCCTTCCACGACTTCTGCATCCATCCACTTTTGCATTGTATATCTGTTTAGTCATTCTTTCATCATGCATTCTTTCCACATGCCCGAACCACCGGAGCATTCCTTTCCTTACCTTCACCCCGACACTCTCTTTCAGAGCAACTCTCTTTCTTACTTCGGTATTACGAACGCGGTCCGCGAGCGTCACTCCGCAGATTTTGCGCAGTGCTCGCATCTCAACCGCGTTTACTCTACTTTCATGCTCTCTCTTCGATACCCAACTCTCGCTTCCATACGTGAGCGTAGGTACCAGCACCGCGTTGTGTATGGCGAGCTGGGCCTTCTGGCTGAGGTTCTTAGCGCCTAGAAGTTTACCTAACGCTCCATTCAAACTATTCCCCAAATTTACTCTTCTTTCTATATCAGCGGTGTACCTTCCATCCCTGCTAAAAGCACATCCAAGATATACAAACTCATTCACTTGCTCCAGCATAACATCATCGACCATTATCCTTGCATTCGTTCTGGTTTCTTCTCTTTCAAACACCATAACCTTTGTTTTCTTCGCATTCAAATGTAAGCCTCTCGCCTGACAGTCATCTTTCATCATTGTGACTAGTGTTTGCAGTTCTGATGGCGATTCGGCTAAAAGCACGGCATCATCCGCATAAAGCAAGGTGCTTACAACTAGATCACTCATTCGCACCCCAACATCCATCAATCTTATTCTCTGGAGACAATCGTCCAGGTATAGGATGAACAGCAAAGCCGACAGCACGCAGCCCTGCCTGACGCCAATATTGATGTCAAACCAGGGCGACAGGCTGCCATCCACTCGCACGCATGCCATACAGTCCTCGTAAGTGGACTGCACAGCACGCATCAATTGGCCATTAATCCCATATCCGGGCAATATGTCCCAGAGCTCCTTCCGCACAACCCTGTCAAATGCTTTCTCTAGATCCACAAAACCGCAGAAAACCTTCCGGCCCATAGCCAGCTGCTTCTCTACGATATTGCGGAGAGAGAAAACTTGATCCATACATCCCCTTCCATTTCTGAAGCCACCTTGTGCATCCCACAGTAATCCATCGGATACCACTCTCATTCTCTTTTCAATAATCTTCGTATACACTTTAGATGCTGTGCTGATCAAACTGATGGCCCTGTAGCTGGCGCACTCCATACGTGACCCCTTGCCTTTATACAAGGGCACGATGACAGCGCGCCTCCAGTCCTTGGGAACCTTTCCCGTCCTCCAGCATAAGTTGCATAAGGACAGGAAAGCGTCCCGGACGCAGGTTCCACCATATTTGATCATCTCAGCAGACACACTATCGATTCCTCCTGCCTTTCCCGACCTCTTCCAACGTGATCTCGGATGCTGACTCCTCGGAGTCAGTCACAGACTCAGTCGTGGTGCCAGCATCCGGGATATCATCATACATTTCTCTAAAATATTCACTCCATCGCGCTAACACCTCTTGTGGGTTAGCAAGAACGTCCCCTGCTTTAGATTTTATTCTTTCCATTCTGGAAGCTGACGAACAACCCCGAGACTTCTTAACCTCTCTCCAAAAGAGTTTGGTATTCGCCTTGAAGTTCTCCGTCAGCTTCTCTTCTTCTTTCAATTTTATACTTTCGCGCTTCTCTTTCACTAAAGCTTTGGTTTCGTTCTTGCAGAGGCGATAAAATTTTTTCTTCATCTCTTTCATACTGTCATTCTGTTGCAAAGAAGCAACATAATCCAGCCAGGCTTTTCTCTTTCTCTCTACGCTGGATTTAACATCCGCGTCCCACCATTCATCACCTTTCGTTGTTATGTGCCTCTTTGCGCATCCACATGCTTCTTTTGCGCTTTCCACTATACTTTCTTTCATACTATCCCAGTCATTATCCACATCTAAGTCGGAGAAGTCCGCTTTTGCAAGCCTTTCTTCGACTAGGCGCGCATACATACTCCTTACACTAACATCTTCCAATTTTTCACACTTTATTCTTTCAAGCTCCCCGAAATTGGTACGCACTCGCCAGTGTCTCCACTTCCTGAAAAGGCCCACAAACCGGCTTATCACCAGGTAGTGGTCCGTTTCAAGAGTGGGGCCTCTGTAGGCTCTTGTATCCATTATTGTGTTTCGGAGGCGACTATCTATTAAAATCAGATCAATCATACTTTTCTGATCATTCATTCCCCATGTATACGTGTGAATATCCTTATGATGGAATAAAGTGTTCGACACAAGCAAGTTTCTTTCCATGCATACGTCTATGATTGGCCTACCAGCATCGTTCACTCTCTTGTCACCATAGGGTCCAAGCACAGCCTCAAGGCCGTCTCGTTTGGTGCCCACCCAGCCATTAAGATCACCACACATAATTATTCTTTCATTCCCTTCAGCCAGATCCAGAATTTCTCTCACAGACTCCCAAAACTTCTCGAGTTCTTGGGGATCCGCTGAGCTTACGGGAGCATAAGCTGCGACCAGAAAAACTCGCGTAATCCCCAGTTTTAGACGGACCCAGAGAAGTCTCGGGTTCACCAGACAATAGTCTTTTACTCCAGACACAAAGCGGGTTGAGAGTACGACGCCTACCCCCCCACTTGCACGCTCGTCCAGGTCCACGCCGGACCACAGAGCAAGCATGCCACCGGGGAGGTCATCGATGTCGCACCCCTTCCGCTTTGTCTCTGTCAGACATAAGGCATCCAGGCTTCTCTCATTCATTATATCAATCATTTCGTCCATCTTATCTTTCATTCCACCTCTCACATTCCACGTGCCTATACGGCACTCTGCTCCTCTCGACCCGCCAGGTTTGGCGCTGCGTGAAGGGTGGCGGCCCCCTTCGCCGCATGCGCGAGAGTTCACACCGACGGGGGCGCATCGGTGAGCGTCGCCTGCGGGGGACGCCCTATTGTGCACTGCACGTCTGTGAACTCGGGTCAGAATTGTGGCCCTCTGGGCCAGCGGGGATCGCGACGAGCACGCTTCTGTGTTCTACGTCTTGAATGTCAGCGTGTCAGCTGTTGAGTCGTGAACTTTTTTTTTTAGCAACCCTGGCATCTGTTAGGCAATGGTAAAATCCTTCAGCGTGGGCTATGTTCTAAGTCTTACGCTCTTCCTGCCATAAGCGCGGGGCACATGGGAGGAGGGTGGTTTTAGTGGAGTATTGAGTCTTCGATTCTCCACACAAGCCGCCGATTTGACTCTGGTGCGTCCATTCGTGGGTGACACCTCTTCGCTTTGGTCTAGTCCCTAGTAAAAGACCTGGTAGGGTGCGAAACGCGCATTCCCCCGCCTCAAAAAAAAAAGGTAAAATCCTCAGTTCTGCCAACACTTCACGCCTGAAATATAATGAAGAATTCAAATAAAGTGGGTTTTTTTTAATCTATACTAATATTATAAAGAGGTAGGAGTTTTTGGCGGAAACTGAAACGGGAAGTTGTGCTGTGCAATTTTATTTTCTAAAAATGTGTAAAATCACTAAAGATATTGATAGTTTTTGAGTAGTAATTACGTGTTTTTGCGAGAAATGTGAACTGTATAGTCAAATGTGGCCTTCGAGTTTTCACAAGAACTCCGTTATACAGCGTCGATTGTAGCCTACAATACAATTGCGCCCGGCTTAAAGGCCTACTTGCCAAGCAATATAGATTAAAAAGAAATATAAAGAGGTAAAGTTTGTGACGTTGTAGGGGGTAATCTCCGAAACTACTGAACCGATTTCTAATTAACTGAACTTCGAACTGCTGAATCTTCATTTTCCAAAAAAAGCTACAGTATATATTTAATATTTTTTTAAGTTTTCGCGACTACTATATATCAAGGGCTTCATAACATATAAGCGTATACGCAAAAGGGCCATTTTTTTGTTGTTTAATAAAAACTATGAATGTTACAATTTAGAAAGTTTTACCAGTATGCAAGTGTGCCTAAATAGCCGGGTATTCCAAATTTCAGCCTTATACACTTAACTAGTTTTGTTTTATTCACAATTTTGTCCATTGTGTAAAACTGAATTTTTTTTATGAAGCCCTCGATATAATTTATCCGTGCAGGAAGGGAGAAAGAATAGAATTTCCTGCGGCCGGGCGGCCTGTCGTAAGAGGCGACTAGACAACCCACAGCCAGGTGGTAGGGCATTTGCCCGACTGGATGGCTACCACCCCTGGTCTAAAGTATGTCGCCATAACAACCTTGAGTTGTGTTCCGGCATTAGTGGCCAGGTTCCAGTCTCCCTTAAGAGAGCAGCAGCGCATTTGTAGCATCTTTGGTGTTGCAAATGTCCATAGGCGATGGTAACCGCTTTCCATACAGTGGGCCGTCTGCATGTCTGCTGAACTGCTGCAATAAAAATAAAAAAATATTCTGACGTTTAGGCCACTTTTCAGTAGCAGAGATCGCGGAAGACAAAAAGGTCAATTGTCAACGAGTATTTTAAAGTTTTATTTAGCCTACGGCCAATTTAATCATTTTAATTATTTAATTTTTGTTTATGGTTATTATTTCCTCTATGGGAGCCTAATCTAATTTACCACCGCTTCGCAACATTAAATTAAATTAGGCTCCCATCGAGTAAATAATAAACAAAAATTAAAACTAAATAATTAAGATATAACATGTATGTCTCTGCAGATTACGGGCCATAAAAATGGCCCGGACTTTTGGAGGGCTTGCGTGGGGCCATGGGAAGGCCAACACGTAGAGGCCCTTTGACAAATTTGATGTAAATGTGGCGTGACACTGACCGGCGATTATCCCTGTCTACACTATATACTAATGCACCCAAGGACAAACCCCGGTAAGTGTAGGAGTATTGTAGAACTCCTAGTGGAGTTACATATCAAGGACTATGGCGCCTTCCCGTCTCAATGTTCAAGGAACTTGGAAAAAATGGGCCGACGGTGACTCGCCACTCACTGCATGGACCCCTAAACATGCCAAGACTGGCGAAGGGCACCGTGGGTGTGAGTGGCTAAGAGGTGTCGAGAGGTGGGCTGCAGGTTCACCGAAGCTACTTCTGACGTTATGCCATTTATCACTTACAACCCTGGAGCTTGAGTCTTAGCTCTAGCGATCTCCACTTCGTGCCGGCTGGCTAAGGCAAGCGCAGAGTCGGATCCGAGGTGTCGCTACTCACCCAAGGCCACAAAGCCCCCCACATTAACAACCGCCCCATATTCCAAGAGATGAGTGACATTCCGTCCGTCTCTTACCATCGTCACGTACCAGGCCATACATACATACATACATACATAACTTCACGCCAGTGCCCTTGCGGGGTAGGCACGAACATCAGAGTGCCATTTAGGCTTATTCTTACACACCTCACTTGCCTCTTTGACATTCATAACTCTTGTCATGCAAGCTCGTCTGTTCTTAAGGCTCCTGACATCACCTTCTGCTAGTACACGATCAATTTGATCATGGAAGGTGTGTCGTGGCCTTCCACGGCACCAGGCCATACTTGTACAAACTCCACTCCTCTACAGATCTATCATATTATATATAGTTAGATTCATCTGCATGTGTTATTAGATCACCCAGCCTTCAATATACGTGCCTAAGAGCGATTGTGTAATTAGGTTTATATAGAGAATACGGCATTGAACGAGAGGTGAACTTGTTTGCATAGGGAGGTCGCGAGTCGATACTTTCCAAAGTTTTGTCGATATACTTACCTATTGTAAGGGACGATGGTTGAAGCTGGGCAGACCCTGTTGACAAGTGGCATTAGCGCTAAACGAATAGAATGAAAATGTATGTACTAAATGTGTTAAGTTTGTTTATTTATATTGTTTTTTTTATATTAGTAACTATAATAAGAATTTTCTTTCCCCCCCGCAGGGGTGCTTTGTGGCAAAGCCTTAAGTGAGTAGCGACACCTCGGACTTGATTCCGGGGGCCAAGGTAAGGCCCCCACCTTCGTGCTTGCCTCAACCGGCCGGCACGGAGTGGAGATCGCTATAGCTAAGACTCAAGCTCCAGGGGTGGAAGTGATAAATGGCATCACGTCAGAAGTAGCTTCGGTGAACCTGCAGCCCATTTCTCTACACCCCTTAGCTACTCACACCCATGTTGCCCCTGCCGTCTATGCCATTATTTGGGGCCCATGCAGGGGGTGGCAAGTCACCGTCTGCCCATTTTTTCATGTTCCCCGAACATTGCAACGGGCCGGCGCTATAATCACCATATTCCCAGATCCCTAATACCACTAGCAGTTCACCCCAATAGCCCGGTACTTTTTGTTCTCATTTCCCACAATAGTCGTACATTGACCGGGGCTTGTCCTTGGGTGCATTATTATATGGTGTAGGCCCCTACGTGTTGACCTTCCAATGGCCTCACGCAAGCCCTCAAAAAGTCCGGGTCATTTTTATGGCCTGTGGTCTTGAAAGACATACAGTATTTTTCTTTCCTTTTATTATCTTAGTCTTACTGAGTATGAACTGTTTGCTACAACTGCAGTAATTGTGTAACATATTTCTGTATAAAATTTATGTAAAGAAGAGTTTGAACTAGATCAGGCGTGTTGCTGGGGAGTTTCTATCCGCTTCTTCTCTTTGACAGCAATAACAGTTCACGGCACGCTGGCTCCGTGTAGGCTCCCGCTTTCTTCAAGTGGAACTTTTTTGTTTTAAATAGATTCTCTAGTACGTAGTATATATTGTTACGAGTTGCAGGACTCGAATTAAAATGTCTGTTAGAATTACTATAGAATTTATTAGAACTATACAAACACGTACAACACCGGTACAAATATGATAACACGCACAAAGTCCGTCACTAAATAGATTACCGAATGTAGTACACACGTCTTGCTTCGTTTGTGCTTATCCCTCGATTGACGATCTCTCCATTGGGGCATTGCTTTAACTGCACAAATACAATATGTCTCTCACCCGCGTGGACTGAATTCCTTAGAATCACACCTGGCTAATGACTATCATAAAAGATTACAATACACAATGGGCTGTTTTCTAATCACAAATTTTAAACACAAAGTAAACAAAAGAAGTCCAAATGCGGAAAGGTGATAAAGTGTGTTTTTATAGTATGCAGTTGTGAATCCACTTTTGTCGGCACCTCGGTCGTAACAATATAATGCAATTTATTGAAGCCCATAAAAGTGAATACCGACGAAGTAACGAGGAGAAAGCAAAGTATCGATGTATTCCGTTTTCACTTTCGACAACACTATGACATTAAGCTCGTAAGCTCATTTTTTAATAGCCAGTATTTAACAATCAATGTAAGTTTGAGCATGTGTTTTAAAATCAAATCAATTTTATTTCTTGATTTTATACTTTAGTCGTTTTGTTTTATTGCTTATATTTAAAGTGTCTATAGTGATTTTGTGGTAATATTGATTATTCGTTTTCTTTCGTTGACTTTCTTGTTGCATTGCCAAGTTTTACAGAACTACCAAATTGATAAATGATTTGACTTTTATAGTCAATAGATCGCTGCTTTTGTCCACAATCCGATGTTATATAATGTACTAGTTTTATATCTCGGTTACCAGTGGTGGATTTACCAATAGGCTGAGTAGGCTGGAGCCTTGGGGCCAATTTTTTTTATATATTATGTCTTACAGTATTACTAACATACTTATATAGTAACACTTTCCATCAATATCCGAACATTGATTCCGAGTGAGTGTTAAGTTCGGGCTTCTCATGATGTCAGTTATGGCCCGCCAAACATGTCTTACACAATCTTCAAACTACGGTAAATTATTTATTTAGGTTTATGGCTTGGCAGCTAGGCCTTTAAGCCAGATCTTAGTTTACAATATAGTTTCTTCATTTTCTTAAGCCTATGTGTAGCACAGCTGAACTGTAGGTTATCAGCTGGTGTCATTCAACGGAGTTCTTGTGACAACTCAAAAGGCCACATTTGACTATACAGTTCACATTTCTCACAAAAACACATAGTTACTACTCAAAAACTATCAATATCCTACAACTATTGGTCATTTTAGAGTAATTTTACACATTTTTGGAAAATTAAACTGCACAGCACGACATCTCCTTTCAGTTCCCGCCAAAAACTCCCCAAACTACGGTAAAAAGGAGGTCTAATTCAAGTCTATACACGTCTCACGATATGTACACAAATCATAAAGCTACAAATGTCATTGACAAAAAAATGATCTAATTAATATGATTGTGAATTAGTTAATTAATGACATTGAATAAAAAGATAGATTATTGAAATGTCCTTGGTAGGGGCGGTAAAATTTGAATAGCCTACAGGCGTCATATTTCTAAATCAGCCCCTGTCAGTTACTGAGATGAGAATGTTGCGATGAATTTGTGGTGTTACAATAATGCAGAAGCTGAGAAATGAGTACATAAGGGGATCTTTGAAAGTTGCATCCGTGACTGGAAAATTGACAGGAAGAAGACTGAGGTGGTATGGGCCTGTAATGAGGAGGTACGAAAAGAATCTTATAATGCAAGATGGACGGGTAAAAATGTAAAGGTAGACCAAAAAAGAGATAGATGAATTGTATGAAGGATGATATGATGCTTTAGGGCATCGTTTCCCAAAGTGGGCGATAACGCCCCCTTGTGGGCGCTGCAGGCCTAAAGGCGGGCGGTAAGAGACCCAGAAAAAGATAACGGGGGCGTTGTGTAGAGGCTTAGTGGGCGATTTGTAATTTGATCTAGCTAGGAGGACTCTTAGACACCGACTGAACTCTCGATCCTCGACTACAACTTGTGAACATCAACTAATATTAACTAAGAGATTGCTTAAACTTGGTTCGATATTTCTCTCCGCGTAGTTCATATATCTGTCCTGTTTTATTGAATAAATGAAATAAAAACCATGTCAATTGGTCGCTCCGTTCTCCGCTAATATAGCTCAAAATAATCAATTAATTTAATTTGACGTTATAGTGGTTTTTAAGTAGGTGAAAAAATGGGGGCGCCTAAAAAATAATTTATTCTCAAAGTGGGCAGTAGCCCAAGTGGGCTACTGTCCACTTTGAGAATAAATTATTTTACAAAATAAGTTTGGGAACCACTGCTTTAGGGTGACAGAGGACGTATGTCAGAATAGAGGAGTGTGGAAGGAAAAGACATATTGTGCCGAGCCCAAATGATTTTTTTTTATTGCAGAAGATCAGCAGACAGGCAGACGACCCACCGGATAGAAAGCGGTTACCATCGCCTATGGACATTTGCAACACTAAAGGTGCTACAAATGCGCTACTGCTCTCTTAAGGGAGACTGGAACCTGGTCACTAATGCCGGAACACAACTCAAGATCGTTATGGCGGCATACTCTAGAACAGGGGTGGTAGCCATCCAGTCGGGCAAATGCCCTACCGCCTCTTACGACACGCCGCCCGGCCGCAGGAAATTGTATTATTTCTCCGTTCCTGCACAGATAAAATACGGGCACATTGTTAATGTATCTACTTGTTCAATTAGAATACCTGCCCGTAAAACTTCCAGTAAAAAAAAATTGCCATTTGTTTTTCCACTTGTCCGTCGAATGGCGGGTGGCGGATGGCGGTAGTATTTATGGGAGATCTACTGGGATGATTGAGACAATAGTGCCCGGCGATTTTGACGAAATACCAGGACCCTACGACATCACCGCACGAATGCCAACTAACGACTGCAGTAATTATTTCTCTACAGATAACAATGGCGGAGCCTTCCGGAAGCGGAATTAATACAGGTGTCCGTCTCATAGTGGTAAGTCAATACATTATCTATTTAATTACATATTTTTTTTCATTTTTTTTGGCAACAAACAGATATATATATATACATTTCAAGTTAAATTAGAGTTACATTAAATTTGTTCTTTTAATCTAACAGTGCCTAAAAATTGGACCTACATACATACATACATACATAACTTCACGCCAGTTCCCTTGCGGGGTAGGCACGAACAACAGAGCGCCATTTAGGCTTATTCTTACACACCTCACTTGCTTCTTTCACATTCATAACTCTTGTCATGCACGCTCGTCTGTTCTTAAGGCTCCTGACATCACCTTCTGCTAGTACACGATCAATTTGATCATGGAAGGTGTGTCGTGGCCTTCCACGACTTCTGCATCCATCCACTTTTGCATTGTATATCTGTTTAGTCATTCTTTCATCATGCATTCTTTCCACATGCCCGAACCACCGGAGCATTCCTATCCTTCCCTTCACCGCGACACTCTCTTTCAGAGCAACTCTCTTTCTTACTTCGGTATTACGAACGCGGTCCGCGAGCGTCACTCCGCAGATTTTGCGCAGTGCTCGCATCTCGACCGCGTTTACTCTACTTTCATGCTCTCTCTTCGATACCCAACTCTCGCTTCCATACGTGAGCGTAGGTACCAGCACCGCGTTGTGTATGGCGAGCTGGGCCTTCTGGCTGAGGTTCTTAGCGCCTAGAAGTTTACCTAACGCTCCATTCACACTATTCCCCAAATTCACTCTTCTTTCTATATCAGCGTAAATTGGACCTACTTATGCAAAACAGAACCAATCCACAAACATGCCAAAATTGGGTTAAGGATGCAGAAGACTTTCAAAATGCACCTTCTATCGACTCAATAAAAATCATAACGAGAAAATATAATATACAATATTCTAAATGTTTTTTCCAAAATATAGACATACTTTTTTGTACGCAAAATTTTAATAAACACGGCTTTTTCTCAAAACTGTCAGTATGTGGGTTGGTTCCATTTTGCATAAGTAGGTCCAATTGTTCTTTATACAAAATATTTTTTTAAAGTGAGACAGAAACAACAGTGAAAATTTACGTTACACAACTTTAGATTTCGAAAATTGAGAAAAAAAAAGCATTTTGAAGGTTAATTACTGCAATATAATATATTAAAGATTTTAAATTTATTAACGAGCAGTAAGCTTTTTTTTTTTTTTTTTTAAGGCGGGGGAAATGCGAGATTAGACCATAGTTGATCATAAAGGCTTTCCCCTTTGATAAGGGGACAATTCGAACAATAATCAAGCCAGCTTGTGTGGAGACCCAGAGAAGTTGCACGGGCAACACCCAGTACCCACTAAAACCACCCTCCTCCCATGTGCCCCGCGCTTTTTATGAAGGAAAGGCTGAGACTTAATACGTAGTTACGCCCAGTCCGATCCAGCGCAAAAAGTGCCTGAATGTGCCCCGGGAATCAGAACACATCCACTTCGTCAGCGGGGGTGATGAATCCTTTGCTCCCTTGATAGCTAAAGGCCCCCCGAAGCGGTATTATTCAGGGTGGGAAGTCATGCGCATACCTGCGTCTCCGGATGCCAGCCAACCGCCGGCGTCCGCGTGGAGTCGCATTAGTACGCGCAATAATACTCCTCTCCTTATCTCGTTCGGCGGCCTCTTTGAGAGACATTACTGTCTCACAAAAAGTAACCGCAGCCCCCCAGGTATCGCTGCTATGCAGCATGGCTTTCACCAGACTGCAAACGAGCAGCAAGCTTTTTTTTTTTTTGAGGCGAGGGAAAATGCTTAACCGATTTACGCACAGTCTGGGCCGTTGCTAGGGGAACGACACGCGTCGGTCGGGGGCGATAACTCTGCAGCAATAGTATGCTCTTGGCAGTGCTCCGTCCGCGATCGACGTCGCAGAATAGTGTGGAAGACTCCGAGCGTTGCTACACGAGCGAGCAACCCCAATACCCACTAAAAAACCCCTCCTCCCTATCGACCCTACGCTTTTGTTTGTGTTGGAAAGGCTGAGATTTAGAACATAGTTACGCCCAGCCGATCCAGCGCAATAAAGTGCCTGGAGGGTGCCTGGGAGAACACACCCCACTTCGTTGTACGGGGGTAGAAGGTCCTTTGCTCTCCTAGCAAGCTAAAGGCCCCCCGCGGTAAACACGAGCAGCAAGCTTGTAACAAGCGGAGTTATCATCATGTTAGTATTAGAGCAACCCGTATATAGTTGGCAGCCATGTTGATAAGGATAAAACTGTAATAATACAATGTATTTAGCATTAAGTAGTATTGACTATTTACTTATTATTCCTTGATCGTTCTTATAAAAAGCAGGCCATGGCGACAATAAAAATTAGTTTCGTGTTAAATATTTCAGTAAGTTTTGCAAATTATAATGTTGCGGATATGTATTTGTGGTTTTTGGTATCGGATTGAATTTGATTCTGTAGCTTATAACCTATTAATTCGAACTAGAAGTCTTTCGTAACCAGAGATTAAACTTTCCATTATTTAGTCTGGTCTGGGTGTCTGAAATCGTGCTCAACGTTGTCAGTTTTGACTTCAAACAAATTAGCGAAAAATAAATATTTTCTACGACATCTTGAAGTCAGTGAATTTTGCAATTTTGTTATTATTATCATGTTTTAATCGGTAATAATATAAAAATTAAATACTATTATGAACATATAAGTCGTGGTAGCGTTATGGCTGGCGCACGCGTCCTAAACTCAAAGGGCGTGGGTTCGATCCTGGCCGGAACGCATGCACCACTTAGGCAGTTTTCTGACCTAATGTGCATATTGTTACAATTACCAAGTGCTAACAACGGTGAAGGGAAACATCGTGATGCCACCTGCACATCGAGATAACCGATGTGTCAAACGTTTGTCCAAGGCGACTCTATCCGTGCAGGAACGGAGAAAGAATTCAATTTCCTGCGTTGGGCCGGCCTGTCGTAAGAGGCGACTAAACAACCCACAGCCAGGTGGTAGGACATTTGCCCGACTGGATGGCTACCACCCCTGGTCTTAAGTATGTCGCCATAACAACCTTGAGTTGTGTTCCGGAATTAGTGACCAGGTTCCAGTCTTCCTCAAGAGAGCAGCAGCGCATTTGTAGCACCTTTGGTGTTGCAAATGTCCATATGCGATGGTAACCGCTTTCCATCAAGTGGGCCGTCTGCCTGTCTGCTGAACTCCTGCAATAAATAAAAAAACCTGGCGGGTATACTGTCCGTTCCCCTACAGTGGGAGGCCCGAGCCCAGCAGTGGGACAGTTATGAGCTGTTAGTATTATATTATTATTATGAACATATTTACAAGAGAAAAATGTAGTCTAGATCGCTGTCGGTGGGGAGCGTTCCCAAAATGCTGGCCGCATTCCCACGTTGTATGGCAACACTAATCCGTTGCCCTACGTTGTTTTTTGTTTTACTTGGTAACGACTTCAAGATGTTATTGAAAATTATTTATATTTTTGCTTTATAGTCGGTTTTGTTACTGTTAAAAAATTTCTTCTTCCTAGGGCCGAGTTTTCTACCATCAGGTAAAAGTTATAAGTGGCATAAATTACAACTAAGGCTACGTTCCATTTGAGACTCACAACGACCACGTTCGCGACCGCATGTTTTCCCGTTCCACTTGCTTGCCGGCGTTACAATCGTAAACCCAAGTGGAACGGTTATTCGACCCACCTCTTGACATGGGTCGTTGTGTGAGTTGTGATTGAAAATTATGACGGCATTAGTAACGGTTTCGCCACGACCACAACGACCGCGGTCGCCTTGTGGATCGACTAACGGACTATTGTGGGCATTGTGAGCTAGCACTGGAACGCGCTGCAAAGTGAATTGAAAAGTGAAACCATATTCTATGTCATTCATACAATTGACATTTTTATTTTTTTAATCGGCCTTAAGTTGCACAAATACTTATTCAAGCAATTCTGAAATAAGATAATAAGCGCCTGTAGAAATTGTATATATTAATTATTTATGATTTCTCTGGGTGTAGGCGCTTTTTAACAAGGCTCTCGGTTCCCTGGGATCCACTCATCAGATCCTGACATGGTGACAATAGGACGGAGTGTTGAGTAGGACACGATTATAAAATGGCTTGTAAAAGCAACTTGACGTTTAGTATTGAACCAGAAAAATGCACAGTCGCGGAATGAAAATATACGTCACTTTAAAGGCAACTTTTACTTGCATGAGTACAAGAAACAGCACTGCAAACATTATAATAAATATTACGTTTATTAAATATAGTAACTTGAATAAATTTGCAATGTTGACGTTTCGCAACGTGTTATGGCTAGGAGAGAAGAAACGGCGAAAGAAACTTCCCAGCAACACGCCTAGTCTATCCTGTGGGGGGAGCTATGTCTCCTAGCGTCCCTCGCGGGGACGTGGAGAGATCTTGATTGGCGGCGTCTGAGACGCCGCCGTCTGTGTCTGTCTGTCGGTGCCTGCCAGCCTACCGTCCTAACCGTGGGCGGACTGATCCGGGCCAGCCGTTTCGTAATAACGTCGACTTTGTCCGTCAGGACGTTACGCGGTCGTCGAACAAGAGCCTTTCGACGAGGCTTATAATCGGACGCGAATTGTTGCCTCATTTGTTCCATTCCTCACAATTTGTACCTAAGCGCGGTAGAATCAAAACTTCTAGTTCGGAAATATTCGTTAAGAATCGGAAATGATCGGCCTTGGTCACCTCATTTTACTTAACAGTCGTACATGTCTTGTCCCTCTTTGTCATGTGAATATCCATAGAGTTATTCTACTGTTGTAGCATAACATTATAGTTTTTAAAATAGCCACATTAACAATGTCATATATGCCACCATCTCCTATTAACAATGACGAATGTTAACTCCCGACGTTATTAGCGGGGCGCGGGGGGGGGTATGCGGGGTATATTTTTCTAAGAAAGAAATTACTAAGACTGATTATCTAAGCTAATGAAACCTGAAATGTGATTATTAAGTGCCATTCATACAGGTAGACTTTATAATTAATGATTTTAACAAAATTTATGGCAAAGATTGTTTTCATTTTGTCCCTAAATTGTCAATTATGTTTGATTATTTGTTATTTGTGAAACAAATTTATTAAAAATTAGATTTAATTTTTAATATCAATTTAAATACGACATAAACTTAAACAGGATTTACTAATGACAATATTGTATGTGGCACTTCTTACAAAGAATAAATATGTTTGTCCATGTAACTTTGTTGGATGTGACAAATCCGACAAATCATGATGATCCATGTACGGACAACAAAGCCATTACTAGCTTTTCAAACATTTAGATAAGTAAAAATGTTCTTTAATTGCATTGCAAATAAGCTCTCGAACATATATTCACATATAATATTTTTTTTGAAAATTTAATTCTTGTAGTAAAAAAAATATAAGCAATTCAAAGCTCAGAGCGCTCTCCTGTAAAGTTGCTGATTTGCAGATCTGACTCTGTTAATAGGGACAGGCGAAATGTATTTTGTACAGGACAAATTTACTGGCTCATACGTAGCCTACCTAATACTAGATTTGGGACCAATTTGGCAGTTTAATTTTTTGAATAAAAACAGAATGCATAGTGTAAAACTAACAAGCATACAAAAAAATACATCATTGAGAACAACTTCCTTATTGAAGTTAGCTAATAAAACGAATTCTTACAGCTGAATCTTCCTGAAGATGAAGGTGAGGGTCTGGGCTTCCGACTGACGAGGACGTTATGGGATCCATATCCATGGGTAAGAGACACGATGTTAGAGTCCATTTTTTTTTTTCCAGATCAGGGGTGGCACTAGCGTGCCCGGTCAGAACCGGTGCCACGCTATTGCCACGCCCCAGTTAGGGATACCCACTAAAACCCCTGGGTGTTCCGTCCTGCGCCTTATGCCAGGGCTACGTGAATGCGGGTTTCCCAACTCCGCGTGCCCTGGCAGGCGTGGGCCCCCCTCACTGGGCCTCTTCCTATGCCAGGGGAAGTGTCCCCTGGCTACTTCTAGGTCTGATCCGTGCGTGGGGCGGTCTGTAACGCGCCCCACGGGAAGAGAGATGAGCGCGCGCGGAACACTCGCGCTCTCATCTCGACGGCATGTGCGGGTGAGTGAGAACCCCTATACCCCTAGGGGCCCCACCCGCGCCGCCCGCTTACGGCGGCCGAAGGTCACTATCCGACCTCCGACGTCGGCGCGTCCTCTTTTGGCGGGAGCGGAGCAGGGAATTACGCTCACGCTCCCGTTCCGCCTCCTCCTTCGCAAACATAACCTGCTCGCAAAAGGAGGAGACGGCGTCCCATCCGGTGGAGCTCCCGACCATGGTGCGTACCACGGCCGGGAGCGAGGTGTCAAATCCGGTATGGGCGACGAGCTCCCGGCGCTGCTCCGTCCAGGCTGGACACTCCCGGAGTGTGTGCAACGCCGTGTCCTCACGATGTTAGAGTCCACGCATAACGATTCTCCTGCGCCCAACCGCGCACGTCATTGACCGTTGATATACAACAAGAATCTTACCTTTTTTTTTTTAAATAACGAGCGCCAATCAGTTACATTCTAATCAATTTTTTTTTTCATTGCATGACTTCAGCAGACAGGCAGACAGCCCACCTAATGGAAAGCGGTTACCATCGCCTATGGGCATTTGCAACACCAAACATGCTACCCATGTGCTGCCACACTCTAAAGGGAGACTGGAACCTGACCGCCAATGTCGGAACACAAGATATAAGAATAAAATATATATGAACATTTAATACTGGATTACTCATAACTAGACATCGGATTATATGCATTTGCATGTTTGCATATGCCAATGCATATAAATCTATTTTTATAGCGTTATTGCATATTTTGGTCACTTTTCATTGACAGTGCTTGTTTCGGTAGTTATACTTGTTAGGCGTCTTGTATTATGCCGACGACACGACGAAAAAATGATTGAACAGAGTAACGCCCTTCCGAGTTCACTATCGCAAAAGGTTTGTGGCAAATTAAATGCAGTTTTGTATAAAAACCCCGGTCTTGAAAGAATAAAGAAAATTGACGCGTTTATCAACGGCACCGGACAAACTCTACCTGAAGAAGTTTGTGCAGAAATGGCGCCGAATTTCAAGTTCTGTCCGGTGACGTCAGTTGACGTCGAAAGGTCATTTTCAGCCTATAAATTAATATTAAGTGACAAACGTCACAAGTTTGCTGCAGAAAACCTGGAAAAATGTGTTATTGTTTACTGTCACAAGAATTATAATAAGTAAATTATTATAATAATAATTTATAACTAATATTAGGATATTTTAATATATAAATATAATGTGAAAATAAACTTAAATTCTAATTAATCTAATAATAAATGGTTTATTGATTGTGCATATTTCGCCCCTTCCACACTGTAAAAATGCTTCTTTTTAAACTCAAAGGTACGTGAAGTGATAACAGGATCAAGAGCAGACATCGCTGGATTGAAAACTGGTGACTGTGTTCTACAGGCTGATGGAAAAGACTTACTTGGCTTGCCGGTAATTTACAATACAAAACTTTTTTAATAACTTGGTAGTAGGTAAATATGCCAAATGTGCGAAGTTGGGATTCACTTCACTTCACTTTTTAAAAATTGTGGCTCCAACGCACTTGGCATTGATTTTGCCAATATCAGAGTAAAAGCGACAGGTGATTATTAAAAAAGCAATAAAAGCTTAAGAGACAAAAGAGGGAGGGATAATTTTGAACGGTGCTCGATTTCTGAAAACCTGAGGACAAAATAAACCGTAATGTTAAACTGAACCCAAACCCTACTTAGTAATGTTATTGATTTAATAATTTAGTGTAGATTATACTTAAATTTAAGTTAGTGTAGCTGTTCGGAATACAGATATTGAGCGCCGGTTTTCGATTGTTACGCGGTACTCTTTTTTATCGCGTCGAAAAGCGGGTATGTCGGTGATTTGCATTGAAGACGCACGGTAATTGCTCTCGCGCAATATATTTGATATTAGATTATTTATTGCGAATTTCACGTATTTGCAAGTGTGTGGAACATTATAATAGTGAAGATAATATACTCAGGGAGTTGTGTTGGAAAAGGACGAGGCGCGGGTGTATTTGGACAGACATTTATCTATCCCCGTAGTGTTTCCCTTGTAGTAGTAGATTAGTAGGATATTTTATATATTTCCTCTCAAGGGGCGCCCCTCCCTTAAAATACTGACAGATTAGTGTTCCCCCTTGTTCCTGTTCCCACCATCGCCGGCTGGAGTACCAGGTAAGTACCTAGCATATTAAGTACCAAAATTTACCTTGTGGGTTTGTGCCGTCGGGTTACCGATCCCGCCGTGTACGGTACAAAATTTGGTAGCAGAGCGTGGTTTTAGTTTCAAATATCGGTTTTTTTTTGTAACTTTTGGTAGATTTTGGTAACTTTTATTTCGTGATTTTTTTTATTGTTTTTTTTTGCGTATCGATCGATTTATTTGAGTATATTTGTTAATTCGCGGTTAGTATGGCCGGTAAATATTCCGCCCGGATAGCCGGTGTGTTACGGTGGCTCGGATCTGCCGTTTTGAATATATCGCGTAAGGATCGAGAGCAGGCGTTAATATCACGTCATGAGGCCTTAGACGATCAGATGTCCGAATTATACGATGCGTACCGCGCGCTATTGGAACTGAGTCCAGAGTCGGTGTTTTTAGACAAAATAAATGCGGATGTAAATCAAGCCGATGACTTAGCGGATCAAATCCGCCAAGCTGTGGGTACTATATTGAAAAAATCGAATAGTGAAAATATTTACAAGAATGATAGTGAATGTTCCCCTGCACTGGTAGGTCGACTGCCTAAGTTGGATTTGCCCCATTTTGACGGGGACTTAGGTCAGTGGGTTGCATT
This sequence comes from Dendrolimus kikuchii, assembly GCA_019925095.2. Classification (NCBI taxonomy): domain Eukaryota; kingdom Metazoa; phylum Arthropoda; class Insecta; order Lepidoptera; family Lasiocampidae; genus Dendrolimus; species Dendrolimus kikuchii. Next base: position 1,233,724 of record JAHHIN020000031.1, read on the forward strand.
TAACAATTTATTTGAGAGCCTTGTACATTCTCGCAACGACTTAACTCCCGTTCAGAAATTGGCCTATTTGTTGGCATCCCTTAGAGGAGAGGCCAAAGGACTCGTTCAACACTTAGAACTTATTGATGCAAACTATGATATTGCCCGGGTTTTGCTTATGCGGCGTTATCAAAATGTTCGACGTTTAGCGGATACCCACATGTCGGCCATTTTAAATTTGCCTACGTTACGTGCAACTCAGACGTTACGTACCCGACTTCTTAACCCTTTATTAGTTGCCGTTAATGGATTAAAGGGATTAGATTTACCTATTCCGAGTTGGTCTTTTATGTTGGTACACATTGTGTTAAATAAACTTCCACTTGAGTTACGGAACAGATTTGAACAGGAGTATGGTGGAGATTCTGCCACTCATCTACCACAGTTTGATGATCTAGTTACCTTCATGGAAGATGAGTGTCGTCGTTTAGAGAATATTCTCCCTCCTGTATTTGGCGAGATTACTAATAGTAGGCCTAAGCTGCAACAAGCGCGTATGGATCGCCGCATGCCTGAGAGGCGTGATGTTCGTGCTTTTAATACGGTTTCTACACCTCAGCAGGGTTCTCGGTGTGCATATTGCAAAAATAATAAACATGTTGTTGATTCTTGTCCTGCATTTAGAAAATTACGTTGGCAGGCTAGACGTAACATAGTTCGGCAGCGTAACTGGTGCTTTGGTTGTCTCGGTAATCATTTTGTGTCCCAATGTCAAGTTACTCGACCCTGTCATCAGTGTCAGGGTAATCATCACCATCTTCTTTGTAGCAACCGTGACGGTGGATCTCCAAAACCGGCTGCTCCGGTATCTATGGACGTTGTTGAACAGAATCAGGTGATTTTGGAAGACCAATGGGCTGGTGGTGTACAGGCAGTCCCACCAAGAAGTAGTTCAGTCAATATTTTTGCTATTCAAGGACATTCTAATAATACCTATCGCTCCAGTCCCCCTACGGGCGGGGGTTTCCGACAAGCACCTCGTATGGCTAACGCTGCTGTTGATCAAGCACGTCGAGTTGTTTCGGATATGTCACATCAATATGCCGAGTGGCCTCGTTTGGATAGGCGTTATATGACTGCGTTTCTACCGCAGCAAACGTATTCGCAGTGGAATCCTATGCTCATGCGAGGTTATTCTTGTCCGTCAACCTCGTACCAACATCAGAATTCTCGTGCGTCATTTTGACTAGTATCGCAATCTCCACCTGTGTCGGCTCCCTCTCTATTGACTGTCTTATTACCTACTGCCCAGGTTCGCGTCTGTTCTCCTCGGGGTGAATATGTAACGGCACGCGCAATTTTGGATACGGGATCTCAGGGATGTATTGCATCATCACGTTTGGTGGACCGTTTAAAGCTGCGCCTGGATCGTGGCGCAGACTTCATTCGAGGTATAGGTGGAGTAAAGGTTTCTGGTTTGGTAGGACAGGTTTTACTATCCTTTTCTCCTTTACGATCTTCTCGTCCGTCTGTTGTTACCTTAGCTGTTGTTCTAAATAATATTATGGGTCGACATCCACTAGTACCCTTACCTGCGGAAGTGAGAAATTTGACATCCGGTTTAGTATTGTCAGATCCGGACTTTCACTTTCCAGGTCCCGTTGACTTATTATTAGGTGCAGACGTGTTAGGATTGTTCCAGTTTGGTAACACGAGGTTATTGCAACACGGTGGTCTAGTTACGGTCTCGAGTGATCTTGGTGACGTCATTATGGGACCTATATTTTCTCCTGGTTCTCAAACTGTCGAACCATGTGACTCGTATGTGGGTCTCTCCCTCGCTGAAGCGGTTCAGCGATTCTGGGAAGTGGAAGAGCCCCCAACTGCTACTCGTGACAGCCCGGAAAATCTGGAATGCGAATTATTCTTTCAGAATAATACAGGTCGTCTTCGTTCAGGTCGGTTTATGACGAGGTTGCCTTTCTTGCCGTCTCGGCCTCAACTTGGTTACTCACGGATGCTAGCGGAAAAGCGGTTAGCTTCGATGCAGAGACGTATGAAGCGAGACTCAGTGTTTCGACAGAAGTATATTGGTTTTATGCGTGAATATTTGGACTTGGGACACATGTCTATTTCAAAGTTAGATTGGCGTGTTCATGAGCACTACTTCATTCCTCATCATGCAGTATTTAAAGGGGACAAAATTAGAGTAGTTTTTGACGGCTCAGCTCCTACTTCTAATGGAGTATCTTTAAATCAGTGTTTGCATTCTGGTCCCAAGTTGCAAAGAGATATTTCTGATATTCTGACAAACTTTCGCCGACATCAAGTCGTTTTTGTAGCGGATATTAAAATGATGTTTCGTCAGACATTAATTCATCCCGACGATCGTAAATATCAGCTCATCCTGTGGCGTGAAGATGAATCTCAGCCTATAACGGTTTTCGAGCTTAATACTAATACATACGGGCTAAAGTCGAGCCCCTTTATTGCTATTCGAGCATTGTTAGAGTTGGCTGAACGTGAGAGACTAAGTTTTCCTAGAGCTTCGGCTGTTGTGTCTACCGATACATATGTTGATGACATTTGTACAGGTGCTGCTAGTGAAGAAGAAGCATTAGTACTGCGTAATGAGCTCATAGGCCTTTTGAAGGCTGGTGGTTATGAGCTCAGGAAGTGGATATCCAACTCTCAAGCTTTACTTAATGGCTTGCCAGAAGAGCATCAGCAGGATCCACATATATTTCACAATGTTAACAATCCTGATGTTGTTGCTGTATTAGGCGTGCAGTATCAACCAATACCGGATGTCTTTACATTTCGTGTACAAGATTTAGATGTTTTCAAAACATGGACAAAGCGACTGGTATTGTCCACTGTAGCACGGATATTTGATCCAAATGGTTGGTTGAGTCCTGTCGTGTTTTGGGCAAAATGCTTCGTTCAGAAACTTTGGTTAGAAGGACTAACTTGGGATGCCCCTCTTATAGGAAATTTGCTGTCAATTTGGACTAATTATGTTTCGTCTCTCCCTGACATCCAAATGATTAAATTGGATAGAGCTTTTCTACCTCCTGGTAAATATAAAGCTACGCTGCATGGCTTTTGTGATGCCTCTGAAAATGGATATGCAGCTGCCGTGTATCTTCGTACTGTAGATAATGCAGGGGTTGTGCGAAGTAAACTTGTTCTTGCAAAGAGTAAGGTCGCTCCTGTTCGATCACGACTTACTATACCCAAATTAGAATTATCAGGAGCTGCTCTCCTAACTCGACTTCTGAATCATTTAATGTCAACATTGGGTCTGACTTTGGATATTAAAACTGTATTTGCATGGACTGACAGTCAGATAGTTCTTTCTTGGTTGCGAGCTTCTGTTCATGCATTAGAAGTTTTTGTTGCTAACAGGGTGTCTCAGATACAGAATTCGGCAACTACCTTGATTTGGAGACACGTTCCGGGTGAAATGAACCCTGCAGACTGTGCTTCACGTGGCTGTGCGGCTCCAAATTTGATAGATCATCCTTTGTGGTGGGGACCAGCCTGGCTATCTCAGCCTGCAGATAGCTGGCCTCACTCTATAGTTGAGTCCGTTGAGCCTTTACCAGGATTAAGAGCTCTCGCTGTTACAAAGGATGTGCCGCATGATCTCGAGTCTCTGCTCAATAGATTTAGTTCCCTTGATAAATTGTTAGGTGTAACGGGATGGATGAAGAGATTTATTCTCAATACACGACACCCTCTTAATAGAGATTTGTCTTCCGTCTTGTCGCCTTCAGAGAGACAGGAAGCTCTTATGTTTTGGATTCGTTTTATTCAGGCTGAGCACTTTGAACCAGTCTTCTCGACTTTAAAAGGAGGCCGCACTAAGCTGAAAGGTGCTGTTGCTCGCCTTAACCCGTTTATCGACGATAAGGGTCTTTTACGTGTAGGAGGCAGGCTACGTAATGCCAAAATGCCCTACGAGACACGACATCCTCTCTTACTCCCAAAGGAGAGTCCTCTTGCAAGACTTATCATATCTGACCGTCATTTGAAGAACGCTCACGCTGGATTAAACTCACTTCTAGCCATCCTTCATAGGGAATTTTGGATTTTGTCGGCTAGACGTGCAATTAGAAATGTGATATTTCGTTGTATTGCTTGTTATAGGTTAAAGGCAACTATAACTCAACCTCAAATGGGGGACCTTCCTCCAGATCAGGTAACAGTTTCTAGACCCTTTTCTGGAGTAGCCACGGATTTTGGAGGTCCATTCTCGGTAAAGGTTTCTTCAGTGCGTAATGCTAGAGTAGTTAAAGCCTATTTGTGCGTTTTTGTTTGCCTTGCAACTAAGGCCGTACATTTGGAAGTTGTCTCTGCTCTTAGCACTGAAGCTTTCATTGCTTGTTTGTCTCGTTTTGTCAGTCGTCGTGGGTTACCGAGCTTGATTCGGTCCGACTGCGGGACAAATTATAAGGGTAGCGATAGATACTTATCAGAAGTTTACAAATTTTTGGAAGATAACCAAACTAATATTGGCACAAATTTGTCTCGTCGTGGGATCACTTGGCAATTCAGTCCCCCCGCATGTCCTTCCTGGGGTGGTATTTTTGAGGCTGTTGTCAAGGTAGCTAAGACTCACCTTTATAGAGTAATTGGCGAAACAGTTCTTACATTTGAAGAGTTGGCTACTGTTTTCTGTAAAATTGAGGCGGTTCTGAATTCCCGGCCACTTTGTCCTGTCTCGTCTGACCCAAATGATCTGGAAGTTTTGACTCCTGGTCATTTTTTGGTGGGTGGTCCACTGACAGCTCTTCCTGAGTATCCATTAGTTGATGTTCCAATTAACCGGCTGTCCCGTTTTGAATTGTTGCAACAACTCTCACAGAATTTTTGGAAGAGGTTCAATTTGGAGTACCTTCATCTGCTTCAGCTGCGTGTTCGATGGTCTGATAAAACAGATCCGCCTAAAATAGGTGACCTCGTTCTTGTAAAAGAAGTGAAAATGCCACCCTTATCTTGGAGACGAGGGCGTATTGTGCAGCTATTCTTCGGTTCTGATGGTACTCCACGAGTGGCTGAGGTCTTGGTTGGAGACACTGTATTGAAGAGAGCTGTATCTGGGTTGTCAAGGCTCCCAATTGAATAGTTTATTCTGTCTGATTCTCTGCCTTTGGACTCAGCCAGGTTTCTCCTGGCTGGGGCGGGGGACTGTTCGGAATACAGATATTGAGCGCCGGTTTTCGATTGTTACGCGGTACTTTTTTTATCGCGTCGAAAAGCGGGTATGCCGGTGATTTGCATTGAAGACGCACGGTAATTGCTCTCGCGCAATATATTTAATATTATTTAGTCAGTGTTATAGATAGATATTATTTAGGGATAGAAATTTACTTAAAATATATACATGTTTACTATGGACTAATGTCAGGAGGTAATTAAGATTGATGGGACGGGGTATATCTGAGGGTAGAATGTCATAGATATGGGTACAGATATAAGGGCAGTGAAAGAAGATGTGTTCTAATGACCCTTCGTCCAGGCCACACTCACAAAGAGAGTGGTCGCGAACTCTTATTTTAGCTAAGAACACGGGAGAACAGACGTGACCTAGTCTCAGGCGGATTATAGCCGTGGTTAATTTTTTTGATAAACTTCGGAAGCGTGAGAACCACGAGGTTCGATTGATGTGTGGTTGCAATTCGCCATAAAGCCTGCCGGTCGTCTGACGAGATTGCTGCCATGTGTCATTCCATGAATTGAACATGTCATTTTTGGCTGTGAGGCGGAGGTCTCTGCTAAAACATTTGCTATATTTATCGCATCCTATATGGACAGCTTGTTTAGCACAATTATCAGCGGTCTCATTACCACTGATACCTGCATGACCTGGGATCCATGCCAAAACTATTTCGAGTCCTAGATCATGGCAAGTCTTGAGAGAACTTTTGATTTTTAATGTCAGGGAGAAGTTTTCTTTTGTACGAAAGGGCAGTTTAGATAAATCCTGAAGGCAGCTAAGGGAGTCTGTTAAAATTAAACATTTACTGAGGTGATGTGATTTGATATATTGAATGGCCTCCAAGATAGCAATAGCCTCACCAGTAAATACAGAACTGTGTGGAGGGATTTTATAGTTGAGAATGATCCTAAATTCTGGAATCCAGACAGCAGCACCCACATGGCTATCTAGAGTTAATTTGGATGCGTCCGTAAAAATTGGTAACCAGCCTTGCCAGTTTTTATAAAGTATCCTGTTGAATATTTGGTTAGCTCCAATGGAATTCTTTTCGACACCAAAATTAAATATGATTTTAGGTCGGAAAAGTAGATCATCAAACTCAGTTTGGAAGAGGGGATTTCTATAATTTTGGTAAATGCCAGTAGAGAGATTTAAAGATTTTTGGTAAGACTTGATTAGGGGGGGATAGGTTTTGTGGTTCCAATAGGGTGAAGTTGTTACTAATTCATGAAGGTCACTAAGGCTAATCAGGAGAGGGTGGTGAGAAAGTTCAGTCACTCTAAAAAAAAACCGATCGGCTAGAAATTGACTACGTAGTGCAAGTGGGGGCTCCAGGCACTCCACTTGCAGAGCATTGGTGGGAGACGATTTCATGGCACCAGTGATTAATCTTAGACATTTAGCTTGGAGTCGGTTTAGTTTTGCAAGGGATAGTTTGTTACATGGTTCCATTAGAAAGCTGCCGTAATCTATGTGACTTCTGACAATAGCGTTATAGAGTAGTTTTTGACAGTATGGGTGTGATCCCCATTTAATGCCTGAAAGAGCACGGATGACGTTTATATTTTTTTCAATTTTCTCACAAACGAAATTTAGGTGAGTAATACCAGACAATTTAGGATCCAAATGAATCCCTAGAAATTTTACTTTGTCTTCTACTTTGATAGGGTTGTTATTGACATTTATATCAAGTATGGGAGTTACTCTTTTCCGTGTAAAAATCATCGCACTGCTTTTAGCAGGAGAGAGTGAAAGCCCATGCTCTGTTAGCCAACCATTAAGATAAAAGAGAGCCGAGTTCACGCGAGAACAAGCATCTGGAAAAGAGTCTGAAATGGCATACAAGGCGATGTCATCCGCATATTGAAGTATCTTACAGAAACAGTTCACTGATGTGTCTAGACTAGCAGTGTAGACGTTATAAAGGATAGGGCTAAGCACCGATCCCTGTGGGAGGCCCTTCCAGACAAGTCTAGGGGGGAGATAGGTTCCACAGGAACGGACCACTATTGATCGCTCCGAGAACAGGCTATAAATGAAATTTACAATCTTCTCTGGTATACTCAGCTGTAGCATTTTGTGCCTGAGTATAGAGAGATTGACATTATCATATGCGGATGATATATCTAAAAAAACCCCAATAACATGTTCATTACGGGAGAAAGCAGTCCGAATGTCCGTCACAAGGAGACTTAAGCTATCTAGAGTCCCCAAACCTCTTCTGAAGCCAAATTGGCTATGTGGCAAGATGCCTTGGTTTTCAACTATCCATTCCAATCGGTTTTTTATAAGCATCTCCATAATTTTGGCCAGGACTGAGGAGAGGGCAATGGGTCTGTATGAATTTGGGTCTAGAGGATCTTTACCAGGCTTTAAGATAGGGATAATAATTTGGGTTTTCCATGAGTGTGGTATATAACCTGTTTCAAAGATAATATTAATTAATTTGAGAAAAAATAGTTTAATAGGTTCTGTAGATTTAGTAATAAAAGAATAAGGGATGGAGTCAATGCCAGGAGAGGAGTCACGGAGGTGGTCTAAGGCGCCACAGAGTTCATTATAAGTAAAGTCATTATTCATTTTGTCAGTATATCTACTAGAAACGGGGGAGGGGATAGGGAGCTCAGAGGGAACATATGGAGGAGCTAATTTATTCACAAATTCTAACAGCCAAGCGGGGTTATTAGAGGATATATTTGGGTCCACTTGGGATTTACGAAAAGCTTTTATTCTTTTCCAGATAATAGAGGCAGGGGTTCTTGGTGTTAAACTTTCACAGAAAGAACGCCAACCTAGTTGCTTTTTTTTGGATAAAAATCTTTTCGTATGGGCAGATATTTTTTGGAAGTGTAAGAAGTTTTCCAAGGATGGACTTTTATTGAAATTTGACTCAGCCTCCTTTCGTTTTCTTACTTTATCAGAACACTCCGCATCCCACCAAGCAGGAGATGGTATTTTGTCTCGAGCGGAATTTTTTAGTGGAATAGCCTCTTCTGCAGCAGAAATAAGTATAGTAGTAAATTCAGAATATATGTGGAGAATATTTTCGCTACATGTAGGAGGAAGAGAACTTAGTTTATCCTGGACTATGTAAGAGAATCTATCCCAGTCAGCCAGATTTAATCTATATTTTAAGATAGGGGGAAGAGATGATACTGGCAGGGAGGAATCGACTAAAGTGGTTAGAATGGGTAAATGATCACTGCCATATGAGTACGGCAAAACTGTCCATGTTAAGATACTAGTTAAGGAAGGGGAACATAATGTAAGATCAGGGACGCTAACATTTTGGGTAGGAGAAACTCTGCGAGTAGGGGTGCCGTCATTAATGACACACAAATTTAAATTGTCTAAAAGATCTAGGAAAATATGAGAAACAGAGTCACAAACAGGGGAACCCCATAATGTGTGACGGATATTAAAGTCACCTTGAACAATAAGAGGGGTAGGTAGGGGAGACAGAATGGATGACAACTCTTGGATGATGTTAGAATTAGGATGTGGGATATATACCGATACAAAAGTTATTTTGAGAGAGAGAATTTGAACTGCTACTATGTTGAGTTCAGGGGAGTGAGGAGGGAGGGGAATTTGGGAGAAAATGGTCTGCCTGCTAATTAAGAAGGCAGTACCAGCCCATCCATCATCTCTGTCGTCCCTGAGGCATGAATACCCGGGCACCCTAAAGATTGTATTAGGTTTCAACCATGTCTCCGAGATGGCAAAGATGATGGGTTTATAATTATTTAATAAATAATTAATTTCATGTTTTTTATTCTTAACATTGCGAGTGTTCCACTGAAGAAACACTGCCATTATTAAGGTAAGAGTTAAGAAGTGTAGTAATTATAGTTTGGATAATTTCGAGAACATTGTACGGTAAATTATCTTTAAGCTTTGGAATCATGTTTGTTAGTGCTATTGATAGTATCTGAGCGAAATTGGATGATGAATCTGATTGGCTAGGAGCACCTATAGCGCAACCATTAGGTAGGGAAGAGGGAGGGGAGGAAGTGATATTATAGTGAGTTTGGTGATCATAGGTTTTGCCAAGATCTGGTCTAGGTCGTTGTTTAAGGAATATGGTTCTTTTAGAAGAGGAAGTGGAGGGCTCCTGGAAGGTTGTTTTGAATGTCGAGGGAGTGTTATATTTTGAAGATGCCCTACTCAAAAACATTGGTTTATCTGGTTGAGATGCATTAGCAGTGTCTGCATATGACTTAATTACAGGGGAAAATCTGCGTGCTGCTTCACTATAACTGATATTTTCTACTGACATTACCATCTTGATATTTTTTTGCCTAGAGTGCTCTGGACATCTTGTGTCAGTTGCTAGGTGATTACCTGTGCATAGAATGCAGGAAATATCGCTATCAGAGGCACTACAGTTAAGAGAATCATGGGGACTGGCACACCGAGAACAGCGGGGACTGGAGCGGCACTGTTCTCGTACATGTCCAAAACGGCAACACTTATGACATTGAATTGTGGGTAGTGCGTAAGTTTGAACAGGGAGAGACATGTTGCAGCAGTATACGTAATCTGGTAAAGATTGTGATAGGAATGTGAGCACCACAGTTCCTGTTGGTTCCCAAACAACCCTACCCTCAATTGTTTTTTTTCTATTAAGACGCCTAGCTTTGATTACTATAGTGGATCCATTGCGGCAGTCTATTGTATTTACTAGATATTCTAATGTCCAATCAAGGGGGATGTTACGTACCACTCCCATTCTTGTAATATGGAAGCGAGGTATAGCAGCCGAAAGTTTATGGGAAGGTAAAAAGGGGGAAGCTAAGAAGTTGTTTGCGTCTTGGTAGTTTTTAAATATCACCGCCATTTTATTTCTACCAATATTTCTGATTTCATCTATGCCGGGAACATTATTGTTGTATATAATTTGGGCAATTTTTAAAGACTTCATCCCGTTCGACAGAGAAGACGATTCACTCTCTGTGTGAGCTATGTGGACGATGAAGGGAGCTGAATCATTACCTGTGTACTTGAGGTCAGAGTTTGACTCGTAACCAACGCGGGTAAAAGTATGTTGAACCGATGCAGTTGCAGGAAATGGAGTACTGCGTTTAGCTTGTATCTCGTCAGGTGATTCTAGAGGATGTTTAGAAGCGGCTCTAACCGAAGTACGACACAAATCCGTTCCGACGTCCAGTCGGCGATAAAACGTTAGCATGCTAGCTAGCTATGCTGTTTTGGATATCAAAATAAGAGTACGTGTTTTTCCTATGAAAAACACGTACTGTTATTTTGATATCCAAAACAGATTAATTAGATTGTAATAGAGAGGTAAGTAGTCTAAACTACTTACCTCTCTATTACAATCTATTTTAATTGTGTTGCTGACTCTAAAGTCCGTAACACATTACCGCAACTCACCTCAAGATAGGTGCGCTGCACCATAAGTGAGAGTGATTCAAATTTTAAACTTATTAAGGGCCGCGTGATAAAAAAAACAAAACACCTACAGAACATTTATTTAATTACAAACGTCATTCCTTATGACTTCCGCTCTAAAATCACTTAATTATTAAAAAAATTAACGAATTTACAATAGTTTTTATTAAAGTAAAACTAATAAAGGCATAAGTTTATAATATGAGTTTTATTTGTACCTTAGATGTTTTACATGGAATACAAAATTCAAAGAAGTGACACCATCAGTTTTGGTTTATTCCTCTAAAGATGTCAAAGCATATTACTTTTATCTAAGTAGGTTCAATAGCTTCACTATAAAGAGTCTGTATATACAAAATCTAACATCTCTTGAAGCTAAAGAACAGCAGAGTCCTTAAATGTGCAGCTAATACCAAGGTAGAGGTGTCAGGACCGGCCAAAACAGGAATTGTTTCCAACTGGTTTTCTTTTAATATGCCAGTTTTATGTTGGCTGGCATGTCGCTGCAAAATATTGAAATATTAGTTTAGAATAATTGTGTCCACAGTATTTTTTTCCTAAAATTTGCTTAAATTATGACATTATCATTCAAATTGGGCAAATACATTTCTTGGATGGAATCACAGCCACAAAACCCATAAGATTTTCTAAAATAGTTATATAGAATGAGAATGACATAGACTACAACTAGTCGTAACTAGCATATCAGTAATAATGTAGCAGCAACAAGTATACCAAAGGCTAAAAGTGAAAGTACAAATTTCAATTATACGAGCAGTCTCCATGAGGGTGAGAGGCACGAGAAGACATATTTAGGCCTTCGACTGCGAAGACGGAGCAGGAATGATATAATAAGCCGGCAGTCCAACGACTATCCTGCTGATCATCGTCCCACCATACAAAACTTGTATATTAATTTTGATCCTTTTATAGCACGTTTTGTTATAAAATAATATGTATGTATTAAAATATGTATATAATTTAAAAAAAGTATATCAATACTAACTATAGAGTATATACAGTATTAACTTACTCTTACAAATTTGAAGGGCACGGCATCATCTCGTAGTCGAGTCACATCCAGAGTTTTGTTGAAACATTTATCATCAAAATGTAGCGAGCAAATATAAATATATTTTGCATTTGGCTTTATATTTTCCATTCCAATGGCTTCCAACCACTTTTTCTTTATACGCTCATTTCTTGGGATCCTATAAAATATGTTTTAATTATTATTTTTGTGTTTTAAGCGGGTAGCATGATAAAATAACAAATTTTATATAAGCAATCATATTATATCGATATCAAAGTCGATAAATAATGTACAACCCCAGCTAATAAATTAACTTTGGTAAAATTGCATAAAGGCGGAACCTGAAAATTACGCATTTTTTGTATTCAAAGACTTTACATATGGTTTTCTATGGTACAATAACGACACTAAAATCATCGGTAAGCCATCATTTAGGCAAAAAATTAATAAACAATACAATTAATTAGGTACGAAATACGTGCATTATATCGCTAGAAATAATGTTCAATTTTAGCGTGACGACTTACCTACTAATTATAATAAAAACACAATTATTTTAATTTTGGGATTAGTCTGCAAATGTAACATATATGACATGATCAAAATAATTAACAATTATAAAATCAAATATTACGGCATTGCTAAAAAATCACGACATTTTGTAATTTGTAAGTAAAACCTCAGATTAATAATATTGAGAGACAAAGTTTTTACCTCACTTTGCTAAATGTCAGGCAAAGGAACTAAATCCGTACAGCATGAATATCAATATTATTCAATCAAACTGAACATCTTTGAATGACATAAAAATACGGGATTTTAGATTTTTCACATTATTGTGATTAAGATCATTATTATATTTTTGTAGTTTGTATATATAATTACCGACAACATGCAATACTAATGTTAGACAAACAATATATAGGTGTGAGGGGTGTTCGAAGGTTATGGCAAGGACAGTGGGTTAGGTTAGGTTATCTTTAGACCAAAGCCCACGAGCCGAGCAAGCGAAGCGAGCGTGCCGCGGCAGCGGCCGGCGAGTGGCAGAACCGACTTTAACTTTTATTGAAATTATCAACGAATAAATGGAAACCAGTCTATTCTGCCACTCGCCGGTCGCTGCCGCGGCACGCTCGCTTCGCTCGCTCGGCTCGTGGGCTTTGGTCTAAAGATAACCTAACCTAACCCACTGTCCTTGTCACTGGTTACACCTTCGACCACCCCTTACACCTATACTTTGTTCTGCTTACATTGGTATTGCATGTAGTCAGTATTTACAATAATGTGAAAAATCTAAAATTCCATACTTTCATGTCATTCAATGATCTTCAGATTGATTGAAAAATATTGATATTCATGCTATATGTATTTAGTGTTTTTGCCTAACAAGTAGCAAAGTGGCAGAACCGCCTGCTTACCATTAATTATGGTTAAAGTCGATTCTGCCTGCGGCTTTGGTCTGAAGCTAACCTAACCTAACCCACTGACCTTCTCATTGGTCGCAACCTTCAACTGCTCCTCACAACCTATTTTTTGTGTTGCTAACATTGGCATTGCATATTTGAGCTCTAGTGTGAAGCTAACCCAACCTAAAGAGTGGCAAGCAAAGGAAATAAATCCAAACAGCCTATTTTTTATTAAGAATACATCAGACAACGCTGTATGGATTTATTTCCTTTGCCTGCCACTCTGATGAACTAAATTACAACAAAAAGTTTTGTCTTTAGCAGTTTTCTTTATGTAACATGGCGGTTTTATCTGGGAAGTGTTTTGTAGTTTTTAACCTAATAAAATGTGCTTTAAAATTTAATAAAGTAAGATATTGGTTGTTTTTACGTTAACTTATGTGTTTGTGCTCAAAATTATAAGTGTTTAGCAACGTGCCCTATTACTTTACAATAATAATATTAGCATAGTAGGCAGTCTCTGTATATTCTAAGGTAATTGTATTGTTTATTAATTATGTGCCTAAATGAAGGCTTTCCGACAATTTTAATTTAGTTATTGTACCATAGCAAACCATAATTATAATCTTGTATATAAAAAAAACGCATAATTTTCGGGTTCCGCCTTTATGCAAATTTACCTTAACTTTATTTAAGCGTAAAAATATAGTTAAATAGGTTAAATCCATTCATGACCTATAACTGCACATAAGAACCTTGCTAATTATAATGAAAATCTTCCTTTATTTTCCCGGAAACATTAACAATAAGCAATATTTTTAATGTTATTTACAGCGTACCTGTGTATGGTTAAAGATGACTGATTTGGTGTTTTTCTTATGCCGCACCCTATTACACTGCACACGGACATATCTGCGACGTAATTATTTATATTTGGCTTCAATTATTTTAAATCACAAGCAAAATATTGAAAGATAATTAGTTATTTTGATTTATACCACGACTTTTTGACAAGACAAGTACCGGGTGCACTGACTGATAATGACATTTGGTGCACTAAACATGGCGGATTTTCGGCCTCATTAGGTATTTACGTATATTCATGTTCCACTTTATGTACGCACTGAAATACTGTTATATTGTTTTCCTGCGACTTACAGTGCTGAGTAAGAACGAGATAGATATATGTTTATGTGTGTGCCTTCAAAATGGATGCTATTTGTACGGGGAGATTTAGAACATAGTTACGCCCAGCCGATCCAGCGCAAACCTTCAATATCCATACTTTGACAACTATAGCAACGTTGTAACGTTCCTATGGTTGTCAAAGTACTTTTTTTTTAATAATCATAGCTTAAGGATGTTCACTTTGATAATCGATTTATCTAATCAATTTTTCAATCATTATTTAATTTACATCAAGATAGACTCTTAACAAAATTATAATATAATCGTTTGCATGATGACAGCCTCTGTGGTTAAGCGGATTAAGCCTTTGCCGGTCTGGCTCACTACAACGCAGAGGTTCCGGGTTCGAGTCCTGGTATGGTAGATTTCGAAAACTATATTTCTCCGTTATTTGCTATGGTCTGGGTGTCTGGAATCGGCCCCAGAGTATTCCGTTGTATATTACCCATAACACAAGCGTAACTAGCTTAATTTGGGGATGTACAGTATACGTGTTTGTCTGTCGATTATAGCCGATTATTATAACCAAATAGTAATCAAATGTTTTTATTGAAAATAAATGAATAAATATTTTCTGGGTTCTTCTTTACTCTTATTGTTTTGTTTTATTAATTAAATCTTCTATTACTATTGTTTTTAGTTTTAGATTACTATTTAATTGATCTAATTTGTATCATTGCAGGTTGGACAAGTGGCCGGATTAATAAGAGGTGACGGCAGTGGTAGAGGAGTGTCCCTCCTCGTTTGGAATTGTGGCGTAGATCCTAAAGATGACCCTGAGGTGAAATATGTAGTATTTTATATTTATACTCTTTTATTATTAATAGAGTTAACTCTTTTATTAACTCTAGCCTATACATATTTAACAAAATATTTTTAAATTAATTTCTTCTAAGGTCTAATGGGCTAAGCGTTGACTTACTAGTCCCCTAGAATGCAGACGTACGTAAACAAACGTTTTATTGTTAATTATAGTGTTAAATACCAAATGACCTCCCCTCCACCTGCGCCTTATAATGCTTACACTCAGTAGAAATGTATACAGAGTTATAGGTAACAATGCCTACGTATACTATAATATTAAATTTCTATTTCAGTTATTGTGGAGCTGTGGTGGAGGTTCTCGCGGTGAGAAATCCCGCCGTGCCCTTTCGGGTGTCGTCAAAGCGTTATCTTGCTGCGTATGTGCAGCCACTGCCACTAAACCTTTGAATTGTGCACGCTCGCATCTCTATTGTGAAGGTACTTCTAACAAACTTGTATCATTGGTTTTTGGCTATCTATTTCTCATTATCTTGTAATATCAAAGCAGCAAGCATTGTATAAGAAGTTGCCTTTTTAGAATAATCATTCAAAAGGAGTCAAGATACATTAAATATATAATAAACTTATATAGCTTTATGTTGAGATTTTAAATTTACTTTTAACAGCATGCTGGACAAGATTGGAGCGCTGTGCTTTGTGCAGGGAGCAGCTTCCACCTAAAGATTCGCCTTACTCAAAAAATTTAGTCGCAGAGCAGGTATTGCATCAAATTCGTTATACACTTTCATTAATTAGTAACTCAAAGTAATACTTTTATTATTTTCATATCTCTGACTTCATATTGGGTGGTAGGACTATTGCCATCTATATAAATATAGAAGTTATTTACCTGTGCATTCTTTATGTGTTTGGGAATACACTACTAAAAACCATTGCTCTCACGACAGAGTGGTTGCTGTATATGAATATTAAAATTTAAAAAAATCAAGAAAATGGTGATTTGAAGCGCCGTCTATTCACGTAATATTTGAAGCTTTTTAATAGTTACCATTTTTTTCTGAACGATTATTATGCCTAGTTTCATTGTAGTAGCATTCTTTCAAGTTGTCTTCACCTTTTATTGTAATAACAGAGTACGAATCTAGTTAATAATGGATGATCCGTAGTCATGCATTCTGATAAGTTTCTCACTATAAGTATTTAACATTATTCACAGGTTTTTGAAGCAATAGCTACAGAATATGAATTGAAACACTCCATAAGACGACCCAAGGAGACCACATCGGCCTACACATCACCTAATCGTTCGCCTGTTTCATCACCCACTACATCCCGTAAAGGGCAATACCAAATATCCATGATTAATCATAAAAAAGTGCAGTTTAATGAAAAATATCGACAAACTTACGGGTCAGATCCAAATTTACACAGATCTGTGAATAATTCCTTTTTGAGGTACGGTACAGTTCATTCTAATAAAGATGGAGGCACAAATGTTTTAAACTGCAGGTGTCAAATCAAGATAGAAAATAAAAGTGTGCATGCTTCGTGTCAAACGGATTTCAACGATATTCCACAAATCAGCATCGAAAATATTGATTTAAATAACAAAATTCAAACGTGTTCGGACGTTAATGACAAACCTTGCAACACTGAAAATAGTGGTAATTCATCTAATATGTGTTACAAAGAAACCTGTCACAATCAAGAAATCCAGCACAAATTGGTTACCCGACTGAGACAAGCGTGCTCATTGGCTGATTTGCACAACACTGCTGTACCTAGTTGTCAAATATCGAGATCTTTAAATAATTTGGAGCATTGGTAAGTATAATCAGTACTAGACTGAATTAAAATATTTTGCTAGAATAGCTGCACAAGGATTCTGAGGAAATATTTTATAAGAAAAGTGAACAAAAAATATACTATCTTTGTACTTGTGAGCCAAAAGAGATTATTATATTCAGTTGTCAATACTAAAGGTTATTAATTTACACGATGTACTTTTTAAAGCGCAAACGTTTATAAAATCGAATATTTTGATTGCATTTCGAGGTCACATGCAAATGGGAGTCAGGCCAAATCAAATGCAACTCAAATATAGCATTATAAATAAATTAAATTGATTAAAATTTTTACAGTCCTGGCCATCACGGTTCATTGGAAAACATCAAGGACCGCTGTCACAATGCTTGTGGTATGTATAATTATTTTGTTATTGCAAGTTTCAGTAACAAAAAAATGTGTGCTGGGACACATAGTAGAAGTGAAACTTCAACGGATAAGTGGAAAAACGAAACGCAACAAAGTTTTAACTTGAAGTTTTACGGGCAGGTTTTCAAATTGGACAAGTACATTAACAATCTGCCCGTAAAACTTCAAGTTAAAACTTTGTTGCGATTCGTTTTTCCACTTTTTCATTGAAGTTTCACTTCTACTATGTGTCCCAGCACACATTTCGAATTTTCGCAGGTTTACTGCAAATTATGATTTGGTTAGGTTAGGTACATTGTAATGAATGCATTTTTTATTTAAACATATTTTATTTTATCAACCAAAAAAACTTCATTCGATTCGGAACCAATAAAAACATCGCTAGTCTACTCTAACATTATGCCGCCTCTCACCACGTCTAGTCTAAATTATGCCGTTCTTCCACGCGGCCGTAACGCTTTTTCGTGACAGAAAAATCCTAAGACCCCGTCTATATAGAAGTTTCACTTCAATAAGAATTTGATATAATCCACATTACACTTTATGACCGACCTTAGTAAGCAAAAGTTTGTTAAGCAATAGACCCAACATTCTGCGGCAATATAATCTAGAAAGATCTATAATAATTTTCACTTCAATTGGTATTTTCTAATGTAATAATTCTGCTTGTTTCTCTTTCCAGACGTGCCTGTGTTTTTGTTACCAGCACCTTCTATTTATGTTGTGACCTGTGACCATTAAAAATAATAATTAATTTTATATAAAAATAAATTATTTATAAATAATTGTATATTTTTTTAATAAGATTTCATTTCTTAATAAAGGATATTTTGAACAATTTAACCTGTTTATTACATTATATCTTATTGACTTTTTTATGTTTAAGGCTTGGCAACTAGGCCTTTAAGCCAGGCGCAGTTGTATTGTAGGCTACAATCCACACCATTCAACGGAGTTCTTGTGAAAACTCGAAAGGCCACATTTGACTATACAGTTCACATTTCTCACAAAAACACATAATTACTACTCAAAAACTATTAATATCTTACAACTATTGTTCATTTTAGAGTAATTTTACACATTTTTAAAAAATAAAACTGCACAGCACAACGTCCCCTTTCAGTTCCCGCCAAAAACTCTCTATCTTATTGACTGTATCGGCCTGGCCACAGAGTCGAGATTTGCAACGCGTGACATAAAATATATGAAAGTCGCGTTTGTTATATTTTACAATGGGTAGAATAGATAAATGTACACACTTTTTCATATTTTATCCATTTGGCTTTTCAATATCACAAAATATTGGTAAAATCAATGCTATAACAGTATTGCATTTATAAAAAAAAACCTTTTTTTTAAGTTAGCTTTTAGATATCGATTTTTAATAGTCAAATTACTCGGTTTGAAAGTTACTTTGTTTCAATTAGTTTCGTTTCCCATCCCTAATCCGCCATGTTGTTTTGCTTTTAATAAAATTTTTGTGTAGTACCTATTTTAGTTTTTTCTATGTATAAATCCCTTTTAAATCATGGATTTAAATATCCTACACGCCGAGGAAGACTTAAAGTTTGATTTTGAGACTGCCAATCCGATATGCCGGTGTTGTTTATCAACAGATAGACGAATGTTTAATAGCGAACCCATCGCGTCGTATTTAAATGAATTAACCGGTGTTAATGTGAGTAATAATGCTTTTTAATACAATTTTGAGTAAATACTTTATTCTATACTCTTATATTTAGTATAATATGTGTAATAAAAGGTCAATTAAGTTGATTTTTAGAGCTGTAACTTTATGAATAAAAATGAATGTTTGTTCTCTAATAAAAATGGCATTCACTGCTGAAAAGTTATATAATTTCGGTTAAATTAATTTGTTTAGTACGTTGCTATCTATTTATACTTCCTTACCAGCTTCTCCTTTAACGAAGGCATCTCTCAATCTATTGGAAGCCCATTTCTTTCGGTCTCTATTCTGAATCACCATGTCCATGTTCAGTCCCAAACTATTGATCCAATTGTGGTGAAGCTGGTTTGTGTTGTGTGTGCACATGAATGCTCCTTATACTGTAAAAGTAAAAAACCTGTGTTATATAGACAGTACATATATTCAATTTAGCGGTGTGTAGCTCCTAAATGATTAACTCAAAAGATATATATCCGACGCGAAGAGTGATTAGATCTGTATATCACTTGTGGTCATAATGTGTCTTTATATCTTTAACTCTTTAGTTCATTCCTGTTCCATGCGATGACTATAGATCCGAATGAGAAGAAACTAGACTAGAAAGAAAAGAGAAAGAATGATTAGCAAGCGCACATGCGTAATAAGTGAACGAGGAAACCGAATATAATAGCAAGCCAAAATAAATCTTAACACTATACTTTTATGTTGTAATTTTGTTTTAATGTAATTACATACATACATAACTTCACTCCAGTTCCCTTGTGGGGTAGGCATGAACAACAGAGCGCCATTTAAGCCCATTCTTACACACCTCACTTGCTTCTTTGACATTCATAACTATTGTCATGCACACTCGTCTGTTAAGGCTCCTGACATCACCCTCCGCTAGTACACGATCAATTTGATCATGGAAGGTGTGTTGTGGCCTTCCACGACTTCTGCATCCATCCACTTTTGCATTGTATATCTGTTTAGTCATTCTTTCATCATGCATTCTTTCCACATGCCCGAACCACCGGAGCATTCCTTTCCTTACCTTCACCCCGACACTCTCTTTCAGACCAACTCTTTTTTTTTTTACTTCGGTATTACGAACGCGGTCTGCGAGCATCACGAGCGAGTGTTGATGTAATTAATTTCATTATATTTTTTCACTCTGTTTATATTTTTTCATATCAGTTTATCAGTATTCAGTATATCACACAGATAATAACTCATCTTGTCTGCAATTGACACTGACACTATTCATTGTAAAGATAAAGAGTTAAAGATATAAAAGAGTGATATATATCTTTGTATCAAAAAGATATATATCACTCTTTTCTTCTTGGTGAGTGATTTTTCCCATGACTAATTCAATTTGTTAAATTCATGCTTTTTACATGAACACCTGTAAGCCTATATACATAGCAAATATATTTATTTAGATTATTTTGTATGTATGTATATATATTACTATTATGTTTATGTATGTATTAAATTTATAAATTAGTGTAAGTATGTAATAATAATAATAATAATCGGCAGACAAACACACATATTGTATATCCCCAAATTAAGCAAGTTACGCTTGTGTTATGGGTAATATACAACGGACTACTCTGGGGCCGATCCCAGACACCCAGACCATAGTAGATAACGGAGAAAACACGTTTCCGAAATTTACTATACCAGGAATCGAACCCGGAGCCTCTGCGTTGTAGTGAGGTAGGCCGGCAAAGGCTTAGCCCGCTCAACCACAGAAGCCGTCATGTATATTTAAATTGTACAGTTCTACCTTGTTTCTGCTCCACCTAAAATGCCAGATTAGTTAAGAATTCCTTTTAAGCTAGGTTGCCTGGAAGAGATCGCTTTTAGCGATAAGGCCGCCTGTTAAATTTAATTTAATTTCTGAACGACTTTTAAATTTAATTGATTTCTAAACGACGGGACGAACATCAAATGTTGATAGGTAGAAATAGTTTCTAAGGGAAAGCGAAATTGTTGTTCAACACTAAATGTTTGTGCATTTATTTATTTCATAGTGTGGTAGCACACAAATAAAGGGTCTTCTTGAAAACACATCGGTTTTGATATTTTTCTAACAATCTAAAAATCGATGTAGGGGATTGTGGTGAGAGCTACCAATGACACACATTAGCCTTTTGATAATATATAAGATTTATTGCGTGAGAGCACTGTTCTAAGTGATACATGTAGAAAAAGAAAAAGAGGTCGACAGGTGGCGCCGCTGTCGCATCGCGCCAGTGTTGCAATAGTTAACAATCGATGTAAATCAAATTAATCGCTGAATCAAGCTTCCTAAATAAAGAAGCAAATGTGAACATAGCAATATTTGATTCTACAACCTTTACAACTCGATTATTTGAATAAATCTTAACCTCCACAAGTCGAATGTAAGAATACTGAAATTTCAAAAATTAATTTATGAAACAAGGCTACATTAAATTACATATAATCAAATACAATGCAAGAAAACATAACTTATTTGTATTGTATTCTACTCATAGTCCCTCAAGACTATAAGTAGAATACTGAACCTATATCACCGTCTTCTATGGGTAAAGTGCCTAGAAGGCTGGCTACGCTTCCTCGCTGAATCGCCATACTGATCCGTTGGCTGAGGTAAGCACCAAACCTCTGATGACCCGAAGAGTCAATGAGTCGTTTCGATAAATTTTGATAGAGGCTCATGCCTCAGGCTCAGGCCTTAAATTTATGAAATAGTTTGTTTTTTAAGAAATTAATGAAAGTATCCGATGTATCCGAAGTGGTATCCGATGGATTACTGTGGGATGCACAAGGTGGCTTCAGAAATGGAAGGGGATGTATGGATCCAGTTTTCTCTCTCCGCAATATCATAGAGAAGCAGCTGGCTATGGGCCGGAAGGTTTTCTGCGGTTTTGTGGATCTAGAGAAAGCATTTGACAGGGTTGTGCAGAAGGAGCTCTGGGACATATTGCCCGGATATGGGATTAATGGCCAATTGATGCGTGCTGTGCAGTCCACTTACGAGGACTGTATGGCATGCGTGCGAGTGGATGGCAGCCTGTCGCCCTGGTTTGACGTCAATATTGGCGTCAGGCAGGGCTGCGTGCTGTCGGCTTTGCTGTTCATCCTATACCTGGACGATTGTCTCCAGAGAATAAGATTGATGGATGTTGGGGTGCAAATGAGTGATCTAGTTGTAAGCACCTTGCTTTATGCGGATGATGCCGTGCTTTTAGCCGAATCGCCATCAGAACTGCAAACACTAGTCACAATGATGAAAGATGACTGTCAGGCGAGAGGCTTACATTTGAATGCGAAGAAAACAAAGGTTATGGTGTTTGAAAGAGAAGAAACCAGAACGAATGCAAGGATAATGGTCGATGATGTTATGCTGGAGCAAGTGAATGAGTTTGTATATCTTGGATGTGCTTTTAGCAGGGATGGAAGGTACACCGCTGATATAGAAAGAAGAGTAAATTTGGGGAATAGTTTGAATGGAGCGTTAGGTAAACTTCTAGGCGCTAAGAACCTCAGCCAGAAGGCCCAGCTCGCCATACACAACGCGGTGCTGGTACCTACGCTCACGTATGGAAGCGAGAGTTGGGTATGGAAGAGAGAGCATGAAAGTAGAGTAAACGCGGTTGAGATGCGAGCACTGCGCAAAATCTGCGGAGTGACGCTCGCGGACCGCGTTCGTAATACCGAAGTAAGAAAGAGAGTGTCGGGGTGAAGGTAAGGAAAGGAATGCTCCGGTGGTTCGGGCATGTGGAAAGAATGCATGATGAAAGAATGACTAAACAGATATACAATGCAAAAGTGGATGGATACAGAAGTCGTGGAAGGCCACGACACACCTTCCATGATCAAATTGATCGTGTACTAGCGGAGGGTGATGTCAGGAGCCTTAAGAACAGACGAGTGTGCATGACAAGAGTTATGAATGTCAAAGAAGCAAGTGAGGTGTGTAAGAATGGGCCTAAATGGCGCTCTGTTGTTCGTGCCTACCCCGCAAGGGAACTGGCGTGAAGTTATGTATGTATGTATGTAATGAAAGTTAGAATAGAATAGAATATACTTTATAGCATAACATTAAGATAAAACTCAAGAAGTTTAAGTAGAGAAGACAATAAGCGGTCTTATCACTAAAAGCAATTTCTTCCAGACAACCTTAGGATGGATTAGAGAAAAATTGTGTAACATGTGGGTTTTGCAATATGTATAACCAGATTTTTTTTTTAATATTAAAAAGGTTTGCGTTTGACCACGATCCTGTCCAATGCTGGATGATGATGCGGTCCAAGATAGAGCACGCTTACTTAGATAATACCTATTTCACGAGGTTTGAAAACACCCGGATTGTACTTTTCGGGGAACACGGACTCTGGTAGTGCATTTCACAATTCTGCCGTACGCGGAAGGAACGTAGAGACGAAACGTTTAGTATGCACAAATAAAAATCAGGGCCCACTGGGTCCACTTAGACTCACTTGGACCACTGTGGCCACTTGGTACCCTTGGTCAACTGGGTTCACTTGGTCCACTGGGTCCACTTGGTCCACTGAGTTTACTGGGTCCACTGGGTCCATTTTGAACACTTAGCCTACTGGGTCAACTGGGTCCACTGGGTCCACTTGGCTCAGTGGGTTAGGTTGAAAGATTCAGTTTGGTGGGTTTTAAAACTAAAGAGCGCGGGTAGGCAGGGGTGATAGTGATACTAGGGCGCTCCACAACGCTGATGACTTTTATTAAGGTTACTAGCTTCAGCCTGTGACTTCATCCGGGTGGAATAGTTTAAAAAAAAGTAAGTTAAAAAAAGCCCCTGATTTTGAAACATTGGTGCTCCGCTCCTATTGGTCTTAGCGTGATGATATATAGCCTATAGCCCTCCTCGATAAATGGGCTGTATAACACTGAAAGAATTTTTCATATCACACCAGTAGTTCCTAAGATTAGCGCGTTCAAACAAACAAACTCTTCAGCTTTATATATTAGTATAAGATTATGATGTTCATGGGTGCTTGAGCCTCCGAGCACCCACGGAGCCGGCGTAGTGGAGATCGTACAATTAATGTAGGCAGCCCCTTAAATGCTTTACAGTTTACGATAGAGGCCAAAGACCCAGAATTGAACAGGTATGCGAGCCCCTTACTGCGCTGTACTCCCGTGCTGGCATTCGAGACCAACGGCAAAGGGAGGCAGGGCTTCCAGAAAGTTCTTTCGGTTAGTAATGTGATTTTTATTTTTAAGCATTGCTGCTTGTTTCAATTTATCGCTTTTTTTTAAAGTGGTGTAACCAAACGCATGTTCGAGGTTTTGGTTTGTGCGTGACCAAGCAATAGTGCCAACAAAACAAGAGAAATTTGTCTTCCTTGACTTAACATCGGACAAGACCATCGAGTGTGACAATTAATCCTAACTAGCTGTACCCGGCAGACGTTGTCTTGTTCTTAAAAAATAAAAATCTAGAAACCGATTGCAGCGCCATCAACCGGGACCAATTGTAAATCTAGACCATACATACATACATACATAACTTCACGCCAGTTCCCTTGCGGGGTAGGCACGAACAACAGAGCGCCATTTAGGCTTATTCTTACACACCTCACTTGCTTCTTTGACATTCATGACTCTCGTCATGCACGCTCGTCTGTTCTTAAGGCTCCTGACATCACCTTCTGCTAGTACACGATCAATTTGATCATGAAAGGTGTGTCGTTGCCTTCCACGACTTCTGCATCCATCCACTTTTGCATTGTATATCAGTTTAGTCATACTTTCATCATGCATTCTTTCCACATGCCCGAACCACCGGAGCATTCCTTTCCTTACCTTCACCCCGACACTCTCTTTCAGAGCAACTCTCTTTCTTACTTCGGTATTACGAACGCGGTCCGCGAGCGTCACTCCGCAGATTGTGCGCAGTGCTCGCATCTCGACCGCGTTTACTCTACTCTCATGCTCTCTCTTCCATACCCAACTCTCGCTTCCATACGTGAGCGTAGGTACCAGCACCGCGCTGTATCACACTTTAGTATATTATTATATATTTTCAGCACAAAAAGGAGCTAACACGCTCCAAGCTGAACGACATAGACCTGTTGCCAACAACGTCTGGGCTTAAGGCGGAGAATGATGTCAAACAAGAGTTCAGGTTATCGGATTACGATGATAACATTCCGTTGGAGGAGATTAGGTGAATTTTGGAGATGAATGAATGAATGGAAACACTTTGTTGGTCGCCATAATTAAAACTAAGTTTTTTTTGTTTTTTTGTTATTGCAGGAGTTAAGCAGACAGGCAGACGGCCCACTTGATGGAAAGCGGTTACTATCTCCTATTAACATTAGCAACACCAAAGGTGCTACATATGCGCTACTGCTCTGTTAAAGGAGACTGGAACCTGGTCACTAATGCCGGAACACAACTCATGGTTGTTACGGCGACATACTTTAGACCAGGGGTGGTAGCCATCCAGTCGGGCAAATGCCCTACCACCTGGCACATACTACGCATATTATATACATTTTAGCTTTCTTCACTTTCTCCATATTGTTACATACCGACAAAGAAATGCGCACACCTGCCGGTCGTAAAGCGCAGTTTATTGCCTTCCCGAATTTAGGAATTCTTTTGTTTACTTTGTGTTTAGAATTTGTAATTAAGAAAAACATGCTATTGTTTTTCTACTTGTTTTATGGCCGTCATTAGTGTCGAACTAATCCTTATTGTTATTGTTTTCAACTTTGTTGGCCGTTCGCAGGTGTGCAAATTACATTTTCTTGGAAGAACCCAGCCCACGAGCTTCCATTGTGTATTGTACAGTTTACTATAAAACAATCCTCGAACGGAGGGGTTAGGCAGTCGAGCGAGGATTACGATACGAGTGAGACGTACATTCGACAAGCGATATAGTGACGGACTTTGCGCGTGTTATTGAATCGTGCAGTTGTACTAGTGGTGTCTAGCTATATTTGTACCTATGTTATACGTCTTTGTATAGTTCTAATAAATTCTATAGTGATTCCAACGGCATTTTAATTTCGAGTCCCACACTCGTGAAAACATATCACAGTGTAACGATGAAGATATTATTAGCGATTTAAAGGTAGAGAACGAAGTTACCGAAGCTGCTTCTAGCAAAAGAAAGAAGAGAATTAAGAACGGCGTAAAGAAGAAACAAAGGTATTTTAAACTAGCGCTAGCTATCATTTTTTTTTTAAGGTTTTTAAACACAAGCTTTTGAGATCCTGGATATCATGTAGCAGCAGAGTGCTAGCCGAGACAAGTGAAACGAGCCCAAACACGACGGGTCTATCTTGTTTAGGACAGGAGTTCCGATGGCCACCTTCCGACTCCATCATCAGATCAGCTCCATGGTACCATATTATTGCATTGTCACGCGATACACATATACGTGCAAAATTTCAGCTCAGTCGGAAACCGGGAAGTTGGTCAAATTTAACTTGCAAGATTCCACCCGAACTTACATACATACATCCATTGCAAGTTAAATAAAAGCTTGTAATGAAAACAACAAATTCGCGAAATATAAGTAATTTTTATGTTGAATTTATGTTAAAAGATGTCCACCATAGTGTATATGAATATCACATAGACAATCGATAAAATTTTTAGTCGATTAATCGATTAATCGAATCATCTGGTAAGATTATTCGGTTTATAATTAAATTACCATTTTCTAACGGTTAGTTAAATTTATAAGCCAGTCACTAGTTATTATAATTGTTTCTGTGATCCTGGCAACACAATTGGCCTTACTTATAATCGTTTCTTAAATTTTAAAAAACTGCTCAGCAACTGATTACTGAAAATCTTACCCATAAACTCCTCTAGTCGAATATTTTGGGTAAAACCTACGTTAATCATTCAAATTTCGTTTATCTGTGCTCCTCTTAGGTAAACAACAGGTAATACACGTTTATAAGTGAAAAAAAAAGATATTCATTGATTAGGGTTTGATTCTGATTCTCTTACATAAGAGATGGCTAATCGTTTCTTAATGAGATTGTTATAAGTAAGGCCGTATGATGTAATTGCTATTTTTAGCAATGATGCAATTTTATTGTTTTGTAGGGTAGTGTTTTCGTATAAAAGGCGTAGCGGCGTGTAGACGGTGTTCATCGCGTCCGATTATAAGCCTCGGCGAAAGGCTCTCGTGCGACGACCGCGTAACGTCCTCACGGACAGGGTCGACGTTATCACAAAACGGCTGGCCCGGATCAGCCCGCCCGCGGTTAGGACGGCAGGCTGGCAGGCATGGACAGACAGACACAGACGGCGGTGTCTCAGGCGCCGCCAATCAAGATCTCTCCACGTCCCTGCGAGGGACGCTAGGAGACAGCCCCCCCACAGGATAGACTAGGCGTGTTGCTGGGTAGTTTCTTTCGCCGTTTCTTCTCTCCCAGCCATAACACGTTGCGAAACGGCAGTAAGATAGCGTAGGCCGCCGCGAACCACTGATCCTGGCCCGCCGGGATCCTTCCCCTCGGGCTTTATATTACCCGTCGCCCGTTCTCAATTAGTGCTTTGTGTCGCCCTATGGTGGGCATCATTAAATTCATCCCCCTCTCATGGCAACAGTCCAGCCGAGGTAAAACTCCTTAGGGAGCTCCCTCGAGCAAGTGGTCCCTCGGACTCGAGCGCCTTCGCTTCGCGAAGGCACTCGCTCCAAAAACCCCGGTAAAGTTGTAAGGTCTTCGGACCAACAACATAAAGTCAAGTCTAATAAAAAAAAACGGTGTTCATTGCTTACTGTGCAGTGTGAGTAGTCACATCAAAGGCTGATCAATTAAGGGGAAACCCTGCCCAAATAGTTAATATTTGGTATATTTGGTACTTCTTCTACTTTCGTTTTTTTTTTTGAGGCGAGGGAAAATGCTTAACCGATTTACGCACAAACTGGGTGGTTGCTAGGGGAACGACACGTGTCGGTCGGGGGCGGTAACTCTGCAGCAATAGTATGCTCTTGGCAGTGCTCCGTCCGCGATCGACGTCACAGAATAGTGTGGAAGACTCCGAGCGTTGCTACACGAGTGAGCAACCCCAATACCCACTAAAAACCCCCCTCCTCCCTGTCGACCCTGCGCTTTTGTTTGTGTTGGAAAGGCTGAGATTTACAAAATAGTTACGCCCAGTCGATCCAGCGCAATAAAGTGCCTGGAGTGTGCCCTGGGAGAACACACCCCACTTCGTTGTGCGGGGGTAGAAGGTCCTTTGCTCTCCTAGCAAGCTAAAGGCCCCCCGCGGTAAACGGAACCTAATTCAGGGAGGGAAGTAATGCGCGTACCTGCCTCTCCGGGTGCCAGCTGAAGGCCGGCGACCTCGAGAAGACGCATTAGCACGCGCTGCAGGACTTCTCTCCCTATCGCGTTCTGCGGCCTCCTTGAGTGACATTAAAAAATATGGAACGCTTCACGATTTTGCGTGTCATCCTTGCGCAGGGGCCATGCTAATCTTCTCTGTATCGTTCCAATTTTAGTATATGTACTGCCGAAGCAAGTACAATCTACTTTCGTTCTTACCCGAACCTCTGCCAGGCTGTTACACTTAGCACTGACTTATATGTTTTGGGAAATATCAAATTTTTTGCTTTTAAGGTACTCTTGAATTCAAGTTGTTTTTTTTTCTAGAAGTCGAATATCGTTTTACTAAAAAATATTTCGCATTTTTAGATAATACATTAATTACATATAATATGTTTAAATATTTTTTTATTGCATGAGTTCAGCAGACAGGCAGACGGTCCACTTGATGGAAAGCGGTTACCATCGCCTATGGACATTTGCAACACCAAAGGTGCTACAGATGCGCTGCTGCGCTCTTAAGGGAGACTGGAACCTGGTCACTGATGCCGGAACACAACTCAAGGTTGTTATGGCGGCATACCTTAGATCAGGGGTGGTAGCCATCCAGTCGGGCGATCCTACACGGATAAAAATAATTTATGGATAATGGAGTTTAGTTCAACATCCTTGGTGCAATTTCGGGCAATGTCCTTTACACAATTTTGACACCGCCAACATTGATATTGCAGAGTTGATCAAACACAGGAGATAGAGATGGAAGTGAAGGGTCCCTCGATAAGGAGGTCCCTGGAACTGGACCCCTCGAAGATCAGAGTTATCCAACTGAACCCAGAAGAGCAAATCAAGATGAGAGAGGTGAGTTGCTACACCGTTTCATATTTGTAAAGCCCTACCCCATGAGACTTAGTTCCTGTGGCACACTTCGAATCCCCCCCCCCCCCTCCCTCTGGTGCTATATCCCAATCTTATCTCCCTAATCCTTGCCCGCTACCGTCTTCTTACACCTCTTCCAGCTCATCCTTTCTCCGCTATCTCATCCCAGTTGTTTCATCTCCTAATCACACCTCTTGTATCCCGTTACCTCCCCCCTGTCCTATCCCTCTTATTTCACCTCCCAATCCCACCTCTTCCAGCTCATCCTCACTCCGCTTCTCATCCCTCTTGTTTCATCTCCAAATCCCACCTCTTGTATCCCGTTACCTCCCCCCTGTCCTATCCCTCTTATTTCACCTCCCAATCCTACCTCTTCCAGCTCATCCTCCCTCCACTTCTCATCCCTCTTGTTTCATCTCCAAATCCCACCTGTTGTATCCCGTTACCTCTCCTCTGTCCTACCCTTCTTATTTCACCTCCCAATCCCACCTCTTCCAGCTCATCCTCCCTCCGCTTATCATCCCTCTTGTTTCATCTCCAAATCCCACCTGTTGTATCCCGTTACCTCCCCCCTGTCCTATCCCTCTTATTTCACCTCCCAATCCCACCTCTTCCAGCTCATCCTCTCTCCGCTTCTCACCCCTTTTGTTTTATCTTCAAATCCCACCTGTTGTATCCCGTTACCTCCCCCCTGTCCTATCCCTCTTATTTCACCTCCCAATCCCACCTCTTCCAGCTCATCCTCTCTCTGATTTTCATCCCTCTCGTTTCATCTCCAAATCCCACCTCCTGTATCCCGTTACCTCCCCCCTATCCTATCCCTCTTATTTCACCTCCCAATTTCACCTCTTCCAGCTCATCCTCTCTCCGCACTCTCATCCCTGTTGTTTCATCTCCTAATCCCACCTCTTGTATCCCGTTACCTCCCCCCTATCGTATCCCTCTTATTTCACCTCCCAATCCCACCTCTTCCAGCTCATCCTCCCTCCGCTTCTCATCCCTCTCGTTTCATCTCCAAATCCCACCTCTGGTATCCCGTTACCTCCCCCCTATCATATCCCTCTTATTTCACCTCCCAATCCCACCTCTTCTAGCTCATCCTCTCTCCGCTTCTCATCCCTTTTGTTTCATCTTCAAATCCCACCTGTTGTATCCCGTTACCTCCCCCCTGTCCTATCCCTCTTATTTCACCTCCCAATCCCACCTCTTCCAGGTCATCCTCTCTCCGCTTCTCACCCCTTTTGTTTCATCTTCAAATCCCACCTGTTGTATCCCGTTACCTCCCCCCTGTCCTATCCCTCTTATTTCACCTCCCAATCCCACCTCTTCCAGCTCATCCTCTCTCTGCACTCTCATCCCTGTTGTTTCATCTCCTAATCCCACCTCTTGTATCCCGTTACCTCCCCCCTATCATATCCCTCTTATTTCACCTCCCAATCCCACCTCTTCCAGCTCATCCTCTCTCCGCACTCTCATCCCTGTTGTTTCATCTCCTAATCCCACCTCTTGTATCCCGTTACCTCCCCCCTATCGTATCCCTCTTATTTCACCTCCCAATCCCACCTCTTCCAGCTCATCCTCTCTCTGCTTCTCATCCCTCTCGTTTCATTTCCAAATCCCACCTCTTGTATCCCGTTACCTCCCCCCTATCATATCCCTCTTATTTCACCTCCCAATCCCACCTCTTCTAGCTCATCCTCTCTCCGCTATTTCATCTCTGTTGTTTCATCTCCTAATCCCACCTCTTGTATCCCGTTACATCCCCGCTATCGTATCCCTCTTATTTCACCTCCCAATGCCATCCCATCTGTCCTGTTCGATCCCGCAATCTTATCTCTACCCCGTCCCCACTATCCCATTCCATCCTCGCTATCCCATCTCTTCTAGTTCTCGTGTACGCACCTTTACTATGTCGATTAACTTCCAACCACTCGCAGGAAGAGAGTAAGGCGAGCCTCAAGTTCCCGTACCAATGTCACCTCTGCTTCAAGGGGTTCAACTTCGAGTCGAAACTGGTGAACCACATGCAGAAGCACAGTCCGGTGAGTTTGTGTGTCCTACTGTTTTTTTTTACAAGCTTTTATTTAGTTTGCAATGGATGTACCTAGTCTTGCCATAAATATTGTAACAAAGACTTTTTTTTCTATTGCAAATAAACATTTATAAGTTTTACAGTGTGTTAGTTTAATACATAAATATAAAACAATTAAAATATTAAAAGCTTGTTCGAAGTGGTCTCCATTGGCTGCAATACAGTCCTTTAGACGTTGAGGCCAGTTATCAATAGAAGCACGCACTCTTTCCATGGGAAAATTCTTCACTGCCAAACGTATGGATTGTTTTAGGGACTCCAAATTATCATGGCGTTTACAGCAAGCCGTACTCTCTAAAACTAACCATAAATCATAATCCAGCGGATTAAGATCGGGACTAGACGACGACCAGTCTTCAGCTCTGATGAAGTCCGAAACGTGGGTGGACCGTCTGTCTGTTTGCCTACTTCAGGCTATAAAAAAAAAACATTCGTTTCCAACTAAGACAGCGTGGACCTGTGCCGATGTTTTGATACCTTTTTCACAAAAATATGGCTCAGTCACTCCTTCATAGCTAACACCCCACCAAACCATCACTGAAGACGGATAATGCCCACGTTGCACTCTGTCGACTAATTGAGAAGCTTCCTTAGAGCTTTGAGCATAAATACGGTCATTTTGTTTGTTAAAATGTTGCTTAATTCTAAAAAAATTCTCATCCGTAAACAAAAATTTTCTGTGGCCTCCCTTTGCGTACAGCTTCAGTAGTTGTTTCAATTTTACCAACCTATTCTTTTTTAAATTATGAGTTAAGAAATGACCAGTGCGTCTCTAACAGGCTGCAAGTCCTAAGTCATCTTTTAAAATACGCGACATGGTTCTAGGTGATATCTTCATCTCCCGAGATAAAATCTTTTGCTTTCGGACAGGATTTCTTCGAATTCTTTCCCTTACTGCTTTGACCACCTTTTTCGTACGAACACTACGTGGACGGCCAGATCTTTTTCTGTCACAAACAGAGGAGGTCTCATTGTACCTATTAATAGCCCGGTACACAAACATTTGACTAATACCAAGCGTATGGAGAGTTTTAAAAATTGCATTTGGCTCCATACCTACTTTGTGTAATGCAATCACAGCGATTCGGTTCTCTTTATCGCCCCACTCCATTTTAATATCGCCAAATGTTGTACAATGTATTGGCGCCAAAATGAGAAAACACAACGAACAATCATATAAAAAATAACAGATTCCAAATTCAAATGTAATATTTTGTTTCTTTTTCATTGTAACAGTATTTATGGCCAGACTAAGTATATATTAATTGTAATGTTTAGTAGCATAGTTGTTCTTGTCATGTTTCTTTCTAAAGTTAATAATTTTGTTATGTACCCTCTTATTTCTAAATAATATAATCGGCCATTTCCTTAATTGAATAATAATGTTATTGAAGTGAAACTTCTATGTAATAAAACTGCGGTTTAACGTTTTTAAGCGCGGTAATTTTATTTGATTTTGGTTTTTCCGACGTTTCGGCCACTTTTCAGTGGCCGTGATCACGGAAGACAAAGATGTCAAGTGTCAACGAGTATTGTTAAAGTTTTATTTGGCCTACCGCCAACTTGTTAATTTTAATTTTGTTTATGGTTATTATTTACTCTATGGGAGCCTAATCTAATTTACTACCGCTTCGCAACATGTTATGGCTCAAAGAGAAGAAGCGGCGCAAGAAACTCTTCAGCAAACATACCTAGCTCTAATAATTTTATATAATATTAAAATGGGTGGAAGGAAAAATAAAAGTAATTATCAGTCAAGTTGGTTTGTGTTCCGTTGTACGCAGAAAGAGCTCACAGTGTCTTGAGGTCTGGCAGCTGGTTTTTGCTGGGTTTGGGTCATAATAGTTTTGATGATCGGATCCCAAACAGGTGGTACTTGCCAACCATCTTCTCTATTGAAATTTGGGTGTTTTTTTTATTTCAATAGCCTCACGCATCATTCTAGGTATGAAACGATTCTCTTTCGCGAACAGAAAAATCCTATGAGCCCGTCAGTCTTAGGATTTTTCTGTCACAAAAAAGCGTTACGGCCGCGTGGAGGGAGTAGAAGGCATAGCGCGTGGTGAGAGGCGGCATAATTTTAGAGTAGACTATGGATGGGTCGAATTCAGTTTTTTTGTTTAATAAAGTAAAATATGTTTAAATAAAAAATGCATTCAGTAAAATGTACCTAACCTAACCAAATCATAACTTGCAGTAAACCTGCGAAAAATCGAAATGTGCGCTGGGACACATAGTAGAAGTGAAACTTCAACGGACAAGTGGCAAAACGAATCGCAACAAAATTTTAATTTTAAAATTTTGCGGGTAGGTTTTCAAATTGGACAAGTACATTAGCAATCTGCCCGTAAGACTTCAAGTTAAAATTTTATTGCGATTGGTTTTGCCACTTGTCCGTTGAAGTTTCGCAGCAGACATTTTTATTTATTTATTCGGTGATTCGCCTGTTTTGTATCGAGTGAATAGTTCTCTATAATTTAACATAATTTTATTAACCGACTTCAAAAGAAGAAAGAAAGAAAGAAAAAATATTTATTTAGGACAAGATACAAAAAGTCTTATATGTTATGTAGGTGTTATTAGTTAAACATATTATTGCATGAAGGTAGTCAATAAAAGATCACACGTAACGAGATGTTTCATTTACGCGAGCCTACACTACATGGTGTCAGGTGTGAGCATAGTTATAAAAAATAAGTTTAAAGTGTAGTTAAAGATATATAAATACGTTATAAATAAAAGTTTAATGTCAAAAAATCAATATGTCGGTGCAAAGTGCAATATCAATATCTCAACCTCAACCGATGGACGAAGCGGGCAATATGGCGGACAATTGGCGCGATTGGAAAAAAACATTTGACTGGTATTTAATAGCATCGGGCAAAGACAAAAGCCCTGATCGAGAAAAATGTGCATTATTTTTACATGTAATTGGTAAAATCGGCCGAGATATATTTGAAGAGTTCGATTTAAGTGCCACGGAACAAACAAATTACGCCGTATTATGTGCCAAATTCAACGAGCGTTGCGATCCACAGAAAAATATTAATTATGAAAGGCATTTGTTTTTTGAAATGTATCAGGGTGAACATAATTTCGAGAAATATTTCGCATCGTTAAAAGTAAAGAGTAAGACATGCAACTTCGGCGATTTAAAAGACAGTTTAATATTAACTCAAATAATAAGAGGCATAAAGGATAGTCAGCTACGCGAAAGAATGCTGAGAAAAAACGACTTAAAGTTGGAGGAAGCTGCGAATTGGTGTCTCGCGGCCGAGGTGGCGTGCAAGCAGGCGGGTACAGTACGCGGAGACGCCGGGCAGGGCGCGAGCGCGACGAGCGGCTCGGGCGCCGCAGCCGGGGCGCGAACGGGAGCCGAGGCCGAGATCGAGCCGCTGCGAGCGCGCGCGCCTGCGGCAGCGGCGACGCCGCCGCGGGCGGTACGCTGGCGCGGAGGCAGACAACAGGGCCACGTTGGAGGCCAATACCAACGAAAGTGTTCATCGTGTAATAGTGTTCATGCGTATAATCAGTGTCCCGCTGGTAAGGTGCGATGTTTTAAGTGTAACCGTTACGGGCATTTTGCGCGGTGTTGTAAGCGTACTTACGGAATAAACGAACTGTGCAGTGATTCCGAAAACGAAGGACAAGAGGTTGAAGTAGTGCTCAATGGTATCGAAAGGGCCGATATCAGTAGTATGGAGTGTAAAGGTTGGTACGCAACGATATCGGTTAACGAGTCGCCGATACGGTTTAAGCTGGACAGCGGCGCCGATGCGTGCGTTATGTCGCGCGATAGTTTCTTCGGCGCCGGGTTCCGCGGACGCATGCTGAAGCCCACTAACATTGTCTTACGCGAGGTCAGTAAAAGTATTTTACCAGTGCTCGGGTATTTCGAGGCGGTATTGTCATTTAGATCAATAAAATGTTATCATAAAATTTATGTTTTAAATGTTAAATGTAATAATTTATTATCCCGAAGAGCATGTTCAGAGTTAAAATTAATAGAAAGAGTACAAGATATAAATAGCGTAGCCTCTTCTAACCCATTGTTAGACATATATAGTAGAGTATTCGAAGGTATAGGTCGTTTTCCGGGAGAACATAAACTATTAATAGATGAATCGGTTCCTCCCGTAGTATGTGGTTCGCGGAATATACCAGTTAAATTAAAACCAAGGTTACAGGAGGAGCTGGAGCGTCTAGAAAAGTTAAATATTATTGAAAGGGTGGACGAGCCTACCGACTGGGTTTCCAGCATAGTGCTGGTAGAGAAACCGGGAGGAAAATTACGTTTGTGCATTGATCCGCGACATTTAAATAAGGCGATTAAACGCAGTTATTTCCAGTTACCAACTTTGAATGATATTACCGCTAATTTATCTGGTTCTAAATATTTTTCGCATTTAGATGCAAGCAACGGCTTCTACATGCTCGCGCTTACGAAAGATAGCTCTAAATTATGTACATTTGCAACTCCGTTTGGCAGATATAAGTTTTTGAGATTACCTTTCGGAATAAGTTCAGCATGTGAGGTTTTCCATAATGCTATGTACACTACGTTCTCAATGGAGGGGGTGGAAGTTTATACTGACGATATTCTGGTCCACGGCCCCACGAAGCAGATCCACGATGCGAGGTTAGAAGCCGTACTGAAGCGGGCTGCCGAATTCGGGGTACGTTTCAACCGCGAAAAATGCGTAATAGGCGTAGAAGAGGTAAAGTATTTAGGCCATATTTTTGATAGTAGGGGGATGCGGCCTGATCCGGAAAGAGTTAAAGTAATACAAGAATTGGCAGCTCCCACTTCTAGGAAAGAGTTAGAACGAATTTTAGGCATGTGCAATTATTTGTCTCGATTTATAAATAGATATTCGGATCTAGTGGAACCTTTAAGACAGTTACTGAAACGGAACGTTGAATTTCAGTGGAATGAATCGCATGATAGGGTTTTTCAAAAAATTAAGTATTACATTAGTACAGCTCCAACTCTTAAGTTTTATAATCTGAATGAAGAAGTAACAGTTTCAGTAGATGCCAGTCAGACTGGCTTAGGGGCTTGTTTAATACAAGGCGGGAGGCCGATAGCTTTCGCTGCACGTACCCTCACCCCCGCAGAGTCTCGATGGGCTCAAATCGAAAAAGAAATGCTGGCTATAGTCTTCGGTTGCAGTAAGTTTCACCAGTACATCTATGGGCACGCTCGGGTTGTCGTAGAAACGGACCACAAGCCTCTCGAATCGATATTTAAAAAATCATTATGTGATACACCTGTTCGATTACAGAGAATGATGTTGGTTCTCCAAAAATACACACTTCAGGTTAATTACGTGCCAGGGAAACTAATGTACGTGGCGGACACATTATCACGCATACCCCTACCGCGTAAAAGAGGTGAGGGGGACGACAGTAGCATGCAGCGTAAAATAGATCTTCAAGTAGCAGCTCTGTATGAGAACACCAATTTTAGCAGTGATAAATTACAAACAATTAAATTAGAAACGGAAAAAGACTCAGTTTTAAGTGTTGTTATCAATTATTACTATGAGGGATGGCCAGAGTCAAAGAGTAAAGTTAGAAGTGAAGCGAAACTATTTTGGCCTGTAAAAGAAGAGTTGCATTCGGTGAACGGGGTATTGTTTCGTAGTGACCGAGTAGTTATACCGGCATCTTTAAGAAAGGAAATGTTAGGAAGAATACACGAGGGCCATCTTGACATCGAGAAGTGTAAACGTCGCGCACGTGACGTCATGTGGTGGCCGGGCATGTGTGCACAGATAGAACGCACCGTTGGCGAGTGCGGCGTATGCGCAGAGCACCGCAACGCGCAGCCCAAGCAGCCGCTGCAGCCCCATAAGCAACCGGCCCGCCCCTGGGAGGTGGTGGCTACCGATATTTTTCAAATCAAAAATAATTATTACTTGTTAGTAGTTGATTATTATTCAAAGTTTGTTGAAGTAGTTACTTTGTCAGATTTACGTAGCATAAGTGTCATCAAACAAATGAAGGGCATATTTGCCCGACACGGTATACCAAGAAAATTAATATCAGACAACGGTTTGCAATTTAAATCACAAGAGTTTGAAATGTTTGCTAGGACGTGGGAGTTTGAACATGTTACCAGTTCACCATATTATCCTCGTTCAAATGGACTTGCAGAAAGAAACGTGCAAACTGTTAAGAGATTATTTGAGAAAGCTGCGAGAGATGGCAGCGATTCATATTTAGCATTATTAAACTTTAGGAATACCGTTATTTCAGGCGAGGATTATTCTCCAGCTCAATTGCTAATGGGTCGCAGGTTAAACACGAGATTACCAACCTACCATAAATTACTTGACGCCCATATCCCAGATACACAAGTAATAAAAAAGAAACGCAGTAATAGATTAAGAGTAAGAAAATATAATTATGATAAAAATACTCGCGAACTAGTACCACTCAAGCCAGGTGAAAGAGTACGTATCTACGAGCACGGTGGCGGGAGGCGCTGGGTGCCCGCGCGCGTGGACGCCGCGGCGCCGCAGCCCCGCTCTTACTGGGTAAGCACTCCGAGTGGTGCACGCTACCGTAGGAACAGGCAGCATATCATGCGAACGCCACATGAGTCCGATGTTCCACAGAATAACGTAACTTATAAAGTCGCGGGTAAATATGACGATTTCGATGAACCTGTAGCCGGTGGGTCAGGTCAAAACTTAAATTTTCAAAATAATAGTCATGAACATACACAAACGTTTACTACATGTTTTGGTAGGCAGGTTCGTCCACCGTCTAGGTTAGTTTTAAGCTAGATTATAGCATAATATTATATCTAAGTTATGTCTATAAATTGTATAGTCAATACAAACTGTTTTCAATGTGTCATTCTAATATAGTTAGTTGTTAAATTTTCAATAAACTCCTGTTTAACATTCTTTTTATGTATTTCAAAATGATAGCTACAAATGAAATTAATTATATTTCACAATAAAGCTTGCATTATTTTCTTTATTACTGTAAAGAGAATTTATGTGAATAGCAAAAATATATGTAATTCATAGAGGGGAGGGAAGAAAGTATGTAGGTTTTATAGTTATGTATTCATTAAATTGTTAAGTTCCAAATGTTTATATTTACGAAAGAGGGGCATGTTATGTAGGTGTTATTAGTTAAAGATATTATTGCATGTAGGTAGTTAATAAAAGATCACACGTAACGAGATGTTTCATTTATTGTGGTACATAGTTCGTTAGTGATGTGTTTTTCTGGGTCATTTGAAACTTCAAACTTTTCTCCCGACAAATTTTAAATATGTCGTTTAAAACAAATAGCCTTTCACCCATTGTTTGTAGATAATGTTATCGAAACTAGATGGCGCCACTAGAAAGTTACATCGCGGTATGGTGTGCATTATTTACGTGCATGACTCGGGTGTATTTATTTTGATTGTTGTTGACACTCACTGCAATAAATTTTCTTTGAGATCTATATGTTTATAATTTTATTATATCGTATAGAAAATCCCCTCTCTCCCAGGACTGATTATACACCCATCGATATAATATTAGAAAATACTTGTGTCGTATTTAAGGTCTCTCTGGCGAAATTGATGGTCAATTAAGATTTTTTTTTAAGTTAGTTCGGAACCAAAAAACAGACTGGAAAAAAGGAGGAGGTTGTAAATTCGTCGGGATCTTTTTTTTTTTTGTTTTTTTTTATGTATGTTATCCGATTTACGTGATTCTTTTTTTCTTCGACGCGGAATAGCTTCCATTTGGTCCCGTAAAAATTTAACATAGTTTTGTCCAGTAGTTTTCATTTTATGAACGTTTTTTAAGAAAAAAATTTCATTCCGTTCCATATGTACACCGATTACTCTGAGAGTTATGATCCGATTTACGTGATTCTTGTTTAGTTTGATGCGGAATAGTTGCCGTTTGGTACCCTAAAAATTTGACATAGTTTGGCCCAGTAGTTTTCATTTTACGAACATTTTTTTGTTCCCGTTTCTTGGGACCTATATTTTTTAAGGAGCGCGGCACCTTTCGTAGGTCTACCCATACATAGCTAGACACTAAAAAGTAACAAAAAAATAAAAAAACTTCGTTTAAAAAAACCGACTTCAAACACTAAAAAGTATAAAATAACTTATTTCTAAAGCTATTATTAGTAATATATATTTTCTAAAACATCTTGAAGTCGGTGCAAAGTAAAACATAAAAATTATTATAATGGAAGCTCGTGGGCTGGGTTCTTCCAAGAAAATGTAATTTGCACACCTGCGAACGGCCAACAAAGTTGAAAACAATAACTACAAGCATTAGTTCGACACTAATGACGGCCATAGAACAAGTAGATAAACAATAGCATGTTTTTCTTAATTACAAATTCTAAACACAAAGTAAAGAAAAGAATTCCTAAATTCGGAAAGGCAATAAACTGCTTTACGACCGGCGGGTGTGCGCATTTCTTTGTCGGTATGTAACAATATCTTATATTATTTAAAATTTCCAAACAATAATGTATTAAATTCTTGTCATA
The DNA here is from genome assembly GCA_019925095.2 of Dendrolimus kikuchii. Taxonomy (NCBI): domain Eukaryota; kingdom Metazoa; phylum Arthropoda; class Insecta; order Lepidoptera; family Lasiocampidae; genus Dendrolimus; species Dendrolimus kikuchii. The sequence goes on from JAHHIN020000031.1 coordinate 1,273,437, forward strand.
ACAATATGAATATTGTAACCTGACATTTAATAATTGCTTAATACTGTTGAAATTAGAATATATTGTGAAATTAGTATTTGTACGCGCCATTCATTTCATTCGGTCCTTTTGCTCAAAATCTTCAGCGAAACTAGAAATAAAAAAATGTTGATTTTGAATTTGTTTTCAGTCTCGGGGTCCGTACGAGTGCAAGACGTGCAAGATGTACCTGCCGACTCCATACAGCTACAGTGTGCACAGGTTGATTCACACCCAACGATATGAATGTGTTGTGTGCAGCCGGAGGATGATTGACAAGCCTTCGATCCTGGACCATTATAGGTGAGTTTATTCTGTCGTAACATGTTGCTGTTAAAAATATTATTCGCCGATTTGAGATCTCTTAGGACTCATAATTGAAGTTTAGTACAGTGCGTATGAGACCTAATAGGCCTCGTAGTACTTTGTCAGTTTTCAAAGAATTTGCAGCAGATTTGAGATATCTTAGCACTCGTAGTTGCAGTTTTGAATAGTGCGTTCGAGACATAATAAGCCTCGTAGTACTTTGTCATTTTAGAAAGAACTTTCAAGCTACTTTCAGACTTATTAGTACTCGTATTCGAATTTAGTTAGTGCGTACAAGACGTAATCGGCCGTAGTACTTTGTCATTTTAAAAAGAACTTTCAAGCTACTTTCAGACCTATTAGTACTCGTAATCGAATTTACTTAGTGCGTACAAGACGTAATCGGCCGTAGTACTTTGTCATTTTAAAAAGAACTTTCAAGCTACTTTCAGACCTATTAGTACTCGTAATCGAATTTACTTAGTGCGTACAAGACGTAATCGGCCGTAGTACTTTGTCATTTTAGAAAGAACTTTCAAGCTACTTTCAGACCTATTAGTACTCGTATTCGAATTTAGTTAGTGCGTACAAGACGTAATCGGCCTCGTAGTACTTTGTCATTTTAGAAAGAACTTTCAAGCTACTTTCAGACCTATTAGTACTCGTATTCGAATTTAGTTAGTGCGTACAAGACGTAATCGGCCCTCGTAGTACTTTGTCATTTTAGAAAGAACTTTCAAGCTACTTTCAGACCTATTAGTACTCGTATTCGAATTTAGTTAGTGCGTACAAGACGTAATCGGCCTCGTAGTACTTTGTCATTTTAGAAAGAACTTTCAAGCTACTTTCAGACCTATTAGTACTCGTATTCGAATTTAGTTAGTGCGTACAAGACGTAATCGGCCTCGTAGTACTTTGTCATTTTAGAAAGAACTTTCAAGCTACTTTCAGACCTATTAGTACTCGTATTCGAATTTAGTTAGTGCGTACAAGACGTAATCGGCCTCGTAGTACTTTGTCATTTTAGAAAGAACTTTCAAGCTACTTTCAGACCTATTAGTACTCGTATTCGAATTTAGTTAGTGCGTACAAGACGTAATCGGCCTCGTAGTACTTTGTCATTATAGAAAGAACTTTCAAGCTACTTTCAGACCTATTAGTACTCGTATTCGAATTTAGTTAGTGCGTACAAGACGTCATCGGCCTCGTAGTACTTTGTCATTTTAGAAAGAACTTTCAAGCTACTTTCAGACCTATTAGTACTCGTATTCGAATTTAGTTAGTGCGTACAAGACGTAATCGGCCTTGTAGTACTTTGTCATTTTAGAAAGAACTTTCAAGCTACTTTCAGACCTATTGGTACTCGTATTCGAATTTAGTTAGTGCGTACAAGACGTAATCGGCCTCGTAGTACTTTGTCATTTTAGAAAGAACTTTCAAGCTACTTTCAGACCTATTAGTACTCGTATTCGAATTTAGTTAGTGCGTACAAGACGTAATCGGCCTCGTAGTACTTTGTCATTTTAGAAAGAACTTTCAAGCTACTTTCAGACCTATTAGTACTCGTATTCGAATTTAGTTAGTGCGTACAAGACGTAATCGGCCTCGTAGTACTTTGTCATTTTAGAAAGAACTTTCAAGCTACTTTCAGACCTATTAGTACTCGTATTCGAATTTAGTTAGTGCGTACAAGACGTAATCGGCCTCGTAGTACTTTGTCATTATAGAAAGAACTTTCAAGCTACTTTCAGACCTATTAGTACTCGTATTCGAATTTAGTTAGTGCGTACAAGACGTAATCGGCCTCGTAGTACTTTGTCATTATAGAAAGAACTTTCAAGCTACTTTCAGACCTATTAGTACTCGTAATCGAATTTAGTTAGTGCGTACAAGACGTAATCGGCCTTGTAGTACTTTGTCATTTTAGAAAGAACTTTCAAGCTACTTTCAGACCTATTAGTACTCGTATTCGAATTTAGTTAGTGCGTACAAGACGTAATCGGCCTCGTAGTACTTTGTCATTTTAGAAAGAACTTTCAAGCTACTTTCAGACCTATTAGTACTCGTATTCGAATTTAGTTAGTGCGTACAAGACGTAATCGGCCTCGTAGTACTTTGTCATTTTAGAAAGAACTTTCAAGCTACTTTCAGACCTATTAGTACTCGTATTCGAATTTAGTTAGTGCGTACAAGACGTAATCGGCCTCGTAGTACTTTGTCATTATAGAAAGAACTTTCAAGCTACTTTCAGACCTATTAGTACTCGTATTCGAATTTAGTTAGTGCGTACAAGACGTCATCGGCCTTGTAGTATTTTGTCATTTTAGAAAGAACTTTCAAGCTACTTTCAGACCTATTAGTACTCGTATTCGAATTTAGTTAGTGCGTACAAGACGTAATCGGCCTCGTAGTACTTTGTCATTATAGAAAGAACTTTCAAGCTACTTTCAGACCTATTAGTACTCGTAATCGAATTTACTTAGTGCGTACAAGACGTAATCGGCCTCGTAGTACTTTGTCATTATAGAAAGAACTTTCAAGCTACTTTCAGACCTATTAGTACTCGTAATCGAATTTACTTAGTGCGTACAAGACGTAATCGGCCTCGTAGTACTTTGTCATTTTAGAAAGAACTTTCAAGCTACTTTCAGACCTATTAGTACTCGTATTCGAATTTACTTAGTGCGTACAAGACGTAATCGGCCTCGTAGTACTTTGTCATTTTAGAAAGAACTTTCAAGCTACTTTCAGACCTATTGGTACTCGTATTCGAATTTAGTTAGTGCGTACAAGACGTAATCGGCCTCGTAGTACTTTGTCATTTTAGAAAGAACTTTCAAGCTACTTTCAGACCTATTAGTACTCGTATTCGAATTTAGTTAGTGCGTACAAGACGTAATCGGCCTCGTAGTACTTTGTCATTATAGAAAGAACTTTCAAGCTACTTTCAGACCTATTAGTACTCGTATTCGAATTTAGTTAGTGCGTACAAGACGTAATCGGCCTTGTAGTACTTTGTCATTTTAGAAAGAACTTTCAAGCTACTTTCAGACCTATTAGTACTCGTATTCGAATTTAGTTAGTGCGTACAAGACGTAATCGGCCTTGTAGTACTTGTCATTTTAGAAAGAACTTTCAAGCTACTTTCAGACCTATTAGTACTCGTAATCGAATGACCTTACAACTTCACCGGGGTTTTTGGGGCGGGTGCCTTCGCGAAGCGAAGGCGCTCGACCGGGATCGGCGGTTCGCGGCGGCCTACGCTATCTTACTGCCGTTTCGTAACGTGTTATGGCTGGGAGAGAAGAAACGGCGAAAGAAACTTCCCAGCAACACGCCTAGTCTATCCTGTGGGGGGGCTATGTCTCCTAACGTCCCTCGCAGGGACGTGGAGAGATCTTGATTGGCGGCGCCTGAGACGCCGCCGTCTGTGTCTGTCTGTCCGTGCCTGCCAGCCTGCCGTCCTAACCGCGGGCGGGCTGATCCGGGCCAGCCGTTTTGTGATAACGTCGACCCTGTCCGTGAGGACGTTACGCGGTCGTCGTACGAGAGCCTTTCGCCGAGGCTTATAATCGGACGCGGACACGACGAGCGGATTTCGATGATGCGGCGCGAGATCGAAATACTTACGCGAGAGCGACGTAATGTAGTTTTTGATGGAGGGAAGCTCCAGATCGCGGTGGAGGTCGACGTTACGCATATAGAGGGGAGCACCGACGGCTCTGCGCATGAATTTATTCTGCACAATTTGCAGTTTATCTAATAGGGCAGGCTTGGCATGGCCGAATACCACACTCGCGTATGTCATGATCGGGCGGATGCATGTTTTATACAGGGTAAGCTTGTGTCTGAGGGACATTTTGCTTCGTTTGTCTATCATGGGTGCTAAACGACCCATCACAAATCGCGCTCTATTTCGGACTATAGTGATATGCTCGTTGAAGCGCAAGTTCCGATCTAGCCGGGGAAAAGAACATTGCTGCGCTTTTCTCCGGGTTTACCTCTATCCTCCATTTGCGAAACCATTCGCCTAGCTCTGTGACAGCTGCCTGCAGCCGGACGCAAGCCATTTGTCGGTTGCGATCTGATGTATAGAGTGCGGTGTCATCCGCGAAGAGGGCCAACTCCACATCTGGAGTTTTTGGAATGTCGCTGGTGTACAGCGTGAAAAGTAGTGGGGACAGGGCCGAGCCCTGTGGTACACCGGCTGTGAGTGGGTGAGGGGACGAGCGCGTTCCCTCCACTCGAAAACGGAAGCTACGACCTAGGAGGAAGTCTCGCAAGATGAGCACGAGTCTGTCTGGCACACCGAACTGGTACAGCATGAGTGTCTGGCACGGAAGCCAAATTGCTCATCGGGTATTAGATGTTTGCTGAAGGCAAAATCTCTAAGTCGAGAGAGGATGACCCTTTCGTAAAGCTTGCTGAGTGCGCTCAGTAGGCTGATTGGACGGTAGCTGGACGGTTTATTAGCCGGTTTTCCCGGCTTGTGAATACCGATGACATCTGCCTCCTTCCAGATCGCGGGAAAGGAGCAGTTTGTTATGGCGGCATTGAAGATGCTCACCAGGATTATAATTAGATGGGCGGGTAGAAGTTTTAAAACGCGATTGTTGATGCCATCAGTCCCTGGGGCCTTTCGCGGTTTGAGAGACTTGATCAGATCTTGCACTTCTTCGACCGTGACCGTGTCGAGTGTGGTTTCCGCTGGTAAGGAGGATCTACGTTCGACCTCGGAGTCTACCTCCGTCAGGTGTGACTGGTCGACGTTTTGCGTAGTGGGGGAGCATTGAAGCTCTAGACTCTGAGCAAGGCACTCGGCCTTCTCCTCGTCATCGAACGCCTCGGTGTTGTCGGCTCTTTCTAGCGCGGGTATGACAGTAAGGGTGTCTGATCTGAGAGCTCTAGACAGCTTCCAGTACGCCTGGTGAGTTGGTTCGATATCCTTCAACGTTCTGTCTCAACGTTGTTCCCTGACTTCCCGGATACGTAGTTTAACCTCGCGCTCTAGTTCGCGGAGTCGGACTCTGTTATCCTCGGTGGGATATCTGTCGTGAGCTCTGGAGACGGCTCTCTTTTCCCTCAGCAGTACCCTCACCTCGTCCGGCAGGCATAAGTGGCGGTCATCCCCCACTGGCACCTGCCTGGACGAGTTCCGCACTGCGGATTGAAGATGGCTGGTGAGAGCCTCGATTGCCGTCTCCGTGTCTTGGCGGGACTCGATGTGGTCCGGGATGCGGTCCAGGTCTTCTGAGCTGGTTGCCTTGAGGAGGGTCTCAAGTCGCAACCAGTCCACAGAGGTCCTAGTTTCAGATGTCTGGTCTGTTTGTGGTCCTAATCTGAGAATAACCGGACGATGGTCCGAGTCTATATCGTCCATCGTTTCGATCGAATGGAACTGAAGGGTTACGCCCCTCAGTAATGCTAGGTCGAGAATGTTTGGGGTCCCCCAGTCGCGGTTGGGGGGGTATCTTGTGGGGGTCAAGGGGGTTAGTATATCAAATAAAAGATTGTCTGATATATTTATGAGTGCTCTGCCATTGGGGTTAGTGGTATTGCAGTTCCACTGCTCGTGTTTGCAATTCAGATCCCCGGCTATTATAACAGCCGGGCCTAAGTTGAATAGGGCTTCTAGGTCTTTCTTATTAAGGGGTTTTTGGCATGCGAGGTATGCTGAGACTATGACTAGGGGTTGGTGGCCAGTCATTGCTAGTCTGCAGGCGGATACCTCCATACCTTCTAGTGGGGGGGTGACTAGGGGCATGCAATGTAGAGATCTTCTGAAATAGATCAGGGTGCCGCCACCACGGCCTATCCTGTCATGTCTAGTAACCCGATAGTTAGAGATCTTTGGATCTCTATCACTCGGTTTCAGGAAGGTCTCCTGCACTAGTAGTATATCTACTTGATTGGTAACCAGGAAGTCATGGACCAAGTCGCGCTGGTTTCGAAGGCCGTTGGCGTTATAAGTCGCCAGAGTCAATGACCGTGGTTTATTCCTACCTACATGCGCCATTTGTTACCGGTAACAAAATTTTGACTAGGTTGTTTAGTTATAACGACCTAAGTATCTGGAGGAGGTACGCGTGATCCATTTCGATCACGAGTTGATCCCGGAGGGAGGGTTGACTTGACTCTGAAACTTGTCTCAGTTTCCGAGCCAAGAGTTGGACCTCTTCTAGGTCGAAGGGCAAGTTCTTGGCGAATTTAGTCGCCAAGGCTAAGTCCTCCGCTATAGAGTGGTGTGCTGACGGCCCAGAAGGTGCCTTCGAAATGGGGGCGGGGGCGGGGGCGGGGGTGGCCGGGAGTAAGCCGGCCGTAGCTGGGGCGCGCGCCCTTAGCGGTGGGAACGCTTCCATCGCGGGAAGACCCGTCCAGTGGTTTACCACTGGAAGGGGGGCCGCCACGAATGCGGGTTTGTTCGGCACTTTCTTAGTGCCTTTTTGGGCATTGTCCTTTCCGACCTTACGTTTGGGTCGGGGGGCGGTAGGGCAGCCTATGTAGTTTGCGGGGTGACCCGCTTTGCCGCAGAGGATGCAGCTCGGTGGCTCCGGGGAGTCCCGGGTGCGAGTGCACTCCGGGGTCCCGTGGTCCTAATCGAATTTAGTTAGTGCGTACAAGACGTAATCGGCCTCGTAGTACTTTGTCATTTTAGAAAGAACTTTCAAGCTACTTTCAGACCTGTTAGTACTCGTAATCGAATTTAGTTAGTGCGTACAAGACGTAATCGGCCTCGTAGTACTTTGTCATTTTAGAAAGAACTTTCAAGCTACTTTCAGACCTGTTAGTACTCGTAATCGAATTTAGTTAGTGCGTACAAGACGTAATCGGCCTTGTAGTACTTGTCATTTTAGAAAGAACTTTCAAGCTACTTTCAGACCTATTAGTACTCGTAATCGAATTTAGTTAGTGCGTACAAGACGTAATCGGCCTTGTAGTACTTTGTCATTTTAGAAAGAACTTTCAAACTACTTTCAGACCTATTAGTACTCGTATTCGAATTTAGTTAGTGCGTACAAGACGTAATCGGCCTCGTAGTACTTTGTCATTTTAGAAAGAACTTTCAAGCTACTTTCAGACCTGTTAGTACTCGTAATCGAATTTAGTTAGTGCCTACAAGACGTAATTGGCCTCGTAGTAATTTTTCATTTTTAAAAAAAGCACAACAGATTTGAGATCTATTAGGACTCATAATTGACTTGTATTTTTTTTTTACTGAAAATTTGATAAAGGGGCAGACTGATCGACTAATGGAAAGTGGTTACCGTCATGTATAGTCATTTGCAACACCATAGGTGAAGCTAATGCATTGCCAGCCTTAGGAAATAACGGGATGAAGAAGATGATGAAGACGTATAGAAGGGATGGGATATGGGCGAGAGGAAGGGAGTAGTAGGCCAGGCCATTAAAGCCATATAATATATATATATATATATATATATATATATATATATATATATATATATATATATATATATATATATATATATATATATATATATATATATATATATATATATATATATATATATATATATCTGTGCAGGAACGGAGAAAGAATACAATTTGTGTCGGGACGGCCTGTCGTAAGAAGCGACAAAACAACCCACAGCCAGGTGGTAGGGCATTTGCCCGACTGGATGGCTACCACCGCTGATCTAAAGCATGTCGCCATAACAACCTTGAGCTGTGTTCCGGCATTAGTGATCAGGTTCCAGTCTCCCTTAAGAGAGCAGCAGCGCATTTGTGACACTTTTGTTGCTGCAAATGTCCATAGGCGATGGTAACCGCTTTCCATCAAGTGGGCCGTCTGCCTGTCTGCTGAACTCCTGCAATAATATATACATATAATATAGAAAAAGCAACATACCCGGCAATCAAGTTCGCCCGGAGAGAGGAATTTCAAAAAATATAGTTTTCCAATTATCTATATTATTAAAAGCGCCATCTATCATCCAGTAGCATGTATTACATCAAGTTAGTAAACAACGCGCCACGAAAGAACTCCCACGGAAAATAAAGTAACTAAAAGTGGCAGCTCTGCTATTTAATAGAATTTTGTTCGTAAAGTAGTCACGAAATCAATTCACAGCTTTAATTATGGAATATTTCGTGTTTATTATTCGGTAGTTACCTCGATTCGTTCGTATTACGGATTTGCAAATAGTTACTCTAGCAGGATTAAGTACGGCGATTGCAGCGCCGCGGCTGCGCGACTTTTGTGGCGCGGACTTTAAGTGTTTCGAATAGGTTTCACAAGATGGCGCTCTATGAGGTTACGACTTCACTTTCAGGTCGCAGCACGAGGGCCTCACGTCGGTGTTCACGTGCCAAATATGCGGCAAAATATCAACGTAAGTGAACTAATTACTTAATTGAAAGTATATTATAATAAATCTGTAAAAGTTTGTACAATGCTTTTAAAAATGTAAAAAAATCAGGGGGCGGGGGCTAATTTGGACCAGCAGATTCCGAAAATGAACCAATTTTTAGAATTGTTGTCTGTCTGTCTGTCTATTAGGGCATCACGTAAAAAATTTATCTCGACATTAGCTTATATCCCGAGGCGTAACTTAGGATACCTTCTATCCCGATAAATGACGTTGTTTCCATGGGATAGACGTAAATTGCGAGAAAGACGGCGCTGCTATCGCATCTCTTGGAAACTACTGAACCTAAATGAGTGAAACTCGATAAACTGTTGACTTATAACTCGAGTTAACGCTTGGGATAATTTTATCCCGAGAAATTACGTCGCCTCCTCGGAGCAGACGTATAATGTTACGTATTTGTGGGATACGAATTAAAATGCCGTTGTAATTATCACAATCTTTATTGGAAGTTCACAGACGTAATTTACAGTTCTTACGAACAGGACCGGACACCACAAGTGCAAACCGTAAATCATAAAATTTTAATAACATGAACCGTGCAAAGTCCGTCGTTATAAAATACTCGTTCCGAAAGTACAGTAGGTACTTCGACTGCAGTTGAAACTCAACTAACTCAGTCCCGACTGAGTCTATCCGAGCAGGAGCGGAGAATGAATACAATTTCCTGCGGCCGGGCGGCCTGTCGTAAGAGGCGACAAAACAACCCACAGCCAGGTGGTAGGGCGTTTGCCCGACTGGATGGCTACCACCCCTGGTCTAAAGTATGTCGCCATAACAACCTTGAGTTGTGTTCCGGCATTAGTGACCAGGTTCCAGTCTCCCTTAAGAGAGCAGCAGCGCATTTGTAGCACCTTTGGTGTTGCAAATGTCCGTAGGCGATTGTAGGAAACGTACATAGACGACACTGGCTGTATGGAAGCCTAATTACTTTATAATAAAACTGTGTGTCAAATAGTCTTGTCAGTCAGTTGCTATTGGACTGTTGATGTGAAATATTATGTGATCTTTAATGAATACAAAATATAGTCCAAGTGAAGCAAGTTACAGTCTGCAGAAATATAAGTTTTAAACTTGGTCCTTCGAGCCGGATCTGAACCAGCGACCTGAGGATCTACAGTCCACAAATAATAATGTTATTGGTAACCGCTTTCCATCAAGTGGGCCGTCTGCCTGTCTGCTGAATTCTTGCAATAAAAAATGAAAAATTAGTTACATTTCTATCCGTTTAGCCCCCATCCGCCGCGCGTCTGAGTGACATACGATAAGGAACCGCGTTCCGAAAAAATTATAGAAAAGTCAGTGGATGATTATTTTTGCTACGAAAGCTAGCATTGTCCGTGGGCCGACTCGTGCTTAGCACATTTTCTATCTCTTTCCAGCAACAGCAAAACCCACCGCGGTCATATGAGGAACCATCACGCCGACGAGGGCCGTCCGAAGTGCGACCAATGCGGGAAGTCTTTTGTCAACAAAGACTCCCTCCATAGCCATATGCAGTGAGTTATTATTGTTTATTCCAATTATTATACTATACAACTCAGATTGTATAATTATAAACGTCGTAGCACACGATTATACAAGTCGTAGCACATGATTATACAAGTCGTGGCACATGATTATACAAGTCGTGGCACACGATTATACAAGTCGTAGCACATGATTATACAAGTCCGTAACATATGATTATACAAGTCGTAGCACATGATTATACAAGTCGTGGCACACGATTATACAAGTCCGTAACATATGATTCTACAAGTCGTAGCACATGATTATACAAGTCGTGGCACACGATTATACAAGTCGTAGCACATGATTATACAAGTCGTGGCACTCTATTATAATACACGTACCTACACGACGTGTCGCGGGTAACAGGTAGTTTATGCCATGAATGTCGAAGGTGTGGGATATTTTTTTTTAAATAGGATTCACGCGGGCGTGAAGAATTACGAGTGCGCCATCTGTGGGGCGAGGTTCCGCACCAGGTCGCAGATAAAGCACCACCACTTGAAGCACAGCACCGAGAAAAAGTATTATTGCGTCGAATGCGACACGAGGCGAGTGCTGTTTTCATTTATTTTTATATATATATATAGATATCAGCCCATAAATGTCCCACTGCTGGGCTCGGGCCTCCCATTATAGGGGGGGGGGGGGGGGGGGGGGGGAGTATTCCACTGTGAGATGTCGAAATGTACCATCTTTCGTATAGAGGTGGAAATGTTAATATGGAAAAGTTTTGCAGGAGATTAGCAGACAGGCAGACGGCCCACTTGATGGAAAGCGGTTATCATCGCCTATGGACATTTGCAACACCGAAGGTGCTACAACTGGAACCTGGTCACTAATGCCGGAACACAACTCAAGGTTGTTATGGCGACATACCTTAGACCAGGGGTGGTAGCCATCCAGTCGGGCAAATGCCCTACCACCTGACTGAGGGTTGTTTTGTCGCCTCTTACGACAGGCCGCCCCAACGCAGGAAATTGTATTCTTTCTCCGTTCCTGCACGGATATAATTTATTAAATTTTTAAATTTCTTTATATGTTCTGTTATGTCTTTATGTATGTTTATATGTTTCTTTATATGGCCCTAGCGGAAGATCATCGCTGGTTATATTAACCGGCAGTTTTGTTGAGCTAAGGCCAATTTAGGACTACATTTTTTTTTTTTTTTTTTTTAATAGTTTTCTTTCTTTCTATATGTTTGAAACTTAATTAGGTTAAATTTCTTCTTTAAATTAGTTATATTATAACTAGCTGAGCCGGCAAACTTCGTACCGCATCAGAATCGATAAATAAAAAACGTCGATTAACAATTGTTCAGACAATGTCTGTACAATTAAGCGGTGCATGCGTTCCGGCCGGGATTCGAACCCGCGCCCTTTTACTTCGGGCGCTAGCCACTACGCTACTAAAACTGCAAAATATGCTAATTTTTATGTATTACTTCGACAAGACTTTAAGAAAGAACTTGTTGAAATATTTATTTTTTGCTTTTTAGTTTGAAATCGGTTTAATTTTTTTCTTTTTTCTTTTTGAAACCGCTGTGGATATGTATTTGCCTCGATTATCTTGAATTTTGGAGATATAAGATTAATACACACAAGAATGAATATTCTAAATCTAATGACACTAGTTCTCCATAGACTCTCTATGGAGAACTAGTGTCATTCTCTCATATCTCTCTTAGACTCCATTGAGTAATTTTCGCACTGTATATACCGACTTTCATCAAAATCGGTCCCGTAGTTTTTCCGTGTGAGCGTAACAGACGGACAGTTATTTACGCATTTATTATATGACAGTGTGGATATTTTGACATTTTAAAGTGTTTACTGTTTTAATGTAATTGATATTCGTGTATTTCAGGTTCAAAACGGCGCAAGCACTCGAGACTCATTTGAAGAAAAGCATAAAACATATCGACATAGAAAGTTTAAGGTAATATATTGAAGTGATAACTTCCTATGGGAGGGTAATCCGCTTCGTTACGTAACTCGTTACGGCGTCAGTCTGTCTGGCTTCCCTTTCTCTCATGCATACGGCAGCGGTAGGCAGGCTCCTCCTCTCTCACCCTATTCCACAGCGCTAGCCGTATTCCTTCTAATGTACATATTCAAGAATCGTAACTAAGAATAAAATATATTTTATAATCAATAACCCTTCCTTACATTATCATATTAATATACATAAAATTTAAGTAATAACCTAAGTTTTTAAACAATTCCAATATTAAATGGTCCAACTTAGGTTAGTTTAAGTTATCACTTCTGTCGGGTGTCCCGAGACGCATTTTTTTTTAAAACGAGGCTTCAATTAATCTCATTATCTAGGATAATAGATATCCTATGTTCTTTCCAGTTATCAAAATTGTGTATATCATATTAAATTTTAAAATGGGTACTAATGTCAGACTCGCACAGGACCATTTGTTGTGTTTTGTTCCGACTCGCACGTGGTCACTCGTAGCATTATTCTTAGTCCCTACTCGCACAGGGCCACTGCTTTGTGATGACGACCCCCTCGGAGCCGTTCGTTTCACGATTGCGACTCGCACGGGGCCACTTGTTTGATAATTCCAACTCGGATATGGCCACTCCTTTGTTATTCCGACTCGCACGCGGCCACCCAACTGATGGTTCCCCGTTCTCCCACTCGCCAGGTACCCGTGCCTGAGATGCGAGAAACGATTCAACACGGAAGCTGCGCTCTCCCACCACACGTTGGTACAACACGAAGGTAATTTTCATTCTATACATTTGTAATATACTAGCGGCCCGGCGCGGTTTCACCCGCACTTTTATCCTGCTCCCATGGTATATAGCGTCATGTTATATAGCCTATGACACTCTCTGTTAACCTAGCTTTCGAACAGTAAAAGAATTTTTAAAATCGGTCTAGTAGATCCAGAGATTACCCCCTACAACGTCACATACTTTACCTCTTTATAATATTAGTTAGCGTCGAGTTATATAGCCTATGACACTCCCTGTTAATGTAGCTTTCCAACAGTAAAAGAATTTTTAAAATCGGTTTAGTAGATCCAGAGATTACCCCCTACAACGTCACAAACTTTACCTCTTTATACTATTAGTATAGATAGGCTGATACAACAGCATTGTGGCAGAGCCCTTAGCAGACTAAATACCTCGCACACGCCACCTAATTTAAATATATGTCGATTGTTAATTATTAAGGCGACTATTAGGCCAAGTTGTGGCTAAGTCTTTAGGAAGTATAAAAAAAGATGGTAATTTTCAAAATATTCCCATCACTTCTATCTCGACCTTTTGTTTATCGCTTGGGGGATGCATTTCCGCGACCCCCCTGACCACGGGGGATGGTCAGGGATCGCTCCGCACACACTTTCCATCAGGAAGTTGTGAGATGCAATATGTAATATAACAATGTTGTTGTTATAGCGTTTTCTTAAGCTTTCGGTTTTAAATGCGGTATTACATTTTATTTTTATCGTTCCGACGTTTCGGACACTTATCAGTAGCCGCGATCGCGGAAGACAAAGATGTCAAGCGTCAATGAGTATTGTTAAAATTTTTATTCGGCCTACCGCCAATTTGTTCATTTTAATTTTTTTTAAAGGTCATTATTTACTCTACAGGAAGCTAAACTAATTTACCAACGCTTCACGACACGTTGTGTCTTGATGAGAAACGGCTACTGAAAAGTGGCCGAAACGTCGGAGGAATAGAATTGAAATAAAATGCCGCGCTTGAAACCGTTAAAACGTAGCGTTGTATGTTGCAAGGCGTGCGCGGGCACCGGTGCGAGGAGTGCGGCGCGGCGCTGGCCACCGCCAACTCGCTCAACAAGCACATACATTCGGTGCACAAGGGGAAGAGAGCCGAGGCTAAGCACGTCTGCGACACCTGCGGGAAGGCTTTCCGGGTGAGTCACCCAATTGGCCTCCATAGTATACGGGAAATTCCCCTACAATGATACGTGTTCCCATAGTATACGAAAATATCCCTTAAAATGATACAAAGTCCGTTGTAGCCTAAAGTAATACATTTTCCCATAGTATACGAAAAATTCCACTAAAATGATACAAAGTCCGTTGTCGCCTAAAGTGATACATTTTCCCACAGCAAACGAAAATATCCCTTAAAATGATACAAAGTCCGTTGTAGCCTAAAGTAATACATTTTCCCATAGTATACGAAAAATTCCACTAAAATGATACAAAGTCCGTTGTCGCCTAAAGTGATACGTTTTCCCATAGCATACGAAAATATCCCTTAAAATGATACAAAGTCCCTTGTCGCCTAAAGTGATAAATTTTCCCACAGCAAACAAAAATAATCCCTTAAAATAATACAAAGTCCCTTGTCGCCTAAAGTGATACATTTTCCCATAGCATACGAAAATATCCCTTAAAATGATACAAAGTCCCTTGTCGCCTAAAGTGATACATTTTCCCATAGCATACGAAAATATCCCTTAAAATGATACAAAGTCCCTTGTCGCCTAAAATGATAAATTTTCCCACAGCAAACGAAAATATCCCTTAAAATGATACAAAGTCCCTTGTCGCCTAAAGTGATACATTTTCCCATAGCATACGAAAATATCCCTTAAAATGATACAAAGTCCCTTGTCGCCTAAAATGATAAATTTTCCCACAGCAAACGAAAATATCCCTTAAAATAATACAAAGTCCCTTGTCGCCTAAAGTGATACATTTTCCCATAGCATACGAAAATATCCCTTAAAATGATACAAAGTCCCTTGTCGCCTAAAATGATAAATTTTCCCACAGCAAACGAAAATATCCCTTAAAATAATACAAAGTCCCTTGTCGCCTAAAGTGATACATTTTCCCATAGCATACGAAAATATCCCTTAAAATGATACAAAGTCCCTTGTCGCCTAAAATGATAAATTTTCCCACAGCAAACGAAAATATCCCTTAAAATGATACAAAGTCCCTTGTCGCCTAAAATGATAAATTTTCCCACAGCAAACGAAAATATCCCTTAAAATGATACAAAGTCCGTTGTAGCCTAAAGTAATACATTTTCCCATAGTATACGAAAAATTCCACTAAAATGATACAAAGTCCGTTGTCGCCTAAAGTGATACGTTTTCCCATAGCATACGAAAATATCCCTTAAAATGATACAAAGTCCCTTGTCGCCTAAAGTGATAAATTTTCCCACAGCAAACAAAAATAATCCCTTAAAATAATACAAAGTCCCTTGTCGCCTAAAGTGATACATTTTCCCATAGCATACGAAAATATCCCTTAAAATGATACAAAGTCCCTTGTCGCCTAAAGTGATACATTTTCCCATAGCATACGAAAATATCCCTTAAAATAATACAAAGTCCCTTGTCGCCTAAAGTGATACATTTTCCCATAGCATACGAAAATATCCCTTAAAATGATACAAAGTCCCTTGTCGCCTAAAATGATAAATTTTCCCACAGCAAACGAAAATATCCCTTAAAATAATACAAAGTCCCTTGTCGCCTAAAGTGATACATTTTCCCATAGCATACGAAAATATCCCTTAAAATGATACAAAGTCCCTTGTCGCCTAAAATGATAAATTTTCCCACAGCAAACGAAAATATCCCTTAAAATAATACAAAGTCCCTTGTCGCCTAAAGTGATACATTTTCCCATAGCATACGAAAATATCCCTTAAAATGATACAAAGTCCCTTGTCGCCTAAAATGATAAATTTTCCCACAGCAAACGAAAATATCCCTTAAAATGATACAAAGTCCCTTGTCGCCTAAAATGATAAATTTTCCCACAGCAAACGAAAAATTCCACTAAAATGATACAAAGTCCGTTGTCGCCTAAAGTGATACATTTTCCCATAGCATACGAAAATATCCCTTAAAATGATACAAAGTCCCTTGTCGCCTAAAGTGATAAATTTTCCCACAGCAAACAAAAATATCCCTTAAAATAATACAAAGTCCCTTGTCGCCTAAAGTGATACATTTTCCCATAGCATACGAAAATATCCCTTAAAATGATACAAAGTCCCTTGTCGCCTAAAGTGATAAATTTTCCCACAGCAAACGAAAATATCCCTTAAAATGATACAAAGTCCGTTGTCGCCTAAAGTGATACGTTTTCCCATAGCATACGAAAATATCCCTTAAAATGATACAAAGTCCCTTGTCGCCTAAAGTGATACATTTTCCCATAGCATACGAAAATATCCCTTAAAATAATACAAAGTCCCTTGTCGCCTAAAGTGATACATTTTCCCACAGCAAACGAAAATATCCCTTAAAATGATACAAAGTCCGTTGTAGCCTAAAGTAATACATTACAAAGTCCGTTGTAGCCTAAAGTAATACATTTTCCCATAGTATACGAAAAATTCCACTAAAATGATACAAAGTCCGTTGTCGCCTAAAGTGATACGTTTTCCCATAGCATACGAAAATATCCCTTAAAATGATACAAAGTCCCTTGTCGCCTAAAGTGATAAATTTTCCCACAGCAAACAAAAATAATCCCTTAAAATAATACAAAGTCCCTTGTCGCCTAAAGTGATACATTTTCCCATAGCATACGAAAATATCCCTTAAAATGATACAAAGTCCCTTGTCGCCTAAAATGATAAATTTTCCCACAGCAAACGAAAATATCCCTTAAAATAATACAAAGTCCCTTGTCGCCTAAAGTGATACATTTTCCCATAGCATACGAAAATATCCCTTAAAATGATACAAAGTCCCTTGTCGCCTAAAGTGATACATTTTCCCATAGCATACGAAAATATCCCTTAAAATAATACAAAGTCCCTTGTCGCCTAAAGTGATACATTTTCCCATAGCATACGAAAATATCCCTTAAAATGATACAAAGTCCCTTGTCGCCTAAAGTGATACATTTTCCCATAGCATACGAAAATATCCCTTAAAATGATACAAAGTCCCTTGTCGCCTAAAGTGATAAATTTTCCCACAGCAAACGAAAATATCCCTTAAAATGATACAAAGTCCCTTGTCGCCTAAAGTGATACATTTTCCCATAGCATACGAAAATATCCCTTAAAATGATACAAAGTCCCTTGTCGCCTAAAGTGATACATTTTCCCATAGCATACGAAAATATCCCTTAAAATGATACAAAGTCCCTTGTCGCCTAAAGTGATAAATTTTCCCACAGCAAACAAAAATATCCCTTAAAATAATACAAAGTCCCTTGTCGCCTAAAGTGATACATTTTCCCATAGCATACGAAAATATCCCTTAAAATGATACAAAGTCCCTTGTCGCCTAAAGTGATAAATTTTCCCACAGCATACAAAAATATCCCTTAAAATAATACAAAGTCCCTTGTCGCCTAAAGTGATACATTTTCCCATAGCATACGAAAATATCCCTTAAAATGATACAAAGTCCCTTGTCGCCTAAAGTGATAAATTTTCCCACAGCAAACGAAAATATCCCTTAAAATAATACAAAGTCCCTTGTCGCCTAAAGTGATACATTTTCCCATAGCATACGAAAATATCCCTTAAAATGATACAAAGTCCCTTGTCGCCTAAAGTGATAAATTTTCCCACAGCAAACGAAAATATCCCTTAAAATGATACAAAGTCCCTTGTCGCCTAAAGTGATACATTTTCCCATAGCATACGAAAATATCCCTTAAAATGATACAAAGTCCGTTGTCGCCTAAAGTGATAAATTTTCCCACAGCAAACGAAAATATCCCTTAAAATAATACAAAGTCCCTTGTCGCCTAAAGTGATACATTTTCCCATAGCATACGAAAATATCCCTTAAAATGATACAAAGTCCCTTGTCGCCTAAAGTGATAAATTTTCCCACAGCAAACGAAAATATCCCTTAAAATAATACAAAGTCCCTTGTCGCCTAAAGTGATACATTTTCCCATAGCATACGAAAATATCCCTTAAAATGATACAAAGTCCCTTGTCGCCTAAAATGATAAATTTTCCCACAGCAAACGAAAATATCCCTTAAAATGATACAAAGTCCGTTGTCGCCTAAAGTGATACGTTTTCCCATAGCATACGAAAATATCCCTTAAAATGATACAAAGTCCCTTGTCGCCTAAAGTGATAAATTTTCCCATAGCATACGAAAATATCCCTTAAAATGATACAAAGTCCCTTGTCGCCTAAAGTGATACATTTTCCCATAGCATACGAAAATATCCCTTAAAATGATACAAAGTCCCTTGTCGCCTAAAGTGATAAATTTTCCCACAGCAAACGAAAATATCCCTTAAAATGATACAAAGTCCCTTGTCGCCTAAAGTGATACATTTTCCCATAGCATACGAAAATATCCCTTAAAATGATACAAAGTCCGTTGTCGCCTAAAGTGATACATTTTCCCATAGCATACGAAAATATCCCTTAAAATGATACAAAGTCCCTTGTCGCCTAAAGTGATACATTTTCCCATAGCATACGAAAATATCCCTTAAAATAATACAAAGTCCCTTGTCGCCTAAAGTGATACATTTTCCCACAGCAAACGAAAATATCCCTTAAAATGATACAAAGTCCCTTGTCGCCTAAAGTGATAAATTTTCCCACAGCAACCGAAAATATTTTCCATACTTAAAATGATACAAAGTCCCTTGTCGCCTAAAATGATAAATTTTCCCACAGCAAACGAAAATATCCCTTAAAATAATACAAAGTCCCTTGTCGCCTAAAGTGATACATTTTCCCAGCATACGAAAATATCCCTTAAAATGATACAAAGTCCCTTGTCGCCTAAAGTGATACATTTTCCCATAGCATACGAAAATATCCCTTAAAATGATACAAAGTCCCTTGTCGCCTAAAGTGATAAATTTTCCCACAGCAAACGAAAATATCCCTTAAAATGATACAAAGTCCGTTGTAGCCTAAAGTAATACATTTTCCCATAGTATACGAAAAATTCCACTAAAATGATACAAAGTCCGTTGTCGCCTAAAGTGATACATTTTCCCATAGCATACGAAAATATCCCTTAAAATGATACAAAGTCCGTTGTAGCCTAAAGTAATACATTTTCCCATAGTATACGAAAAATTCCACTAAAATGATACAAAGTCCGTTGTCGCCTAAAGTGATACATTTTCCCATAGCATACGAAAATAACCCTTAAAATGATACAAAGTCCCTTGTCGCCTAAAGTGATAAATTTTCCTACAGCAAACAAAAATATCCCTTAAAATAATACAAAGTCCCTTGTCGCCTAAAGTGATACATTTTCCCATAGCATACGAAAATATCCCTTAAAATGATACAAAGTCCCTTGTCGCCTAAAGTGATAAATTTTCCCACAGCAAACGAAAATATCCCTTAAAATGATACAAAGTCCCTTTGTACGCCTAAAGTGATAAATTTTCCCACAGCATACGAAAATATCCCTTAAAATAATACAAAGTCCCTTGTCGCCTAAAGTGATACATTTTCCCATAGCATACGAAAATATCCCTTAAAATGATACAAAGTCCCTTGTCGCCTAAAGTGATAAATTTTCCCACAGCAGTCCGTTGTACGAAAATATCCCTTAAAATAATACAAAGTCCCTTGTCGCCTAAAGTGATACATTTTCCCATAGCATACGAAAATATCCCTTAAAATGATACAAAGTCCCTTGTCGCCTAAAGTGATAAATTTTCCCACAGCAAACAAAAATAATCCCTTAAAATAATACAAAGTCCCTTGTCGCCTAAAGTGATACATTTTCCCATAGCATACGAAAATATCCCTTAAAATGATACAAAGTCCCTTGTCGCCTAAAATGATAAATTTTCCCACAGCAAACGAAAATATCCCTTAAAATAATACAAAGTCCCTTGTCGCCTAAAGTGATACATTTTCCCATAGCATACGAAAATATCCCTTAAAATGATACAAAGTCCGTTGTAGCCTAAAGTAATACATTTTCCCATAGCAAACGAAAATATCCCTTAAAATGATACAAAGTCCGTTGTCGCCTAAAGTGATACATTTTCCCATAGCATACGAAAATATCCCTTAAAATGATACAAAGTCCGTTGTCGCCTAAAGTGATACAAAGTCCGTTGTCGCCTAAAGTGATACATTTTCCCATAGCATACGAAAATATCCCTTAAAATGATACAAAGTCCCTTGTCGCCTAAAGTGATACATTTTCCCATAGAAAATATCCCTTAAAATGATACAAACGCCTAAAATGAAAATTCCGAAAATATCCCTTAAAATGATACAAAGTCCGTTGTCGCCTAAAGTGATACATTTTCCCATAGCATACGAAAATATCCCTTAAAATGATACAAAGTCCCTTGTCGCCTAAAGTGATACATTTTCCCATAGCATACGAAAATATCCCTTAAAATGATACAAAGTCCTTTGTCGCCTAAAGTGATACATTTTCCCCATAGAAAATATCCCTTAAAATGATACAAACGCCTAAAAAAATTTTCCCTTAAAATGATACAAAGTCCCTTGTCGCCTAAAGTGATACATTTTCCCATAGCATACGAAAATATCCCTTAAAATGATACAAAGTCCCTTGTCGCCTAAAATGATAAATTTTCCCACAGCAAACGAAAATATCCCTTAAAATGATACAAAGTCCCTTGTCGCCTAAAGTGATACATTTTCCCATAGCATACGAAAATATCCCTTAAAATGATACAAAGTCCCTTGTCGCCTAAAGTGATAAATTTTCCCACAGCAAACGAAAATATCCCTTAAAATGATACAAAGTCCGTTGTAGCCTAAAGTAATACATTTTCCCCATAGTATACAAACGAAAAATTCCACTAAAATGATACAAAGTCCGTTGTCGCCTAAAGTGATACGTTTTCCCATAGCATACGAAAATATCCCTTAAAATGATACAAAGTCCCTTGTCGCCTAAAGTGATAAATTTTCCCACAGCAAACAAAAATAATCCCTTAAAATAATACAAAGTCCCTTGTCGCCTAAAGTGATACATTTTCCCATAGCATACGAAAATATCCCTTAAAATGATACAAAGTCCCTTGTCGCCTAAAATGATAAATTTTCCCACAGCAAACGAAAATATCCCTTAAAATAATACAAAGTCCCTTGTCGCCTAAAGTGATACATTTTCCCATAGCATACGAAAATATCCCTTAAAATGATACAAAGTCCCTTGTCGCCTAAAGTGATACATTTTCCCATAGCATACGAAAATATCCCTTAAAATGATACAAAGTCCCTTGTCGCCTAAAGTGATACATTTTCCCATAGCATACGAAAATATCCACTAAAATGATACAAAGTCCGTTGTCGCCTAAAGTGATACATTTTCCCATAGCATACGAAAATATCCCTTAAAATGATACAAAGTCCCTTGTCGCCTAAAGTGATAAATTTTCCCACAGCAAACGAAAATATCCCTTAAAATGATACAAAGTCCCTTTGTAAAGTGCCTAAACGAAAATATCCCTTAAAATGATACAAATTTTCCCAGCATACGAAAATATCCCTTAAAATGATACAAAGTCCGTTGTCGCCTAAAGTGATACATTTTCCCATAGCATACGAAAATATCCCTTAAAATGATACAAAGTCCCTTGTCGCCTAAAGTGATAAATTTTCCCATAGCATACGAAAATATCCCTTAAAATGATACAAAGTCCCTTGTCGCCTAAAGTGATACATTTTCCCATAGCATACGAAAATATCCCTTAAAATGATACAAAGTCCCTTGTCGCCTAAAGTGTGACATTTTCCCATAGCATACGAAAATATCCCTTAAAATGATACAAAGTCCGTTGTCGCCTAAAGTGATACATTTTCCCATAGCATACGAAAATATCCCTTAAAATGATACAAAGTCCCTTGTCGCCTAAAGTGATAAATTTTCCCACAGCAAACAAAAATATCCCTTAAAATAATACAAAGTCCCTTGTCGCCTAAAGTGATACATTTTCCCATAGCATACGAAAATATCCCTTAAAATGATACAAAGTCCCTTGTCGCCTAAAGTGATAAATTTTCCCACAGCAAACGAAAATATCCCTTAAAATAATACAAAGTCCCTTGTCGCCTAAAGTGATACATTTTCCCATAGCATACGAAAATATCCCTTAAAATGATACAAAGTCCCTTGTCGCCTAAAGTGATAAATTTTCCCACAGCAAACAAAAATATCCCTTAAAATGATACAAAGTCCCTTGTCGCCTAAAGTGATACATTTTCCCATAGCATACGAAAATATCCCTTAAAATGATACAAAGTCCCTTGTCGCCTAAAATGATAAATTTTCCCACAGCAAACGAAAATATCCCTTAAAATAATACAAAGTCCCTTGTCGCCTAAAGTGATACATTTTCCCATAGCATACGAAAATATCCCTTAAAATGATACAAAGTCCCTTGTCGCCTAAAGTGATAAATTTTCCCACAGCAAACGAAAAAATCCCTTAAAATAATACAAAGCCCCTTGTCGCCTAAAGTGATACATTTTCCCATAGCATACGAAAATATCCCTTAAAATGATACAAAGTCCCTTGTCGCCTAAAATGATAAATTTTCCCACAGCAAACAAAAATATCCCTTAAAATAATACAAAGTCCCTTGTCGCCTAAAGTGATACATTTTCCCATAGCATACGAAAATATCCCTTAAAATGATACAAAGTCCCTTGTCGCCTAAAGTGATAAATTTTCCCACAGCAAACGAAAATATCCCTTAAAATGATACAAAGTCCGTTGTCGCCTAAAGTGATACATTTTCCCATAGCATACGAAAATATCCCTTAAAATGATACAAAGTCCCTTGTCGCCTAAAGTGATACATTTTCCCATAGCATACGAAAATATCCCTTAAAATGATACAAAGTCCCTTGTCGCCTAAAGTGATAAATTTTCCCACAGCAAACGAAAATATCCCTTAAAATGATACAAAGTCCGTTGTAGCCTAAAGTAATACATTTTCCCATAGTATACGAAAAATTCCACTAAAATGATACAAAGTCCGTTGTCGCCTAAAGTGATACATTTTCCCATAGCATACGAAAATATCCCTTAAAATGATACAAAGTCCCTTGTCGCCTAAAGTGTAGCCTTAAAATGATACAAAGTAAAGTGAAACATTTTCCCATAGCATACGAAAATATCCCTTAAAATGATACAAAGTCCCTTGTCGCCTAAAGTGATACATTTTCCCATAGCATACGAAAATATCCCATACAAAGTCCCTTGTCGCCTAAAGTGATAAATTTTCCCATAGCATACGAAAATATCCCTTAAAATGATACAAAGTCCCTTGTCGCCTAAAGTGATAAATTTTCCCACAGCAAACGAAAATATCCCTTAAAATGATACAAAGTCCCTTGTCGCCTAAAGTGATACATTTTCCCATAGAAAATATCCCTTAAAATAATACGAAAAATCCCTTAAAATAATACAAAGTCCCTTGTCGCCTAAAGTGATACATTTTCCCATAGCATACGAAAATATCCCTTAAAATGATACAAAGTCCCTTGTCGCCTAAAGTGATAAATTTTCCCACAGCAAACGAAAATATCCCTTAAAATGATACAAAGTCCGTTGTCGCCTAAAGTGATACATTTTCCCATAGCATACGAAAATATCCCTTAAAATGATACAAAGTCCCTTGTCGCCTAAAGTGATAAATTTTCCCACAGCAAACAAAAATATCCCTTAAAATAATACAAAGTCCCTTGTCGCCTAAAGTGATACATTTTCCCATAGCATACGAAAATATCCCTTAAAATGATACAAAGTCCCTTGTCGCCTAAAGTGATAAATTTTCCCTTAAAATGATACAAAGTCCGTTGTCGCCTAAAGTGATACATTTTCCCATAGCATACGAAAATAACCCTTAAAATGATACAAAGTCCCTTGTCGCCTAAAGTGATAAATTTTCCTACAGCAAACAAAAATATCCCTTAAAATAATACAAAGTCCCTTGTCGCCTAAAGTGATACATTTTCCCATAGCATACGAAAATATCCCTTAAAATGATACAAAGTCCCTTGTCGCCTAAAGTGATAAATTTTCCCACAGCATACAAAAATATCCCTTAAAATAATACAAAGTCCCTTGTCGCCTAAAGTGATACATTTTCCCATAGCATACGAAAATATCCCTTAAAATGATACAAAGTCCCTTGTCGCCTAAAGTGATAAATTTTCCCACAGCAAACAAAAATATCCCTTAAAATAATACAAAGTCCCTTGTCGCCTAAAGTGATACATTTTCCCATAGCATACGAAAATATCCCTTAAAATGATACAAAGTCCCTTGTCGCCTAAAATGATAAATTTTCCCACAGCAAACGAAAATATCCCTTAAAATGATACAAAGTCCCTTGTCGCCTAAAATGATAAATTTTCCCACAGCAAACGAAAATATCCCTTAAAATAATACAAAGTCCCTTGTCGCCTAAAGTGATACATTTTCCCATAGCATACGAAAATATCCCTTAAAATGATACAAAGTCCCTTGTCGCCTAAAGTGATACATTTTCCCATAGCATACGAAAATATCCCTTAAAATGATACAAAGTCCCTTGTCGCCTAAAGTGATACATTTTCCCATAGCATACGAAAATATCCCTTAAAATGATACAAAGTCCCTTGTCGCCTAAAGTGATAAATTTTCCCACAGCAAACGAAAATATCCCTTAAAATGATACAAAGTCCGTTGTAGCCTAAAGTAATACATTTTCCCATAGTATACGAAAAATTCCACTAAAATGATACAAAGTCCGTTGTCGCCTAAAGTGATACATTTTCCCATAGCATACGAAAATATCCCTTAAAATGATACAAAGTCCCTTGTCGCCTAAAGTGATACATTTTCCCATAGCATACGAAAATATCCCTTAAAATGATACAAAGTCCCTTGTCGCCTAAAGTGATACATTTTCCCATAGCATACGAAAATATCCCTTAAAATGATACAAAGTCCCTTGTCGCCTAAAGTGATAAATTTTCCCACAGCAAACGAAAATATCCCTTAAAAGATACAAAGTCCCTTGTCGCCTAAAGTGATACATTTTCCCAAATACGAAAATATCCCTTAAAATAATACAAAGTCCCTTGTCGCCTAAAGTGATACATTTTCCCATAGCATACGAAAATATCCCTTAAAATGATACAAAGTCCCTTGTCGCCTAAAGTGATAAATTTTCCCACAGCAAACGAAAATATCCCTTAAAATGATACAAAGTCCCTTGTCGCCTAAAGTGATACATTTTCCCATAGAAAATATCCCTTAAAATGATACGAAAAATTTTCCAAAAATATCCCTTAAAATGATACAAAGTCCCTTGTCGCCTAAAGTGATACATTTTCCCATAGCATACGAAAATATCCCTTAAAATGATACAAAGTCCCTTGTCGCCTAAAGTGATAAATTTTCCCACAGCAAACGAAAATATCCCTTAAAATGATACAAATTCCGTTGTCGCCTAAAGTGATACATTTTCCCATAGCATACGAAAATATCCCTTAAAATGATACAAAGTCCCTTGTCGCCTAAAGTGATAAATTTTCCCACAGCAAACAAAAATATCCCTTAAAATAATACAAAGTCCCTTGTCGCCTAAAGTGATACATTTTCCCATAGCATACGAAAATATCCCTTAAAATGATACAAAGTCCGTTGTCGCCTAAAGTGATACATTTTCCCATAGCATACGAAAATATCCCTTAAAATGATACAAAGTCCGTTGTCGCCTAAAGTGATACATTTTCCCATAGCATACGAAAATATCCCTTAAAATGATACAAAGTCCCTTGTCGCCTAAAGTGATAAATTTTCCCACAGCAAACGAAAATATCCCTTAAAATGATACAAAGTCCCTTGTCGCCTAAAGTGATACATTTTCCCATAATACGAAAATTTCCCTTAAAATGATACAAAGTCCCTTGTCGCATTTTCCCAACAAAAATATCCCTTAAAATAATACAAAGTCCCTTGTCGCCTAAAGTGATACATTTTCCCATAGCATACGAAAATATCCCTTAAAATGATACAAAGTCCCTTGTCGCCTAAAGTGATAAATTTTCCCACAGCAAACGAAAATATCCCTTAAAATGATACAAAGTCCGTTGTAGCCTAAAGTAATACATTTTCCCATAGTATACGAAAAATTCCACTAAAATGATACAAAGTCCGTTGTCGCCTAAAGTGATACATTTTCCCATAGCATACGAAAATATCCCTTAAAATGATACAAAGTCCGTTGTAGCCTAAAGTAATACATTTTCCCATAGTATACGAAAAATTCCACTAAAATGATACAAAGTCCTAAAGTGATACATTTTTGTCGCCTAAAGTGATAAATTTTCCCACAGCAAACGAAAATATCCCTTAAAATGATACAAAGTCCCTTGTCGCCTAAAGTGATACATTTTCCCATAGCATACGAAAATATCCCTTAAAATGATACAAAGTCCCTTGTCGCCTAAAGTGATAAATTTTCCCACAGCAAACGAAAATATCCCTTAAAATAATACAAAGTCCCTTGTCGCCTAAAGTGATACATTTTCCCATAGCATACGAAAATATCCCTTAAAATGATACAAAGTCCCTTGTCGCCTAAAGTGATACATTTTCCCATAGCATACGAAAATATCCCTTAAAATGATACAAAGTCCCTTGTCGCCTAAAGTGATACATTTTCCCATAGCATACGAAAATATCCCTTAAAATGATACAAAGTCCCTTGTCGCCTAAAGTGATAAATTTTCCCACAGCAAACAAAAATATCCCTTAAAATAATACAAAGTCCCTTGTCGCCTAAAGTGATACATTTTCCCATAGCATACGAAAATATCCCTTAAAATGATACAAAGTCCCTTGTCGCCTAAAGTGATAAATTTTCCCACAGCAAACGAAAATATCCCTTAAAATGATACAAAGTCCGTTGTAGCCTAAAGTAATACATTTTCCCATAGTATACGAAAAATTCCACTAAAATGATACAAAGTCCGTTGTCGCCTAAAGTGATACGTTTTCCCATAGCATACGAAAATATCCCTTAAAATGATACAAAGTCCCTTGTCGCCTAAAGTGATAAATTTTCCCACAGCAAACGAAAATATCCCTTAAAATGATACAAAGTCCGTTGTAGCCTAAAGTAATACATTTTCCCATAGTATACGAAAAATTCCACTAAAATGATACAAAGTCCGTTGTCGCCTAAAGTGATACGTTTTCCCATAGCATACGAAAATATCCCTTAAAATGATACAAAGTCCCTTGTCGCCTAAAGTGATAAATTTTCCCACAGCAAACAAAAATATCCCTTAAAATAATACAAAGTCCCTTGTCGCCTAAAGTGATACATTTTCCCATAGCATACGAAAATATCCCTTAAAATGATACAAAGTCCCTTGTCGCCTAAAATGATAAATTTTCCCACAGCAAACGAAAATATCCCTTAAAATAATACAAAGTCCCTTGTCGCCTAAAGTGATACATTTTCCCATAGCATACGAAAATATCCCTTAAAATGATACAAAGTCCCTTGTCGCCTAAAATGATAAATTTTCCCACAGCAAACGAAAATATCCCTTAAAATGATACAAAGTCCCTTGTCGCCTAAAGTGATACATTTTCCCATAGCATACGAAAATATCCCTTAAAATGATACAAAGTCCCTTGTCGCCTAAAGTGATACATTTTCCCATAGCATACGAAAATATCCCTTAAAATGATACAAAGTCCCTTGTCGCCTAAAGTGATAAATTTTCCCACAGCAAACGAAAATATCCCTTAAAATGATACAAAGTCCGTTGTAGCCTAAAGTAATACATTTTCCCATAGTATACGAAAAATTCCACTAAAATGATACAAAGTCCGTTGTCGCCTAAAGTGATACATTTTCCCATAGCATACGAAAATATCCCTTAAAATGATACAAAGTCCCTTGTCGCCTAAAGTGATAAATTTTCCCACAGCAAACAAAAATATCCCTTAAAATAATACAAAGTCCCTTGTCGCCTAAAGTGATACATTTTCCCATAGCATACGAAAATATCCCTTAAAATGATACAAAGTCCCTTGTCGCCTAAAGTGATAAATTTTCCCACAGCAAACGCCTAAAAAATATCCCTTAAAATAATACAAAGTCCCTTGTCGCCTAAAGTGATACATTTTCCCATAGCATACGAAAATATCCCTTAAAATGATACAAAGTCCCTTGTCGCCTAAAGTGATAAATTTTCCCACAGCAAACGAAAATATCCCTTAAAATGATACAAAGTCCGTTGTAGCCTAAAGTAATACATTTTCCCATAGTATACGAAAAATTCCACTAAAATGATACAAAGTCCGTTGTCGCCTAAAGTGATACATTTTCCCATAGCATACGAAAATATCCCTTAAAATGATACAAAGTCCCTTGTCGCCTAAAGTGATAAATTTTCCCACAGCAAACAAAAATAATCCCTTAAAATAATACAAAGTCCCTTGTCGCCTAAAGTGATACATTTTCCCATAGCATACGAAAATATCCCTTAAAATGATACAAAGTCCCTTGTCGCCTAAAGTGATAAATTTTCCCACAGCAAACGAAAATATCCCTTAAAATAATACAAAGTCCCTTGTCGCCTAAAGTGATACATTTTCCCATAGAAAATATACGAAAAGTCCCTTAACCCTTAAAATGATACAAAGTCCCTTGTCGCCTAAAGTGATAAATTTTCCCACAGCAAACGAAAATATCCCTTAAAATGATACAAAGTCCCTTGTCGCCTAAAGTGATACATTTTCCCATAGCATACGAAAATATCCCTTAAAATGATACAAAGTCCCTTGTCGCCTAAAGTGATAAATTTTCCCACAGCATACGAAAATATCCCTTAAAATGATACAAAGTCCCTTGTCGCCTAAAGTGATAAATTTTCCCACAGCAAACAAAAATATCCCTTAAAATAATACAAAGTCCCTTGTCGCCTTAAGTGATACATTTTCCCATAGTATACGAAAAATTCCACTAAAATGATACAAAGTCCGTTGTCGCCTAAAGTGATACATTTTCCCATAGCATACGAAAATATCCCTTAAAATGATACAAAGTCCCTTGTCGCCTAAAGTGATAAATTTTCCCACAGCAAACAAAAATATCCCTTAAAATAATACAAAGTCCCTTGTCGCCTAAAGTGATACATTTTCCCATAGCATACGAAAATATCCCTTAAAATGATACAAAGTCCCTTGTCGCCTAAAGTGATAAATTTTCCCACAGCAAACGAAAATATCCCTTAAAATAATACAAAGTCCCTTGTCGCCTAAAGTGATACATTTTCCCATAGCAATACGAAAATATCCCTTAAAATGATACAAAGTCCGTTGTCGCCTAAAGTGATACATTTTCCCATAGCATACGAAAATATCCCTTAAAATGATACAAAGTCCGTTGTAGCCTAAAGTAATACATTTTCCCATAGTATACGAAAAATTCCACTAAAATGATACAAAGTCCGTTGTCGCCTAAAGTGATACATTTTCCCATAGCATACGAAAATATCCCTTAAAATGATACAAAGTCCCTTGTCGCCTAAAGTGATAAATTTTCCCACAGCAAACAAAAATATCCCTTAAAATAATACAAAGTCCCTTGTCGCCTAAAGTGATACATTTTCCCATAGCATACGAAAATATCCCTTAAAATGATACAAAGTCCCTTGTCGCCTAAAGTGATAAATTTTCCCACAGCAAACAAAAATATCCCTTAAAATAATACAAAGTCCCTTGTCGCCTAAAGTGATACATTTTCCCATAGCATACGAAAATATCCCTTAAAATGATACAAAGTCCCTTGTCGCCTAAAGTGATAAATTTTCCCACAGCAAACGAAAATATCCCTTAAAATGATACAAAGTCCGTTGTAGCCTAAAGTAATACATTTTCCCATAGTATACGAAAAATTCCACTAAAATGATACAAAGTCCGTTGTCGCCTAAAGTGATACATTTTCCCATAGCATACGAAAATATCCCTTAAAATGATACAAAGTCCCTTGTCGCCTAAAGTGATAAATTTTCCCACAGCAAACAAAAATATCCCTTAAAATAATACAAAGTCCCTTGTCGCCTAAAGTGATACATTTTCCCATAGCATACGAAAATATCCCTTAAAATGATACAAAGTCCCTTGTCGCCTAAAGTGATAAATTTTCCCACAGCAAACAAAAATATCCCTTAAAATAATACAAAGTCCCTTGTCGCCTAAAGTGATACATTTTCCCATAGCATACGAAAATATCCCTTAAAATGATACAAAGTCCCTTGTCGCCTAAAGTGATAAATTTTCCCACAGCACACGAAAATATCCCTTAAAATGATACAAAGTCCGTTGTAGCCTAAAGTAATACATTTTCCTATAGCATACGAAAATATCCCTTAAAATGATACAAAGTCCGTTGTAGCCTAAAGTAATACATTTTCCCATAGCATACGAAAATATCCCTTAAAATGATACAAAGTCCCTTGTCGCCTAAAGTGATACATTTTCCCATAGCATACGAAAATATCCCTTAAAATGATACAAAGTCCCTTGTCGCCTAAAGTGATAAATTTTCCCACAGCAAACAAAAATATCCCTTAAAATAATACAAAGTCCCTTGTCGCCTAAAGTGATACATTTTCCCATAGCATACGAAAATATCCCTTAAAATGATACAAAGTCCGTTGTCCCACAGCCTAAAGTAAAGTGATACATTTTCCCATAGCATACGAAAATATCCCTTAAAATGATACAAAGTCCCTTGTCGCCTAAAGTGATAAATTTTCCCACAGCAAACGAAAATATCCCTTAAAATAATACAAAGTCCCTTGTCGCCTAAAGTGATACATTTTCCCATAGCATACGAAAATATCCCTTAAAATGATACAAAGTCCCTTGTCGCCTAAAGTGATAAATTTTCCCACAGCAAACAAAAATATCCCTTAAAATAATACAAAGTCCCTTGTCGCCTAAAGTGATACATTTTCCCATAGCATACGAAAATATCCCTTAAAATGATACAAAGTCCCTTGTCGCCTAAAGTGATAAATTTTCCCACAGCAAACAAAAATATCCCTTAAAATGATACAAAGTCCCTTGTCGCCTAAAGTGATACATTTTCCCATAGCATACGAAAATATCCCTTAAAATGATACAAAGTCCCTTGTCGCCTAAAGTGATAAATTTTCCCACAGCAAACGAAAATACTTAAAATGATACAAAGTCCCTTGTCGCCTAAAGTGATACATTTTCCCATAGCATACGAAAATATCCCTTAAAATGATACAAAGTCCCTTGTCGCCTAAAGTGATAAATTTTCCCACAGCAAACGAAAATATCCCTTAAAATGATACAAAGTCCGTTGTAGCCTAAAGTAATACATTTTCCCATAGTATACGAAAAATTCCACTAAAATGATACAAAGTCCGTTGTCGCCTAAAGTGATACATTTTCCCATAGCATACGAAAATATCCCTTAAAATGATACAAAGTCCCTTGTCGCCTAAAGTGATAAATTTTCCCACAGCAAACTAAAGTGAAAATATCCCTTAAAATAATACAAAGTCCCTTGTCGCCTAAAGTGATACATTTTCCCATAGCATACGAAAATATCCCTTAAAATAATACAAAGTCCCTTGTCGCCTAAAGTGATACATTTTCCCATAGCATACGAAAATATCCCTTAAAATAATACAAAGTCCCTTGTCGCCTAAAGTGAAAATATCCCTTAAAATAATACAAAGTCCCTTGTCGCCTAAAGTGATACATTTTCCCATAGCATACGAAAATATCCCTTAAAATGATACAAAGTCCCTTGTCGCCTAAAGTGATACATTTTCCCATAGCATACGAAAATATCCCTTAAAATGATACAAAGTCCGTTGTCGCCTAAAGTGATACATTTTCCCATAGCATACGAAAATATCCCTTAAAATGATACAAAGTCCCTTGTCGCCTAAAGTGATAAATTTTCCCACAGCAAACGAAAATATCCCTTAAAATAATACAAAGTCCCTTGTCGCCTAAAGTGATACATTTTCCCATAGCATACGAAAATATCCCTTAAAATGATACAAAGTCCCTTGTCGCCTAAAGTGATAAATTTTCCCACAGCAAACGAAAATATCCCTTAAAATGATACAAAGTCCGTTGTAGCCTAAAGTAATACATTTTCCCATAGTATACGAAAAATTCCACTAAAATGATACAAAGTCCGTTGTCGCCTAAAGTGATACATTTTCCCATAGCATACGAAAATATCCTTTAAAATGATACAAAGTCCCTTGTCGCCTAAAGTGATAAATTTTCCCACAGCAAACAAAAATATCCCTTAAAATAATACAAAGTCCCTTGTCGCCTAAAGTGATACATTTTCCCATAGCATACGAAAATATCCCTTAAAATGATACAAAGTCCCTTGTCGCCTAAAGTGATAAATTTTCCCACAGCAAACAAAAATATCCCTTAAAATGATACAAAGTCCGTTGTCGCCTAAAGTGATACATTTTCCCATAGCATACGAAAATATCCCTTAAAATGATACAAAGTCCCTTGTCGCCTAAAGTGATAAATTTTCCCACAGCAAACGAAAATATCCCTTAAAATGATACAAAGTCCGTTGTAGCCTAAAGTAATACATTTTCCCATAGTATACGAAAAATTCCACTAAAATGATACAAAGTCCGTTGTCGCCTAAAGTGATACATTTTCCCATAGCATACGAAAATATCCCTTAAAATGATACAAAGTCCCTTGTCGCCTAAAGTGATAAATTTTCCTACAGCAAACAAAAATATCCCTTAAAATAATACAAAGTCCCTTGTCGCCTAAAGTGATACATTTTCCCATAGCATACGAAAATATCCCTTAAAATGATACAAAGTCCCTTGTCGCCTAAAGTGATAAATTTTCCCACAGCAAACGTAAAAATACAAATCCCTTAAAATAATAGAAAAATTCATACGAAAATATCCCTTAAAAGTCCCTTGTCGCCTAAAGTGATACATTTTCCCATAGCATACGAAAATATCCCTTAAAATGATACAAAGTCCGTTGTCGCCTAAAGTGATAAATTTTCCCACAGCAAACGAAAATATCCCTTAAAATAATACAAAGTCCCTTGTCGCCTAAAGTGATACATTTTCCCATAGCATACGAAAATATCCCTTAAAATGATACAAAGTCCGTTGTAGCCTAAAGTAATACATTTTCCCATAGTATACGAAAAATTCCACTAAAATGATACAAAGTCCGTTGTCGCCTAAAGTGATACATTTTCCCATAGCATACGAAAATATCCCTTAAAATGATACAAAGTCCCTTGTCGCCTAAAGTGATAAATTTTCCCACAGCAAACAAAAATAATCCCTTAAAATAATACAAAGTCCCTTGTCGCCTAAAGTGATACATTTTCCCATAGCATACGAAAATATCCCTTAAAATGATACAAAGTCCCTTGTCGCCTAAAGTGATAAATTTTCCCACAGCAAACAAAAATATCCCTTAAAATAATACAAAGTCCCTTGTCGCCTAAAGTGATACATTTTCCCATAGCATACGAAAATATCCCTTAAAATGATACAAAGTCCCTTGTCGCCTAAAGTGATAAATTTTCCCACAGCAAACGAAAATATCCCTTAAAATGATACAAAGTCCGTTGTAGCCTAAAGTAATACATTTTCCCATAGTATACGAAAAATTCCACTAAAATGATACAAAGTCCGTTGTCGCCTAAAGTGATACATTTTCCCATAGCATACGAAAATATCCCTTAAAATGATACAAAGTCCCTTGTCGCCTAAAGTGATAAATTTTCCCACAGCAAACGAAAATATCCCTTAAAATGATACAAAGTCCGTTGTAGCCTAAAGTAATACATTTTCCCATAGTATACGAAAAATTCCACTAAAATGATACAAAGTCCGTTGTCGCCTAAAGTGATACATTTTCCCATAGCATACGAAAATATCCCTTAAAATGATACAAAGTCCCTTGTCGCCTAAAGTGATAAATTTTCCCACAGCAAACGAAAATATCCCTTAAAATGATACAAAGTCCGTTGTAGCCTAAAGTAATACATTTTCCCATAGTATACGAAAAATTCCACTAAAATGATACAAAGTCCGTTGTCGCCTAAAGTGATACATTTTCCCATAGCATACGAAAATATCCCTTAAAATGATACAAAGTCCCTTGTCGCCTAAAGTGATAAATTTTCCCACAGCAAACAAAAATATCCCTTAAAATAATACAAAGTCCCTTGTCGCCTAAAGTGATACATTTTCCCATAGCATACGAAAATAACCCTTAAAATGATACAAAGTCCCTTGTCGCCTAAAGTGATAAATTTTCCTACAGCAAACAAAAATATCCCTTAAAATAATACAAAGTCCCTTGTCGCCTAAAGTGATACATTTTCCCATAGCATACGAAAATATCCCTTAAAATGATACAAAGTCCCTTGTCGCCTAAAGTGATAAATTTTCCCACAGCAAACGAAAATATCCCTTAAAATGATACAAAGTCCGTTGTCGCCTAAAGTGATACATTTTCCCATAGCATACGAAAATATCCCTTAAAATCATACAAAGTCCCTTGTCGCCTAAAGTGAAAAATTTTCCCACAGCAAACAAAAATATCCCTTAAAATAATACAAAGTCCCTTGTCGCCTAAAGTGATACATTTCCCATAGCATACGAAAATATCCCTTAAAATGATACAAAGTCCCTTGTCGCCTAAAGTGATAAATTTTCCCACAGCAAACAAAAATATCCCTTATAATAATAATAATAATAATAATAATCTTTATTTGCCAGAATGTAGTACGAAAGTTGTTACAATGATAAGTTGATGTCCTATACATTCTACCATTTTCATGGTGTGCAAAAATTAAATATAATTGTAAATTAATTTAATATTTCTCATTTATATTATTTGAAAAATCCGTTTTCTTTAACATAGCTATATCTATTTTTACAATCACTTAACGAAATTATTTATTAATGTTTAATTATTTTCAATATTATTATTCCTTTAAATGTATATATATTACCTATAATTTATTTTTACATAATATGTACTATATCAATCAATTAAATCATGTCGTGTCAATACATATAAATTGTAAATTAATTTAATATTATTAAATAAAACTCAATTATATCACATTTGTTCTCAGGTACTTGGTATTTTGTTAACAAATCTAGGTCACATAAGATTTTGGAATAGTCATTTTTATTATTATTATGTAATGTTTCAATTTATTTTATAATCAAAGAATTCGTTGATACTGTAAAATGTTTTGTTTACTAGCCAGTCATATAATTTATGTTTAAATGAATTTATATTCATGTCTTTGATTATTTGCGGTATTTTGTTATATATTTTGCCACACATATAATGAGACTGTTTTTGTAACATTGCAATTTTAGGCGTCTTTTTTAAAACTATTCTATCTGGGTTTCTTGTGTTTCTGGGATAAATTTCCTTGGCTTTTGTAAACAATTCTGAATTGTTCCGAACAAATTTAGCACATTCAAAAATATACATACATGGTAGTGTCAATAATTTCAATTTTGAAAATAATAGTTTACATGAATGCCACGGAGGTACACCGTGTATCGCCCTAACGCATTTTTTTTGTGCAATAAACGCTTTTCCCGCATCTGGTGAATTACCCCAAAGCACTATGCCATATCTTAGGGAAGCAGCGACATACCCATGATATGCAGATAAAACTGTACATCGTGATGATGTTTTCCTTAAAGTATGCAAAACATACACAAATTTATTAATTTTAATGCAGACATTGTTTACATGGGGCTTCCAAGAAAGATATTTATCCAAAGTTATTCCCAAGAACCTACTTTCCGTCTCTTCAGAAATATTAACTCCATTGTGCGTTATATTTAATAATGTATCTTTACTTTGATGTGTCCCGAATTGCACTATTTTCGTTTTTGACAAATTAACATAAAGGTTATTAGAGTAAAGCCAGTCTGTTATTGATGTAATACTGCTGTTTATATCATTATAATACGTATTTATATCAGAATGTGTGGGAGAAGTCAAGATTACAGAAATATCATCGGCAAATAAAAAGCACTTATTCGTTATTACATTCGGTAAGTCATTAATATATATAAGAAAGAGTAGTGGACCCAATACACTTCCTTGTGGAAC
This sequence comes from Dendrolimus kikuchii, assembly GCA_019925095.2. Classification (NCBI taxonomy): domain Eukaryota; kingdom Metazoa; phylum Arthropoda; class Insecta; order Lepidoptera; family Lasiocampidae; genus Dendrolimus; species Dendrolimus kikuchii. The sequence goes on from JAHHIN020000031.1 coordinate 1,309,805, forward strand.
GCCGTAACGATTATATCTTTCTTCTGAGTTGACACCAGTTAAGTGATTTTTTTTATCCTCACATAAAATTTCTACAAATTGTTTCCTATCAGCTAAGTAACTCTTGAACCAGTTTAAAATGGGGCCTCTAATACCATAATTTTCTAATTTATCTAGAAGTAATGAGTGTGCAACAAAATCAAATGCCTTAGACATGTCAAAGAATATCATTGAAACACGATTTCTATCATTAATATTGTCCATAATATTTTTAACCAGATTAAAACATGCCAATACAGTTGATTTACCCTTTTGAAAACCATATTGTTCAGCCCTCAAAATATTATTTTTATCTAAATACTCTGACACACGTCTTTTCATAGCAGTTTCGAAAATTTTAGATAGTATGGGTACAAGAGTTATGGGTCTATAGTTATCCACTTTATTTTTGTCTCCTTTTTTGAAGAGCGGTTTTACAATAGCCATTTTTAATGCGTCCGGAAATATACCCTCTTCAAATGATTGATTTATAAGGTATGTGATTATTGGAGTAAGTTCCGTAGCACACTCTTTAATTATTTTTGTAGAAACCTCATCATAACCTACCGCATTCGTTTTGTTTAAAGTTTTTATTATCTTATATATTTCGTCATATCCATATGGTTTAAGAAACATGCTACAGCTCCAGATATTTTTTTGTGTAGTCTTTATATTTTTATTTTCCTTGTTGGTTAGATCTATCCAGTAATTATTAAAGGTATTTGCAATTTTTTTTGGGTTATGTGTGATTTGTCCATTATCTGTACATAACGATTTAATCAGTTCATATGTTGTTTTAGCTTCTGATTCTTCTTTAATTAAAGACCATGCAGCTTTACATTTATTTTTAGATGTGCTTATTTGCCTTTCATTCGTAATTTTGATTGCGTTATCAATACATTTTCTAAGAAGCCCTGAATATTGTTTCAATCGAGCTTTATTAGTGATAGTTTTGTCTCTGTAATATTTGAAACGTAATGAGCGTTTTTTCTTACTGCTTGTCTTTAGGCCTTTTGTTACCCAATTCATTTTTCGTTTCTTTTCTGAGACTTTTATTCTAATTATTGGAAAACATAGCTTATATAGTAGTAGAAACCATTCCATGAAAGTATCAAAAGCTGTGTTCATGTTGGATTTAGCGTATACTTCTGAGAATGATAGAGATGATAAGCATTCTTTAAATTTAATAACATATTCTGGACAATAGTCTCGTCTAAATATATATTGCTTTGTAGATAGTTCGTATATTTTTACTGGAATATGTAGTAATTGGGCAGTATTGTGATCGGATATACCTAAATGCAATAAATGTCCCCTTGCTGATTTAATATTGCTTAAAATGTGGTCAATACATGAATTTTGCCGTGTTGGTTCTGTTATATGGAATATCAAGTTAAAATTATTAATTATTTCTTCTAGTTCTTTCGCAAGTTTACTCTTAACTAAGGTATTAATATTTAAATCACCCGCCAATATAATTTTATGCTTATTAAATTTATTTGAAATATGATAAAGTAAAGCTTCTAATTTTTTTTTTAATATGTTAGGGTCAGCGTTAGGGGTTCTATATATTACTAATATAAGTATATTGTATTTCAACAACATAACACCACAACATTCAAAGTGTTTATCTATACTGAATTCCCTAGTAGATTCAAGATTTTTATATGTTATACCCTGCCTGAGTAGTATACAGACACCACCTCTTTTTTGTTTAGTTTTCCTAGAATAAGTTACTGCTAAATTATATCCCGATAGTTTAATTAAATGCTCATTGCCTCTTTCAATAAAGGTTTCTGTCAGACATATGACATCTGGAGCGCTATTTTCGCAAGACAATTTTGTTAATTCTATTTCAAAGATGCGACGTTTATTTAAAATTCCTGCTACATTTTGGTGAAGTACTCGTAGGAAGATGTTATTCTCGAAAAAACATTTTTTTGATAATATGTGAGGTTCCTTTTTGTTCCGAAATATTTAATATATTTTCTTTGTCACATTGATTATGTAGATTTAATCTATCTTTTGGAATATATTTTTTTATTTTTAATCCTTGAGCATTAGTTTTATTTACACAGTTAGTAACAAGGTAATCCCTAATTGATTTTTGTATCATACAATTTTTTTTTTTATAAATTGACTTAGTTGGTAATTGATTTGAACTGTCTTTTTTTTGCAAATTATTAGTATACGATTTAAAGTTTTGTTTGTAATTTAGATGTAATATGTCCTTTAATAAAGCCCTACAAATATTCAAAGTAAAGTATTTATTTTTTGATATATACTTAGAATAGTCCATATTCACAAATTGAACATTTTTAAAGCTAGAACAAATATGCCTCAATTCATAATTTAATTTACTTTCTCTTAGCTGCTTATTATATGGAATTTCGGATATGATGACATTTGTATGAAACATTGATCTTAACCAAATACTTAAATAACTTCTGAAGTCAAAGGGATTGGTTTCGTTCACGCCACCGAGAACTATAACACAGTCTTCATTAGTTAGGTTCATGATATTATTCTTCTCTGTGGTCACTATTTCAGAGTATTTTGCACCCGATTTCCAAAAGCTTGTTTTCATTTGTTTCCAAACCAATTAAATTTGATTTTCGTATTTTCCTCTTTTTTTTAACAGACGAATAGGGGGTATCGTCATACGATACTTTTTTGTAAGTTTCTATAACTCTATAACATTTTTGTAATTCATTTTTTAAATTTGTATTTTCTAAGAGTAGATTATCTATTTCAATATGAGCGGATTTTAATTCTGTAGTTAGCTTTTCGATTTTTTTTATAGTATTTTCACTCTTGAAGTTGTCGTTATCGAATGTGTCAGGTAAACTTGCCATCGTAGTATCAAATAGACTGGTATAGGATAAGTCATCTAAAGAACTTGTTTTTCTGGGTTTACGGGTAGTAACAAATTGAGTTAGTGAAAAGCTGTCATTCTCCACTGGAGAAGCCATTTTTAGCTTGTTGATTGTTCCTTGTATTGAACTAATTTGTGTGATTTATAGTCAGTAGCGCCCTCTCTTATCGCTTAATTAGTTATTGTATAGTAGCCGCAGTATTGCTTTGAGTTAGCCTGCTGGCGTATTTTGTCTTATTTATCGATTGGTAGCTATGTTACGTATTAGTTTCAGAAACTGTCCACAGATGGCGTTGGTATAGTAATTTAATATATGTAGTGCATTTATTTATTATTATCTATGGTCGTGATAGTCAGTCATTATTTTAAAAGAGTAACGGAACACTTTTGATCATTTTAATTAATTCGTTATTAATGTATTGTAGCAATGTTTTACACTCCTCAATATTTGCACTGACACTAAAACTTTGTATTAACTGTGATTTTTGTATCAATAACTAATGTTTTTGTACGAATTCTTCAATAACAGGTAAATTTGGTTTCGATCTTATTTCACTATTGTAAGTGTTATATTTGTGGAGTTAACACTGTCACTAGGATTTTATTTTGATTATTAATTCATAAACACAGTTTATTTAACAAAAGATGAACTAAAACTATTATTTTGAATTTTGTATTACGGACAAAACAGTCTTACAATGACAAGCTTAAAATAATACAAAGTCCCTTGTCGCCTAAAGTGATACATTTTCCCATAGCATACGAAAATATCCCTTAAAATGATACAAAGTCCCTTGTCGCCTAAAGTGATAAATTTTCCCACAGCATACGAAAATATCCCTTAAAATGATACAAAGTCCCTTGTCGCCTAAAGTGATAAATTTTCCCACAGCAAACGAAAATATCCCTTAAAATGATACAAAGTCCGTTGTAGCCTAAAGTAATACATTTTCCCATAGTATACGAAAAATTCCACTAAAATGATACAAAGTCCGTTGTCGCCTAAAGTGATACATTTTCCCATAGCATACGAAAATATCCTTTAAAATGATACAAAGTCCCTTGTCGCCTAAAGTGATAAATTTTCCCACAGCAAACAAAAATATCCCTTAAAATAATACAAAGTCCCTTGTCGCCTAAAGTGATACATTTTCCCATAGCATACGAAAATATCCCTTAAAATGATACAAAGTCCCTTGTCGCCTAAAGTGATAAATTTTCCCACAGCAAACAAAAATATCCCTTAAAATAATACAAAGTCCCTTGTCGCCTAAAGTGATACATTTTCCCATAGCATACGAAAATATCCCTTAAAATGATACAAAGTCCCTTGTCGCCTAAAGTGATAAATTTTCCCACAGCAAACGAAAATATCCCTTAAAATAATACAAAGTCCCTTGTCGCCTAAAGTGATACATTTTCCCATAGCATACGAAAATATCCCTTAAAATGATACAAAGTCCCTTGTCGCCTAAAGTGATAAATTTTCCCACAGCACACGAAAATATCCCTTAAAATGATACAAAGTCCGTTGTAGCCTAAAGTAATACATTTTCCTATAGCATACGAAAATATCCCTTAAAATGATACAAAGTCCCTTGTCGCCTAAAGTGATAAATTTTCCCACAGCAAACGAAAATATCCCTTAAAATGATACAAAGTCCGTTGTAGCCTAAAGTAATACATTTTCCCATAGTATACGAAAAATTCCACTAAAATGATACAAAGTCCGTTGTCGCCTAAAGTGATACATTTTCCCATAGCATACGAAAATATCCCTTAAAATGATACAAAGTCCCTTGTCGCCTGAAGTGATAAATTTTCCCACAGCAAACGAAAATATCCCTTAAAATGATACAAAGTCCGTTGTAGCCTAAAGTAATACATTTTCCCATAGTATACGAAAAATTCCACTAAAATGATACAAAGTCCGTTGTCGCCTAAAGTGATACATTTTCCCATAGCATACGAAAATATCCTTTAAAATGATACAAAGTCCCTTGTCGCCTAAAGTGATAAATTTTCCCACAGCAAACAAAAATATCCCTTAAAATAATACAAAGTCCCTTGTCGCCTAAAGTGATACATTTTCCCATAGCATACGAAAATATCCCTTAAAATGATACAAAGTCCCTTGTCGCCTAAAGTGATAAATTTTCCCACAGCAAACAAAAATATCCCTTAAAATAATACAAAGTCCCTTGTCGCCTAAAGTGATAAATTTTCCCACAGCAAACGAAAATATCCCTTAAAATGATACAAAGTCCGTTGTAGCCTAAAGTAATACATTTTCCCATAGTATACGAAAAATTCCACTAAAATGATACAAAGTCCGTTGTCGCCTAAAGTGATACATTTTCCCATAGCATACGAAAATATCCTTTAAAATGATACAAAGTCCCTTGTCGCCTAAAGTGATAAATTTTCCCACAGCAAACAAAAATATCCCTTAAAATAATACAAAGTCCCTTGTCGCCTAAAGTGATACATTTTCCCATAGCATACGAAAATATCCCTTAAAATGATACAAAGTCCCTTGTCGCCTAAAGTGATAAATTTTCCCACAGCAAACAAAAATATCCCTTAAAATAATACAAAGTCCCTTGTCGCCTAAAGTGATACATTTTCCCATAGCATACGAAAATATCCCTTAAAATGATACAAAGTCCCTTGTCGCCTAAAGTGATAAATTTTCCCACAGCAAACGAAAATATCCCTTAAAATAATACAAAGTCCCTTGTCGCCTAAAGTGATACATTTTCCCATAGCATACGAAAATATCCCTTAAAATGATACAAAGTCCCTTGTCGCCTAAAGTGATAAATTTTCCCACAGCAAACGAAAATATCCCTTAAAATGATACAAAGTCCGTTGTAGCCTAAAGTAATACATTTTCCCATAGTATACGAAAAATTCCACTAAAATGATACAAAGTCCCTTGTCGCCTAAAGTGATAAATTTTCCCACAGCAAACGAAAATATCCCTTAAAATGATACAAAGTCCGTTGTAGCCTAAAGTAATACATTTTCCCATAGTATACGAAAAATTCCACTAAAATGATACAAAGTCCGTTGTCGCCTAAAGTGATACATTTTCCCATAGCATACGAAAATATCCTTTAAAATGATACAAAGTCCCTTGTCGCCTAAAGTGATAAATTTTCCCACAGCAAACGAAAATATCCCTTAAAATGATACAAAGTCCCTTGTCGCCTAAAGTGATACATTTTCCCATAGCATACGAAAATATCCCTTAAAATGATACAAAGTCCCTTGTCGCCTAAAGTGATAAATTTTCCCACAGCACACGAAAATATCCCTTAAAATGATACAAAGTCCGTTGTAGCCTAAAGTAATACATTTTCCTATAGCATACGAAAATATCCCTTAAAATGATACAAAGTCCGTTGTCGCCTAAAGTGATACATTTTCCCATAGCATACGAAAATATCCCTTAAAATGATACAAAGTCCGTTGTAGCCTAAAGTAATACATTTTCCCATAGTATACGAAAAATTCCACTAAAATGATACAAAGTCCGTTGTCGCCTAAAGTGATACGTTTTCCCATAGCATACGAAAATATCCCTTAAAATGATACAAAGTCCGTTGTCGCCTAAAGTGATACATTTTCCCATAGCATACGAAAATATCCCTTAAAATGATACAAAGTCCCTTGTCGCCTAAAGTGATAAATTTTCCCACAGCAAACGAAAATATCCCTTAAAATAATACAAAGTCCGTTGTAGCCTAAAGTAATACATTTTCCCATAGTATACGAAAAATTCCACTAAAATGATACAAAGTCCGTTGTCGCCTAAAGTGATACATTTTCCCATAGCATACGAAAATATCCCTTAAAATGATACAAAGTCCGTTGTAGCCTAAAGTAATACATTTTCCCATAGTATACGAAAAATTCCACTAAAATGATACAAAGTCCGTTGTCACCTAAAGTGATACATTTTCCCATAGTATACGAAAAATTCCACTAAAATGATACAAAGTCCGTTGTAGCCTAAAGTAATACATTTTCCCATAGTATACGAAAAATTCCACTAAAATGATACAAAGTCCGTTGTCGCCTAAAGTGATACATTTTCCTATAGCATACGAAAATATCCCTTAAAATGATACAAAGTCCGTTGTAGCCTAAAGTAATACATTTTCCCATAGTATACGAAAAATTCCACTAAAATGATACAAAGTCCGTTGTCGCCTAAAGTGATACATTTTCCCATAGCATACGAAAATATCCCTTAAAATGATACAAAGTCCCTTGTCGCCTAAAGTGATAAATTTTCCCACAGCAAACGAAAATATCCCTTAAAATAATACAAAGTCCGTTGTAGCCTAAAGTAATACATTTTCCCATAGTATACGAAAAATTCCACTAAAATGATACAAAGTCCGTTGTCGCCTAAAGTGATACATTTTCCCATAGCATACGAAAATATCCCTTAAAATGATACAAAGTCCCTTGTCGCCTAAAGTGATAAATTTTCCCACAGCAAACGAAAATATCCCTTAAAATGATACAAAGTCCGTTGTAGCCTAAAGTAATACATTTTCCCATAGTATACGAAAAATTCCACTAAAATGATACAAAGTCCGTTGTCGCCTAAAGTGATACATTTTCCTATAGCATACGAAAATATCCCTTAAAATGATACAAAGTCCGTTGTAGCCTAAAGTAATACATTTTCCCATAGTATACTTGCCACTTATCACCAAGCTCTTGGAACCCGGTTAGTATTGCAATTGGGTGGATATCTCAAATGCGCGCGCGATGCGTGAATGTTTTTACGACGGATCGATTCAGACTGATCGTTGAGACGCGGAAGTGCGGGGTAAATTACTTTTTCGGGGAATCATCGTTCGTTACGCGGTGGCGTGAACATCCTGGGGCCCGGGGAAAAGGTGACGGCTCCCATTTATAGTGCTGACTAAGTGCTGTTGTCGTCGGGGGGAAGACGAGCAATCTTTGTGACTGGTCTCGTTAAGCTGCCATCCTTGGTGCTGAGTTCTACGACTCGGACGACGTCATCCTTTCCGGGCAGAATCTTCTTTATTCTTCCCATCTTCCACTGGAGTCTGGGAAGATTATCCTCCTTTATGAGTACCAGCTCACCAATCTTGGGTCGACTGGTTTCCGTAGTCCATTTAGATCGGGATTGGAGAGTGTGCAGGTAGGATTTCGACCACAAGGTCCAAAATCGCTGAGCCAACGCTTGCACTAAGCGAAAACGTCGTAGGGTTGATGGAGGAGAGGATTCATGGAATGTTCGGACTAACGAACCTTTGCAGTGCCGCAAAAAAGGCGTCCGTAGAAAGTTCCGAGACAGCCTCTAAGTGCACTGCCTTGGTGGCGAGACAAACGAAAACACAAAAGTAGCCTTTGAGAAGTTTGGCATTGCGTAGAGTACTTGATTTAATTAGGAATGGTCCGGCAAAATCCGTGGACACTTGACTAAACACCGGTTGTGGGCTGACTCGATCAGCCGGTAGGTCGGCCATAAAAGGGGGATTCGGCTGAGCTCGATGCCTAAAACAGCGTACACATTTAAAGACACGGTGACGAATGACTCGCCTTCCAGATAAAATCCAGTATTGTTGACGGAGTAGTGCGTGTAGTGTATCTGCGCCCGGGTGGCAGTGTATAGTGTGGAAATGATCTATAATTAGGTCCACAAGGGGGCTTGAACTGGGTAAGATGAGGGGATGTTGTGTGTCATATCTAAGGGCTGAGTTGGACAAGCGCCCTCCTACTCTAAGAAGACCATCCTTGAGAAAGGGCGAGAGGCGTTGTATTCGCACTGTACATAATTTGTTAGTTTGCAGTCGGTGGATGTCTTCAGCGAACATATTTTGTTGGACTGAGCGTACCCAGTGTAAGAGCGCTTTCTTACGTTCGTCTACGGTAATGGGACCAACGATGCGAGAGTGAGAAGATACCAAGCAATTGTGTGCAAAACGTTTAATACATGCGGTTACGCCTACAAGTGTGTCTAAGGAGCTGAATCTCGTGAGTAAATCCGTGTCTAGATCAGGAACCGCGATGTGAGCTACCATTTTTCTTGGTTTTAGACCAGGCAGTACGTGATGACCCAAAGCAGGGGGCATCGTGGGCCAGGTATCAGGTGGGGCCTTGAGCCAAGTAGGCGACCACCATAGGTCATAGGCTAAGAGTTCCTGTGCTGATATTCCCCTGCTAGCACAGTCGGCAGGGTTAAGAGCTGAGGGTACATGTCTCCAAGTAGGGTTACATGGATTGGCTGCAATGGCAGAGACTCGATTGGCCTCAAAGACCTGTAGGGATTGAGAAGGAGTTTTAAGCCAGGCGAGTACGATAGTACTGTCTGACCAACAAAAGTGTTGCTGAATGGTAATGTGGGCAGAAAGTTGAACAGAGACGCGAGAAATGAGCAGCGAAGTGAGGTGTGCAGCTGAAAGTTCCAGCTTTGGTATAGTCTGTCGGGTTTTAATGGGGGCTACCTTGGATTTAGAAACAAGTAGTCTGACGTGTACCTGACCCGTGATATTCGTTTCATGAAGATAGACTGCGGCTGCATATCCGGATTCGGATGCATCGGCAAAACCGTGTAGGGTGTAGGTGGAATCTTTGCTGGTGCAAATTGTTCTGGGGAGTCGAAGAGCAGAGAGTAGAGGTAAGTCTTCAAAAATGTGCTGAAATTGAAATGTGACATCATTGGGAGCCGATTCATCCCAGTCTAACTTTAGAGTCCATAGGTGCTGAATGAGCAGTTTTGCGCGGAAAATAACTGGGCTGATCCATCCACTAGGATCGTATAAACGAGCGATGGTACTGAGTATTGACCTTTTGGTAAATTTTTCCAGTGTAGGTACCGAAATGTGATATGTAAATTCGTCCGTTTGTGGTATCCATTGCATACCAAGTACCTTGATTGCATTGGAGTCGGGTACAACATCAAAATCCTTGGGTATGTCACATTGATCATCCGGGAAGCGTTCTAAAAGCTGACGAGAGTTTGAGGTCCACTTTCGCAAATGAAATCCCCCTAGGGCTAGTAACTCAATGAGTTCAGTCTGCAGAGCTATTGCCTTGTCAACTGAATCATGCCCAGTCAGAATGTCATCCACGAATATGGAGTGCGTAAGAACCTGTGCAGCCTGGGGAAAACGGTGACCTTCATCAGTGACCAGCTGTATAATAGATCGATTGGCGAGGAAGGGGCTGGGTCGTAGGCCATACGTGACAGTGGACAGGGCGTAAGTGAGCAGAGGTTGATCTGGAGAAGAGCGCCATAGAATGAGTTGGAACCGTCTGTGGTCTGGGTGAACTAGTATATTTCTAAACATCATCTGGATGTCTGTACTAAAGACCACTTTGTGAGTACGAAAATTTAGAATGATGTCAGTAATATCACGTTGGAGCGGTGGGCCAGTGTGCAGACAGTCATTAAGACTGACACCATTAGAGCTCTTACAGCTGCCATCAAAAACCGTGCGAAGTTTTTCAGAGTTGGCTTTGAAGATGCCATGATGCGGGACGTAAAAATGGTCTTTTCCTTTGAATGTGCTGGGGTGACAAAGAGCCATGTGGCCCATGTCAATGTATTCCTTCATGAAGTCGATATATTTTGAGCGGAGGGTAGGATCTCTTTGGAGTTTGCGCTCCAAATTAAGGAATCGTCGTAGTGCAATAGCGTGGGTTGCACCGAGCTTAGGTGCCTTTGTAAGAAAGGGAAGGGATACTATGTATCGCCCTGTGGGATCACGTGTGGTGGTAGAACGAAAGTTCTCCTCACACTCGTCAGAGGTTGAGTTGTCCTTTGATTGCACTTCTTCGACTTCCCAGAATCTCTCCAGAGCGGAGTGTATTTCTTTATTTGAGTGTTGGGGTTGTAAACAGTCAATATTTACTAGTGCTGAATTAACTTGAGGCTCAGGCTTTGTGTAGTTTGGATTGATAGGACCTAAAAGAGCGAAATTGAAGATCGTGCCGAAGGCTATTGGCCTGCCGGGGCCCAAAAAAATTTTGTTACCATCCAAAATTTGGCCCAAGACATCAGAACCTAAAATTAAGTCAATAGCGGCTGGAAAACGATAAGACGAGTCTGCTAGGGGAAGCTGTGTCGAGTCGAGGAGTGGAACAACGTCAGGTAACATTGTTAATGGTAAAAGACCTGTCAAATCTGGTAGAATGTATGCCTTTGCGCTAATTACTGGGACTTCGGTGTGAATAGGGCGGAATGTGATGGTAGTTGAAGAACTAGAGTTTTGAGTCTGCTGATTACCGACTCCTGTAATTTTTAGTTCTGTGTGCTCGACAGGCAAACGTAATTTTTGTGTCATAGTTTTAGTTAACAAGGTTAGCATGGAACCGCTGTCTAATAATGCTCTTGCCTTATGAAATTCTCCAGCGTTGTCTGCTAGTTCTAGGGACACAGTGGGTAATAAAACTGGTGGATCGTGTACTGTAATGTGCTGAGTATGTGCTGAAATATGACTGTCATTTTGGTTAGCTTTATCAGAGGAAGTAACAGGGCTGCCGGGCAAGTGATTATTATGATAAACTTTATTATCATAGTGCTGAGTATGAAACTGGGATTTATTTTGTTTACGTGATGTAGTGGATGGTGTATATTGTAGCGATGGTATGGGTGGGTGTAGTGTAGTATTGTGTAAGTGAGTAGCAGGTAGTCATTGTTGTGAATTAATAGGTGAATTACGACGAGAAGAGTTTCTTGATTCCGTGGTTGGGCGGGTGTGTTCTTGTCCTCTTAGTTGTGGGGGCAAGAGGTGAGAATTGTCATATGTGGGTGATTCAAAGCCACTGCGATGTAAGGTGGTATGGTGTTTCTCGCTATCACATTCTCTGCACCGTCCTGTGGATCTGCACTCGTCAGAGTAATGGGGTCCTAGACACTTACGGCACCGTTCATGAGCTTGGATAAAATCCCAGCGCCCTTGCGTAGGCTGTCTTAGGTATTCACCGCAGTTCAGCAACCTGTGTCCTCTAACGTGACACCAAGGGCAGTAATAATTATTGGTCGGTGCTGGTGGGTGGGCGGAATCTTGTGCTATGGGCTCGAAATATTGTGTAGACTGTGGGTATCCTTGAGCGTACTGTACAGGGTACGCTTGACTTTGTAGAGGATATGCAGGGCGCGTTAAAGGTGGGCGGACGGAAGTAGTGGGCTGAAAACGAACGTGCCGAATTTCTGGTCTGGGTGCAGAAGCGCGTGGTTGGTACCGTGCTGAGGGAGAAGCACGTTCAGTTTGTCTGTATGTCGGGCTGAGGGGAGGGGGGGGGTGGGTTATATGTCTCAGTTTCTGTGCAACGTGCATGGTCTTCTAAGAATGTGATTACATCCTTTAAGGTGGGCAGAGTGTCTGAAGACCCATGCGTTCGTTCAAATAATGTGCGAAGCTCGCCCTTTAACTTCCGCACTACTATTGACACTAGGACGTAGTCTGAGTCATGTAGTGGTAAGTTTAGGTTTTTAAGCGCCGATTGGGTTGAAATAAGAGGGGCTAAAAATAACTGTCTGATTTGTGAGCGGGTGGTGATGTGGGGTAACTCTAGTATCATATCTATAAACCTATCAATGAGAACTCGGCGATTTTCGTAGCGATTGGCAAGTGTTGTCATCGCTACATCGTAGTTCTCATCGGTAACCTTGAGGTGTGATACCATACTGAGAGCTTCTCCGGAGAGGCAAGAAAATAAATAGTGTAATTTAACTGCACCTGACAAATTACCGGCAGTGTCCGTAAGGCTTTTGAAAACAGTTATGAAAGATGATATAAGGTTAGCTATCTCTAATAGGAAAGTTATGTACTTATGGGTTTGCATAAAGATGGCAGATTGCGATTTGGTAGGCATGACGATGAGAAGTGCACAATAAGAAAAGGAAAAGCAAACGAAAAAAAAAAAATATATATCAAACTGTCGTGTGCGCTGAGTCTTAATAAACACGAAGCTATATATAAGCTATAAAAGTTGCACGGCAAGCTAACCACACCGAGTGAAACGAATATAATATTCAATATTATTATATCGATCCGATATCACGTTTAGTGCAAGTATTCGAGAATAGGTGTGCTGAATAAAGTACAGAATACGTACTCGAGGTTATATTAACCTACCTACGTACCAAAAAATAGTTATCGTGTAGCAATTTGCGTAATTATCTGAGGAATGTGGAATGGGTATTCAAATATATAAGGGCAGAAGTAATATGTTTATAAGAAAACAAAAAAGAAAAAACAAGGGCAGAAAACGGGTAAATGGGCAGATTGATAATGATTGTTTATTTAACTTTTTAGGTATGTGAAAATTTACAATTTGGTTTGAATTAACCATAAAATGGCAAAATACGGTTGTTGCAGACTGTATAAATAGGTCGCCAGTTGGAATATCCGGCTCGAAGGACCATATGATCTGGCCGATTGCCATAATACATTTTCCCATAGTATACGTAAAATTCCACCACAATCATACAAAGTCCGTTGTCACCTAAAGTGATACATTTTCCCATAGCATACGAAAATATCCCTTAAAATGATACAAAGTCCCTTGTCGCCTAAAGTGATAAATTTTCCCACAGCAAACGAAAATATCCCTTAAAATGATACAAAGTCCGTTGTAGCCTAAAGTAATACATTTTCCCATAGTATACGAAAAATTCCACTAAAATGATACAAAGTCCGTTGTCGCCTAAAGTGATACATTTTCCTATAGCATACGAAAATATCCCTTAAAATGATACAAAGTCCGTTGTAGCCTAAAGTAATACATTTTCCCATAGTATACGAAAAATTCCACTAAAATGATACAAAGTCCGTTGTCACCTAAAGTGATACATTTTCCCATAGCATACGAAAATATCCCTTAAAATGATACAAAGTCCCTTGTCGCCTAAAGTGATACATTTTCCCATAGCATACGAAAATATCCCTTAAAATGATACAAAGTCCGTTGTAGCCTAAAGTAATACATTTTCCCATAGTATACGAAAAATTCCACTAAAATGATACGAAGTCCGTTGTCACCTAAAGTGATACATTTTCCCATAGTATACGAAAAATTCCACTAAAATGATACAAAGTCCGTTGTAGCCTAAAGTAATACATTTTCCCATAGTATACGAAAAATTCCACTAAAATGATACAAAGTCCGTTGTCGCCTAAAGTGATAAATTTTCCCACAGCAAACGAAAATATCCCTTAAAATAATACAAAGTCCCTTGTCGCCTAAAGTGATACATTTTCCCATAGCATACGAAAATATCCCTTAAAATGATACAAAGTCCCTTGTCGCCTAAAGTGATACATTTTCCCATAGCATACGAAAATATCCCTTAAAATGATACAAAGTCCCTTGTCGCCTAAAGTGATAAATTTTCCCACAGCAAACGAAAAATTCCACTAAAATGATACAAATTCCGTTGTCGCCTAAAGTAAAATGATACATTTTCCCATAGCATACGAAAATATCCCTTAAAATGATACAAAGTCCGTTGTCGCCTAAAGTGATACATTTTCCCATAGCATACGAAAAATATCCCTTAAAATGATACAAAGTCCGTTGTCGCCTAAAGTGATACATTTTCCCATAGCATACGAAAATATCCCTTAAAATGATACAAAGTCCGTTGTCGCCTAAAGTGATACATTTTCCCATAGCATACGAAAAATATCCCTTAAAATGATACAAAGTCCGTTGTCGCCTAAAGTGATACATTTTCCCATAGCATACGAAAATATCCCTTAAAATGATACAAAGTCCCTTGTCGCCTAAAGTGATACATTTTCCCATAGCATACGAAAATATCCCTTAAAATGATACAAAGTCCGTTGTAGCCTAAAGTAATACATTTTCCCATAGTATACGAAAAATTCCACTAAAATGATACAAAGTCCGTTGTCGCCTAAAGTGATACATTTTCCCATAGCATACGAAAATATCCCTTAAAATGATACAAAGTCCGTTGTCGCCTAAAGTGATACATTTTCCCATAGCATACGAAAATATCCCTTAAAATGATACAAAGTCCGTTGTAGCCTAAAGTGATACATTTTCCCATAGTATACGAAAAATTCCACTAAAATGATACAAAGTCCGTTGTCGCCTAAAGTGATACATTTTCCCATAGCATACGAAAATATCCCTTAAAATGATACAAAGTCCGTTGTAGCCTAAAGTAATACATTTTCCCATAGTATACGAAAAATTCCACTAAAATGATACAAAGTCCGTTGTAGCCTAAAGTGATACATTTTCCCATAGTATACGAAAAATTCCACTAAAATGATACAAAGTCCGTTGTCGCCTAAAGTGATACATTTTCCCATAGCATACGAAAATATCCCTTAAAATGATTCAAAGTCCGCCTAAAAATACATTTTCCCATAGCATACTTAAAATGATACAAAGTCCCTTGTCGCCTAAAGTGATACATTTTCCCATAGCATACGAAAATATCCCTTAAAATGATACAAAGTCCGTTGTAGCCTAAAGTAATACATTTTCCCACAGTAAACGAAAAATTCCACTAAAATGATACAAAGTCCGTTGTCGCCTAAAGTGATACATTTTCCTATAGCATACGAAAATATCCCTTAAAATGATACAAAGTCCGTTGTAGCCTAAAGTAATACATTTTCCCATAGTATACGAAAAATTCCACTAAAATGATACAAAGTCCGTTGTCGCCTAAAGTGATACATTTTCCCATAGCATACGAAAATATCCCTTAAAATGATACAAAGTCCGTTGTCGCCTAAAGTGATACATTTTCCCATAGCATACGAAAATATCCCTTAAAATGATACAAAGTCCGTTGTCGCCTAAAGTGATACATTTTCCCATAGCATACGAAAATATCCCTTAAAATGATACAAAGTCCCTTGTCGCCTAAAGTGATAAATTTTCCCACAGCATACGAAAATATCCCTTAAAATGATACAAAGTCCGTTGTAGCCTAAAGTAATACATTTTCCCATAGTATACGAAAAATTCCACTAAAATGATACAAAGTCCGTTGTCGCCTAAAGTGATACATTTTCCCATAGCATACGAAAATATCCCTTAAAATGATACAAAGTCCGTTGTCGCCTAAAGTGATACATTTTCCCATAGCATACGAAAATATCCCTTAAAATGATACAAAGTCCGTTGTCGCCTAAAGTGATACATTTTCCCATAGCATACGAAAATATCCCTTAAAATGATACAAAGTCCGTTGTCACCTAAAGTGATACATTTTCCCATAGTATACGAAAAATTCCACTAAAATGACACAAAGTCCGTTGTCGCCTAAAGTGATACATTTTCCCATAGCATACGAAAATATCCCTTAAAATGATACAAAGTCCGTTGTAGCCTAAAGTAATACATTTTCCCATAGTATACGAAAAATTCCACTAAAATGATACAAAGTCCGTTGTCACCTAAAGTGATACATTTTCCCATAGTATACGAAAAATTCCACTAAAATGATACAAAGTCCGTTGTCGCCTAAAGTGATACATTTTCCCATAGCATACGAAAATATCCCTTAAAATGATACAAAGTCCCTTGTCGCCTAAAGTGATACATTTTCCCATAGCATACGAAAATATCCCTTAAAATGATACAAAGTCCGTTGTAGCCTAAAGTAATACATTTTCCCATAGTATACGAAAAATCCCACAGTATACGAAAAATTCCACTAAAATGATACTTAAAATAGTCCCTTGTCGCCTAAAGTGATACATTTTCCCATAGCATACGAAAATATCCCTTAAAATGATACAAAGTCCCTTGTCGCCTAAAGTGATAAATTTTCCCACAGCAAACAAAAATATCCCTTAAAATAATACAAAGTCCCTTGTCGCCTAAAGTGATACATTTTCCCATAGCATACGAAAATATCCCTTAAAATGATACAAAGTCCCTTGTCGCCTAAAGTGATAAATTTTCCCACAGCACACGAAAATATCCCTTAAAATGATACAAAGTCCGTTGTAGCCTAAAGTAATACATTTTCCTATAGCATACGAAAATATCCCTTAAAATGATACAAAGTCCGTTGTAGCCTAAAGTAATACATTTTCCCATAGTATACGAAAAATTCCACTAAAATGATACGAAGTCCGTTGTCACCTAAAGTGATACATTTTCCCATAGCATACGAAAATATCCCTTAAAATGATACAAAGTCCGTTGTCGCCTAAAGTGATACATTTTCCCATAGCATACGAAAATATCCCTTAAAATGATACAAAGTCCCTTGTCGCCTAAAGTGATAAATTTTCCCACAGCAAACGAAAATACAAATCCGTTGTAGCCTAAAGTACTAAAATGATACAAAGTCCGTTGTCGCCTAAAGTGATACATTTTCCTATAGCATACGAAAATATCCCTTAAAATGATACAAAGTCCGTTGTAGCCTCAAGTAATACATTTTCCCCATACGAAAAATTCCACTAAAATGATACAAAGTCCGTTGTCGCCTAAAGTGATACATTTTCCCATAGCATACGAAAATATCCCTTAAAATGATACAAAGTCCCTTGTCGGCTAAAGTAAAATGCAAACGAAAATATCCCTTAAAATGATACAAAGTCCGTTGTAGCCTAAAGTAATACATTTTCCCATAGTATACGAAAAATTCCACTAAAATGATACAAAGTCCGTTGTCGCCTAAAGTGATACGTTTTCCCATAGCATACGAAAATATCCCTTAAAATGATACAAAGTCCGTTGTAGCCTAAAGTAATACATTTTCCTATAGCATACGAAAATATCCCTTAAAATGATACAAAGTCCGTTGTAGCCTAAAGTAATACATTTTCCCATAGTATACGAAAAATTCCACTAAAATGATACGAAGTCCGTTGTCACCTAAAGTGATACATTTTCCCATAGTATACGAAAAATTCCACTAAAATGATACAAAGTCCGTTGTCGCCTAAAGTGATACATTTTCCCATAGCATACGAAAATATCCCTTAAAATGATACAAAGTCCGTTGTCGCCTAAAGTGATACATTTTCCCATAGTATACGAAAAATTCCACTAAAATGATACAAAGTCCGTTGTCACCTAAAGTGATACATTTTCCCATAGTATACGAAAAATTCCACTAAAATGATACAAAGTCCGTTGTAGCCTAAAGTAATACATTTTCCCATAGTATACGAAAAATTCCACTAAAATGATACAAAGTCCGTTGTCGCCTAAAGTGATACATTTTCCCATAGCATACGAAAATATCCCTTAAAATGATACAAAGTCCCTTGTCGCCTAAAGTGATAAATTTTCCCACAGCAAACGAAAATATCCCTTAAAATAATACAAAGTCCGTTGTAGCCTAAAGTAATACATTTTCCCATAGTATACGAAAAATTCCACTAAAATGATACAAAGTCCGTTGTCGCCTAAAGTGATACATTTTCCCATAGCATACGAAAATATCCCTTAAAATGATACAAAGTCCCTTGTCGCCTAAAGTGATAAATTTTCCCACAGCAAACGAAAATATCCCTTAAAATGATACAAAGTCCGTTGTAGCCTAAAGTAATACATTTTCCCATAGTATACGAAAAATTCCACTAAAATGATACAAAGTCCGTTGTCGCCTAAAGTGATACATTTTCCTATAGCATACGAAAATATCCCTTAAAATGATACAAAGTCCGTTGTAGCCTAAAGTAATACATTTTCCCATAGTATACGAAAAATTCCACTAAAATGATACAAAGTCCGTTGTCACCTAAAGTGATACATTTTCCCATAGTATACGAAAAATTCCACTAAAATGATACAAAGTCCGTTGTAGCCTAAAGTAATACATTTTCCCATAGTATACGAAAAATTCCACTAAAATGATACAAAGTCCGTTGTCGCCTAAAGTGATACATTTTCCTATAGCATACGAAAATATCCCTTAAAATGATACAAAGTCCGTTGTAGCCTAAAGTAATACATTTTCCCATAGTATACGAAAAATTCCACTAAAATGATACAAAGTCCGTTGTCGCCTAAAGTGATACATTTTCCCAAAGCATACGAAAATATCCCTTAAAATGATACAAAGTCCCTTGTCGCCTAAAGTGATAAATTTTCCCATAGCATACGAAAATATCCCTTAAAATGATACAAAGTCCGTTGTAGCCTAAAGTAATACATTTTCCCATAGTATACGAAAAATTCCACTAAAATGATACAAAGTCCGTTGTCGCCTAAAGTGATACATTTTCCTATAGCATACGAAAATATCCCTTAAAATGATACAAAGTCCGTTGTAGCCTAAAGTAATACATTTTCCCATAGAAAATATCCCTTAAAATGATACGAAAAATTTTTCCACTAAAATGATACAAAGTCCGTTGTAGCCTAAAGTAATACATTTTCCCATAGTATACGAAAAATTCCACTAAAATGATACAAAGTCCGTTGTCGCCTAAAGTGATACATTTTCCCATAGCATACGAAAATATCCCTTAAAATGATACTAAAATGATACAAAGTCCGTTGTCGCCTAAAGTGATACATTTTCCCATAGCATACGAAAATATCCCTTAAAATGATAAAATAAAGATACAAAGTCCAAAGTCCGTTGTCGCCTAAAGTGATACATTTTCCCATAGTATACGAAAATATCCCCTTAAAATGATACAAAGTCCGTTGTCGCCTAAAGTGATACATTTTCCCATAGCATACGAAAATATCCCTTAAAATGATACAAAGTCCCTTGTCGCCTAAAGTGATAAATTTTCCCACAGCAAACGAAAATATCCCTTAAAATGATACAAAGTCCGTTGTAGCCTAAAGTAATACATTTTCCCATAGTATACGAAAAATTCCACTAAAATGATACAAAGTCCGTTGTCGCCTAAAGTGATACGTTTTCCCATAGCATACGAAAATATCCCTTAAAATGATACAAAGTCCGTTGTCGCCTAAAGTGATACATTTTCCCATAGTATACGAAAAATTCCACTAAAATGATACAAAGTCCGTTGTAGCCTAAAGTAATACGAAATTATTCCCATGAGCAAAGTCCGTTGTACGAAAATATCCCTTAAAATGATACAAAGTCCGTTGTCGCCTAAAGTGATACATTTTCCCATAGCATACGAAAATATCCCTTAAAATGATACAAAGTCCGTTGTCGCCTAAAGTGATACATTTTCCCATAGCATACGAAAATATCCATAGTATACGAAAAATTCCACTAAAATGATACAAAGTCCGTTGTCGCCTAAAGTAATACATTTTCCCATAGTATACGAAAAATTCCACTAAAATGATACAAAGTCAAAGTCCGTTGTCGCCTAAAGTGATACATTTTCCCATAGCATACGAAAATATCCCTTAAAATGATACAAAGTCCCTTGTCGCCTAAAGTGATAAATTTTCCCACAGCAAACAAAAATATCCCTTAAAATAATACAAAGTCCCTTGTCGCCTAAAGTGATACATTTTCCCATAGCATACGAAAATATCCCTTAAAATGATACAAAGTCCCTTGTCGCCTAAAGTGATAAATTTTCCCACAGCACACGAAAATATCCCTTAAAATAATACAAAGTCCCTTGTCGCCTAAAATGATAAATTTTCCCACAGCAAACGAAAATATCCCTTAAAATAATACAAAGTCCCTTGTCGCCTAAAGTGATACATTTTCCCATAGCATACGAAAATATCCCTTAAAATGATACAAAGTCCGTTGTAGCCTAAAGTAATACATTTTCCCATAGTATACGAAAAATTCCACTAAAATGATACAAAGTCCGTTGTCGCCTAAAGTGATACATTTTCCCATAGCATACGAAAATATCCCTTAAAATGATACAAAGTCCGTTGTAGCCTAAAGTAATACATTTTCCCATAGTATACGAAAAATTCCACTAAAATGATACAAAGTCCGTTGTCACCTAAAGTGATACATTTTCCCATAGTATACGAAAAATTCCACTAAAATGATACAAAGTCCGTTGTAGCCTAAAGTAATACATTTTCCCATAGTATACGAAAAATTCCACTAAAATGATACAAAGTCCGTTGTCGCCTAAAGTGATACATTTTCCTATAGCATACGAAAATATCCCTTAAAATGATACAAAGTCCGTTGTAGCCTAAAGTAATACATTTTCCCATAGTATACGAAAAATTCCACTAAAATGATACAAAGTCCGTTGTCGCCTAAAGTGATACATTTTCCCATAGCATACGAAAATATCCCTTAAAATGATACAAAGTCCCTTGTCGCCTAAAGTGATAAATTTTCCCACAGCAAACGAAAATATCCCTTAAAATGATACAAAGTCCGTTGTAGCCTAAAGTAATACATTTTCCCATAGTATACGAAAAATTCCACTAAAATGATACAAAGTCCGTTGTCGCCTAAAGTGATACATTTTCCCATAGCATACGAAAATATCCCTTAAAATGATACAAAGTCCCTTGTCGCCTAAAGTGATAAATTTTCCCACAGCAAACGAAAATATCCCTTAAAATGATACAAAGTCCGTTGTAGCCTAAAGTAATACATTTTCCCATAGTATACGAAAAATTCCACTAAAATGATACAAAGTCCGTTGTCGCCTAAAGTGATACATTTTCCTATAGCATACGAAAATATCCCTTAAAATGATACAAAGTCCGTTGTAGCCTAAAGTAATACATTTTCCCATAGTATACGAAAAATTCCACTAAAATGATACAAAGTCCGTTGTCACCTAAAGTGATACATTTTCCCATAGTATACGAAAAATTCCACTAAAATGATACAAAGTCCGTTGTCGCCTAAAGTGATACATTTTCCCATAGCATACGAAAATATCCCTTAAAATGATACAAAGTCCGTTGTCGCCTAAAGTGATACATTTTCCTATAGCATACGAAAATATCCCTTAAAATGATACAAAGTCCGTTGTAGCCTAAAGTAATACATTTTCCCATAGTATACGAAAAATTCCACTAAAATGATACAAAGTCCGTTGTCGCCTAAAGTGATACATTTTCCCAAAGCATACGAAAATATCCCTTAAAATGATACAAAGTCCCTTGTCGCCTAAAGTGATAAATTTTCCCACAGCAAACGAAAATATCCCTTAAAATGATACAAAGTCCGTTGTAGCCTAAAGTAATACATTTTCCCATAGTATACGAAAAATTCCACTAAAATGATACAAAGTCCGTTGTCGCCTAAAGTGATACATTTTCCTATAGCATACGAAAATATCCCTTAAAATGATACAAAGTCCGTTGTAGCCTAAAGTGATACATTTTCCCATAGTATACGAAAAATTCCACTAAAATGATACAAAGTCCGTTGTAGCCTAAAGTAATACATTTTCCCATAGTATACGAAAAATTCCACTAAAATGATACAAAGTCCGTTGTCGCCTAAAGTGATACATTTTCCTATAGCATACGAAAATATCCCTTAAAATGATACAAAGTCCGTTGTAGCCTAAAGTAATACATTTTCCCATAGTATACGAAAAATTCCACTAAAATGATACAAAGTCCCGCCTAAAGTGATACATTTTCCCTAATACGAAAATATCCCTTAAAATGATACAAAGTCCCTTGTCGCCATTTTCCCCAGCATACGAAAATATCCCTTAAAATGATACAAAGTCCGTTGTAGCCTAAAGTAATACATTTTCCCATAGTATACGAAAAATTCCACTAAAATGATACAAAGTCCGTTGTCGCCTAAAGTGATACATTTTCCCATAGCATACGAAAATATCCCTTAAAATGATACAAAGTCCGTTGTAGCCTAAAGTGATACATTTTCCCATAGTATACGAAAAATTCCACTAAAATGATACAAAGTCCGTTGTAGCCTAAAGTAATACATTTTCCCATAGCATACGAAAATATCCCTTAAAATGATACAAAGTCCCTAAAGTGATACATTTTGTCGCCTAAAGTGATACATTTTCCCATAGCATACGAAAATATCCCTTAAAATGATACAAAGTCCGTTGTAGCCTAAAGTAATACATTTTCCCATAGTATACGAAAAATTCCACTAAAATGATACAAAGTCCGTTGTCGCCTAAAGTGATACATTTTCCCATAGCATACGAAAATATCCCTTAAAATGATACAAAGTCCGTTGTCGCCTAAAGTGATACATTTTCCCATAGCATACGAAAATATCCCTTAAAATGATACAAAGTCCCTTGTCGCCTAAAGTGATACATTTTCCCATAGCATACGAAAATATCCCTTAAAATGATACAAAGTCCGTTGTAGCCTAAAGTAATACATTTTCCCATAGTATACGAAAAATTCCACTAAAATGATACAAAGTCCGTTGTCGCCTAAAGTGATACATTTTCCCATAGCATACGAAAATATCCCTTAAAATGATACAAAGTCCGTTGTCGCCTAAAGTGATACATTTTCCCATAGCATACGAAAATATCCCTTAAAATGATACAAAGTCCCTTGTCGCCTAAAGTGATAAATTTTCCCACAGCAAACGAAAATATCCCTTAAAATGATACAAAGTCCGTTGTAGCCTAAAGTAATACATTTTCCCATAGTATACGAAAAATTCCACTAAAATGATACAAAGTCCGTTGTCGCCTAAAGTGATACATTTTCCTATAGCATACGAAAATATCCCTTAAAATGATACAAAGTCCGTTGTAGCCTAAAGTAATACATTTTCCCATAGTATACGAAAAATTCCACTAAAATGATACAAAGTCCGTTGTCGCCTAAAGTGATACATTTTCCCATAGTATACGAAAAATTCCACTAAAATGATACAAAGTCCGTTGTCGCCTAAAGTGATACATTTTCCCATAGCATACGAAAATATCCCTTAAAATGATACAAAGTCCGTTGTCGCCTAAAGTGATACATTTTCCCATAGCATACGAAAATATCCCTTAAAATGATACAAAGTCCCTTGTCGCCTAAAGTGATAAATTTTCCCACAGCAAACGAAAAATCCCTTAAAATGATACAAAGTCCGTTGTAGCCTAAAGTAATACATTTTCCCATAATACGAAAAATTCCACTAAAATGATACAAAGTCCGTTGTCGCCTAAAGTGATACATTTTCCCATAGCATACGAAAATATCCCTTAAAATGATACAAAGTCCCTTGTCGCCTAAAGTGATAAATTTTCCCACAGCAAACGAAAATATCCCTTAAAATGATACAAATTCCGTTGTCGCCTAAAGTGATACATTTTCCCATAGCATACGAAAATATCCCTTAAAATGATACAAAGTCCGTTGTCGCCTAAAGTGATACATTTTCCCATAGCATACGAAAATATCCCTTAAAATGATACAAAGTCCCTTGTCGCCTAAAGTGATAAATTTTCCCATAGTATACGAAAAATTCCACTAAAATGATACAAAGTCCGTTGTAGCCTAAAGTAATACATTTTCCCATAGTATACGAAAAATTCCACTTAAAATGATACAAAGTCCGTTGTCGCCTAAAGTGATACATTTTCCCATAGCATACGAAAATATCCCTTAAAATGATACAAAGTCCCTTGTCGCCTAAAGTGATAAATTTTCCCACAGCAAACGAAAATATCCCTTAAAATGATACAAAGTCCGTTGTAGCCTAAAGTAATACATTTTCCCATAGTATACGAAAAATTCCACTAAAATGATACAAAGTCCGTTGTCGCCTAAAGTGATACATTTTCCCATAGCATACGAAAATATCCCTTAAAATGATACAAAGTCCCTTGTCGCCTAAAGTGATAAATTTTCCCAGTATACGAAAAACTTAAAATGATACAAAGTCCGTTGTAGCCTAAAGTAATACATTTTCCCATAGTATACGAAAAATTCCACTAAAATGATACAAAGTCCGTTGTCGCCTAAAGTGATACATTTTCCCAAAGCATACGAAAATATCCCTTAAAATGATACAAAGTCCCTTGTCCCACAGCAAACGCCTAAAGTAAAGTGATACATTTTCCCATAGCATACGAAAATATCCCTTAAAATGATACAAAGTCCCTTGTCGCCTAAAGTGATAAATTTTCCCACAGCACACGAAAATATCCCTTAAAATGATACAAAGTCCGTTGTAGCCTAAAGTAATACATTTTCCTATAGCATACGAAAATATCCCTTAAAATGATACAAAGTCCGTTGTAGCCTAAAGTAATACATTTTCCCATAGTATACGAAAAATTCCACTAAAATGATACGAAGTCCGTTGTCACCTAAAGTGATACATTTTCCCATAGCATACGAAAATATCCCTTAAAATGATACAAAGTCCGTTGTAGCCTAAAGTAATACATTTTCCCATAGTATACGAAAAATTCCACTAAAATGATACAAAGTCCGTTGTCACCTAAAGTGATACATTTTCCCATAGTATACGAAAAATTCCACTAAAATGATACAAAGTCCGTTGTCGCCTAAAGTGATACATTTTCCTATAGCATACGAAAATATCCCTTAAAATGATACAAAGTCCGTTGTAGCCTAAAGTAATACATTTTCCCATAGTATACGAAAAATTCCACTAAAATGATACAAAGTCCGTTGTCGCCTAAAGTGATACATTTTCCCATAGCATACGAAAATATCCCTTAAAATGATACAAAGTCCGTTGTCGCCTAAAGTGATACATTTTCCCATAGCATACGAAAATATCCCTTAAAATGATACAAAGTCCGTTGTCGCCTAAAGTGATACATTTTCCCATAGTATACGAAAAATTCCACTAAAATGATACAAAGTCCGTTGTCGCCTAAAGTGATACATTTTCCCATAGCATACGAAAATATCCCTTAAAATGATACAAAGTCCGTTGTCGCCTAAAGTGATACATTTTCCCATAGCATACGAAAATATCCCTTAAAATGATACAAAGTCCGTTGTAGCCTAAAGTAATACATTTTCCCATAGTATACGAAAAATTCCACTAAAATGATACAAAGTCCGTTGTCGCCTAAAGTGATACAATAGCATACGAAAATATCCCTTAAAATGATACAAAGTCCGTTGTCGCCTAAAGTGATACATTTTCCCCATACGAAAATATCCCTTAAAATGATACAAACGCCTAAAATAAATTCAAACACTAAAATAATACAAAGTCCCTTGTCGCCTTAAGTGATACATTTTCCCATAGTATACGAAAAATTCCACTAAAATGATACAAAGTCCGTTGTCGCCTAAAGTGATACGTTTTCCCATAGCATACGAAAATATCCCTTAAAATGATACAAAGTCCGTTGTCGCCTAAAGTGATACATTTTCCCATAGCATACGAAAATATCCCTTAAAATGATACAAAGTCCCTTGTCGCCTAAAGTGATAAATTTTCCCACAGCAAACGAAAATATCCCTTAAAATGATACAAAGTCCGTTGTAGCCTAAAGTAATACATTTTCCCATAGTATACGAAAAATTCCACTAAAATGATACAAAGTCCGTTGTCGCCTAAAGTGATACATTTTCCCTAAAGTGATACAAAGTTTTCTAAAGTGATACATTTTCCCATAGCATACGAAAATATCCCTTAAAATGATACAAAGTCCGTTGTAGCCTAAAGTAATACATTTTCCCATAGTATACGAAAAATTCCACTAAAATGATACAAAGTCCGTTGTCGCCTAAAGTGATACATTTTCCCATAGCATACGAAAATATCCCTTAAAATGATACAAAGTCCGTTGTCGCCTAAAGTGATACATTTTCCCATAGCATACGAAAATATCCCTTAAAATGATACAAAGTCCGTTGTAGCCTAAAGTAATACATTTTCCCATAGTATACGAAAAATTCCACTAAAATGATACGAAGTCCGTTGTCACCTAAAGTGATACATTTTCCCATAGTATACGAAAAATTCCACTAAAATGATACAAAGTCCGTTGTCGCCTAAAGTGATACATTTTCCCATAGCATACGAAAATATCCCTTAAAATGATACAAAGTCCGTTGTAGCCTAAAGTAATACATTTTCCCATAGTATACGAAAAATTCCACTAAAATGATACAAAGTCCGTTGTCGCCTAAAGTGATACGTTTTCCCATAGCATACGAAAATATCCCTTAAAATGATACAAAGTCCGTTGTCGCCTAAAGTGATACATTTTCCCATTTTCCCAGTCCCTTGTCGCCTAAAGATACATTTTCCCATAGCATACGAAAATATCCCTTAAAATGATACCCTACGAAAATATCCCTTAAATGATACAAAGTCCGTTGTAATACATTTTCCCATAGTATACGAAAAATTCCACTAAAATGATACAAAGTCCGTTGTAGCCTAAAGTAATACATTTTCCCATAGTATACGAAAAATTCCACTAAAATGATACAAAGTCCGTTGTCGCCTAAAGTGATACATTTTCCCATAGCATACGAAAATATCCCTTAAAATGATACAAAGTCCCTTGTCGCCTAAAGTGATATTTTCCCAGCAACGAAAATATCCCTTAAAATGATACAAAGTCCGTTGTAGCCTAAAGTAATACATTTTCCCATAGTATACGAAAAATTCCACTAAAATGATACAAAGTCCGTTGTCGCCTAAAGTGATACATTTTCCCATAGCATACGAAAATATCCCTTAAAATGATACAAAGTCCCTTGTCGCCTAAAGTGATAAATTTTCCCACAGCAAACGAAAATATCCCTTAAAATGATACAAAGTCCCTTGTCGCCTAAAGTGATACATTTTCCCATAGCATACGAAAATATCCCTTAAAATGATACAAAGTCCCTTGTCGCCTAAAGTGATAAATTTTCCCACAGCAAACGAAAATATCCCTTAAAATGATACAAATTCCGTTGTCGCCTAAAGTGATACATTTTCCCATAGCATACGAAAATATCCCTTAAAATGATACAAAAGCCTAAAGTGATACATTTTCCCATAGTATACGAAAAATTCCACTAAAATGATACAAAGTCCGTTGTCGCCTAAAGTGATACATTTTCCCATAGCATACGAAAATATCCCTTAAAATGATACAAAGTCCCTTGTCGCCTCCCACAGCAAACGAAAATATCCCTTAAAATGATACAAAGTCCGTTGTAGCCTAAAGTAATACATTTTCCCATAGTATACGAAAAATTCCACTAAAATGATACAAAGTCCGTTGTCGCCTAAAGTGATACATTTTCCCATAGCATACGAAAATTCCCTTAAAATGATACAAAGTCCCTTGTCGCCTAAAGTGATAAATTTTCCCACAGAAAATATCCCTTAAAATGATACAAAGTCCGTTGTAGCCTAAAGTAATACATTTTCCCATAGAAAATATCCCTTAAAATGATACGAAAAAATTTTTCCGAAAATATCCCTTAAAATGATACAAAGTCCGATGTCGCCTAAAGTGATACATTTTCCCATAGCATACGAAAATATCCCTTAAAATGATACAAAGTCCGTTGTCCTATAGCATACGAAAATATCCCTTAAAATGATACAAAGTCCGTTGTAGCCTAAAGTAATACATTTTCCCATAGTATACGAAAAATTCCACTAAAATGATACAAAGTCCGTTGTCGCCTAAAGTGATACATTTTCCTATAGCATACGAAAATATCCCTTAAAATGATACAAAGTCCGTTGTAGCCTAAAGTAATACATTTTCCCATAGTATACGAAAAATTCCACTAAAATGATACAAAGTCCGTTGTCGCCTAAAGTGATACATTTTCCCATAGCATACGAAAATATCCCTTAAAATGATACAAAGTCCGCCTTGTCCCACAGCAAACGAAAATATCCCTAAAGTAAAGTAATACATTTTCCCATAGTATACGAAAAATTCCACTAAAATGATACAAAGTCCGTTGTCGCCTAAAGTGATACATTTTCCCATAGCATACGAAAATATCCCTTAAAATGATACAAAGTCCCTTGTCGCCTAAAGTGATAAATTTTCCCACAGCAAACGAAAATATCCCTTAAAATGATACAAAGTCCGTTGTAGCCTAAAGTAATACATTTTCCCATAGTATACGAAAAATTCCACTAAAATGATACAAAGTCCGTTGTCGCCTAAAGTGATACATTTTCCTATAGCATACGAAAATATCCCTTAAAATGATACAAAGTCCGTTGTAGCCTAAAGTAATACATTTTCCCATAGTATACGAAAAATTCCACTAAAATGATACAAAGTCCGTTGTCGCCTAAAGTGATACATTTTCCCATAGCATACGAAAATATCCCTTAAAATGATACAAAGTCCGTTGTAGCCTAAAGTGATACATTTTCCCATAGTATACGAAAAATTCCACTAAAATGATACAAAGTCCGTTGTCGCCTAAAGTGATACATTTTCCCATAGCATACGAAAATATCCCTTAAAATGATACAAAGTCCGTTGTAGCCTAAAGTAATACATTTTCCCATAAACGAAAAATTCCACTAAAATGATACAAAGTCCGTTGTCGCCTAAAGTGATACATTTTAGCATACGAAAATATCCCTTAAAATGATACAAAGTCCCTTGTCGCCTAAAGTGATAAATTTTCCCACAGCAAACGAAAATATCCCTTAAAATGATACAAAGTCCGTTGTAGCCTAAAGTAATACATTTTCCCATAGTATACGAAAAATTCCACTAAAATGATACAAAGTCCGTTGTCGCCTAAAGTGATACATTTTCCTATAGCATACGAAAATATCCCTTAAAATGATACAAAGTCCGTTGTAGCCTAAAGTAATACATTTTCCCATAGTATACGAAAAATTCCACTAAAATGATACAAAGTCCGTTGTCACCTAAAGTGATACATTTTCCCATAGTATACGAAAAATTCCACTAAAATGATACAAAGTCCGTTGTCGCCTAAAGTGATACATTTTCCCATAGCATACGAAAATATCCCTTAAAATGATACAAAGTCCCTTGTCGCCTAAAGTGATAAATTTTCCCACAGCAAACGAAAATATCCCTTAAAATGATACAAAGTCCGTTGTAGCCTAAAGTAATACATTTTCCCATAGTATACGAAAAATTCCACTAAAATGATACGAAGTCCGTTGTCACCTAAAGTGATACATTTTCCCATAGTATACGAAAAATTCCACTAAAATGATACAAAGTCCGTTGTCGCCCATTTTCCCATAGCATACGAAAATATCCCTTAAAATGATACAAAGTCCCTTGTCGCCTAAAGTGATAAATTTTCCCACAGCAAACGAAAATATCCCTTAAAATGATACAAAGTCCGTTGTAGCCTAAAGTAATACATTTTCCCATAGTATACGAAAAATTCCACTAAAATGATACAAAGTCCGTTGTCGCCTAAAGTGATACATTTTCCCATAGCATACGAAAATATCCCTTAAAATGATACAAAGTCCCTTGTCGCCTAAAGTGATAAATTTTCCCACAGCAAACGAAAATATCCCTTAAAATGATACAAAGTCCGTTGTAGCCTAAAGTAATACATTTTCCCATAGTATACGAAAAATTCCACTAAAATGATACAAAGTCCGTTGTCGCCTAAAGTGATACATTTTCCCATAGCATACGAAAATATCCCTTAAAATGATACAAAGTCCGTTGTCGCCTAAAGTGATACATTTTTACGAAAATATCCCTTAAAATGATACATAGCATACGAAAATATCCCTTAAAATGATACAAAGTCCGTTGTCGCCTAAAGTGATACATTTTCCCATAGCATACAAAAATATCCCTTAAAATGATACAAAGTCCGTTGTCGCCTAAAGTGATACATTTTCCCATAGAAAATATCCCTTAAAATGATACGAAAATATTTTCCCATCCGAAAATATCCCTTAAAATGATACAAAGTCCGTTGTCGCCTAAAGTGATACATTTTCCCATAGCATACGAAAATATCCCTTAAAATGATACAAAGTCCGTTGTAGCCTAAAGTAATACATTTTCCCATAGTATACGAAAAATTCCACTAAAATGATACAAAGTCCGTTGTCGCCTAAAGTGATACATTTTCCCATAGCATACGAAAATATCCCTTAAAATGATACAAAGTCCCTTGTCGCCTAAAGTGATAAATTTTCCCACAGCATACGAAAATATCCCTTAAAATGATACAAAGTCCGTTGTAGCCTAAAGTAATACATTTTCCCATAGTATACGAAAAATTCCACTAAAATGATACAAAGTCCGTTGTCGCCTAAAGTGATACATTTTCCCATAGCATACGAAAATATCCCTTAAAATGATACAAAGTCCGTTGTCGCCTAAAGTGATACATTTTCCCATAGCATACGAAAATATCCCTTAAAATGATACAAAGTCCGTTGTAGCCTAAAGTAATACATTTTCCCATACGAAAATATCCCTTAAAATGATATACGAAAAATTCCACTAAAATGATACAAAGTCCGTTGTCGCCTAAAGTGATACGTTTTCCCATAGCATACGAAAATATCCCTTAAAATGATACAAAGTCCGTTGTCGCCTAAAGTGATACATTTTCCCATAGCATACGAAAATATCCCTTAAAATGATACAAAGTCCCTTGTCGCCTAAAGTGATACATTTTCCCATAGCATACGAAAATATCCCTTAAAATGATACAAAGTCCGTTGTAGCCTAAAGTAATACATTTTCCCATAGTATACGAAAAATTCCACTAAAATGATACAAAGTCCGTTGTCACCTAAAGTGCCTAAAGTGATACAAATACTAAAGTAATACATTTTCCCATAGTATACGAAAAATTCCACTAAAATGATACAAAGTCCGTTGTCACCTAAAGTGATACATTTTCCCATAGTATACGAAAAATTCCACTAAAATGATACAAAGTCCGTTGTCGCCTAAAGTGATACATTTTCCCATAGCATACGAAAATATCCCTTAAAATGATACAAAGTCCGTTGTCGCCTAAAGTGATACATTTTCCCATAGCATACGAAAATATCCCTTAAAATGATACAAAGTCCCTTGTCGCCTAAAGTGATAAATTTTCCCACAGCAAACGAAAATATCCCTTAAAATGATACAAAGTCCGTTGTAGCCTAAAGTAATACATTTTCCCATAGTATACGAAAAATTCCACTAAAATGATACAAAGTCCGTTGTCGCCTAAAGTGATACATTTTCCTATAGCATACGAAAATATCCCTTAAAATGATACAAAGTCCGTTGTAGCCTAAAGTAATACATTTTCCCATAGTATACGAAAAATTCCACTAAAATGATACAAAGTCCGTTGTCACCTAAAGTGATACATTTTCCCATAGTATACGAAAAATTCCACTAAAATGATACAAAGTCCGTTGTCGCCTAAAGTGATACATTTTCCCATAGCATACGAAAATATCCCTTAAAATGATACAAAGTCCCTTGTCGCCTAAAGTGATAAATTTTCCCACAGCAAACGAAAATATCCCTTAAAATGATACAAAGTCCGTTGTAGCCTAAAGTAATACATTTTCCCATAGTATACGAAAAATTCCACTAAAATGATACAAAGTCCGTTGTCGCCTAAAGTGATACATTTTCCCATAGCATACGAAAATATCCCTTAAAATGATACAAAGTCCCTTGTCGCCTAAAGTGATAAATTTTCCCACAGCAAACGAAAATATCCCTTAAAATGATACAAAGTCCGTTGTAGCCTAAAGTAATACATTTTCCCATAATACGATACTAAAATGATACAAAGTCCGTTGTCGCCTAAAGTGATACATTTTCCCATAGCATACGAAAATATCCCTTAAAATGATACAAAGTCCGTTGTCGCCTAAAGTGATACATTTTCCCATAGCATACGAAAATATCCCTTAAAATGATACAAAGTCCGTTGTAGCCTAAAGTAATACATTTTCCCATAGTATACGAAAAATTCCACTAAAATGATACAAAGTCCGTTGTCGCCTAAAGTGATACATTTTCCTATAGCATACGAAAATATCCCTTAAAATGATACAAAGTCCGTTGTAGCCTAAAGTAATACATTTTCCCATAGTATACGAAAAATTCCACTAAAATGATACAAAGTCCGTTGTCGCCTAAAGTGATACATTTTCCCATAGCATACGAAAATATCCCTTAAAATGATAGTCCCTTGTCGCCTAAAGTGATAAATTTTCCCACAGCAAACGAAAATATCCCTTAAAATGATACAAAGTCCGTTGTAGCCTAAAGTAATACATTTTCCCATAGTATACGAAAAATTCCACTAAAATGATACAAAGTCCGTTGTCGCCTAAAGTGATACATTTTCCCATAGCATACGAAAATATCCCTTAAAATGATACAAAGTCCGTTGTAGCCTAAAGTGATACATTTTCCCATAGCCTAAAGTGATACACGCATAAAAATATCCCTTAAAATGATACAAAGTCCGTTGGCGCCTAAAGTGATACATTTTCCCATAGCATACGAAAATATCCCTTAAAATGATACAAAGTCCCTTTCGCCTAAAGTGATAAATTTTCCCAGTCCCTTGTCGCCTAAAGTGATACATTTTAGAAAATATCCCTTAAAATGATACGAAAATATCCCTTAAAATGATACAAAGTCCGTTGTCGCCTAAAGTGATACATTTTCCCATAGCATACGAAAATATCCCTTAAAATGATACAAAGTCCGTTGTAGCCTAAAGTAATACATTTTCCCATAGTATACGAAAAATTCCACTAAAATGATACAAAGTCCGTTGTCGCCTAAAGTGATACATTTTCCCATAGCATACGAAAATATCCCTTAAAATGATACAAAGTCCGTTGTCGCCTAAAGTGATACATTTTCCCTTAAAATGATAGCCATACGAAAATATCCCTTAAAATGATACAAAGTCCGTTGTAGCCTAAAGTAATACATTTTCCCATAGTATACGAAAAATTCCACTAAAATGATACAAAGTCCGTTGTCACCTAAAGTGATACATTTTCCCATAGTATACGAAAAATTCCACTAAAATGATACAAAGTCCGTTGTCGCCTAAAGTGATACGTTTTCCCATAGCATACGAAAATATCCCTTAAAATGATACAAAGTCCGTTGTCGCCTAAAGTGATACATTTTCCCATAGCATACGAAAATATCCCTTAAAATGATACAAAGTCCCTTGTCGCCTAAAGTGATAAATTTTCCCACAGCAAACGAAAATATCCCTTAAAATGATACAAAGTCCTAAAGTAATACATTTTTGTACGAAAAATTCCACTAAAATGATACGAAGTCCGTTGTCACCTAAAGTGATACATTTTCCCATAGTATACGAAAAATTCCACTAAAATGATACAAAGTCCGTTGTCGCCTAAAGTGATACATTTTCCCATAGCATACGAAAATATCCCTTAAAATGATACAAAGTCCCTTGTCGCCTAAAGTGATAAATTTTCCCACAGCAAACGAAAATATCCCTTAAAATGATACAAAGTCCGTTGTAGCCTAAAGTAATACATTTTCCCATAGTATACGAAAAATTCCACTAAAATGATACAAAGTCCGTTGTCGCCTAAAGTGATACGTTTTCCCATAGCATACGAAAATATCCCTTAAAATGATACAAAGTCCGTTGTCGCCTAAAGTGATACATTTTCCCATAGCATACGAAAATATCCCTTAAAATGATACAAAGTCCCTTGTCGCCTAAAGTGATAAATTTTCCCACAGCAAACGAAAATATCCCTTAAAATGATACAAAGTCCGTTGTAGCCTAAAGTAATACATTTTCCCATAGTATACGAAAAATTCCACTAAAATGATACAAAGTCCGTTGTCGCCTAAAGTGATACATTTTCCTATAGCATACGAAAATATCCCTTAAAATGATACAAAGTCCGTTGTAGCCTAAAGTAATACATTTTCCCATAGTATACGAAAAATTCCACTAAAATGATACAAAGTCCGTTGTCGCCTAAAGTGATACATTTTCCCATAGCATACGAAAATATCCCTTAAAATGATACAAAGTCCCTTGTCGCCTAAAGTGATACATTTTCCCATAGCATACGAAAATATCCCTTAAAATGATACAAAGTCCCTTGTCGCCTAAAGTGAAAAATTTTCCCATAGTACGCCTTAAAATGATACAAAGTCCGTTGTCGCCTAAAGTGATACATTTTCCCATAGCATACGAAAATATCCCTTAAAATGATACAAAGTCCGTTGTCGCCTAAAGTGATACATTTTCCCATAGCATACGAAAATATCCCTTAAAATGATACAAAGTCCGTTGTCGCCTAAAGTGATACATTTTCCCATAGCATACGAAAATATCCCTTAAAATGATACAAAGTCCGTTGTACGAAAATATCCCTAAAGTAAAGTGATACATTTTCCATAGCATAGAAAATATCCCTTAAAATGATACGAAAATATACGAAAATATCCCTTAAAATGATACAAAGTCCGTTGTCACCTAAAGTGATACATTTTCCCATAGTATACGAAAAATTCCACTAAAATGATACAAAGTCCGTTGTCGCCTAAAGTGATACATTTTCCCATAGCATACGAAAATATCCCTTAAAATGATACAAAGTCCGTTGTCGCCTAAAGTGATACATTTTCCCATAGCATACGAAAATATCCCTTAAAATGATACAAAGTCCGTTGTCGCCTAAAGTGATACATTTTCCCATAGCATACGAAAATATCCCTTAAAATGATACAAAGTCCGTTGTCGCCTAAAGTGATACATTTTCCCATAGCATACGAAAATATCCCTTAAAATGATACAAAGTCCCTTGTCGCCTAAAGTGATAAATTTTCCCACAGCAAACGAAAATATCCCTTAAAATGATACAAAGTCCGTTGTAGCCTAAAGTAATACATTTTCCCATAGTATACGAAAAATTCCACTAAAATGATACAAAGTCCGTTGTCGCCTAAAGTGATACATTTTCCTATAGCATACGAAAATATCCCTTAAAATGATACAAAGTCCGTTGTAGCCTAAAGTAATACATTTTCCCATAGTATACGAAAAATTCCACTAAAATGATACAAAGTCCGTTGTCACCTAAAGTGATACATTTTCCCATAGCATACGAAAATATCCCTTAAAATGATACAAAGTCCGTTGTCGCCTAAAGTGATACATTTTCCCATAGCATACGAAAATATCCCTTAAAATGATACAAAGTCCCTTGTCGCCTAAAGTGATAAATTTTCCCACAGCAAACGAAAATATCCCTTAAAATGATACAAATTCCGTTGTCGCCTAAAGTGATACATTTTCCCATAGCATACGAAAATATCCCTTAAAATGATACAAAGTCCGTTGTCGCCTAAAGTGATACATTTTCCCATAGCATACGAAAATATCCCTTAAAATGATACAAAGTCCGTTGTCGCCTAAAGTGATACATTTTCCCATAGTATACGAAAAATTCCACTAAAATGATACAAAGTCCGTTGTCGCCTAAAGTGATACATTTTCCCATAGCATACGAAAATATCCCTTAAAATGATACAAAGTCCCTTGTCGCCTAAAGTGATACATTTTCCCATAGCATACGAAAATATCCCTTAAAATGATACAAAGTCCGTTGTAGCCTAAAGTAATACATTTTCCCATAGTATACGAAAAATTCCACTAAAATGATACAAAGTCCGTTGTCGCCTAAAGTGATACATTTTCCCATAGCATACGAAAATATCCCTTAAAATGATACAAAGTCCGTTGTCGCCTAAAGTGATACATTTTCCCATAGCATACGAAAATATCCCTTAAAATGATACAAAGTCCGTTGTAGCCTAAAGTAATACATTTTCCCATAGCATACGAAAAATTCCACTAAAATGATACAAAGTCCGTTGTCGCCTAAAGTGATACATTTTCCCATAGCATACGAAAATATCCCTTAAAATGATACAAAGTCCGTTGTCGCCTAAAGTGATACATTTTCCCATAGCATACGAAAATATCCCTTAAAATGATACAAAGTCCGTTGTCGCCTAAAGTGATACATTTTCCCATAGCATACGAAAATATCCCTTAAAATGATACAAAGTCCCTTGTCGCCTAAAGTGATAAATTTTCCCACAGCAAACGAAAATATCCCTTAAAATGATACAAAGTCCGTTGTAGCCTAAAGTAATACATTTTCCCATAGTATACGAAAAATTCCACTAAAATGATACAAAGTCCGTTGTCGCCTAAAGTGATACATTTTCCTATAGCATACGAAAATATCCCTTAAAATGATACAAAGTCCGTTGTAGCCTAAAGTAATACATTTTCCCATAGTATACGAAAAATTCCACTAAAATGATACAAAGTCCGTTGTCGCCTAAAGTGATACGTTTTCCCATAGCATACGAAAATACGATAAAATATCCTAAAGTGATACATTTTAAAATGATATCCCTTAAAATGATACAAAGTCCCTTGTCGCCTAAAGTGATAAATTTTCCCACAGCAAACGAAAATATCCCTTAAAATGATACAAATTCCGTTGTCGCCTAAAGTGATACATTTTCCCATAGCATACGAAAATATCCCTTAAAATGATACAAAGTCCGTTGTCGCCTAAAGTGATACATTTTCCCATAGCATACGAAAATATCCCTTAAAATGATACAAAGTCCGTTGTCGCCTAAAGTGATACATTTTCCCATAGCATACGAAAATATCCCTTAAAATGATACAAAGTCCCTTGTCGCCTAAAGTGATACATTTTCCCATAGCATACGAAAATATCCCTTAAAATGATACAAAGTCCGTTGTCGCCTAAAGTGATACATTTTCCCATAGCATACGAAAATATCCCTTAAAATGATACAAAGTCCGTTGTCGCCTAAAGTGATACATTTTCCCATAGCATACGAAAATATCCCTTAAAATGATACAAAGTCCCTTGTCGCCTAAAGTGATACATTTTCCCATAGCATACGAAAATATCCCTTAAAATGATACAAAGTCCGTTGTCGCCTAAAGTGATACATTTTCCCATAGCATACGAA
This sequence comes from Dendrolimus kikuchii, assembly GCA_019925095.2. Classification (NCBI taxonomy): domain Eukaryota; kingdom Metazoa; phylum Arthropoda; class Insecta; order Lepidoptera; family Lasiocampidae; genus Dendrolimus; species Dendrolimus kikuchii. Next base: position 1,347,578 of record JAHHIN020000031.1, read on the forward strand.
AATATCCCTTAAAATGATACAAAGTCCGTTGTCGCCTAAAGTGATACATTTTCCCATAGCATACGAAAATATCCCTTAAAATGATACAAAGTCCCTTGTCGCCTAAAGTGATAAATTTTCCCACAGCAAACGAAAATATCCCTTAAAATGATACAAATTCCGTTGTCGCCTAAAGTGATACATTTTCCCATAGCATACGAAAATATCCCTTAAAATGATACAAAGTCCCTTGTCGCCTAAAGTGATACATTTTCCCTTGTCCCAAGTGATATCTAGAGACTCTTTTAACTGTGCTGTGTGGTGCTTCAGTGGAGGATGACCCTTATGGTGTGTTTGTGAAGCACCACTGGAAGGAGCCTATGGCTCAATTATTAAACTATAAAAAATCTGCCATCAACCCGTTTGTTGTTGAAGGGCAAGAGCGTTCTGGTGAACCACGTTCGTACACACACCGGCGAGAAACCCTTCGAGTGTACCTACTGCGGACGGAAGTTCGGCCAGAGGACCGCGATGCGGACCCACGTCAACTTCATACACCTCAAGATACGCAGGCGGGCCAAGGTGAGAACGCTTGTATTCGTAGGAACGCGGTGACTTATGAAATACATAAATATATCGACGTATGTCTCGACTCGCGTCATCCGTGTCGACTTTCATCATCCACCGCAACTTACGGCATCCACTCCGACTTCAGTCGTACCAAACCCCAACTTGCGCCATCCGCTCCGACTTCCGTCGTACCAAACCCCAACTTGTGCCATCCGCTTCGACTTCTGTCCTTTTTTTTTTTTTTTTTTTTGGCCAGGGGAAATCCGTTTGAGGACTAAGCCGCGACAGGCACAGAATCCTGGGGGGATGTTCGCGACCCGTGTGAGTGTGTGGGATTCGCCAGATCGGAGGTGGCACTAGCGTGCCCGGTCAGAACCGGTGCCACGCTATTGCCACGCCCCAGTTAGGGATACCCACTAAAACCCCTGGGTGTTCCGTCCTGCGCCTTATGTCAGGGCTACGTGAATGCGGGCTTCCCAACTCCGCGTGCCCTGGCAGGCGTGGCCCCCCTCACTGGGCCTCTTCCTATGCCAGGGGACGTGTCCCCCGGCTACTACTAGGTCTCTTTCGTGCGTGGGGCGGTCTGTAACACGCCCCACGGGAAGAGAGATGAGCGCGCGCGGAACACTCGCGCTCTCATCTCGGCGGCATGTGCGGGTGAGTGAGAACCCCTATACCTCTAGGGGCCTCACCCGCGTCGCCCGCTTACGGCGGCCGAAGATCACTATCCGACTCCTTTGGACTTCTGTCATCTGCTTCAACTTCCGGCTTCCGACCGGTGTCTATGGTTTGTTTTTTTCCAGATCAAACCAGAGATAAGCCCCGAACTCCGCGGCGCCAAGTTCGTCCAGATGTTGGCCAAAGAGGAGAACCCACTCGTCTACGAGACATGGCGAGAACCCGCCAACTGCGATGTCTTCTATCAAATTGAAGCGACATAATTAATTGAAACTAAGCTAATATTATACAATGCTACGGTGTTCAGTTGCACGAAGTGGTTCAATGACATTGAACGATTCAATGGCATTTGGTTCAATGATGTTTCGAAACATTGCGAAAAGCTAATCTACTACGATGTATTCTGTCAAATTGAAGCAACATAGTTAGTTGAACTTAGTTGCCAATTTTCATTCGTCAGATAAAAATTAAACTAATATTACACGACGTGACGGCGTACAATGTCATTGTACGCTTCAATTCCATTGAATAATAAATTATTGAAATATTTGTTCAACGGCTTTGAATGCTGCAATGATATTGTATGGTTTAACGGCAGTGAGTCGTTCAATGGCCTTGTATAGAAACAAAAGTGAAACGTATAATATTAGCATCAAGCCTGATTTACATTAGATCTTGTCACCGTTTGGACAAAAATTTACCAGTTAAGTAATAAGTTATGGATTTATGGCTGGTTCTCATATCTTACTATTCATTCATTGACGGCTTTTGTGGTTGAGAGGACTAAACCTATCTATCCTACGGGAACGACATCATTTGTCGGGATAAAGAGTATCCTTAGTATCGACCCGTCATATTAGCGAACTCTGTCGTATTTTATTAAAATTCATTCAGTCGTTTTCACGTGACGCTCTAACAGAGAGACAAAAAATCGACACATAGTAGAAGTGAAACTTCAACGGACAAGTGGCAAAACGAATCGCAACAAAATTTCAACTGGAAGTCTTACGGGCAGATTGCTAATGTACTTGTCCAATTTGAAATCTATCCGTGCAGGAACGGAGAAAGAATACAATTTCCTGCGTTGGGGCGGCCTGTCGTAAGAGGCAACTAAACAACCCACAGCCAGGTGGTAGGGCATTTTCCCGACTAGATGGCTACCACCCCTGGTCTTAAGTATGTCGCAATAACAACCTTGAGTTGTGTTCCGGCATTTATGATCAGGTTCCAGTCTCCCTTAAGAGAGCAAGCTGCGCATTTGTAGCATCTTTGGTGTTGCAAATGTCTATAGGCGATGGTAACCGCTTTCCATCAAGTGGGCCGGGAAGTCTTCAATGAAGCACCCTTTGGCTCGAAATGCGTATATTTTCAATAATTTGCGATTTTACAATAAATTTTCTTGCGCGTACGATTTTTGTCGTTGTTCCGTTCTTGAATTTCGAATATTGGCGGTTGGCCGTAGACAAGTGAGCGTTTGTCATAGGCAATTTTGATGTTGCGCGTACACACCGGCGCGAGCGTACTGATTTCATACTCGGCTGGACCGGTGTGTACCTTCAAAAATTGTACAAACTGGTAGCATTTATTATAATAGGATACCGTTTCCGGGCAATTCAGTTCACATCAGCACTTGAAAGTGAATACTACTCTGCCATCTAAAAGTATTATTTAACCTACCTCTCGCTGCTACATTGCTATGGTCTGGGCGTCTGGAATTGGCCCCTGAGTAGTCCGTTATATGTTACCCATAAAACAAAAGTAACTTGCTTAATTTTTGGATATACAAAATTTGTATTGGTCTGCTGGTTATTATTATTACTTTTCTTACTATCGATTGAATATTGACAGCTTGTGGCCACGTTCCACAAGAGACTCGCAACGATCACGTTCGCATGCTGAGCGTTACAATCATAAACTCTAGTGGAACGGATTATGGAGCGTTGATGTCATAAACGACGAAATACACAGGAGTTTTTGGCGGGAACTGAAAGGGGACGTTGTGCTGTGCAGTTTTATTTTCTAAAAATGTGTAAAATTACTCTAAAATGAACAATAGTTTTTTGAGTAGTAATTATGTATTTTTGTGAGAAATGTGAACTGTATAGTCAAATGTGGCCTTTCGAGTTTTCACAAGAACTCCGTTGAATGGCTTTAGTTGATAGCCTACAGTTCAGCTGAGCTATACATAGGCTGAAGAATATCAAGAAACTATATTGTAATCTAAGATCTGGCAACTCGCTACTATACCAAGACTTATACATCAGAATTGGCTGTATGGACTACAGATTCCTTTGCCTGCCTTTGTGGCGAATTCTACTACTACGTAACCAATGAGGCAAACGAACGGTCGGTAAGGTATAGGAACTGGCCGTAAGTATATTACGTCCAAACGATGACAAGGACCTGCAGGTTAATTAACTACTTAACTAAATATCAATCAATTTTTTTTTTAATAATTGCCTGTACCAAAATATTAGTAATTAAGTTGTGTGATTAATAAATTAATTTTTTTTTAATGATAATTTTTTTTTGTTTGTTTTGACACGGCAGTGACCCAGCGCAAGTATTTTTTCACTTTCGTATTGAGAGCCATCGACAAATTAATCTCATGATTATTTGTGACCCATCCCCTCGCCATGTCATAGGTGGCCATGTAAAGACATACATCGTACAAAATGGAGACATTACTATTGTTACATGCCGACAAAAGTGAATGCACACCTGCCTGCCATAAAGCACAGTTTATTACCTTCCCGCATTTGGACTTCTTGTGTTTACTTAGAAAAACAGTACATACATACATACATAACTTCACGCCAGTTCCCTTGCGGGGTAGGCACGAACAACAGAGCGCCATTTAGGCTTATTTTTACACACCTCACTTGCTTCTAGAAAAACAGTCTATGGTGTATTGTACTAGTTTATGACCGTTCGCAGGAATAAGTAAGCAGGTGTGCGGATTACGTATTTCTAGGGAATTAAGTCGACGATACGGGCGGGCACACTTATATTTGTGAAGTATAAAACGACGGCAGGCAGTCTAGCGACGATTACGACACGAGCAAGACGTGTACCTTCGACAAGCTATATAGTAACGGACTGTTGTGTATTAAATAAAAAGATAATTTATTAATATCTTCTATATTTTAATATTTTATTCCACACACCAGTTCCAAGCCAAGGCAGAGAGAAGAGAGCATAGATAACATTTTTGTCTTTGGTAAAGCGCGAATTAAATGTTTGGATATTAAATTGATCGTTCGGATACGACACGGAGTTTGCGCGTGTTATTGAATCGTGCAGTTTGTACTGGTTGCGTCCAGTTATACTTGTACCTGTGTAGCGCTAGTCACCTTCTGAGGTATGTGGGGGGGCGCGATTGACAAGACGCAGACGACGTATTTAAGTGCAGATAAATTTCAGAGTAACATGTTAGAATTAATGTAATGGGTACCTAATTGTATTATTATATAATAATAATAGCAGCCCATAAATGTCCCACTGCTGGGCTCGGGCCTCCCACTATAGGGGAACGGACAGTATACCCGCCACGCTTGTCCAAGGCGGCTTGGCAGGTTTGACACATCGGTTATCTCGATGTGCAGGTTGCATCACGACGTTTTCCTTCACCGTTATTAGCACGTGGTAATTGTAACAATATGCACATTAGGTCAGAAAACTGCCTAAGCGGTGCATGCGTTCCGGCCAGGATCGAACCCGCGCCCTTTGGGTTTGGGACGCGTGCGCTAGCCATTACGCTACCACGACTTGTATTATTGTATTTTTCTATTTCCTGGTTAAACAAAAAATACATACATACATAACTTCACGCCAGTTCCCTTGCGGGGTAGGCACGGACAACAGAGCGCCATTCAGGCTTATTCTTACATACCTCACTTGCTTCTTTGACATTCATAGCTCTTGTCATGCACGCTCGTCTGTTCTTAAGGCTCCTGACATCACCTGCTAGTACACGATCAATTTGATCATGGAAGGTGTGTCGTGGCCTTCCACGACTTCTGCATCCATCCACTTTTGCATTGTATATCTGTTTAGTCATTCTTTCCACATGCCCCACTTCCTTTCCTTACTTTCACCCCGACACTCTTTCAGAGCAACTCTCTTTCTTACTTCGGTATTAGGAACGCGGTCCGCGAGCGTCACTCCGCAGATTTTGCGCAGTGCTCGCATCTCGACCGCGTTTACTCTACTTTCATGCTCTTTCTTCCATACCCAACTCTCGCTTCCATACGTGAGCGTAGGTACCAGCACCGCGTTGTGTACGACGAGCTGGGCCTTCTGGCTGAGGTTCTTAGCGCCTAGAAGTTTACCTAACGCTCCATTCACACTATTCTCCAAATTCACTCTTCTTTATTAGATTGTATTACATAAAACTTGTTAATATTCAGACCAATGCTTTACCAGGACCGTCTTAAGATTTCGTGGATTACTAACAAATAAATCTATATCATGTGTAACAGCTAGAAGATTATAGTTATTTGACACACGATTCAAATAAGAATTTGCCCTATAATTACTAATCAATATTTTCTCTGTAAATAATTCTATTTACAATAAAACAACTGTACATTGACAGATTCGTTTATTATGTTAATTTCACAGGTCATATTCCCTCCCTATAGTCGACGCATTATGAACCGAGGCTTCGGGTCATAAATCACATTTATCTATCTGTCTCGCTCACACTTACAGGTCTTATGGAGAGGTGTAGTGATGTGCGTAAGAATTGTAGAGGTGCATATCGATAACGGGATAGGTACGATCGATATACTAATTTATGTTAAGTATTAATAGGAATAGACCACGACACACCTTCCATGATCAAATTGATCGTGTACTAGCAGAAGGTGATGTCAGGAGCCTTAAGAACAGACGAGCGTGCATGACGAGAGCTATGAATGTCAAAGAAGCAAGTGAGGTGTGTAAGAATAAGCCTGAATGGCGCTCTGTTGTTCGTGCCTACCCCGCAAGGGAACTGGCGTGAAGTTATGTATGTATGTATGTATTAATAGGAATAATTTTTCGCGAAAATAAGTTTTTAATTTAAAAACATTATATCTATAGAAAAACAACAACCCTCACTCGTAACGACCAATCAGGAGTCAGAGTGCTAAGGAAGGTCACGATGACGCATCGACCCCACGTGCGCAGGTAGCTAAGTATCGATAACGCGTTGCATTACGTGCACATTCCTACTATCAGTGACATTTATTGCCCGACGACTCAATTTAAAATGCGTCGACTATAGTGTCATCACGTATTTAGCAATTTTACATTAAGAAATTATTAAAATTGCAGTTCCAGCTTAAATATTGTTGCGAGCCGATGCGACTAATCCTTTGCAGGTGTCCTATAACCCCTATGAATTTGAGTGATCTATTCGCGGTAATCTCTTTGTTTGCGCTGCAGAAAGACGTCATAGAACCGTATTCCTTTGTAAACCATTTCAAGAAAATTCTAAGAAGTACTTTGTAAAAGACAGGCAAGCCAAGCCATTAAGTTTATGGTATAAGGAGAGACGGGAAGAGGAGAGGTGACAGGAGGCTGATTTATGGTTTTTTGACATGAGTGTGAGCATTCGATTTTTAGAGACGAGGAATAATAAAAAATTTAAGTAGATTACTTTGCAGTTTTATTTATTGACAATATAAATACTAACCCATTATAAATTGAAAGGAATCGTGGCCATGTTGTTAGGAGGCCATGTCTGATTTGCATATGGAGAAGGTCGGTTAGTCGAGGAAGGAGTTAGTCGCGTTCTGACTGCGAACGAAGCATTGCACGAAGCACTTGGAGCGTGTACCTTATTTTTTTATTGCAGGAGTTCTGCAGACAGGCAGACGGCCCACTTGACGGAAAGCGGTTACCGTCGCCTATGGACATTTGCAACACCAAAGGTGCTACAAATGCGCTGCTGCTCTCTTAAGGGAGACTGGAATCTGGTCACTAATGCCGGAACACAATTCAAGGTTGTTATGGCGACATACTCTAGACCGGGGGTGGTAGCCATCCAGTCGGGGAAATGCCCTACCAGCTGGCAACGACGACCACCATACCTATTGGTGGCAGTTGCTTCTTTGGAAATGAAACTCGATATAAAATTGGACTGTATGATTATTATTAAGCTATTTATATAACTTACAATATACATAAGGAAGTACGTAATGAAAATGACATGACAAATTGTGCGAGAGAGTCAAGAGAGAGAGTGGTAAGTCGTCAATGAGAGTTGTATAGAATTAACATTTTGCCTCCAAGGCCGCTCGTATATCCCGCGTACCGTCCGACGTCTAGCTGCTAATTGTGCGAGCAATGGGCGTCTGCGGTATGCGGGGCGCGGAGAGTAGGTGTGCTCCGGAGCACACCTACAGGGGTCAGCGGGGTGCTCTCTGTACGCAACAATACCATAACGGCGAATTTGGCGCGATTTACGTGATAACGATTTTCTGCCTAACTGTAGGTAGAGTGTACATTACTTTGCAAATCTATGAATGGAGATCAAAATTGAGATCATTTTCGTGTAATAATGGTAATTCCCCTTACTGCCCCGCTAAAAGTTTCAACCCTTTATAAAAGACAAGTTTTTAATAACGACCCAAATAATAATTCACAATTTATTATAAAATATCAACAAAAACACTACTAATGATAAGACTGTGACAATTTCGTAGTCGCCACATAAATATATCACTTCTGGCTGATTCATCTCCATTTCTTCCTCCTTTACCAACACTTTCTAAACACCACCTTTCATGTCTTGCATCTTCGAACTTGACATAAGTTTGATATCTTGCATGTCTTTCATTTCTTGCTTGCCCTTTGACGCGTCTTGCTTTTGCACTGGCATCTTTAGATGTATTGTAGGCACTTGTAACCTCATTAATACCAGTTTCCATACCATTCCTTCCATTTACCATAGGTTCAAAATTGACATTACTTGCAGGGTTTATGTCAAAATTTGTCTAGTAAAGAGCAATTTAATGAGTAATAGAGTATAGAATACAGGAAAGACTTTAATAATGACTCAAATCATCATAATTCACAGTTTATTATAAAATACCAACAAAACACTTTTAATGATATACAAGACTATGCGACGTTTTAGTTGTCATCTCCATTTCTTCCTCCTTCACTAACACGTTCTGAACACCCACCTTTTATGTCTTGCATCTTCTAAACTGACATAAGTTTGATATCTTGCATGTCTTGCACCGGCGTTTGAACTAATAACAACTTTTGTTTACTTTGAATTTATAAATTGTAATTAGTAAAACAGTCCAAAGTGTATTGTATTGTATCTTATATGGCAGTCATTAAACAGATGTGTAGAACTGATTCTAAGAAATTCGATCTACGCGGGCGGGCAGCCATATTGCATGTTTGTGGATTGGTCCTGTTTTGCATAAGTAGGTCCAATTTTGATCATTCCTTTTGCGTTGAATTTAGTAAAGCTTCAAAATAATTCCATATAAATTTTATTGCTATTGGATTTTCAGTTCGGAGGATATAGCACAAAATTAATTATAAACAGAATATGTATAGTTCAGCGGTTTTTCAGCAAAAGCCTTTTTCATTTCTAAATCAAATTTGTCGCTGGATTGAGCACAGCTCCAAAATATTTTCACATGAATCACATTGTTATTAGATACCACCATATATACATAAAAGTGATATATACATTTCTTTTCTACCAAAAAAGAAACTTGAGTTCAACTAATACTCATATAAGTTTTCGCGAGTTGTGTACATAATAAAACTACGTTTTAACCGTTTTAAGCGCGGTAATTTATTTGATTTTTGTTATTTCGACGTTCCGTCACCGAAGACAAAGATGTCAAGTGTCAACGAGTATTGTTAAAGTTTTATTTAAAAGTGACAGGTGACATTCCCGCGGAATCACGTTTTGGCGAATTTCTCCTGGTTTTCTTTCGTGTTTTTCTGTTTTCCTGGCTTTGTGTTGTCATTTATCTGTTGGTGTTGGCTATTTTTAAGTTTATTATTAGTGGTAAGTACTTTACTTTATAAATGTCGCAGTCGGTGGGAGAGAAAGTCCCTCCTGATAGGGGGAGACATTCTTTAGGAATGGAAGTGGGCGAATCTCACGCTATTGGCCAAACTAAGGAGAAATTACGGGCTAAACGTTCTTTAGAGGCTCCTTCAAATACCCCCGAGAAAAGAATTTTGCCCCCTTCAGTCTCTATCCAACACACATACACCAGACCTGGATTTGAGGCAAACTCGGATCTCAGGTATTCTGAGTCTGACTCAGGCCCTTTTATTGTTTACGTTACGGGTCCCGATGTGGACCTGCCCAAATCATCCAACAATATGCGCGCCCTTAAAATAGCCCAAGTTATTTACAACAGCAAAGTCTCAGGGGTTGACGAAATAAAAAATATAGGAAGAAACAAAATTTCTATTTATTTTAAAACATTCTCTGAAGCTAACTCATTCTTATCCCACCCTGTCCTAGAGTTAAATAATCTTACAGCAATAATTCCCCGTTTTCAACTTACCCGTATGGGTGTAATTCATTCAATCCCTCTAGATTGGTCTTTGGAGGACTTGGTTTCATGGACTGAGTGCCGTCCAGAGTCTTCTATAGTAATTAAAGCGAGAAGACTAAATAAAAAAAAAACGTGTTGAAGATACAACCTGCTGGGAACCCACTGGTACTGTAGTTCTCACCTTTTTAGGCCAATCCCTCCCAAGCCATGTTTATTGTTGCAACCTCTCTCAACCTGTTGGAACATATACCCTTCCCACTATACAGTGCCTAAAATGCTGTCGTTTCGGACACATCCGTGACAAATGCCGATCTAACTCACGCTGTTCTCGCTGTGCTGGCCCGCATGAAAATGCCACTTGCCAGGTACCTGAGGATAAAATTAGTTGTTTGTTTTGTTCTGGTAATCATGCAGCCACTGACTCTAGATGCCCCGAACATGCACGCCAAAGAAACATTAGTCATAATGTCCACTGAAAATATTGGATATGTTGAGGCAGCCCGTAGATTTAAACCTGTTCGGACTTCAAATGCTGACATTTCCTCAACAGTTCCAAACAAATCTGCCTACATACCCTATCCCTCTCCTAATTCTGTTCCCTCCCCTATGTGCCCTGAACCTTCCCCCAGTACTGTTCAGTCTGCACCAAATTCTTCATATAGGAAAACTATCTATATACATAGAAAACCTAGACAGGAGCTAGGTACAACATATGATCATCTAGCCCATGCTAATATTGTCTCCTCACCACCTTCCTCTTTACCAAATGGTTGTGCTCTTGGCGATAACTCCCCTAATATCTCTACCGCTAATGATAATTTAGTACAAATTTTGTCAACAGCTTTAATTAACATATTTTCTAAATGTGGTGATATACAACCGTACAATGTCATAGATATGCTTCAAAAAATTATTACGTCACTTATAAACTCTTCTATCCAAAATGGCGAAGGTCCTTCAATGGAACTGTCGTAGTGTTAATAATAAAAAACATGAAGTATCTTTTTTAATTAATCAGTTTAATCCTTACCTTTTTGCCCTCTCTGAAACATGGTTGAACCCTGGTTCTTTAATTCGAGTGCCTGGGTTTTCATGTATCCGAGATGACAGATCGGATGGTTGGGCTGGTTGTGCTATTCTTGTTAGAAGAAATATTACATTCTCCCGTTTCACCCTCCCCCCTCACTCCCCAGATATTAATATTGTAGCTGTCCGTTGTCTTAATATAACATTTGTGTCTGTCTACATCCCTTACCCCAATGCTCTCCTCATACAAGAACTTTTCTCCCTCTTATGCCATCTTCCTGTCCCTCTCCTCATTCTAGGAGACCTAAATATCCGCCATACTTTGTGGGGTTCAGCTTCCTGTGATCCTATTGCTCCAGCATTTCTTGATATCTTAAATGATCTAAACTTATGCATCATTAATGATGGAACCCCTACGCGTAGAGTCTCTCCCCTTCAAAATCCGAGTGCCCCTGACCTTACTTTATCCTCTCCCTCCATAGCCTACTCTCTTTCATGGTCTGTTCTTTCTAACTGTTATGGAAGTGACCATCTCCCTATTCTTTGTTCCTTGTCTGATTCTTCACCCCCTCCTGTCACTCCAACGCCTCTCTTGAGATTTAGACTCGCACTAGCTGACTGGCATAAGTCCTCTTCCTTGGTACAAAGTAAATTAAACTCTCTTCCTGATGTTTCTTCTCTGAATTTTACTTCCCTATATGATGAGTATGTATCTGCATTGACATCTGCTGCTGAGCAATCAATCCCCTTAAAAAATTCTGTAAAAAATAAAATTCCCTCCCCTGCTTGGTGGGATTCTGAATTTTCCGCTATAGTAAAAAAGCGCAAAGAAGCGGAGATTAAATTTACCAGGAGCCTCACATATGATAATTACTTAGAATTTCAGAAAGTCTCTGCTTCCTCTAAAAGACTGTTGCGTTCAAAGAAAAAAAAAGGTTGGCAAGCCTTCTGCGAATCCCTTTCTCCCAGGACTCCAGCTTCTATGATATGGAAGAAAATAAAAGCCTTTAGAAAGTCCCAAAGTGACGATAATATTAATTCCAATAATCCATCTTCCTGGCTCCCCAATTTCATGCACAAGCTTGCTCCTCCTTTTGTTCCCCTTGAACCTTGTCCCCCCATCAGTTGTTCCCCTTCAGATGAGTTGAATCCCATGAATTCTAAATTTTCCTTTGGAGAACTATGCGCTGCCCTAGATCATCTCCGAAACTCTTCTCCTGGAGTAGACGGCATTACTTATTCCTTTGTAATTCAGTCCTGTGAATCTTCTAAGCATTTTCTACTGAACCTTCTGAATCAGATTTTTCTTTCCGGATCTATCCCAGAGTGTTGGAAAAAGCAAATAATTGTTCCAATATTAAAACCTGGCAAGGATGCTTCAGACTCTGATGCTTATAGACCTATAGCCCTATCTTCAGTCCTTGCTAAAATGATGGAGCATTTAATTAAAAATCGACTCGAGTGGATCGTAGAAAGCAAAGGCATATTAGCCAATAGCCAGTTTGGTTTTAGACGAGGTTTAGGTACAATGGACAGTCTCAGCCTTATTACCTCAGACATCAGATTAGCTTTTTCCCGAAATGAACATGTCGTAGGAGTCTTTTTAGACATAACGTCTGCATACGACAACGTCAACCTTCAAATACTCAGGCAGAAGCTGCACAATCTGAGTATCCCCCCGAGGATTGTCAACATTATTTCCAATATGTTCATGGAGAGATCAATCTCCGTCCGCGTTTCGGGAATCGACTCCCCCCCGCGTCTTGTATGGAAAGGTTTACCCCAAGGCTCTGTCCTCAGCCCGATCCTCTATAACATTTATACGGCAGATTTAGAATCTTCTGTAAGCTGCTTTTGCAAAGCCCTTCAGTATGCCGATGACATTGCTCTATATGCCACTTCTGACTCTTTCAGTGATGCTTCAAACCGTATCAATTCTGCTCTTTTTTATCTTAACTCATGGCTTTCAGAGCACGGTTTGTCACTTTCTGCTTCAAAAAGCTCGGCTGTAATATTCTCCCGCAAAAGAGATATTCCTGCCCTAGACATTCACATTAACAATCATCCAATCCAAATCGCTAACTCTGTTAAATTCCTAGGTGTCTTCCTCGATGCCAAACTTTCAGGCCTCCCCCATCTCAATTATATTTGCGCAAAAACAGAAAAAAAAAACACTAATGTAATTCGAGCCCTGTCAGGTATTAGGTGGGAATCTCACCCCTATTGTCAGAAGCTGCTTTATAATGCCATCATCCGCAGCCATTTTGACTATGCTTGCTTCATATTGGAACCCTGCAGTAAATCCGCTCTCATGAAACTGGAACGCATACAAGCCAAATGCCTCAGAATCATCACAGGCGCAATGAAATCTTCTCCAACAAATGCCCTTCAGGTTGAGTGTGTAGACCCTCCTCTTGCTCTTCGCAGGCAGCTTCTGTCGGACAGATTCTTTTATAAAGTGATAGAGCTCTCAGATCATCCCCTTCTAGGTATCTTAGATCAACTCCTTCAAATTTCGTTCACATCTAGTTATTGGACTCACAAATGTCTTCCACTTCTTATAAATTCGTATAAGAAACTAGTAGATCTCCCTCTTGGCATTTTCCAGAATTATAAAAATCCTGTTTTTGAGTTTAGTTTTGAAAGCCTTATTTATAAACGTAATGTTATTCTAAATCTAGATATTCACAAAAATTCTCCAGATGCTAATCAATTATTTTGTAAAATTACGCAGGATCGTTGGCCAGACCACCTTCAGTTTTTCACCGATGCATCACGGCTATCTCAAAATGGCCCTGTTGGTTCAGCTATTTGGATTCCCAAATACAAAATTATTTTAAATTTCAAAATTCCTCCTCCTAGCTCTGTGTTCACTGGCGAATCAATCGCTATTCTAGAAGCCGTCCTTTATATTGAATCCCATAACATAAGTAAATCTATCATTTTTACTGATTCCTTAAGCTCCCTACAGGATATCTCAAAATTACCTTTACATGCTAAACATAACTTTGTCATCTCTCTAAAAATAAAGGAAGCCCTCTTTCGTTGTCACTCGTCTGGTTTAGATATAGTACTTGCCTGGATCCCAGGTCACTGTGGAATTGGTGGAAATGAGATTGCCGACTGTTGCGCCAAGGAAGCTGTCTGTTCGGGTAGTAACAAATATAATAAATGCTTTCCCCGCGATTTACGCTCTCTCGCGCGGCCCCAGATGTTTGAGACTTGGAATGGTATCTGGCAATAGTCCCGTCTGACTGTTGGCAGATACTACGGTAGTTTGCAACCAACATTACGTCCCAAACCTTGGTTCTTCAACTATAGAAAACTACCCAAAAAAGTTATATCAACTATAATTCGCCTGCGTCTTGGCCACTGTTGCTGTCCTGTATTTCTTACAAAATTAAGAATTCGCGATAATTCTCTGTGAGTGCGGCTTAGCTGACGGCTCTGTCCATCACATTTTTTTCGAATGTCCCAAAATAGTTTCTCCCCTCTACAGTATATTACTCAAAGATTTTCCCGACCGGTCAATGTGGACTTTCTTCTTACCCTAGCTGATAGTAGACATGTACATATATTATCAAAGTTTTTAACAATAAATAACATCTATCTCTAATGTAGTTAGTCTAACACTCTATGTTTTGTGTTGTCCTCAGGATTTCAGAAAGTGATTTGGAAGATCACCGACCAAATTTTTCTTTTCGCATTTATACTCTTATATGCACCTGACATTTTACCACCTACTGTGACATTGGCCAAATCAATGCAAACTGCGTTGGAGCCATAATCCAAAAAAAGAAGAAGAAAGTTTTATTTAGCCTACCGCCAACTTATTCATTTTAATTTTGTTTATGGTTATTATTTACTCTATGGGAGCCTAATCTAATTTACCACTGCTTCGGAACATGTTGTGGCTTGAAGAGAAGAAGCGGCGCAAGAAACCCTTCAGCAAACATGCCTAGCTCTAATAATTTTATATAATATTAAAATGGGTGGAAGAAAAAATAAAAGTAATTATCAGTCAAGTTGGTTTGTGTTCCGTTGCAGGCAGAAAGAGCTCACAGGGTCTTGAGGTCTGGCAGCTGGTTTTTGCTGGGTTTGGGGTGTTAATAGTTTTGATGTTTGGATCCCAAACAGGTGGTATTTGCCAACCATGGGTCCATGGGAAGGCCAACATGTAGAGGCCCTTTGGCAAATTTAATGTAAATGTGGCCCTCCCCTGTCTACACCATATAGTAATGCACCCAAGGACAAGCCCCGGCCAGTGTAGGACTATTGTGGGAAATGAGCACAAAAAGTACCGGGCTATTGGGGTGAACTGCTAGTGGTACTAGGGGTCTGGGAATATAGGGACCATGGTGCCTGCCCGTCGCAATGTTCAAGGAACATGGAGAAAATTGGCAGACGGTGACTCACCACTCCCTGCATGGGCTCCAAAAAACGCCATAGAAGACGGGGGCAACATGGGTGTGAGTGGCTAAGGGGTGTCGAGAGGTGGGTTGCAGTTCACTTCCACCCCTGGAGCTTGAATCTTGGATCTAGCGATCTCCACTCCGTGCCGGCTGGCGAAGGCAAGCACGGAGTGGAGTTTGTCTCTATATATATACATAAAAGAAAGTCGTGTTAGTTACACTATTCATAACTCAAGAACGGCTGTACCGATTTGGCTGAAAATTGGTGGGGAGGTAGCTTAGTACCAGGAGACGGATATAGGGTGCTTTTATCCCGTTGGAACTGGTAGGCGGCGCTGAGATCAGGTTCTAGAATCCTCGTAATCACCTCGAGCGATTTTGGTAATTTTGTGTTTGTGTGGGTCCCCGGATGGTTTAAACTCACAATTGGAACCGGTAGGTGGCGCTGGGATCGGGTCCTAGATTTTTATTTCTTCAGAGCCGAGCAACGTCTGCCGGTGTCGCTAGTTATTATTACAAAGTGTACTCACTCACGAGTTGTATAAAACGAACTCTTAACCGTCGTCAGTTTTTCCTGAAGAATACAATCTGGGTGTCTTCTAAGTAAGCGTGCTCCACCTTAGACTGTATTTCCGCCTGACGTCAGGCGCAATGTCAGTCAAACGCGAATCTATTCATCATTAAAAAAAAAACTCACCCTTTTTTTTTATTATTATGTCTTTCAAGATCACGGGCCATAAAAATGGCCCGGACTTTTGGAGGGCTTGCGTGGGGCCATGGGAAGGCCAACACGTAGAGGCCCCTTGACAAATTTAATGTAAATGTGGCGTGACACTGACCGGCGATTATCCCTGTCTAAACCATATAACACACACCCAAGGACAAGCTCCGGCCAGTGTAGGACTATTGTGGGAAATGAGGACAAGAAGTAAGCGATCTCCACTCCGAGCCGGCTGGTTAAGGCAAGCACGGAGGCGGGGGCCTTGTCTTGGCCCCCGGAGTCAGGTACGAGGTGTCGCTACTCACCTAAGGCTTCGCCACAAAGCCCCCCTGCGGGTTTATTATTATTATTATCAATATCTCTACGGACTCGAGTTCCATACCCTTTTTTACTACTTAATTTCTATGAAAAATTTGAGACTCCATACACGCTTATTGTTTATTTTTGTTACTGTATGTGACATTATATGTAGTAATTTTTATGTTCTGGTGTACCTTAAGAATAACTTATTATATTAATTTATTCTAATTTTAATACTAAACTTATACTAATGTAGAGTGTATCTGTTACATGCTGGTGTTGTGAGGAAGTGCATGTGCAGTGTTGGCCTTATAAACTCACCCTGTCGTGGCGCAGAAGGGCAGCCTTGTTGCTGAACGCCTTCGGGCAAGCCGTGCACTTGTAGGGCCGCTCGCCCGTGTGCGTACGCACGTGGATCTAGAAGCAAAATGGCCACGTCAGAAAGAAAGCACAACGTATAAAATACAAGGATTTTTACTAATAAATAATGAATAATCATTCATATTTATTAGTCAAATATGGAAGAGAGAGCATGAAAGTAGAGTAAACGCGGTCGAGATGCGAGCACTGCGCATAATCTGCGGAGTGACGCTCGCGGACCGCGTTCCTAATACCGAAGTAAGAAAGAGAGTTGGTCTGAAAGAGAGTGTCGGGGTGAAGGTAAGGAAAGGAATGCTCCGGTGGTTCGGGCATGTGGAAAGAATGCATGAGGAAAGATGGATGCAGAAGTCGTGGAAGGCCACGACACACCTTCCATGATCAAATTGATCGTGTACTAGCGGAGGGTGATGTCAGGAGCCTTAAGAACAGACGAGCGTGCATGATAAGAGTTATGAATGTCAAAGAAGCAAGTGAGGTGTGTAAGAACAAGCCTAAATGGCGCACTGTTGTTCGTGCCTACCCCGCAAGGGAACTGGCGTGAAGTTATGTATGTATGTATGTAGTAATAATGATTTTTTTATTGCAGGAGTTCTGCAGACAGGCAGACGGCCCACTTGATGGAAAGCGGTTACAATCGCCTATGGACATCATTACCATGGCATGGTGACAGGAGGCTGATTTATGGTTGTTTGACATGAGTGTGGTGAGCATTAGATTTTTAGAGGCAAGGAATAATAAAAAATTTAAGTAGATTACTTTGCAGTTTTATTTATTGACAATATAAATACAACCCGTTATAAATTCAAAGGAATCGTGGCCATGTTGTTAAGAGGCCATGTCTAATTTGCATATGGAGAAGGTCGGTCAGTCGAGGAAGGAGTTAGTCCCGTTCTGACTGCGAACGAAGCATTACCTAACGCACTTGGAGCGAGTACATTATTTTTTTATTGCAGTTCTGCAGACAGGCAGACGGCCCACTTGATGGAAAGCGGTCACCATCGCCTATGGACATTTGCAACACCGAAGATGCTACAAATGCGCTGCTGCTCTCTTAAGGGAGACTGGAACTTGATCACTAATACCAGAACACAACTCAAGGTTGTTATGGCGACATACTTTAGACCAGGGGTGGTAGCCATCCAGTCGGGCAAATGCCCTACCACCTGGCTGTGGGTTGCTTTGCCGCCTCTTACGACAGGCCGCCCCAACGCCTTTCCTACATAAAAAGCGCGGGGCACATGGGAGGAGAGTGGTTGATTACTGTTTGGATTGCCCCTTATTAAAGGGTAAAGCCTCCATGATCAACTATGGTCCATTCCCTTGCAAAGGACCCGGTATTGTGCGTAAATAGCATTTCCCCCGCCTTAGAAAAAAAAAACCGCTCCAACGCAGGAAATTGTATTCTTTCTCCGTTCCTGCACGGATAAAGATTATGCTGTGTCAGGACCTAATACAGCGCTGATTTTCAGTTCTAGCCTCCATTCAACCAGAATCCATCCAAACAATCTACTGTATACCTTCAGTGCCAAATACTAAGCCTTAAGAACAGACGAGTGTGCATGAAAAGAGTTATGAATGTCAAAGAAGCAAGTGAGGTGTGTAAGAATAAGCCTGAATGGCGCTCTGTTGTTCGTGCCTACACCGCAAGGGAACTGGCGTGAAGTTATGTATGTATGTATGTATGTATGTATGTCAAATACTAATGCTAATAATAACATTATCTTAGATGTATCTACAAATATAATAAACAACGCTAAATAGATCAAATATAATATAATACATACATATATACATACATAACTTCACGCCAGCTCCCTTGCGGGGTAGGCACAAACAACAGAGTGCCATTTAGGCTTATTCTTACACACCTCACTTGCCTCTTTGACATTCATAACTCTTGTCATGCAAGCTCGTCTGTTCTTAAGGCCCCTGACATCACCTTCTGCTAGTACACGATAATATAATAATAATAATAATCGGCAGACAAACACACATATTATATATCTCCCCAAATTAAGCAAGTTACGCTTCTGTTATGGGCAATATAGAACGGACCACTCTGGGGCCGATCCCAGACACCCAGACCATAGTAAATAACGAAGAAAATAAGTTTCCGAAATTTACTATACCAGGAATCGAACCCGGAACCTCTGCGTTGCAGTGAGGTACGCCGGCAAAGGCTTAGCCCGCTCAACCACAGAGGCCGTCTAATGAAAATGTCTTATAAGAATTGTTGTATACTAGCTGAGCCGGCAAACTTCGTACCGCCTCAGAATCAATAAATAAGAAAGCTGAATGATAATTGCAGAATGTTTCAACTTTAGTCAAAAATGCGATCAAAACTTAACCTGAACGAACATCAAACGTTTGACATTCAAAACCAAAAAAATGAAAAAAAAATCATCACTTTTAAATTCAATTTGATTTCTGAACGACTTTTAAATTTAATCGATTTCTAAACGACGGGACGAACATCAAATGCTTGACAGGTAGGAATAGTTTCTAAGGGGAAGCGAAATTGTTGTTTTTACTATATTCCAAGCATTTTTTTCCATATTTACTCACCTTTTAAACCTTCCCTGGACTTCCACAAGTAAATCAAAACCAAAATTAGCCAAATCAGTCCAGCCGTTCTCGAGTTTTAGCGAGACTAACGAACAGCAATTGATTTATATATATATATATATATATATATATATATATATATATATATATATTTATAAAGGTTTATATTGAATGTAATAAGAAATAAATTTATATGAACATATGTAATTATTATAAAGGTAATTAGATATATACATTATCAAGAATTTATAACAGTTGATATATGTTATATCGATACATACATAAATAAGTGTGTATATTTTTGCATTTATAAAAAGAAATAATTTATATAATACAAACTACGTTTTAACGGTTTTAAGCGCGGTAATTTTATTTGATTTTGGTTCTTCCGACGTTTCAAATAAAATTACCGCGCTAAAAACCGTTAAAACGCAGTTTTATTATGTATACAAGTCGTGAAAACTTAAGAAAATATTAAATATTGTTTTTTAAGTATCTAATCAAATCATTTTATTAAAATCTAGGTCACATTTTTTTTTTTCATATTATTAACATATCTACGGACTCGAGTTCCGTACCTTTTTTTACTACTTAATTTCTATGAAAAATTTTAGAGTCCATACACGCTTATTGTTTATTTTTGTTAGTGTGTGACATTAATTTAGTGATTCATATGTTATGGTGTACCTTAAGATTCACTTATTATATTAATTTATTGTAATTTTAATACTAAACTTATACTAATGTATCTAGGTCACATTAAATTATTATAAGTAATGAATCAACTAATTGTTCTGCAAATAAATATAAACTTTAAAAAAAACTACCAGCTTTACAATATAAAAACTAAAACTAGAATAATTTATTTTTATAATTAATTTATATTTGCAATATGTATTTTAGAAATATATATATCTGAAACATTACAATCTCAGTATATTACAGCAGAATTATTACAATTACAATATTATTATTATTTAATTAATGCTTTGCTTGACATTATACTGTATGTCTTTCAAGACCACGGCCATGAAAATAGCCCGGACTTTTGGGGGGCTTGCGTGGGGCCATGGGAAAGCCGACACGTAGAGGCCCCTTGACAAATTTAATGTAAATGTGGCGTGACACTGACCGGCGATTATCCCTGTCCACACCATATAGTAATGCACCCAAGGACAAGCCCCGGCCAGTGTAGGACTATTGTGGGAAATGAGGACAAGAAGTACCGGGCTATTGTGGTGAACTGATAATGGTACTAGGGGTCTGGGAATATGGGGACTATGGCGTCTGCCCGTCGCAATGTTCGGGGAACATGGAAAAATGGGCAGATGGTGATTCGCCACTCCCTGCATGGGCCCCAAAAAATGCCATAAAGACAGGGGCAACATGGGTGCGAGTGTCTAAGGGGTGTAGAGAGGTTTGTAAATTAGTTTCAATTTAGATTTAGCTATAAGATCTGGCAATTGCACGCCTAATAAGGCAAAATGTATTGAGACTCCAAAAAAAAAAAATACACATACATCACACGTACAAACACAACTCAGGTTGTTATGGCGGCATGCTCTAGACCAGGGGTGGTAGCCATCCATACGGACAAACACCCTACCACCTGGCTGTGGGATGTTTTCCGACTACTACTCTTACGACAGGCCTCCCCAACGCAGCAAATTGTATTCTTTCTCCGTTCCTGCATGGGTAAGGCAGTGGCAAAAACTACTGTACCTTGAGAAACAGGGGCATTGTGAACGTCTTATCGCACATGGTACATTTGTAGGGCCTCTCGCCAGTGTGTACGCGCTGGTGGTACCTCAAGGCCGCGTTGGACTGCAAAACCATACAGTAGATCAATTTAACAAGCTCCAAAAAAAAATTCCACTGCTGAGAAGTATTAAAAACCAGCAGACATTGTCCTGTCCTTAGAAATAAAAATCTAGAACCCGACTGCAGCGACATTTACCGGGACCAATAAGCTATTTAAACCATTTTCGAATCCACTTTAATAAATACAAAAAATCATCAAAATAGGTCCCACTTTTTAGGAAGACTTAAGCGGTGCCACCTACAGGTAGATCTATAATCTTAACTATCCTGGGACCCACTTTAAACACACAAAAATAATTTCACCTAAATATTAAAACCCGATTACAGCTAAATTAATTATTTTACATGTATTTTATCAATAACTCTGACCGAAGCATCTGTTTTAAACAATATTCAGTTTTTTTACATCCTCTTTGACGATACTTGCAGCACGCATTCTGTCAATTCTATGTCAAACGTCATAAATTTACATTAAAAAGTTTATATTGTCCAAAGCGCTAAGGTTAGATTAGAAATAATTTAATATGGTGGTTAAGTATTCTATTTTCTAATTATCTGCGCAATTTTCTTAATTTTTTCTTTCATAGGAACCTCCTCTTGACAATAACAAACAACAAAAAAAGAATTAGCGAAATCGTCCAACAGTTCACAGGTGATGGAGTGACTAAAGGAAATAGGGATTCATTTTATATATATATATATAGATAAATATTTAATTCAAGGACTGCATAAAAATTGCATCAATAGACAGGTAGCCAATCCCATTATTTAATACTTCTCAATTTCACTGTGCTTCAATGGACAGGCAGCTTTACGAATTTTTTTGAAATAACTTACAGCATATTTCTTCCCGCATACTTCACAAACAATATTCTTTGGATGAGGCCTGCAACCTGGTGGACCTTTCTTCACTGCACTAAGTCTCTTTCCAAACTTTAATACTTGATTACCATCAGCTATGCAGCGAAAATCACTGCCAAAGACCAATTCTAGAGGTTCAGTTTTAACCTCATAAGTGGCTTCAACCAGATCTGGATCCAATAAATCCTCTTTTACTTCTTCATTGTACTCATCTAACGTGTCGGGGTCAACTCCGTAGTTGTGCTCAAGTTTGATCTCTATGTGAGAATGTTCGTAATGATCGATGCATTCTTGTTCCGTTGGATATATCTTCTCGCACTGTAGATTAAGAAATCCTCTTTTTATTCATACTGTTACGAGAACTATACAAACACATATAATACAGGTATAAATATAACCGAACACAACAAGTACAAACGTAATACAGAAGGTCATAATTCAATAAAACCCGCAGTTCGTCATTTATTAGATTTCCAATTGTAGTACAAACGTCTTGCTTCGCTCGTGGAACTGCAATGTCCCCGTATCTAAATCGACTTAATCCGACACACCTGGCTAATGACTGCCATAAAAGATTACAATACAACAATGGGCTGTTTTCTCTAGAACCTAGTCACTGAGCCGGAACACAACTCAAAAATGTTGTTTATATATCAAGCAAAGCAGGCGGATCTTGTACAAGTACTAGTGCTATATAATGATTTTGGTTTCATGTCCAAAATCTGCCTGATCTACTTCTACTACTTCATGTCTAGTGTCTATTACATGGCGTATATATAATCCTTAACTAAATTTCCCTTAATCACATGCTACTCTGTGTAAAAGTGTAGCCAGATAGTGACCTGCCATGGCTACGCAGTTGGAATCAACAAAATACCAAAATCAGGCAAACCTACTATTGAGACGATAGTGTCCGGTGATTCTGAAGAGATGGTAATAGCAGAATTGGACTCTAGTTCTCTGCCCAAATTGAATCAATTTGATTGATTCATCTAATGCTGCTAATAGACTACACATATCTGGCTTTCAATTTGAATGAATCAACCAAAGAAAACCATATAAAATAACATAAATACACATAACTAAACTTAAATCATTCAATGTCATTGAATACCATATTACCATACTAGTATTATTACGTTAGTTTCCAGGAAAGTATCACGAAATTTCCTAGACTAAGGACAGAATAAGATGAGATATTTAAACAAACGGTAAATTTGCATAAACGCGGAACCTGAAAATTATGCGTTTTTTGTATTTAAGGACTATAAATATGGTTTGCTATGGTATAATAAGGATACTAAAATTATCGGAAACCCGTCATTTAGGTAAAAAATTAAAAAGAATACAATTAATTACGTTAAAAACCTGAATCATATAAATAAAAATAATGTTCAATTTTAGCGTCACGACTCACCTAGTTGTGATAAAAACACAATCACTTATTTAATTTCGGGATTAATCTGCAAATGTAACATATATGACATGACCAAAATAATTAATAATTATAAAATCAACTATTACGGAATTGCTAAAAAACCACCATATTTTGTAATTGGTAGGTGAAACCTCAGATTAATAATATTAAGAGACAAAGTTTTTACTTCACTTTGCTACTTGTTAGGCAAAGACACTAAATCCATACAGCATGAATATCAATATTATATTGAATTGAATATTCAATCAATCTGAAGATCATTGAATGACATGAAAGTATGGAATTTTAGATTTTTCACATTATTGTAACTAAGATAATTAATATATTTTTCTAGTTTGTATATATAAATACCGACTATATGCAATACCAATGTAAGCAGAACAAAGTATAGGTGTAAGGGGTGGTCGAAAGTGTAACCAGTGACAAGGACAGTGGGTTAGGTTAGGTTATCTTTAGACCAAAGCCCACGAGCCGAGCAAGCGAAGCGAGCGCGCCGCGGTAGCGGCCGGCGAGTGGCAGAACCAACTGGTTTCCATTTATTCGTTGATAATTTTGATAAAAGTTAAAGTCGGTTCTGCCACTCGCCGGCCGCTAGCGCGGCACGCTGGCTTCGCTCGCTCGGCTCGTGGGCTTTGGTCTAAAGATAACCAAACCTAACCCACTGTCCTTGCCATAATCTTCGAACACCCCTCACACCTATATATTGTTTGTCTAACATTAGTATTGCATATTGTCGTTAATTATATATACAAACTACAAAAATATAATAATGATCTTAATCACAATAATGTGAAAAATCTAAAATTCCGTATTTTTATGTCATTCAAAGATGTTCAGTTTGATTGAATATTGATATTCATGCTGTACGGATTTAGTTCCTTTGCCTGACATTTAGTAAAGTGAGGTAACAACTTTGTCTCTCAATATTATTAATCAGAGGTTTTACTTACATATTACAAAATGTCGTGATTTTTTAGCAATTTATTAAATATTTGATTTTATAATTATTAATTAGGTAAATTTGCATAAACGCGGAACCTGAAAATTACGCATTTTTATGTATTCAAAGACTTTACATATGGTTTGCTATGGTTTAATAACGACACTAAAATCATCGGTAAGCCATCATTTAGACAAAAAATTAATACACATTACAATTAATTACGAAATACGTGCATTATATCGATAGAAATAATGTTCAATTTTAGCGTGACGACTTACCTACTAATTATAATAAAAACACAATTACTTTAATTTTGGGATTAATCTGCAAATGTAACATGTATAACATGATCAAAATAATTAATAATTATAAAATCAAATATTACGGCATTGCTAAAAAGTCACGACATTTTGTAATATGTAAGTAAAACCTCAGATTAATAATATTGAGAGACAAAGTTTTTACCTCACTTTGTTAAATGTCAGGCAAAGGAACTAAATCCGTACAGCATGAATATCAATATTATTCAATCAAACTGAACATCTTTGAATGACATAAAAATACGGAATTTTAGATTTTTCACATTACTGTGATTAAGATCATCATTATTATATTTTTGTAGTTTGTATATATAATTAACGACAACATGCAATACTAATGTTAGACAAACAATATATAGGTGTGAGGGGTGTTCGAAGGTTATGGCAAGGACAGTGGGTTAGGTTAGGTTATCCTTAGACCAAAGCCCACGAGCCGAGCGAGCGAAGCGAGCGTGCCGTGGCAGCGGCCGGCGAGTGGCAGAATCGACTTTAACTTTTATCAAAATTATCAACGATGGAAACCAGTTGGTTCTGCCACTCGCCGGCCGCTACCGCGGCACGCTCGCTTCGCTCGCTCGGCTCGTGGGCTTTGGTCTAAAGATAACCTAACCTAACCCACTGTCCTTGTTACTGGTTACACCTTCGACCACCCCTTACACTTATACTTTGTTCTGCTTACATTGGTATTGCATGTAGTCGGTATTTATATATACAAACTAAAAAAATATATTAATTATCTTAGTTACAATAATGTGAAAAATCTAAAATTCCATACTTTCATGTCATTCAATGATCTTCAGATCGATTGAATAATATTAATATTCATGCTGTATGGATTTAGTGTCTTTGCCTAACAAGTAGCAAAGTGAAGTAAAAACTTTGTCTCTTAATATTATTAATCTGAGGTTTCACTTACCAATTACAAAATATGGTGGTTTTTTAGCAATGCCGTAATAGTTGATTTTATAATGATTAATTATTTTGGCCATGTCATATATGTTACATTTGCAGACTAATCCCGAAATTAAATAAGTGATTGTGTTTTTATCACAACTAGGTGAGTCGTGACGCTAAAATTGAACATTATTTTTATTTATATGATGCAGGTTTTTAACGTAATTAATTGTATTCTTTTTTAATTTTTTACCTAAATGACGGGTTTCCGATAATTTTAGTGTCCTTATTACACCATAGCAAACCATATTTATAGTCTTTAAATACAAAAAACGCATAATTTTCAGGTTCCGCGTTTATGCATATTTACCGTAATGTGTATTATTTTTTTGTCTAAATGATGGCTTACCGATGATTTTAGTGTCGTTATTAAACCATAGCAAACCATATGTAGTCTTTGAATACAAAAAAATGCGTAATTTTCAGGTTCCGCGTTTATGCAAATTTACCAAACAAACTTACAATTCCGCATTTGTATTCCTTCCGCTCTTTTTTGTGTGGATGCTCCTTCTCCAAATGCACTCGAAGATCGTCTTCTGATGGGAAAGTTTCTCCACATTCACAGATAATGTAATCAATGCTGACGAACGAACAGTAAAATGTATCATGCTCATCAGTCATGGCTACACAGATTATTATTTTTGATTATTCAAATTATCACAGAATAAAACTCCTTTCATATTCTATGTATAAGACAGTATAAGAGGCCATTTTGTTTTTTTAGATTTCATAGTAGTCATGACCTCTTGAGTAGTTCGGAAACGATGAACTATTACGAACCGGTTCCCTAAACTGTACTAAATGAAACGTTCATTAACGTTCTATAGCCCACCCAACTTGGAAATGGCCAAAAATGTACTATAGCCGCCTCAATTAACTAATAGGTCCATGAAATTTCATATGAATTAGGGTTACCAGTTCTAAAAGGAGGTGTTTATTCGTTAACGGCGTTATGTTTTACACTATAAATAAAACACAATTGGGTAAATCTACAGATATTTGATGTACGAATTCTAAGTAGCGGGATGGTGGATGGGGTGGGAGGGAAGCCTAATATCTCCGGACCATAGGGGTTGTGATATGGGTAAGTACCTACTACAACCCCTATGGTCTGGAGATCTTCAGTTTTTTTTAAAACATAACCTCACTTATTTTCTCAATAATATTGCACTTATAAAGTTGAACAAATTAAATGGTCTCTTCACTCGCACGTTCTGGCACTCGCCGGCTCATACTGCGGCACCCTCGCTGTGCTAGCAGGGCCGTGCGCTTTGGTCTAAAAATAAGCTAATCTTCACTGTTCTAGTCACTGATCGCGACCTTTCATGATCCATAACAATAATGTTAATAAAAAAATAGGTGAGGTTGTGTTTACCAAAAATAAATACTTCAAGAACTCCGGACCCTAGGAGTTACAGAAAGGGTAAATATACCTTCCCCCTACCCACAACTTAAAATTGGTGCACCGGGGCGCCGAGTAGCAGCCCACATTTGGCCACAGACAATAACTGTAACATTATCTCAAATGGAGCCCGAGTATTATAAGACCTATATGAATATCTTAAGTTAACATGATAAATTCAAATGCCTTTGATGATTGAGCGAACGCAGTGGCGGTTTTAAATACAGATAATTTGGCACTGTACTAAACGTTAAACGGTCAATTAGCTCACTCAGCGTTAATTGGGCCAGTTTAAAAAAAAAAAAAGATCGAAATAATCTACCGATGTGAACTTTCATTTATCCAAGTGTGAACTAGTTCAATGACCAAATTGTACTAGTGCTAGAAGAAAGCATAGTAAATATTTGCCTCTTTACACTATCTATGGTCTAAGACTTACCCATTTGTCCTTGGTTTTATACCTTTCTCTTTCACTCACCAGCATGACATCTCTTTCCTTGATATGATAGATGTCAGATATCTGTCAATTCATATGCATTGTAAAATTTTGCCGGTAAAACATTGCAAAATTTGTAAATTATTTCAAAGTGTTAAAACTATTCAATATTAATAGAATTTTGAAGTGTTGACAACACAGTGCCAAGAAAATAATATAGTACTTCATTATAACACTTACCATTCGTCTTTTAATTGTGTTATAATAAGTACAAACTACGACAAGTAAGTGTTCCAAGTGGAATGTGCAACATTCGAAATCTTTAAGCCTTTGGTGATTTCTTTTATTACGAGCACATCGAGTGAAACCAATTACGATAAATTATCGTCGTTTCTCAAGTTCGGACGAAGGGGGAAGTATTTTGCTTTATTCTACTGAACATGAGATGTAAGTACAATTACGAGTTTTCAAACAGGATTGAACTTGTTTTAAAACCTAACTGAAAATCTCAGTAGGGGAAATAAAACACCGAGGTTAGTAAACCGGTTGTTTACTTAAGCTAACCAAGAGTTAGTGTCAAAAATTAAATTGATTTTTAATTAATATGATTGAAAGGACATTTATCACAAACTTGTCTTGCTAATAGTGTTGTACTAAGACATAACATTTGTCATTTCACTGTAAAAGAAGACCACTTATCGGTGCAGAACCATTGTGGACAAATTTGTTTTTTATAATATTCTAGAACAATGACAATTTCTGAACAAAGGCTATAGCTGGATAAACATCCAGCTGCTGCTGGCTGAAGTTGAACAGCTTCTTTAATTCAGTGATAAAACACTGGGGTGTGTATAGATAGTCGGCCCATTTATTTATTATTTGAGATATAAAGATAACTTTGGGTGGTTATAGCCTTCTAACCTATATTAAAGAAAGTTTGGATCTGTTCATGGTACATAGATGTGCCATGTGACTATAACCCACCTGAACATTGGTCTTGTAAACGAAGGCTTGTAAATTAAGTCCTCACAGGAGGCACCACAACTGATTTTCACCAAAGCCTAGTAATTTTTACATTACTTATTGACAGGATTAATAAAGTCAGTGGGACCAATGTCCCATAATTAAATATTAGAGACTACATTGCAAATTATTTGTAGTCAAGACTATATTTTTGCCCTGATGTTGTACAACTTATTAAAGCATCATTGAGTGGCTTACAAGGGTGATTAAAATTTAAAGACAAGTACGTACTTTAAGTTAAAAAGTAACACATCTAATGTCTTGTATGACAAGTGATCTAAGCCTTACTAATTATACAGCCAAGCCTATAAATCTTAGTGTAAATTGTTTAGACTACACAATACACATAATGAGAAAAGAGATAGTTCACCTATTAAAAGTAGTGAATATAACAGACTCCATCCAAAGAGCTGCATTCAGATGGTTTTTGATAAAGAAGTCAGATGTTGATTTCTGCCCTCTTGGACCTCAGAGGTCTTAATTCATATGTAATATATTGTAAAACATTTTATATTACAAATAAAGAGATTAATTAAAGTTAAGACACATTGGTTAGTGACAACAAACATTCAACAGGCATATTTTCACTTACCAATAGCTAAACCTCATCCGGACATTCCTCCGAGTGGTTTATAGCAAGATTTTCAGCAAACATTTAGTTACACATTACAATAAGTAATTGTATTAATTACATATAAGAGAGCAGGGGTTAAAACAACAGCTTATCATCTTACTATTATAATAACATAAGAGATAGTTTGATTAATCTTAAGACAGCAAAGTAGTGGTCTATTTGTATACTAATTTTAAACCTTATTTATACAAACTTATAATATCATAAGTGTCTATGCTATGAGACTGTGACATTCTGTAAGATGATAAGAAGTATCTCAATTGATGTTTAAAGACTGGAAACTCCCCTCTTTATTGCTCTTGCTTTGTGGCTTAACATTTGGCACAAAAATATTTGCTATTATAGCAAATTGGATTGCAGAAATCCTATAGACACCATATCCAGTTACTCTAGAATCAGTCAGGACGGAAGGTCCTTGATTCTCAAGTTGCAGAAACTCTGAGAATGTTCGATACGAGGATGGCATATAAGTTATCAAAAAGTCTATCTTACAATTGCCATCATGTGAGCATTAAATCTCAGGTGTGATCAAATTATTTGCTCCAATGTCTAAGGTCTGTTTTCCTATTGTTATAACTGTCTGGGACACCAGGCGAGGCAGAGTGAAATTGTCCTAAAAACCATAACTAAAAATAACATTTCTGATTTCAAACATGTGGAATAGATATATTACTACTCCTAAAGGGGTTATGACTAAATTGAGATTTTGCATACTATGCAATTTTAAAGAATTGGCTTCACAATCACTATGCAAATGTTCCTAAAATTATTCAAACAGAGCAGGCCAAGAGGGAATATCTAACCCTACTGTTTAGCAAGACCTGAAATAAAGTTGGTCAAAGGAGAGCAGGGCTCAGAACCAGTACTCAAATAGCTGTATTATTCAGTCTTTTGACCTCAAATTCAGGTTGAGGTGCTCAGCTAAACAGGATTTGCTCACTGATTGGAAAGTGGGCCTGTAACCAATTTCTTGGAGTTCAAAGAGGAACGAGATGTATACTATGTTTGTAAGAATAAATAGTCAGTGTATGACTCAAAGAGGTGCATATTGTACATACATGGTGAGAAAAGGACGTAATCCCTTTACCTAAAAAAGTAAATAAATAAAGATGCTTACCATATTGTTGAATCTCACAGAACAATGGAGCATAACTCTCTTTCTCTGCCACTTAGCTCTCGGGGAAGCTAAACTGAACGAGAAGCCAGATGCCAAATGGTCCTAAAGTTCTGAAGTGGCTTCTTCTGCTCCAGGCCATGAAGGCTATGTTCAAAATTTGGAGCGTCCAAGGCATGAACTTATTTTCATCAAAGTATGTGATGAATGGCCCCAGACAGGTGTGCTCATTTTTCTACAATGTATTCGGTAGAAATGAGACTTTCGGCTGGGCTTGGCAATTTTCCCCACCCAGCCTAATAGAATACTGTCTTACTTGAACCAGGTTAAAGGAAATTTCCTTTTATTAATACCAGAATAGACCAAGGGCTTTCGGAGGCCAAACTTGAAAGCAAAGATTATTAACAATTCTCATTTAAGACAGGAGGAAGATCTCAGTAGATGGACAGACAGACAGATTGCCCCTTTTTGCTTAAAAAGTTAGAGTTTGAATGATCAAGTCTCTTACTGAATCACAAATGGCAAGACTTATCAAAGTAGTTGGCAGACACCTACTTAATAATACTTACAACTACAATTACTATATATCTACAATAGACATTGCCAAAAATAAATTTTAAAAGGCTATCATATATTACTAGTTCTTAAGTTTTTTGAAATGGTGTAAATTAAAGTGTTTTCTATCTATCATATAATAACATTATCAGAGATGTAAGATGATCATCAAATACTTAAGACCATTTCACTTGTCAAACCAGAAATTTAAAATGCTATTTGTCTAGAATATTAGCATTTCTATTTGACAAAATTAAAATAAATAAATAAAATTATATATATATAAGTATATATAATTTCATATTAGTAGCTGGATAGTCACTACTATTACTTGCCTCAGGCTGTAGAATCTATGATCTGTTGACACCAGGGCATCCCCAGACAATCAAAACAATCGGCTGGTAGCCACAACTTTGTGTAATAACAAGATTATAAATAAAATAATAAGCAGTCTAGCTGGATGTTACGGAAACACCGAAATTATTGTTTTGTCCTGTAACACACATTAAACATTTTATAACAGTATCTGAGAGGTCAAAAAGCCTAGATAGAGAATGAGTACAAGTTTATACATTTCTATCATTATCTTCAAAGATAAAAATTGCTTAAAGAACCATAATTACTGTTTTCAGAGACATTGTATATAATATTTTTTGTAAATATACAATATAGTACTCTATAAAAAAAAGGGGGGGGGGGGAGAGATTAATACTACTCTACATATATATCTATTAGCTAGATGTTGATACAAGATGTTAGTTATAAAATGACCAGTACAAGAGATATTAGAGGAATCTTATAAGTATTGAAACATACAGATGTTTCTATTAATGATATCAGACCTAGTCAAGATTAGCTATAAACTAATTTTAGTTATTATTAAGGCTCTTTAGTTATGTTTACCTTTAGGTTTTCCATTTTTAATGGAAGATTCATAAGATAAGTTCTTTACCAAGGAACCTTGAGATCTTATCATCTAATCAACATTTTCTTTAAAATAATAATTGATTTCAGATAGGAGGATTATTATTTTTTCTTTCTTTATTGTACACAAAGTAGTTACATATAAAACTACAGAGAGTGGTGATGTACCAAAACAAGATTAACAACTCCAAAGAGAGTTTTCTTCCAGCAAACCTAGGGAGACAGGGAGAGACTATTATCCATATAATAATATAAATCAATATTGTTGGAAATTGATAAATTGTGAGGTTATTAGTATTAATTTTGTGGCGGTGAAGTGCATTGGACCAGACGGGTGCACCGTACAGTGCCATACTCCTCAGGATGCCAGAGTAAAGTTTCCGCGTCGCACCTCCCGGGCCCCCTACGTTGGGAAGCAGCCTCGAGAGTGCGCCCGCGGATTTGACGAGTTTGGGAACTAGCTGCTCAAAGTGCGCTTTGAACAGCCATTTCCCATCGAGAACTAGCCCCAGATATTTCATCTGGGGCCCTACTCTAATGGCCACCCCTTGGACCGAAACGGTCAAGTCCGCGGGGGGATTGCGAAATTTCCTATGGAACATGATGGCCTCCGTTTTCGCGGGGGAGACCCTCAAGCCCAGCCTAGCTATTCGATCTACGACAATCGCCAACCCGGCGTTAGCGACGTCCACGGATTCCGCAAATGACGCAGCGCGTGCCGTGAGTAGGGTGTCGTCCGCAAAGCAGATCAGCCCTACCCCGGGTAGGACCGGAACCCGAAGGATCCAGTCATAACCTACGTTCCAAAGAATCGGCCCGAGGACCGACCCCTGTGGAACGCCGCACGCGACGCGTCGACGACCTACCTCGGGATTGCCGGACTCACCGCCCTCCCAAAGGATATGTCGATCCTGCAGGTACGCGCCCAACAGCCTCGTGAGGTACGGGGGGACTCCATGCGCGCGGAGCCCCTCCCTGATCGTCTCATGAGGGAGGCTGTTAAAGGCGTTCGCTATATCTAGCGACACCGCAAGAACGACATCCTTCGCTTGGACGGCTTCGTCCGTTGACGTTCGCAGCGTCTCGAAGGCGTCCATCGTGGAGCGCCTCCGCCGAAACCCGAACTGCGTTTCTGAAAGCCCCGGCTCCACAGTGTCGAGATGCTTCACGAGCCGCTCCGCCAAGATCTTTTCGAAGACCTTAGCGACCTCGTTCAGCAGCACTATGGGCCTGAAGGCGGACGGATCGTTGGGAGGCCGACCTCCCTTGGGAATCAGGCACAAACGACCCTCCTTCCATTGCGACGGGAGCCGACCTGCGCGAATACAGGCTTCGAACAGTTCCCGCAGCTGGCCGCGTAGATGTTTAGCGGCCAGGAAGAGGAGTCGACCTGGAACCCCGTCGGGTCCCGGTGCCGTCTTCCTGCCCCGGAGCCGGTCCAGGGCAACGTCTAGTTCCCCCTCGGAGATGGAGTGAGGCTCCTCGTCCGTGGGAGTGTCGGGAACGGGTGGACCCATACTGGGGGGAGTGAAGTTTCCCGGATCCGGGAAGAGCCCGTCGATAACCGACCGGAGCACCTCGGGTTCGAGCGTTTCCGTGACCGTGGATGTGCAAGGCCGCAACGTGTTGCGAGCCCCACGGTACGGACGCCCCCAAGGGTCCCGATCGAGCGTCTCGAGGAGCTCGGCCCGAGCCCGGGCTTTCGCTTGCAGTATTGCAATCGAAAGGGCCTTTCTGGCCTCCCTAAACTCTCCCACGAGTCCATTTTCCGCGACGTAGTCCGGAGGACGGCGCGCCCTGCAGCGTTTGAGCCTGTGGCTGATGATGCGAACTGCCTTTCGCATCTCGCCCAGCTCCTCGGTCCACCAGTGGACCTGCTTGCACGGAGGCTGCCGCTTGGAGACGCGAGGCATCGCCGCGTCGCAAACCCTCGTCAGGGTCTTGCGCATGTGCTCTGCCTGCGACTCCAGGTTCTCGAATTCGACTGGGTAGGCCCAGCTTTCCGTGAGTGCCCACTCCTCGGCCTGCTCCGGATCGAGCTTGGTAAGGGCCCAACGCGGGAAGAGAGGGGGGCGATGAACAGGGCTCGGACCGGAGGAGGGGGTAAGCTCAAATCTGATGTACCGATGATCAGAGAGCGACTCCACCTCCTCCAGCACCCTCCATCCGACAACTCTGCGGGCGGCCGCATGAGTGGCGAATGACAGGTCGATGACCGATCCACCCCGCGCGCGCACGCAGGTCTGGACCGATCCCTGGTTCAATATGGTCAGGCCGGATTGAAGAGCCCATTCCTCAACCGTCCGGCCCCTAGGTTCCGTGAACGTATTTCCCCAGGAACAGTGTTTTGCGTTAAAGTCGCCCATCACGAAGATCGTTTTAGGCGACAATCTGTCTATGGCAGCCCTGATGGCGTCCAAGTGAAGCTCGAACTCCGCCAGGGGGCGGCTGCGCGAAAAGTAAACGCCTATGACGACGATACTCCCGCTCTCCGCCACCGCATAGCCCTTTCCTCTTTCAAGACATGTAAGCGGTGTGCCAGAACCGGCTCTGGCCACCACCGCTACCACTTCGTCGAGGTCGCCCACCCAATTGCCGCAAGGCGGCACGTAATAAGGTTCGCTTATTACGGCCAAGTTCGCTTGCCACTCCGCCATCGCCTGCAGGCACAAATCCTGAGCGGTGGGGGAGTGGTTTACGTTCGCCTGAAATAGTATTGTTACGGGCGTACTAGGCATTGGAGGTGTCCATTGCGCGTACTCCCGTAACACCCGTGCGTTGTTTCGTCCTCGGATGGACGAATTTGCCCTTCACGTAGGGAGGCTGGCAGAACCTCGCCAACGTGGGGTGGGCAGCGTTGAGTCCCCCCGCCGCACACGCCGCGCAGTGGGGGTTCCGGGCCGTGCAGTCCGGCATCTTGTGTCCGCTCTTACCGCAGCGGAGACACAAGTTAGTCCGGTCCGGGCACGTGTCCGGACAGGTCTGGGCGCCATGGCCGACGTTGTAACACCGGTAACAACGTATCGGTCTGGCTTCCAGTGCCTCTACCCTCGCCGAGGTGAAGCCTACCACGAGGTAGCCCATCTCGACGATGACTTTGGCAGCAGCGACGGGGCACATCACGTACGATGCGCCCAAACCGCCCGGTCCTGCACCGATGTGCTTCGTGCGCACGTCGTCGCGCCGGCAGTTGCCGGCGCGCGCGATCGCGTCACGCAGCCCATCGACCGTGACCGATTCGTCCAGCCCAGAGACGTAAAGCTCCCCACGCTTTACGGGGCGGACGACCTCGGCCATCCCTGCAAGGGCTCCGCGCAGAGCCTCGGCGACGCGGTCCGCCTTGGCCGCGCTCTCGGGTCCCGGCTGGAACTCGAGAAGGCGCGCGTCCCTGACGGTCCGCACCACCTTCAGCCCCTCGCGGAGGCCCATGGCCGCGATGTCGACCACCGTCGAGGCCTTCGCGAAGACCTCGCGATAACCGACACCCTTCGCGGCCGCTGCCGGCAGCAGTTTGATGATAACTGCGGCCGACTTCGGCTCACGGAATACTACCGCAGGCTTCGCAGCCTGTTTCCGTTGTTGCTGCCCCCGCCCCGTCGGCAGGGGAGCAGCTTGCGCCTGGGTGGGGGGAGGGGGCCCATCGGCCATCGCCCCCTTACCCTTTTTCCGCTTGACGGCCGTCGTCCACGCCCCCCCCCCCGGGGCGGGGGCGGGGGCCACGGGCGCCGGCGGCGGCGCGACGTGCGCGATGCGAGCGCGGACGGCAGGCGCCGCGACTACCGATGTCGCGGCCGCAGGCGCCGTCCGTTGCCTAGGGGCCGGCCTAGGAGCCGACACCACAAGCACGGGTGCCGTGGCGGGGGCCGTTAATGCAACGGCGGCATCGCGTGCCGCTCTCCGCTGCATTTTCAGCCTCCACTTCACCCCCCCTCTATTCGTCTTTTTTTTAGGGGGGGGGGCCGGTGACGGTGGGGAGTCCGTCACCCCGACAGCCGGGGTCGCCACCACCTCCATCGGAACCGGGGTACTTACTTCCCCCGCATTCCGCCGGACGGCGGCGGCAGCCGTGGCCGCTTTCGGCCTAACGGCCACTTTTGGTGCCGGTTTGATTGCCGGCGCCTTGCCTCGGTCGGCCGCTAGCGGTGGACGGAGGGTCGGCGCGGCATTCAGCCGGTCCTCGATTCCGGCGAACCGGGCATCGAGTATGGGGGCGACAACGTCGATCACGGCCCGCACAAACGCGTCGTGATCGATGCCGCCGGGCCCCGTTGGAGCGGGTGTCGGCGCCACCCCGTTGGCGGCCGCCGGAGCTCGCTCCGTCCCGACGACGGGAGCCGGTGTCGGCCCTGCTACCGCAGCACGGGCCGGACGCGATTTTTTAACCGCAGCGGGTGCGGCGGGCGGTTCCGGTACCGCCGCCGCCTCCGCCGTGGCGGCTTGGGCCTTTCGCTTGACGGGTACGGGGGTCGGCGCCGCCATTACAGCAGGCGCCGGCTCCGCAACCGAAGCGGAGGCCTTTAGGGCCTTACGCATGTCTTCAAACTCCCTGCGGTAGGAGCGGTTTTCCTCCCGCAGCGAGCTTAACTCCATGCGTAGCCTGGCGTTCTCGTTACCGAGCTTCCAGGCCTCGGATTCCGGATTTCGCGTGACCAGTGTGTCGACGATGTCCGACACCCTGGACGCGGCCTCCTTCAGCCGGCGCACGTAAACCCCCTTCAAATTGCCCGACGTTTGGGCAATTTGAATTATCTCGGCGACCTGGGCGCACGCCGCTAGGCGGAGCTCCCCAGGGCCGAGAGCCGATATATTCCCGACGAGGGCGGCGCACTGGCTAGCCGCGGCCACTTTGGCGGCGGTTGCCTTGCGCGCCTTGCGCCCCTTTTCACCCCCCTCGGTGCGGAGGTAGGCCTCCGCACCCGCGAGAATGCTAGTAGTCGCCGCGGGTGCGCCCCCCGTGGGGCGCAGAGGCGAGCGCGCGCGCGCTGGGGAAGAAGCACCCGACGTGCCGTCCGAATCGGCGCCGCTGCTCTGGGACCGGTCCCAGAAGCGCGACCTCGATCCGGGAACGAGCATCGGGGCACACGAAATCGGCACCGTTGCCGTTGAAGACGTTGACGGCGCCGCCGAACCCGATGCCGAAGACGATGAGGCTGTGAACGAACATGACGACGTCGTCGTGCCCGCCGCCGCTGCCGCTGAAGACGAGGACGTGGACACCGCCGCAGCCGAAGACGCAGGCGCCGACATCGCAACAGCGGCTCCCATCCCATTAGGGAAGGAAGACGAGGGGGTCGCCGCTGCCGCGCCTACGAGGTCCCTATTCACGACCCCGGCCGAGGGCGCGAGTGAGGCTCGCGCGACAACCGGTGTCGTGGGACGGCTGCTCTCGACGTTGCAGCCCGAAAGGTTGCAAGTCGATGTCGTAGGCACAGGTGAAGCCCGTGCGCTATACGACACCGTCGTCGTAGGGCACCCATCCCCTGCCGTCGCTGAACCGGCCGCCGTGTATACCGGACTACAGGCAGGCGCTTCAGGGCGGGAATAACTATGGTCGCGAATCGCACCGTAGAGCGCGTGCTCCAGCGAGTCTGGGACGCTGCCGGACGGTGGGATGTGATCATGCTCTACGTAGGCGCCGCTCCCTTGCACGAGTGAGGCTCGCGCAGAGGTGGGTGGCGCCATGTAGGCATATTGAACTATGGTGCTTGCAGCGCTCACGGCCAGGCAAACGGCCGAGTTCGCTGCAAGCAGTACGTTCCTATCTATCTCCGGGTGTGCTGCGCTCCTGCGCGCGGCACGCCCGGATGGGGCCCTAGGCGCCATGGGAACCGGAGGCGGTCCCATCGCGCCGCACCTATCCTCATGCGTGGCGGCGGTGAGGTCTACCACCGCCGACGCATCCCCTACCGAGCCGGGCATATCGGCAGCCGTGAAAACGGCACTATCCGCATGCCCGTGACGCGGCCCGGCAACCGACCTGCTGCGACGGGCCGATGAAGAAGACGCCTTTTTCACCCGCGTCTCCCCGATCTCAGGCATTAACCAGCCATCCTTGGCCTTCGCGTGGTCCCGCTTTCGCGGGACACTCGAAGGCCTCGGGGCCTTCTGGGGGCCTGGGCCATCCATTACTGGAGGCCCGTTCCTTTGCCGAGACCAGTCGACGCGTGTGAATAACTATCGACACAAACGACCGTTATTGCGTAATGCGCTTAGACGCGCCGAAATAAACAAGCGAATAGAGCTTAACAACTCACCCCAGTCGAAAAACAACTGATTCGCGCCGGAATCAAACTAAATAACACTGTACACTATCACTACACAACTGTTGTCGCAATTTGTCGCTTTTTGAGAGCGAAAAAGCGCAAAAAATTGCAGTTTTCTGCAAAGAGCACGGGCATTTGCGACTGCTTCGCACACTATGCTTTCTTCTAGCAACACTGTGTGTCTCAGTCAACACATAATACCTGTTTTGTTGGAATGCAAATTTTTACTTGAAGTTTTACGGGCAGATTGTTAATGTACTAGTCCAATTTGAAAACCTACCCGTAAAACACTAAGTTAAAATTTTGTTGCGATTCGTTTTTCCACTTGTCCGTTGAAGTTTCACTTCTACTATGTGTCCCAGCACACATTTCGATTTTTCGCAGGTTTACTGCAAATTATGATTTGGTTAGGTTAGGTTAGGTACATTGTAATGAATGCATTTTTTATTTAAACATATTTTATTTTATCAAACAAAAAAACTGAAATCAAATTAAACAGATTCCTAGGTCACATAATATAAATCCGTTTACTTTACTTTGACAGAGGTGAGCATTATCTCAGTTTGCATGTGTTCGTGGAAGAATACATCCGCCTCGCTTAGCAGAGAGCGTCGGGGCAGCAACAGCACAATGAACGTAATATAGCCAATAAACAAGATGGTCCTCCGATGTCTGCACTCATGCAAAGGACCAAGTAGTTATTTACTGTAAATTACTAAAAAATATATGTTAGGGTTTTGTTGTAAGAGGTTCCAATGACACACACTAGCTTTTTGATAAAAGCTTTACCCATATTATAATAATATCATATCATATGTGATTATGCATCACAAAAATTCTTATTATTAACGATAATAGTTTTTACCAAGATCAGACAAGCCTTTCTCGAGTTATAAATATTTAAAATAATTGTAGAATTTAGGTTATAGAAGTTATTAAACGAATGCCTATGATTTTTTTTGACAAAATAACTTTTTTTTACTTTTTATAGCAGGAGTCCAGCAAACAGGCAGACGCCTCACTTGATGGAAAGCGGTTACCATCGCCTATAGACATTCGCAACACCAAAGGTGCTACAAATGCGCTGCTGTTCTCTTAATGGAGACTGGAACCTGGTCACTAATGCCGGAACAAGACTTAAGGTTGTTATGGCGACTTACTTTAGACCAGGGATGGTAGCCATCCAGTCGGGCAAATCTCCTACCACCTGGCTAGTTAATAACATTAATTTACCTATAGATTTATATATAATATTCTTAAATCGCCATATCTGTCTGTTTATAGAAGCTATTAAAAAAACAGATATACTATTGCCCGGATATGGGATTAACGGCCAATTGATGCGTGCTATGCAGTCCACTTACGAGGACTGTATGGCATGCGTGCGAGTGGATGGCAGCCTATCGCCCTGGTTTGACGTCAATATTGGCGTCCGGCAGGGCTGCGTGCTGTCGGCTTCGCTGTTCATCCTATACCTGGACGATTGTCTCCAGAAAATAAGATTAATGGATGTTGGGGTGCGAATGAGTGATCTAGTTGTAAGCACCTTGCTTTATGCGGATGATGCCGTGCTTTTAGCCGAATCGCCATCAGAACTGCAAACACTAGTCACAATGATGAAAGATGACTGTCAGGCGAGAGGCTTACATTTAAATGCGAAGAAAACAAAGGTTGAAAGAGAAGTGAGTTGAAGTGTTTGAAAGAGAAGAAACCAGAACGAATGCAAGGATAATGGTCGATGATGTTATGCTGGAGCAAGTGAATGAGTTTGTATATCTTGGATGTGCTTTTAGCAGGGATGGAAGGTATACCGCTGATATAGAAAGAAGAGTGAATTTGGGGAATAGTTTGAATGGAGCGTTAGGTAAACTTCTAGGCGCTAAGAACCTCAGCCAGAAGGCCCAGCTCGCCATACACAACGCGGTGCTGGTACCTACGCTCACGTATGGAAGCGA
The DNA here is from genome assembly GCA_019925095.2 of Dendrolimus kikuchii. NCBI lineage: Eukaryota > Metazoa > Arthropoda > Insecta > Lepidoptera > Lasiocampidae > Dendrolimus > Dendrolimus kikuchii. The sequence continues at coordinate 1,387,381 of JAHHIN020000031.1, forward strand.
GAGTTGGGTATGGAAGAGAGAGCATGAAAGTAGAGTAAACGCGGTTCAGATGCGAGCACTGCGCAAAATCTGCGAAGTGACGCTCGCGGACCGCGTTCGTAATACCGAAGTAAGAAAGAGAGTGTCGGGGTGAAGGTAAGGAAAGGAATGCTCCGGTGGTTCGGGCATGTGGAAAGAATGCATAATGAAAGAATGACTAAACAGATATACAATGCAAAAGTGGATGGATGCAGAAGTCGTGGAAGGCCACGACACACCTTCCATGATCAAATTGATCGTGTACTAGCGGAGGGTGATGTTAGAAACCTTAAGAACAGACGAGTGTGCATGACAAGAGTTATGAATGTCAAAGAAGCAAGGAGGTGTGTAATAATGGGCCTAAATGGCGCTCTGTTGTTCGTGCCTACCTCGCAAGGGAACTGGCGTGAAGTTATGTATGTATGTATTTATAACTCAAGAAAGGCTTGACCGATCTTGATATAAACTATTATCGTTAATATTAAGAACTTTTGTGATTATGCGAATGATATGATATTATTCTAATATTTAAAGAAGTAATTACATTTATTGTAACCCGTGCGGGCCGTTGTATAAAACGGCCAAATAGGTTCGTGGAACACGAGGGGGAAGGGTAAAGAGGCACTCCGACGCAAAACCGCTGCAGTCGACACTCGTTAGTCCGCATATAGCTCACGCAGTGGCGGGTCGCGTGCCTTACATATTTTCCGTACCCTTATTCCCACCACGTGTTTCGCGAGATATTACCGGAGGAGGTTTGCAGCCCCTCCGTGTATTTTACTAAAGTTTATGTACTATAATAATTCTTCCATTTGTTTTTCGTGTGAGTTGATAAAAAATGTTCTGTGTACAACCAACGAAATAAACGTGTTCTTTTGTGACGTATAGTTTTCTTCTGTTGATATTAGTTACCCTGACAATAAGTGGCGCCCAACGTTAAATAATATAGTCAGTGTGGGGAACAATAGTGTTACGTGCGTGAACTTACAAGTTACGACACGCCATAAGGTGTGTACGCGTGCGTGACCAACAGAAAAAAATGGCGTCTCATAACACGAGAAGTAAAACAAGGAATTTTACAGAAGAGGCCACACAGGGTAAGGAACCTTCTGACACCATGGCAGTTACACCGACGCGTAATTTTACCCATGTGACCGACGGGGACCACACCCCGTTGGAACAACGTGATGACGCAACGGACCACGCCTTTTCATCCCAAGCGGCAGAATCTAACATAACGTTTTCACACGAAAACGTTGCTGCAATCATTTCATCGTTGCAGCGATCACAAACAGAAGCGCTAAAAGAACTTATGTCATCAATAACGCTCGCAAATGCATCGACTCCAATTCCGCAGGTGACCGCTGAAGGTACCCTAACAAGATGTAAGGCTACATTTTCCGGTAACCCAGATGAAAACGTGGAAGCATTCATAGAAGCCCTAGAAGCCTACAGCGAGTGCGCACAGGTGAATAATAGTAACATGGTTCGAGGTATGTCTTACTTATTACACGGTCAGGCGGCGACATGGTTGCAAGGCGTCAGAAGTAGTATAAATTCCTGGTTACAGATAAAAGATAATTTGATTTATACATTTGGAGACCGCCGACCGCCGTACCGGATATACTTAGATATATTTAAAAACCCTCAACAGAATGAATCTACGGATATCTTCGTATCACGCATTCGTGCTTTATTTGCTAAATTACCTAATGGTGATCTAAATGAAAAAGTCATGCTGGACATGACGTATGGACTCCTAAGCTGCCGTATAAGAGAAAAACTCCGAAGAACAGATTTTCAAACATTCGCAGAGTTACTTTACCATTATTAACCTCAGCTCCAATTCTTGTACAACCCGATTTTAACCAGCCTTTCACTCTGCGCACAGACGCAAGTAACTACGCCTTAGGTGCAGTTTTACTACAAGGCGACGGAAACCAAGAAAGGCCGATCGAATACGCCAGCCGGCTCCTTAACGCAGCAGAGCGAAATTACGGCACGGTGGAACGCGAGGCGCTCGCGGTGGTATGGGCAGTAGAACGGTTTCGTCCATATATAGACGGCCATCCTGTGGCTATCGGCAGTGACCATCAACCTCTGCGTTGGCTATTATCACTTAAATCTCCAGCAGGTAGGTTAGTAAGATGGGCTTTAAAAATCCAATGTTTCGACATCAAATTCCAATATACCCCGGGAAAAGCGAACGTCGTGGCAGATACGCTAAGCAGACCCATATGTTCCGAGAATTCTCGCGCCGAGTGCGGTATCTGCTCAGTCATTTGCGATCTACCAACCAAGACTCCAATTCAAATTCGCCAGGAACAAATTTCCGACCCGGAAGTGGAAAAGATAATAAAGGAAATAGAGGGTACCGAAGATGTTGCTACTGAAAGATGGTTGAAAAGGGGATACCTCATGGACCAAGGCGTACTTTTCCGTTACAATCCAGATTTGGAGAGTGAATCCCCTCAGTTAGTCGTTCCTGCAGGCCAGATTGTGAATATTCTAAAGAAATTACATGATTCTCCAACAGCCGGCCATCCAGGCATTGATAGAACTTATCACAAAGTGGCACAACTGTACTATTTTACAGGGATGCGGAGAATAATCACGGATTATGTCAAAGCCTGCATCCACTGTCAGCGTTACAAGGCCACCAACGCGAAACCACCAGGTTTACTTCAAACACCGGCGATGAATCAACGGAGTGAAGTACTAGCAATCGATTTATTTGGCCCGTTACCAGAAGGAGACCAGGGGGAGCGTTGGATCCTACTAGTTAAAGATACGGCCACTCGTTGGACGGAGCTATATGCTCTACAGGACGCAACAGCAGAAGCTTGTGCCCGTATCCTCATCGAAGAGTACTTTATGCGATTTGGGTTGCCCCGTAGAATAATTTCGGATAATGGGGTTCAATTTGTATCAGCAGTAATGCGCAAATGCATGTTAGTAATGGATATTAAACAAAACTTTGTCCCACTTTACCATCCGGAGGCAAACCCAGCGGAAAGTAAAAATCGCGATTTAAAAGCGATTTTAGCATATCTCGTAGAGAGCAACCATGCTTCTTGGCCGAAGATGTTGCCAGTGATCCGCTTCGCCTTGAATAGCGCAAAATGCCGCACAACAGGCATGTCACCTGCTTACTTAACCTTTAGCAGAGAAATGAGGTCCCCCACAGAGGTTGTCCATGACATTCGTGCGGTGCTGGACAAAGATAACTTTACCCCACAGATTACTCCGTATCTTAGGCAATTTCTGAACTCTTTAGCATCAATATGAGAACGCGTGGAGGTCCAGCAAGACAAAGCTAAGATATATGCTGACGCTTCGCGACGACCCTCTGATAGCTTTCAGGTAGGTGATCTAGTATTAATGAAGTCCCACAGTTGAGTAAAGGATCAAAAGACTTAACTGCAAAATTTTACCCTCGACGCGACGGACCCTACAAAATAGTACAAAAGGTAAGTCCGACCACCTTCGTTGTCGCAACCACTGCAAATAGCGTTTTAGGAAAATACCATGTGCAAGACTTTACCCGTTACCAAGGTAACAAACTCACCCCACCAAAACCTGTCAATCCTAAGCGAAATCGAGGACGCCCGGCTAAGGCCGATGAAGATGATAGGATCCTAGTCCAGGAACGAGGGCGTATTCCAGGACTAGAGGGGGAGCATATTGTAACCCGTGCGGGCCGTTATATAAAACGGCCAAATAGGTTCGTGGAACACGAGGGGGAAGGGTAAAGAGGCACTCCGACGCAAAGCCGCTGCAGTCGACACTCGTTAGTCCGCGTATAGCTCACGCAGTGGCGGGTCGCATGCCTTACATATTTTCCGTACCCTTATTCCCACCACGTGTTTCGCGAGATATTACCGGAGGAGGTTTGCAGCCCCTCCGTGTATTTTACTAAAGTTTATGTACTATAATAATTCTTCCATTTGTTTTTCGTGTGAGTTGATAAAAAATGTTCTGTGTACAACCAACGAAATAAACGTGTTCTTTTGTGACGTATAGTTTTCTTCTGTTGATATTAGTTACCCTGACAATACATTATAAATAAAAACATTTTATTATCAGTTTTTATTTTAGCCCCGTTTTTATAGCTTTAATTATAAAGGTACCTGAAAGGGAACGTTGTGCTGTGCAGTTTCATTTTCTAAAAATGTGTAAAATTACTCTAAAATGAACAATAGTTGTAGGATATTGATAGTTTTTGAGTAGTAATTATGTGTTTTTGCGAGAAATGTGAACTATATAGCCAAATGTGGCCTTTCGAGTTTTCACAAGAACTCCGTTGAATGACGTCGATTGTAGCCTACAATACAACTGCGCCTGGCTTAAAGGCCTAGTTGCCAAGCCATAAACTTAAAAAAAACACGCAGTTTATTTATTTAGGTAATATACTACCAAGAAGCTTACAGCTTGTGTGTAAGCTTCTTGTAATATACATGTAAGCTCGTCAGAGCCGTATAAGCTCATGATGAGCCCAATCAGAATTCATCATGGCATGGCATGATGTATGTGGGTATATTTATGAAACAATCATCTCTCTTGATATTAACACTGATTACGTTATAATTCACTTTGATTAAGGCTATGAATCGCAGTTCGTCGAATACTTGGTGCGCTGGCGACGATTCTCTGGAGGAGGTTATTAGGTTATATCTTCCTTCTTCCCGCCGCCTCGCTTCCGTAGTTACGACGCTCCGCGAGAGTGATATTGACAACATATCACTCTTGACAGTACGACAGGGACGTTTCAGTGAACCGTCTACACGGCCAGACTGACATACGACCGGAAAAGTGACAGATGACATTCCCGTGGAATCACGTTTTGGCGAATTTCTCCTGGTTTTCTTTCGTGTTTTTCTGTTTTCCTGGCTTTGTGTTGTCATTTATCTGTTGGTGTTGGCTATTTTTAAGTTTATTATTAGTGGTAAGTACTTTACTTTATAAATGTCGCAGTCGGTGGGAGAGAAAGTCCCTCCTGATAGGGGGAGACATTCTTTAGGAATGGAAGTGGGCGAATCTCATGCTATTGGCCAAACTAAGGAGAAATTACGGGCTAAACGTTCTTTAGAGGCTCCTTCAAATACCCCCGAGAAAAGAATTTTGCCCCCTTCAGTCTCTATCCAACACACATACACCAGACCTGGATTTGAGGCAAACTCGGATCTCAGGTATTCTGAGTCTGACTCAGGCCCTTTTATTGTTTACGTTACGGGTTCCGATGTGGACCTGCCCAAATCATCCAACAATATGCGCGCCCTCAAAATAGCCCAAGTTATTTACAACAGCAAAGTCTCAGGGGTTGACGAAATAAAAAACATAGGAAGAAACAAAATTTCTATTTATTTTAAAACATTCTCTGAAGCTAACTCATTCTTATCCCACCCTGTCCTAGAGTTAAATAATCTTACAGCAATAATTCCCCGTTTCCAACTTACCCGTATGGGTGTAATTCATTCAATCCCTCTAGATTGGTCTTTGGAGGACTTGGTTTCATGGACTGAGTGCCGTCCAGAGTCTTCTATAGTAATTAAAGCGAGAAGACTAAATAAAAAAAAACGTGTTGAAGATACAACCTGCTGGGAACCCACTGGTACTGTAGTTCTCACCTTTTTAGGCCAATCCTTCCCAAGCCATGTTTATTGTTGCAACCTCTCTCAACCTGTTGGAACATATACCCTTCCCACTATACAGTGCCTAAAATGCTGTCGTTTCGGACACATCCGTGACAAATGCCGATCTAACTCACGCTGTTCTCGCTGTGCTGGCCCGCATGAAAATGCCACTTGTCAGGTACCTGAGGATAAAATTACTTGTTTGTTTTGTTCTGGTAACCATGCAGCCACAGACTCTAGATGCCCCGAACATGCACGCCAAAGAAACATTAAAGTCATAATGTCCACTGAAAATATTGGATATGTTGAGGCAGCCCGTAGATTTAAACCTGTTCGGACTTCATATGCTGACATTTCCTCAACAGTTCCAAACAAATCTGCCTACATACCCTATCCCTCCCCTAATTCTGTTCCCTCGCCTATGTGCCCTGAACCTTCCCCCAATACTATTCAATCTGCACCAAATTCTTCATATAGGAAAACTATCTATATACATAGAAAACCTAGACAGGAGCTAGGTACAACATATGATCATCTAGCCCATGCTAATATTGTCTCCTCACCACCTTCCTCTTTACGAAATGGTTGTGCTCTTGGCGATAACTCCCCTAATATCTCTACCGCTAATGATAATTTAGTACAAATTTTGTCAACAGCTTTAATTAATATATTTTCTAAATGTGGTGATATACAACCGTACAATGTCATAGATATGCTTCAAAAAATTATTACGTCACTTATAAACTCTTCTATCCAAAATGGCGAAGGTCATTCAATGGAACTGTCGTAGTGTTAATAATAAAAAACATGAAGTATCTTTTTTAATTAATCAGTTTAATCCTTACCTTTTTGCCCTCTCTGAAACATGGTTGAACCCTGGTTCTTTATTTCGAGTGCCTGGGTTTTCATGTATCCGAGATGATAGATCGGATGGTTGGGCTGGTTGTGCTATTCTTGTTAGAAGAAATATTACATTCCCCCGTTTCACCCTCCCCCCTCACTCCCCAGATATTAATATTGTAGCTGTCCGTTGTCTTAATATAACATTTGTGTCTGTCTACATCCCTTACCCCAATGCTCTCCTCATACAAGAACTTTTCTCCCTCTTATGCCATCTTCCTGTCCCTCTCCTCATTCTAGGAGACCTAAATATCCGCCATACTTTGTGGGGTTCAGCTTCCTGTGATCCTATTGCTCCAGCATTTCTTGATATCTTAAATGATCTAAACTTATGCATCATTAATGATGGAACCCCTACGCGTAGTCTCTCCCCTTCAAAATCCGAGTGCCCCTGACCTTACTTTATCCTCTCCCTCCATAGCCTACTCTCTTTCATGGTCTGTTCTTTCTAACTGTTATGGAAGTGACCATCTCCCTATTCTTTGTTCCTTGCCTGATTCTTCACCCCCTCCTGTCACTCCAGTCCCTTTCTTGAGATTTAGACTCGCACTAGCTGACTGGCATAAGTTCTCTTCCTTGGTACAAAGTAAATTAAACTCTCTTCCTGATGTTTCTTCTCTGAATTTTACTTCCCTATATGATGAGTATGTATCTGCATTGACATCTGCTGCTGAGCAATCAATCCCCTTAAAAAACTCTGTAAAAAATAAAATTCCCTCCCCTGCTTGGTGGGATTCTGAATGTTCCGCTATAGTAAAAAGGCGCAAAGAAGCGGAGATTAAATTTACCAGGAGCCTCACATATGATAATTACTTAGAATTTCAGAAAGTCTCTGCTTCCTCTAAAAGACTGTTGCGTTCAAAGAAAAAAAAAGGTTGGCAAGCCTTCTGCGAATCCCTTTCTCCCAGGACTCCAGCTTCTATGATATGGAAGAAAATAAAAGCCTTTAGAAAGTCCCAAAGTGACGATAATATTAATTCCAATAATCCATCTTCCTGGCTCCCCAATTTCATGCACAAGCTTGCTCCTCCTTTTGTTCCCCTTGAACCTTGTCCCCCCATCAGTTGTTCCCCTTCAGATGAGTTGAATCCCATGAATTCTAAATTTTCCTTTGGAGAACTATGCGCTGCCCTAGATCATCTCCGAGACTCTTCTCCTGGAGTAGACGGCATTACTTATTCCTTTGTAATTCAGTCCTGTGAATCTTCTAAGCATTTTCTACTGAACCTTCTGAATCAGATTTTTCTTTCCGGATCTATCCCAGAGTCTTGGAAAAAGCAAATAATTGTTCCAATATTAAAACCTGGCAAGGATGCTTCAGACTCTGATGCTTATAGACCTATAGCCCTATCTTCAGTCCTTGCTAAAATTATGGAGCATTTAATTAAAAATCGACTCGAGTGGATCGTAGAAAGCAAAGGCATATTAGCCAACAGCCAGTTTGGTTTTAGACCAGGTTTAGGTACAATGGACAGTCTCAGCCTTATTACCTCAGACATCAGATTAGCTTTTTCCCGAAATGAACATGTCGTAGGAGTCTTTTTAGACATAACGTCTGCATACGACAACGACAACCTTCAAATACTCAGGCAGAAGCTGCACAATCTGAGTATCCCCCCGAGGATTGTCAACATTGTTTCCAATATGTTCATGGAGAGATCAATCTCCGTCCGCGTTTCGGGAATCGACTCCCCCCCGCGTCTTGTATGGAAAGGTTTACCCCAAGGCTCTGTCCTCAGCCCGATCCTCTATAACATTTATACGGCTGATTTAGAATCTTCTGTAAGCTGCTTTTGCAAAGCCCTTCAGTATGCCGATGACATTGCTCTATATGCCACTTCTGACTCTTTCAGTGATGCTTCAAACCGTATCAATTCTGCTCTTTTTTATCTTAACTCATGGCTTTCAGAGCACGGTTTGTCACTTTCTGCTTCAAAAAGCTCGGCTGTAATATTCTCCCGCAAAAGAGATATTCCTGCCCTAGACATTCACATTAACAATCATCCAATCCAAATCGCTAACTCTGTTAAATTCCTAGGTGTCTTTCTCGATGCCAAACTTTCAGGCCTCCCCCATCTCAATTATATTTGCGCAAAAACAGAAAAAAACACTAACGTAATTCGAGCCCTGTCAGGTGTTAGGTGGGGATCTCACCCCTATTGTCAGAAGCTGCTCTATAATGCCATCATCTGCAGCCATTTTGACTATGCCTGCTTCGTATTGGAACCCTGCAGTAAATCCGCTCTCATGAAACTGGAACGCATACAAGCCAAATGCCTCAGAATCATCACAGGCGCAATGAAATCTTCTCCAACAAATGCCCTTCAGGTTGAGTGTGTAGACCCTCCTCTTGCTCTTCGCAGGCAGCTTCTGTCGGACAGATTCTTTTATAAAGTGATAGAGCTCTCAGATCATCCCCTTCTAGGTATCTTAGATCAACTCCTTCAAATTTCGTTCACATCTAGTTATTGGACTCACAAATGTCTTCCACTTCTTATAAATTCGTATAAGAAACTAGTAGATCTCCCTCTTGGCATTTTCCAGAATTATAAAAATCCTGTTTTTGAGTCTAGTTTTGAAAGCCTTATTTATAAACCTAATGTTATTCTAAATCTAGATATTCACAAAAATTCTCCAGATGCTAATCAATTATTTTGTAAAATTACGCAGGATCGTTGGCCAGACCACCTTCAGTTTTTCATCGATGCATCACGGCTATCTCAAAATGGCCCTGTTGGTTCAGCTATTTGGATTCCCAAATACAAAATTATTTTAAATTTCAAAATTCCTCCTCCTAGTTCTGTGTTCACTGGCGAATCAATCGCTATTCTAGAAGCCGTCCTTTATATTGAATCCCATAACATAAGTAAATCTATCATTTTTACTGATTCCTTAAGCTCCCTACAGGATATCTCAAAATTACCTTTACATGCTAAACATAACTTTGTCATCTCCCTAAAAATAAAGGAAGCCCTCTTTCGTTGTCACTCGTCTGGTTTAGATATAGTACTTGCCTGGATCCCAGGTCACTGTGGAATTGGTGGAAATGAGATTGCCGACTGTTGCGCCAAGGAAGCTGTCTGTTCGGGTAGTAACAAATATAATAAATGCTTTCCCCGCGATTTACGTTCTCTCGCGCGGCCCCAGATGTTTGAGACTTGGAATGGTATCTGGCAACAGTCCCGTCTGACTGTTGGCAGATACTACGGTAGTTTGCAACCAACATTACGTCCCAAACCTTGGTTCTTCAACTATAGAAAACTACCCAAAAAAGTTATATCAACTATAATTCGCCTGCGTCTTGGCCACTGTTGCTGTCCTGTATTTCTTGCAAAATTAAGAATTCGCGATAATTCTCTCTATGAGTGCGGCTTAGCTGACGGCTCTGTCCATCACATTTTTTTCGAATGTCCCAAAATAGTTTCTCCCCTCTACAGTATATTACTCAAAGATTTTCCCCGACCGGTCAATGTGGACTTTCTTCTTACCCTAGCTGATAGTAGACATGTACATATATTATCAAAGTTTTTAACAATAAATAACATCTATCTCTAATGTAATTAGTCTAACACTCTATGTTTTGTGTTGTCCTCAGGATCTCAGAAAGTGATTTGGAAGATCACCGACCAAATTTTTCTTTTCGCATTTATACTCTTATATGCACCTGACATTTTACCACCTACTGTGACATTGGCCAAATCAATGCAAACTGCGTTGGAGCCATAATCCAAAAAAAGAAGAAGAAGACATACGACCGTCCTCGGGCGTTATTGTATTTCTGAAACAAACAACTTGCAATCACCAGGACACCCGCTCGTCCATCCTGCCACTACTGGATGACTCTACTTGAATTAACTTTTATAATCTTCAATAATTAAAGAATTTTTAATTTTAATCTTCAACACTTATTATTTCAAATATGATATCATAATTTAATGATCTTTGCATGACAACTCTAAGTGCCGAAATGATTAAGAATACTAAAAGTATTATTCTGAGCTATAAAAATCATTAGTCAGAACCCAAAGAATACTAAATCAGAACCCCAAAATTATTTTCCAGAGCCATGTATCACAGTCGCTTCTTTTCACTATTAAAACCAATACAATATAACTTTTAGAACTTCTTGATTTAAAACCTCTCAAGGCAGGACCTCTATTGCCATGACCAGTTAGCTATAGCATTGCTCTCACTTGAGTCTACCTGCTGCTGACTCAATGCTCATACTGCCTCTTCAGACTACGATCCCCAACCAGACTTCTTACAGAGTCTTATGCATATCTCTCGGTCTCTCAATCTATCTCAAAACGGCCAATAAGGTACTTTACCAGAGATCACACCAAAATTTTATCTCATTATTATCATCATTAACATTGACTGCGACTGATACATGACCCACGGGCATTTAAAATACCACTCTCTGAAATTATATCATTCTATATGGAACTAATTGAACTTTAAATCTAACTTCGCGTTCATGAGCAAGTAACAATAACTACATTTAGCAATAACTAAACAAGCGTAATTCCGACCCCAACCATGAAGACCCCCGGAATAAAGTGGTTAAACTGAGTAAATGATTCTTTCAACTTTCCGTAATGGGTCTGGTCTATTGAACCAACATCTAGACCGGACGAGTGAATCCCTTCAACCAACCCTTCCTGGTGTGGCCCGGATGTCACTATCCTTTGGTCTATTGAACCAACGTCTGAACCGGACGAGTGAATCCTTTCAACCAACCCCCTTGGGTGTGGCCCGGATGTCACTATCCTTTTGGCCAGCCAACCGAATAAGCATATCTGAACTCGACAAGTGGATCCTTCCAACCATTCCCTCGGGGTATGGCGTGGATGCCACTTTCATCTTGCAGAGTGTATTCTTCAAACTAACCCTGTTAGGTATAGCGCCCGAATGACATTTGCCTCTTAATGTGGCATAGTGTATTCATCAAACTAACCTTGTTAGGTATAGGGTCCAAATGACACTCTCCACAACCTTTTAGACCAGACCAGTACACTGTCCCTTTAACCTGGCGGAATGCATCCATCATACTAACCCTGCTGGGTATAGCGCCCGAATGCCACTCCCCGTGACCAGAATCGACCACTTCGCTTCCGGATTAGTCTAGTGAATGCAATCAGTAACCACGCTTGTTGCTATACAGGTTCCAACTTTAATCGATCAACAAAATTAAAAGCATTCTAAAGATATCTATGATTGCAGAATATCTTGTTCATCAATTATAATTACATTGCTTTGCATTTGAGTAGTGAATTAAATGTTTTCACCACCTGTACCACTTAAATAAACAAGGTTTATGTGCATAGTAACTGCCAGTTTGTCATACTAACTTTATTTTAGAACAAGATGATCTGCCACCAAATAAAAAGGAATTTGCTCACGAGAAAATATCTGCCAGGTACTCCGAGTAGGTTGGTGTGTATACTGATAAATATTCTTGACCACTGCTCCGCCACATCCCTTCTTGCCTGGGCTAGCAGTCACCCAGTCCTCAAACTGACAACAGGTGTAGCAAGTCATGGTTGTCTTTTCCTCCATATTGTGTGATGAACTTCAGTATCTTGTGACTAGTCTCGTCTTTTCAGGTTGCACTTGTTGTGGCACTAAAACTCAAGAAAACAATGTTTCTATGTTATTCACGAGTTTCTATGGTTGTAATATTGATTCCTTGTTTAATTGTGCGCTCCATTCAATCTCCAATCAGAATACCAATAGAATACATCCTATGGGAATTTATGTGTCAAGTACATAAACCAAATTTCCACTATACCTAAATCTGTAATATCAGAAAGCATTTTTTTTTAAATCAGCTAAAGTTAAGTTTAAATTCAGTATTTTTAAAGTAGCTATTCTAATAATAATCGACAGATAACCACACACACACTGACAAACACACACACACCGTATACTTCCAAATTAAGCAACTTATTGGTATTATACAATGGACCACTCTAGGGCCAACTCTAGACACTCAGGCCATAACAAACAATGGAAAATTCGTTTACGAAATTTATCAAACCAGGAATCGAATATGGAGCCCCTGAATCGCACTGAGCTTGATTGACAAAAGCTTAGCCCATTCAACCACAGAGGCCATCAAAGTTAACCTGATATTCATGTAAAATCTCTCAAAAGGTAAACTTGAAAAATAAAATGAATGCACATCCATGACATTTGCTTACATCGTCTATAATAAACACAAATTTTTGCAAGTTATTAGTGATGGAAAATACAACCATTCCAATATATCGATTGTCACCATGAAATGATTTCACATTATCACTGCCATTTCACCGGTGATAAATCACCACCTGTTATTTTAGAAGTGATGACAAAATAGGAATACCGCTAGTGTCACAGTGGAACTAGAACTGTAAGTGATTACTGGAACTGTAAAATGAAATTATACATTGCACTCTCAACATTGCCTCCTGGTGTTCTAAATAACTCCAGCAAATGAATGCCTAACTTTTTAAAGAATAAAGTTATTTTACTCAAATAAATTCTCCTTTATTATTTTCACTATTTATTTTAGATATTCTATTCTTTCCTATTCTTGTACCTGAACTGAAATATGATTTATTTTACATCACTGTTATTTGCTGTGATTAGTGAAATGAATATTAGTGAAGAGCCATCACTACAAGTTATATAACTTTGAAAAATAATATTCAAGAAAAAATATAACAATATTCCATTTAGTCATTATTTTCTAAATGAAAAACTAAATTATTCACTTCTCAATTTGGTAATATCCTAATATGGATTGTAATGGTCTTTTCTCATTTTTCTTACAAAAAGAACTAAATATTACTTGGCCATGAGGATAGTATGATTGCCTACCACGAACAATAAAGCATAATTATTACTTGCCAAATTAACTCTTACAATGCCATCATCCGCAGCCACTACGACTATGCTTGTTTCATATTGGAATTCTGCAATAAATCTGCTTTTATTAAACTGCATCACATTCAAGCCAAGAGCCTACAGAAGATCACTCTACAAGCACAATGAATTCTTCTCCAACTAATACTCTCCAGGTTGTGTATAGATTGGGGTATTATTCTCCACAGGTAGCTTCTATCGGACAGATTTTTTTACAGTGATAGAGTTTTCAGATCATTTCCTTTAAAACATCATAGACCAGAGATTCCCAAACTATTCTGGGTAAGAGACCCCTTTTTCCAAAATAAACTGATACCTCAGACCCCCATAGCCAAATTACTTTAAAAATCCTATTCCTAGTATTTTTAATCATACAGCAATGATACTTAATAAGTAGGTACATGTAACACAACTTAACAGTATCTTGATTTTTTTGAATAAGAACTTATTTTAATTAATAGGGGTCGGTTTTTGGACCTCACTGATCACCAAAATCAGTTTTTGTTTATGTTGCCCCTGGGAAACTGATTTCGACCACAGGGGGTTGATATTGACCACTTTGGGAATCCCTGTCTTAGAGCAAGTCTATCAAATTAATTACACATCTAGTTATTAGACTCACAAAAGTTTTCCACTTCTTGAAAGTAACTACCTAGTAGATCTCCGACCTGACATTTTTTTTTATTATAAATCTTTTTTTTTTTTTTTTTAGTTCAGATTTGAAAGTCTTATTAATAAACCTATTGTTTTTCTAAATCTAGATATTCACAAAGAAATTGCAGATGCTAATCACTCTGTAAAATTATGCAAGACCGTTGGCCAGACCACCTTCAGCTTTTTTTACCAATGCATCAGGACTATCTCAAGGTGGTCCTGTTGATTCAGCTATTCGGATTCCCAAATACAAAATTATTATAAACTCTTAAAATTACTCCCCTCTACAGTATCTTACACAAAGATTTTTCCCAACTGGTCAATTCAATTCAAATTCTCCTAACCCAGCTCATAGTAGTCATGTACATACATTATCAAAAATTTTAACAATAAATAACATTTATTTATAGTGTAGTTAGTGTAACATTCAGAAAATGATTTAGCAGATTACTGGTCTAGTTTTTCGTTTTGTCTTTATATTTTTACATGTAACTGACATTTTACCACCTACTGCTATATTGCCCAAAACAATGCAGATTAAGTTGAGTCATAACTCCTTCAAAAAAATATAGAAGAACTCACTATATTACTTTGCATAATGCTCACTAAAATAATAATAATAATGACATACCCTCTGTGCCTGGTGGAACAAGCACATAATTTGTAGCTTACCAATCACGATCCATAAGCACTTCCACTTACAGTACTAGCATCAGTATGGACCCTTTGTCATCACACCGTAGGCCAATGATACCAACGGCAATACTATCACGTTCAGGCAAATACGTTGTCGCGCCACAGGCACCGTCAAAGCGCCAGCCTCAGCAACTCGGCAAGCCGGCATGCTGCCCGGCATATCGCAACCTCAACGCACCACACTACCACTACGCCGCTGCTAATCCCGCGCACGGCCGCGACAAGCCAATCCTCCATTGTTATCGTTATCGGCAGCATCCGATAATCCATCGGCACGTCTTGATCACACTGGCATGCTTTCCATCATGAGCATGAACCGATTCCCCTCGTATTACTTCCATTGTGAGCATGAGTGGATCCCAATTCTGATGTAAGCTCGTCGTCAGAGCCGTATAAGCTCATGATGAGCCCAATCAGAATTCATCATCATCATCACACTAATCATTCACTCTGTAGTAGGTACAACATAACACTCTATGTATATTCTTCACAAAAGTCGATTTATGTTAGGTAATACTGCCATTGTATAATTATAAATGTTACCTAAAATGCTATAAAATTAAAAATTGGGCCGTAGCACATTAGTATAATAGTTTATAAAATATATCTTCAAGTTTATTTTTTTTTAATCTTTTGTATAAAAAAGGGTAACTATTCCTTAGCATTCCCTTTACTGTACTTTACTTTATTATTTGTATTTGAAGTATGTCATCGTAATTTATTTTTAATTTTTTTTTTTGTTACATTTTTTTTATTTTTTATTATTGTTCTTTTGTTATGTATAATTTTTTTTTTTCCAATTTCGTAAAATTTAATTTCGTTATATTTTTCAAGTACCTTTATTTTGTTACTTTTAGTACTTCATAATTATTGTATTGTAATGTTTATATACATGTTCAGTGATGTGCAAGTTTGTAAGCAAGTTTTGTGAATGTATTATACGGCAGGTGATGCAAATATTTATTTTTATTTAATTAATATAATATTTGTAGATTCGAATTACTTTTTAATACATATATTGAATCATTCATATTATATATATTAGACTTTAATAATACATAAAATATATTAATATGGCATATAATATAAACAGTGACACTGAGAGTGATATCGATTATTTGTCTTGTTCGTCTGACAGCGACACTAATTTTAGATTTCCTTCTCTTGCAAGTTATATTGAATCCGAGTTCACCAATCTCCACAGTAATTTCAATGTGTTACATATCAATGCGCAGAGCATTCCAGCCCATTTCTCTGATATGATGGCGTCGTTTAATCAAGGGTGTATACACGCAATTTTGATTTCCGAATCCTGGCTAAAGCCCTGTCTTCCAACAGTAGCATATACGTTACCAGGCTTTACTCTCATCCGCAATGATCGCACAGGTGCTGCTGGTGGAGGCGTTGCCATCTACTTACGGTCCAATATTCCTTTTTCTATTGTTAGAATGTCCTCGCAACCATCGCAGCCTGACTCTGGAGAATACTTATTTATTGATATCTCTTTGTACCACACTAAAATGCTTCTAGGTGTATATTATAGTCCTTCCTTACGAATTAACTTCTTTTCTTCTTTTGAAAATTTATTAGAAACTTTAGTACCACAATACAATCACTCAGTTATCATGGGGGATTTCAACACATGCTTACTTAAACGTGACACACGCGCTATTTCCTTTGAAACTGTAGTGAATTCCAACAATCTTACAATTCTTCCGCTAAATGCAACACATCATTTTCCAAATGCTACAACTTCTCTTTTAGATTTAATGCTAGTTTCCTCTCCTACTCATGTTACCAAACACGGCCAGTGCTCGGCGGACGCGTTTTCCTATCATGATATGATATATTTATCATATAATATACGTCCACCGAAAGCCAAGCCTAAGGTCATTTTTCAGCGTAACTTTGGTGGCATGAATTTAGAAGATCTCTGCAAAGATGCCCGAGAACTGGACTGGTCTGGGGTAGCCAATGCAGGTTCTATTGATGAAAAGGTGAATGTATTTAATACAACCTTATTAGGGTTGTATGACTTACATGCGCCGATACGCCAGATCAAACTTAAACATTTTCCTGCACCTTGGCTGACAGACGAAATTAAACATCTTATGAACAAAAAGGTTAAAGCCAAAGTAAAGTTTAAGCGTCGTCCTACAGATATGAACAGGGAAGCGTTTATAGAAGCTCGCAATCGCTGCAATAGAGCATGTAGGAATGCACAACGCCGATACATTCATAGATCAGTTGAAAATGACAACCCAGCAAAAGTTTGGAAATTTCTTAAATCACTGGGGGTTGGAAAATCATCTCATGTTTTAAAATCCAATACTTTAAATTTAAATCTTCTAAATCAGCATTTTGCTACATCTTCCGATTTCAGTCAGACAATCAAGTCAAACACATTGAACGTCATCTCTTCACTTCCAACTCCACAGCATTCTCCATTTCTTCTTTGTCAATTTACTGATTGTGATGTTGTAAGAGCTGTTAAATCCATTGGTTCCAACGCGGTAGGCAGTGACAGTATTAGCCGAAATATGATCTTACCCATACTTGATGTCATCAGTCCGATCATCACGCACATCTTAAATTTTTCTATAACTACTGCTACATTCCCTGCGGCCTGGAAGGAAGCTCAGATAATTCCCTTACCCAAAAAACCTAATCCTATCTCCTTCTCTGAATTCCGACCAATATCCATCCTTCCATTTATGTCCAAAGTCCTTGAACGCTTAGTTCATCAGCAACTTACTGTTTTTCTAAACACGAATTGTCTAATGAACCCATACCAATCTGGCTTTCGTCCAGGTCACAGCACAACTACAGCCCTCATCAGAGTGACTGATGACATCCGTCAAGGTATGGATAGGGGTCTTTTGACAGTACTGTCACTGCTGGACTTCAGCAGCGCATTTAATAATGTAGATTTTGAGATTCTCTTAGCAATTCTCCGCTCTCTCAACATATCTCCAACAGTTATTGATTGGTTTCATAGTTACCTGTATGGACGTCAGCAGCGGATACGCATTGATGAGACGTACTCGTCATGGCAAAGCCTAACTGCTGGTGTCCCTCAGGGCGGCGTTTTATCTCCACTTCTGTTCGCTATTTTTATCAATACTATTTCCAACAATTTATCTTCATCCTATCATCTCTATGCAGACGATTTGCAAATTTACACTCAAGCACCTAAAGATAAAATCAACAACGCTATAATAACCATCAACGATGACTTGGGCCGCATACTCGACTGGAGTCGAGCACATGGCTTAAAAGTAAATCCTAGCAAAACCCAGGCCATCGTAATAGGCAGCTCACGTATGACTTCTAAAATTGATTGGTCATTAGTGCCTGATTTACTATTTGATGGGACCCGCTTACTGATCAGCGACAAAGTTAAAAATCTTGGCGTAATCATTGATAAGGAACTGTCTTGGTGGCCCCACATCACAGAATTAAGTCGAAGGGTCTTTGCTTCTTCTGCGTCGCTTAGAAGGTTGAAGTACTTTCTACCGACTGCTACCAAGGTTGTGCTTGCTCAATCGCTTTTACTATCGATCCTTGATTATGCGGACGCCTGTTATCTTGACCTTACCGTAGAACAACTCAATAAGCTAGAGCGCCTTCAAAACTTTTGTATCAGGTTCATATTTGGTTTAAAGAAATATGACCATGTCACCGAATATCGTAAGAAGCTCAAGTGGTTGTCAATCTCATTTCGCCGGAATGCTCACCTTCTTCATTTATTGTATAGCATACTATTTATTCCCTCTACCCCTCCCTATCTTAAGGAAAGTTTCGAATTCCTCCATACGTCTCACACCCGTAACTTGCGCTCCTCTGATAATCTTACTTTAAAAATACCTGCACACGCTTCTACATTCTACACCAACTCCTTCGCTGTGCAGGCTGTTCGACTGTGGAACTCATTGCCCGAAAATATACGACAAGCAAAATCACTCCCCACTTTCAAAAAATTGGTAAGAGAATATTATCTTTCACTTTAATTAATATTTCATATCAAATTCTACCTATTTTAATTTGTTAATATATTTATTAATATTGTATATATTATATTAATATATATAATATTGATATATTGATTATTGCTATTATTAATATTGTATAGCTATTGTTGTTGCTATACACATATTAATAATGTATATATTTGGATATATATAATATTAATATGTGTTATTGTCTATTTTCTTTTTCTTAATTATAATAATATGTATGTATGTATGTAATAGTGTAATATCTATGTATCCTATTAATTACATGTATTTGATTTGCACACCACCGTCATACACTCTCGATTCCTTTCACTCAATCCACATCCCGGGTTGTCTGGAAGAGATCGCTCTAAAGCGATAAGGCCGCCCTTTGTTCCTGCCTTGACACGATATGACTGTAAATGATTTACTTTATGTGTATGTGGTGAACAATAAAGTATTTTCTATCTATCTATCTTTAGTGGGTCTTGGAATTTTAGGTGGCAGGATATCATATAGGGATGTGGGGTAAAGGGGACAGTTAAAAAATATATGATCGATAGAGCCTTCCCCTGTATTACATTCACACATTGGAGAGGCACGAACTCCAATCCTATGAAGGTGGACAGGGGTACACGAATGGCCCAGTCGCAACCTGCTAATCACTGAGGTGAGTCTTTTGTCAGCATTGCGGAATTTATAGAACCATGGTTTGATGGGTATCTCTGGAGAAATATCTTTATAGAACCTCCCTTTGACCAGACTGGAATTTGTCCAACTAATAAGCCATTCCCCTTTAAGGTCTTGCAGAGCTTTAGAACAGAGATCCTGAGGGTGCAGTCTGGAGTGGTCTAGGCATCCTGAAACTATTGCACTTTTCGCTAACTCATCAGCGGTCTCATTACCGGATATACCTGAGTGACTAGGAATCCAAGCTAGGACAACATCAATACTCCTAGACTGGCAGA
The DNA here is from genome assembly GCA_019925095.2 of Dendrolimus kikuchii. NCBI lineage: Eukaryota > Metazoa > Arthropoda > Insecta > Lepidoptera > Lasiocampidae > Dendrolimus > Dendrolimus kikuchii. The sequence goes on from JAHHIN020000031.1 coordinate 1,407,154, forward strand.
GAAAGAGATTTTCCTTGATTTTAAGAATCAAAGAGAAACGCAGGCCAATTGTTAAATCCTCTGAAAGGATAGCTTGGAGGCAGCTTAGAGAGTCTGAAAAGACTATACATTTATGTATCCTATCTTTGTTAGCAACAACAAACTTTATTGCCTCCAAAATTGCTATTGTTTCACCAGTAAAAGTAGATGTAAATATAGGACACTTATAGGTCAATGCTAGCCTGTAGTTAGGGCACCAGACAGCAGCACCAACACAGCCTTCTAGAGATAGTTTGGAGGCATCAGTATAAATCGGGCACCAGTCTGACCATTCCGATGAAAGCCGTAGGTTAAAAAAATCATTTGCTCTAGGATCGTCTTTGGAGATGCCAAAATGTAGTAAAACTTTAGGGTAGAAATTTAAGACTTCATAGGAGGTACTAAAAGGAGCTAGTTTATGGGATTGGAAAAGCGGAGTACTTAATCTATCTAATTTTCTAAAAGATTTTATAAGACATGGAAGATCTTTATGGTACCAGTAAGGGTTGTTTGTGATAAGGGAAGAGAGGGACTTGATCTTAGAAATTAAAGGGTGAGAAGAAATCTGACAGGTTTTATATAAGAAACGATCACATAAATATTGGCGGCGAATTTGAAGAGGAGGGTCTAAGGCCTCTATCTGTAATGCATTGGTCGGAGATGATCGCATGGCACCCAGTATCACCCTGAGGCATCTATACTGTAGTTTGTCTAGTTTAACAAGAGCTGTTTTTGAACAAGGCTGAAGAATAAAAGAACCATAATCTAAAATACTACGGATTATAGCATTATATATTAATTTTTGGGAGTATGGGTGGGCGCCCCACCAGACTCCTGACAAACATCTAAGGAGATTTAAATTCGATTCAGTCTTTTTTATAATAAAATTTAAATGCTGTAGTCCTGTCATTTTTGAATTTAAAAATACACCCAAAAACTTAATACTGTCGCAGACTGGAATCACTAGATCGTTACATACCACTCTGATCGATAGGGGATTTCGTTTACGCGTAAAAACGACTACTTTACTCTTATCTGGTGACAAATCTAGCCCGTGTTCCGTTAGCCAGTTAAATAAATAGTGCAATGCGCGGTTCAACATAGATTCAGCTTGCTCTGTTGTATCAGCTGATGTGTAGAGTACTATATCATCAGCGTACTGTAATATGTTACAGAAGGAGGTAACAGTATGATCTAATTCTGAGGTATATAGATTGTATAGCAATGGACTCAGAACAGAGCCCTGGGGGAGGCCTTTCCATGTCCGACGAGTAGAGTGAATAGAACCTTCTAGTCTAGTTACAACCGAACGATCCATTAGCAAATTACATATGTAGTGCGATAACCTCACGGGAACACTCAGCTTTTGCATTTTCTGCCTGAGGTGGTGAAGAAGAACACTATCATACGCGGCAGTTATGTCAAGAAACACGGCCGCCAGGATTTGTCGTTTGGATAGAGCAATCCTAATGTCGGTGGTAAGAATCGAAAGACTATGCATGGTACTTGATCCTTTGCGAAACCCATATTGAGTGCTGGAGAGCATGCTATTAGATTCTAAGTACCATTCCAAGCGATTTTTCAGAAGGTGCTCCATTACCTTAGCAAGGGTAGACGATAAAGCAATAGGACGATAGGAGGAAGGCATGGAAGGGTTTTTACCTGGTTTGAGAATGGGAATAATAAGTTGGGATTTCCAAGAGTCTGGTATTATACCTAATTCATAGGATTTATTAAGAAATTTGAGAAATAGGGCCTTAGTGCAGGATCCAGCTTTGGTAAGGAAGGAATATGGGATACCGTCCAAGCCGGGGGAAGAGTGTTTAAGTCGATTGAAAACACAGGATAATTCAGGCATATTAAAAGGTTCGTTAAATTTGTGGGCAGGAAAAGATAGGGGATAAGGAGATGGGAGAGAATCATGATTAGGGACAGAAGGAGGGGCCAATTGACTAACAAAGTCAGAAATCCAGACCGAATTATCGTTACAGGAGAGATTAGATGAATGCCAGGAACCGCGAAATCGTTTTAAGGTCCTCCATACTACACAAGAAGGAGTTTGAGGATTTAGGGTCTCTGTAAATCTAAACCATGACCTTTTCTTTTTTTTCTTGAAAAATCTTTTAGAAGCTGCCATAGCCTTTTTGTATTCTATATAATTAGATGTTGACATATCTGAATTATATAGGGATTCAGCTGCCTTACGATTTTGAAACATGGAGGTGCACTCATCATTCCACCATGGTGGAGAATAACGCTTTTTAGTTCCAGTTTTTTTAAGGGGGATGCACAGATTAGCAGCCGTATGCAAATCGTTAATTAGTTGGTCATAGGTATGGAGGAAGTTTGTTTCCGAAATCTCTGGGATTGATTTAGTGTGGCGATCACTTTCTATGACATATGAATCCCAATTCGCCTTATTAGTGTTGTATTTTAAGAGAGGTGAGAACTGGCGAACGGGAACACTGAGGTGAGGAAAAGAAATGAGGAGAGGTAAGTGATCGCTGCCATGAGAATCTTCGAGAACAGACCATGATGCAGCAGAACAAAGGTCTGGAGAGCAAAAAGAGAGATCGGGCGTGCTTGATTGATTATTTGGAGCGACTCTGCGAGTTGGAGAGCCATCATTTAAGATGCATATGTTAAGATGATCCAAAATGTCAACAAGATCACACGCAAAGGAATCATAATAAGGGCTGCCCCACAACGAATGAGCGCAGTTGAAATCCCCCAAAATAAGAAAAGGAGTAGTGAGAGTCATGAAGATGGATTCAAGCACAGGGATTAAATTGGGAGAAGGATGAGGAATATATATAGACAATATAGTTAAATTATAATTGTGAATTTTTACGGCAACGGCATTTAGAGAATTTGGTAGGGGTGGAAGAGGGAAAAGAGAATATGTAAGTGATGATTTTATTAATATAGCTGAGCCAGCATACCCATCGTCCCTGTCATCACGGAAACAAGTGTACCCAGGTATTCGAAAGTGAGAACCAGGGACAAGCCATGTCTCCGAAATGGCAAAAACGACGGGTTCATGGGCATATATCATTTGAGAAATTTCATGTTTTTTGGGGGCTATGCTACGACTATTCCACTGGATGAGGTTGAATTTTAGAAATAATATTTATGAGCTGGGTCAATTTGGATGCTACGTTGGACGGTGCTGGGTGATCATCAAATTTCGATATAATATTTATAAGCATGGTGAGAAGCCCATCTATAAGATTGTCATTATTATCATTATTTGCATTGCCTCTTAAAGCAACCCCGTTTTGTGGGGATGGAGGGTCATATTGAGAAATCATGGAACGGTGGGCAGCCTTATCGTAACCAGGGGCCAAAGGAGCGCGGGGTCTGGGGGAGGAATAAGTGGTGCGTCTATAACTGGTAGTTATTGGAGAATTTTGGGAGGGGGTAAGAGAATTAATGTCCCGAGAGGGTCTTGCAGTATAATGGGCTGGGAAGGGTTTAACTGGAGCAAACATTGTACGGGCGACATCTGAGAAAGACCGAACTGAAGGAGGGAAGAGGGTTGCAGCCTCTGAATATGAGATATTATCCTCTGACATTTTCTTTTTAATAAGTTTTTGTCTTTCTAGTTCAGGGCAGTTCTTGTCGATAGCATAATGGCACCCTTTGCATAAACAACAAAAGGCATTTTCGGGAGCAACAGAACAGGTGTTACCAGAGTGTAATTGGCCGCATTTATAGCATCTGGGCTTGGATCGACATTTGTCGCTTACATGTCCAAAGCGGCAGCATGTGAAACATTGTATTGTCGGTAACTGGTAAGCTGTGACTGGAATTGAGGTGTAGCAACAATAAATGTGTTTAGGGAGGATCTGTCCGGTAAATGTTAGAACTACTGTTGTTGTTGGTGTCCAATCTATGGAGCCATCTGGCTGGCGTACCTTCCTACTGAACCTTCTAGCTTTAATAATTTGTCCGCAGTAATCCGGGAGTTCAACCTGTTCTACGAACTCTTCCATGGACCAGTCCTTGGGGACACCCTGAACCACTCCCATACGGGAGACATTAAAAGTTGGGATAATAGCCTTATAATGAGCAGCTGTTAAAGTTGGATTGACCACAAAGTTATTGGCATCCTGAGCAGATAGAAATTCTACAGATATTCTGTTTCTACCCACACTTTTGATCCCCTGTTGAACAATTTTGCCGACATTTGTGTTAATCATCATTTTACCAAATAATATTTTGTTTATAGTAGCTCCAGAGCTAGGATTGTTTTCTATTCTATGCACGTGGACTAAAAAAGGACCTTTATCTTCGCTCGAGTACTTGTAGGGTACATTTAGAGAATGATGGACCCATAAAGATTTGTCTGTGTTAAGGTCTGACGACAACGGTGCTTTTTTCGAAGGAATGTTTGATACTTCGTCAACCGCAGGCCGTTTTCTCATTTCTGCAGGTCGCGACCGAGAGCCACACGGCTCCTGATCCATTTGTTCATTACATGTTGCAGAGCCCGGGGGAAGGTCTGGTGGACCGGGAGGGATCTTCGACATAGTCGAAGACCCCTAAATTGAGTATTTGAATAAATTAATAAAGACTTACCTTATGAGGGTAGATTAGAAAATCACCAAGGAAGAATAAATATCATTAAAGGAGTGGAAAAACACATATAAAAGATTAATTACATATAAATAGAATACGTAGAACAAATTTAAATAAGAAAATTATCAATAAAACCAGGATAAACTAATATTTAAATGTCAAAATCGCCAACGCGTTTTTTTTTTTTTTTTTGGTTTTGAGGCGAGGGAAAATGCTTAACCGATTTACGCACAAACTGGGTTGTTGCTAGGGGAACGACACGCGTCGGTCGGGGGCGATAACACTGCAGCAATAGTATGCTCTTGGCAGCGCTCCGTCCGCGATCGACGTCACAGAATAGTGTGGAAGACTCCGAGCGTTGCTGCACGGGCGAGCAACCCCAATACCCACTAAAAACCCCCTCCTCCCTGACGACCCTGCGCTTTGAATGTGTTGGAAAGGCTGAGATTTAGAACATAGTTACGCCCAGCCGATCCAGCGCAATAAAGTGCCTGGAGTGTGCCCTGGGAGAACACACCCCACTTCGTTGTGCGGGGGTAGAAGGTCCTTTGCTCTTCCTAGCAAGCTAAAGGCCCCCCGCGGTAAACGGAACCTAACTCAGGGAGGGAAGTAATGCGCGTACCTGCCTCTCCGGGTGCCAGCTGAAGGCCGGCGACCTCGAGAAGACGCATTGGCACGCGCTGCAGGACTTCTCTCCCTGTCTCGTTCTGCGGCCTCCTTGAGTGACATTACTGTCTCGCAAAAAGTAACCGCAGCCCCCCAATTGTCGCTGCTCTGCAGCATGGCCTTGACCAAGTCGCAGAGCGAGTCGACTGGACCTACGTGCGTCTCAAGTTCGAAACGCTGCGGCGCCCATGCGGCGCACTCGATTAGCGTGTGTAACGCCGTGTCGAGCGCGCCGCACTGGCGGCAGTCCGGGGAAGGCAAGCAGCCCACAATGCGACACAGATACTTATCGAAACATCCGTGTCCGGTAAGTATCTGTGTCGTCCTGAAGGTCAGGGTGCCGCTGGTACGGTTGACCCATTCCGTCAGCTGTGGCCTGATTGCATCCACCGTGTAGCCGCCATAGGCCGCAGGGTTGTCGAGCTCTTGAGACCAGACGGCGATCATGGAGGCGGTTTCCCGCTTCCTGATCGCCTCGATTTCGACCTGACAGAAGGTCAGGCCTCTAGCTAGGGCATCCTGCCGGGTGCGGCGCACCACTGTCAGGACGTCCGCCTGGAGATGCCAGGGCGGATCGCCTGCCAGGAGGGTGGCCGCCGTCCGCGACACTGTGCGATACCCCCGTATGGTCCTCACGGCCAGAACCTGCTGCGCCCGTTGCAGCAGGGTTCTGTTGTGGCGGTGAAGTGCAATGGACCAGACGGGTGCACCGTACAGTGCCATACTCCTCAGGATGCCAGAGTAAAGTTTCCGCGTCGCACCTCCCGGGCCCCCTACGTTGGGAAGCAGCCTCGAGAGTGCGCCCGCGGATTTGACGAGTTTGGGAACTAGCTGCTCAAAGTGCGCTTTGAACAGCCATTTCCCATCGAGAACTAGCCCCAGATATTTCATCTGGGGCCCTACTCTAATGGCCACCCCTTGGACCGAAACGGTCAAGTCCGCGGGGGGATTGCGAAATTTCCTATGGAACATGATGGCCTCCGTTTTCGCGGGGGAGACCCTCAAGCCCAGCCTAGCTATTCGATCTACGACAATCGCCAACCCGGCGTTAGCGACGTCCACGGATTCCGCAAATGACGCAGCGCGTGCCGTGAGTAGGGTGTCGTCCGCAAAGCAGATCAGCCCTACCCCGGGTAGGACCGGAACCCGAAGGATCCAGTCATAACCTACGTTCCAAAGAATCGGCCCGAGGACCGACCCCTGTGGAACGCCGCACGCGACGCGTCGACGACCTACCTCGGGATTGCCGGACTCACCGCCCTCCCAAAGGATATGTCGATCCTGCAGGTACGCGCCCAACAGCCTCGTGAGGTACGGGGGGACTCCATGCGCGCGGAGCCCCTCCCTGATCGTCTCATGAGGGAGGCTGTTAAAGGCGTTCGCTATGTCTAGCGACACCGCAAGAACGACATCCTTCGCTTGGACGGCTTCGTCCGTTGACGTTCGCAGCGTCTCGAAGGCGTCCATCGTGGAGCGCCTCCGCCGAAACCCGAACTGCGTTTCTGAAAGCCCCGGCTCCACAGCGTCGAGATGCTTCACGAGCCGCTCCGCCAAGATCTTTTCGAAGACCTTAGCGACCTCGTTCAGCAGCACTATGGGCCTGAAGGCGGACGGATCGTTGGGAGGCCGACCTCCCTTGGGAATCAGGCACAAACGACCCTCCTTCCATTGCGACGGGAGCCGACCTGCGCGAATACAGGCTTCGAACAGTTCCCGCAGCTGGCCGCGTAGATGTTTAGCGGCCAGGAAGAGGAGTCGACCTGGAACCCCGTCGGGTCCCGGTGCCGTCTTCCTGCCCCGGAGCCGGTCCAGGGCAACGTCTAGTTCCCCCTCGGAGATGGAGTGAGGCTCCTCGTCCGTGGGAGTGTCGGGAACGGGTGGACCCATACTGGGGGGAGTGAAGTTTCCCGGATCCGGGAAGAGCCCGTCGATAACCGACCGGAGCACCTCGGGTTCGAGCGTTTCCGTGACCGTGGATGTGCAAGGCCGCAACGTGTTGCGGGCCCCACGGTACGGACGCCCCCAAGGGTCCCGATCGAGCGTCTCGAGGAGCTCGGCCCGAGCCCGGGCTTTCGCTTGCAGTATTGCAATCGAAAGGGCCTTTCTGGCCTCCCTAAACTCTCCCACGAGTCCATTTTCCGCGACGTAGTCCGGAGGACGGCGCGCCCTGCAGCGTTTGAGCCTGTGGCTGATGATGCGAACTGCCTTTCGCATCTCGCCCAGCTCCTCGGTCCACCAGTGGACCTGCTTGCACGGAGGCTGCCGCTTGGAGACGCGAGGCATCGCCGCGTCGCAAACCCTCGTCAGCGTCTTGCGCATGTGCTCTGCCTGCGACTCCAGGTTCTCGAATTCGACTGGGTAGGCCCAGCTTTCCGTGAGTGCCCACTCCTCGGCCTGCTCCGGATCGAGCTTGGTAAGGGCCCAACGCGGGAAGAGAGGGGGGCGATGAACAGGGCTCGGACCGGAGGAGGGGGTAAGCTCAAATCTGATGTACCGATGATCAGAGAGCGACTCCACCTCCTCCAGCACCCTCCATCCGACAACTCTGCGGGCGGCCGCATGAGTGGCGAATGACAGGTCGATGACCGATCCACCCCGCGCGCGCACGCAGGTCTGGACCGATCCCTGGTTCAATATGGTCAGGCCGGATTGAAGAGCCCATTCCTCAACCGTCCGGCCCCTAGGTTCCGTGAACGCATTTCCCCAGGAACAGTGTTTTGCGTTAAAGTCGCCCATCACGAAGATCGTTTTAGGCGACAATCTGTCTATGGCAGCCCTGATGGCGTCCAAGTGAAGCTCGAACTCCGCCAGGGGGCGGCTGCGCGAAAAGTAAACGCCTATGACGACGATACTCCCGCTCTCCGCCACCGCATAGCCCTTTCCTCTTTCGAGACATATAAGCGGTGTGCCAGATCCGGCTCTGGCCACCACCGCTACCACGTCGTCGAGGTCGCCCACCCAATTGCCGCAAGGCGGCACGTAATAAGGTTCGCTTATTACGGCCAAGTTCGCTTGCCACTCCGCCATCGCCTGCAGGCACAAATCCTGAGCGGTGGGGGAGTGGTTTACGTTCGCCTGAAATAGTATTGTTACGGGCGTACTAGGCATTGGAGGTGTCCATTGCGCGTACTCCTGTAACACCCGTGCGTTGTTTCGTCCTCGGATGGACGAATTTGCCCTTCACGTAGGGAGGCTGGCAGAACCTCGCCAACGTGGGGTGGGCAGCGTTGAGTCCCCCCGCCGCACACGCCGCGCAGTGGGGGTTCCGGGCCGTGCAGTCCGGCATCTTGTGTCCGCTCTTACCGCAGCGGAGACACAAGTTAGTCCGGTCCGGGCACGTGTCCGGACAGGTCTGGGCGCCATGGCCGACGTTGTAACACCGGTAACAACGTATCGGTCTGGCTTCCAGTGCCTCTACCCTCGCCGAGGTGAAGCCTACCACGAGGTAGCCCATCTCGACGATGACTTTGGCAGCAGCGACGGGGCACATCACGTACGATGCGCCCAAACCGCCCGGTCCTGCACCGATGTGCTTCGTGCGCACGTCGTCGCGCCGGCATTTGCCGGCGCGCGCGATCGCGTCACGCAGCCCATCGACCGTGACCGATTCGTCCAGCCCAGAGACGTAAAGCTCCCCACGCTTTACGGGGCGGACGACCTCGGCCATCCCTGCAAGGGCTCCGCGCAGAGCCTCGGCGACGCGGTCCGCCTTGGCCGCGCTCTCGGGTCCCGGCTGGAACTCGAGAAGGCGCGCGTCCCTGACGGTCCGCACCACCTTCAGCCCCTCGCGGAGGCCCATGGCCGCGATGTCGACCACCGTCGAGGCCTTCGCGAAGACCTCGCGATAACCGACACCCTTCGCGGCCGCTGCCGGCAGCAGTTTGATGATAACTGCGGCCGACTTCGGCTCACGGAATACTACCGCAGGCTTTGCAGCCTGTTTCCGTTGTTGCTGCCCCCGCCCCGACGGCAGGGGAGCAGCTTGCGCCTGGGTGGGGGGAGGGGGCCCGTCGGCCCTCGCCCCCTTACCCTTTTTCCGCTTGACGACCGTCGTCCACGCCCCCCCTTCCGGGGCGGGGGCGGGGGCCACGGGCGCCGGCGGCGGCGCGACGTGCGCGATGCGAGCGCGGACGGCGGGCGCCGCGACGACCGATGTCGCGGCCGCGGGCGCCGTCCGTTGCCTAGGGGCCGGCCTAGGAGCCGACATCACAAGCACGGGTGCCGTGGCGGGGGCCGTTAATGCAACGGCGGCATCGCGTGCCGCTCTCCGCTGCATTTTCAGCCTCCACTTCACCCCCCCTCTATTCGTCTTTTTTTAGGGGGGGGGGGGCCGGTGACGGTGCGGAGTCCGTCACCCCGACAGCCGGGGTCGCCACCACCTCCATCGGAACCGGGGTACTTACTTCCCCCGCATTCCGCCGGACGGCGGCGGCAGCCGTGGCCGTTTTCGGCCTAACGGCCACTTTTGGTGCCGGTTTGATTGCCGGCGCCTTGCCTCGGTCGGCCGCTAGCGGTGGACGGAGGGTCGGCGCGGCATTCAGCCGGTCCTCGATTCCGGCGAACCGGGCATCGAGTATGGGGGCGACAACGTCGATCACGGCCCGCACAAACGCGTCGTGATCGATGCCGCCGGGCCCCGATGGAGCGGGTGTCGGCGCCACCCCGTTGGCGGACGCCGGAGCTCGCTCCGTCCCGACGACGGGAGCCGGTGTCGGCCCTGCTACCGCAGCACGGGCCGGACGCGATTTTTTAACCGCAGCGGGTGCGGCGGGCGGTTCCGGTACCGCCGCCGCCTCCGCCGTGGCGGCTTGGGCCTTTCGCTTGACGGGTACAGGGGTCGGCGCCGCCATTACAGCAGGCGCCGGCTCCGCAACCGAAGCGGAGGCCTTTAGGGCCTTACGCATGTCTTCAAACTCCCTGCGGTAGGAGCGGTTTTCCTCCCGCAGCGAGCTTAACTCCATGCGTAGCCTGGCGTTCTCGTTACCGAGCTTCCAGGTCTCGGATTCCGGATTTCGCGTGACCAGTGTGTCGACGATGTCCGACACCCTGGACGCGGCCTCCTTCAGCCGGCGCACGTAAACCCCCTTCGAATTGCCCGACGTTTGGGCAATTTGAATTATCTCGGCGACCTGGGCGCACGCCGCTAGGCGGAGCTCCCCAGGGCCGAGAGCCGATATATTCCCGACGAGGGCGGCGCACTGGCTAGCCGCGGCCACTTTGGCGGCGGTTGCCTTGCGCGCCTTGCGCCCCTTTTCACCCCCCTCGGTGCGGAGGTAGGCCTCCGCACCCGCGAGAATGCTAGTAGTCGCCGCGGGTGCGCCCCCCGTGGGGCGCAGAGGCGAGCGCGCGCGCGCTGGGGAAGAAGCACCCGACGTGCCGTCCGAATCGGCGCCGCTGCTCTGGGACCGGTCCCAGAAACGCGACCTCGATCCGGGAACGAGCATCGGGGCACACGAAATCGGCACCGTTGCCGTTGAAGACGTTGACGGCGCCGCCGAACCCGATGCCGAAGACGATGAGGCTGTGAACGAACATGACGACGTCGTCGTGCCCGCCGCCGCTGCCGCTGAAGACGAGGACGTGGACACCGCCGCAGCCGAAGACGCAGGCGCCGACATCGCAACAGCGGCTCCCATCCCATTAGGGAAGGAAGACGAGGGGGTCGCCGCTGCCGCGCCTACGAGGTCCCTGTTCACGACCCCGGCCGAGGGCGCGAGTGAGGCTCGCGCGACAACCGGTGTCGTGGGACGGCTGCTCTCGACGTTGCAGCCCGAAAGGTTGCAAGTCGATGTCGTAGGCACAGGTGAAGCCCGTGCACTATACGACACCGTCGTCGTAGGGCACCCATCCCCTGCCGTCGCTGAACCGGCCGCCGTGTATACCGGACTACAGGCAGGCGCTTCAGGGCGGGAATAACTATGGTCGCGAATCGCACCGTAGAGCGCGTGCTCCAGCGAGTCTGGGACGCTGCCGGACGGTGGGATGTGATCATGCTCTACGTAGGCGCCGCTCCCTTGCACGAGTGAGGCTCGCGCAGAGGTGGGTGGCGCCATGTAGGCATATTGAACTATGGTGCTTGCAGCGCTCACGGCCAGGCAAACGGCCGAGTTCGCTGCAAGCAGTACGTTCCTATCTATCTCCGGGTGTGCTGCGCTCCTGCGCGCGGCACGCCCGGATGGGGCCCTAGGCGCCATGGGAACCGGAGGCGGTCCCATCGCGCCGCACCTATCCTCATGCGTGGCGGCGGTGAGGTCTACCACCGCCGACGCATCCCCTACCGAGCCGGGCATATCGGCAGCCGTGAAAACGGCACTATCCGCATGCCCGTGACGCGGCCCGGCAACCGACCTGCTGCGACGGGCCGATGAAGAAGACGCCTTTTTCACCCGCGTCTCCCCGATCTCAGGCATTAACCAGCCATCCTTGGCCTTCGCGTGGTCCCGCTTTCGCGGGACACTTGAAGGCCTCGGGGCCTTCTGGGGGCCTGGGCCATCCATTACTGGAGGCCCGTTCCTTTGCCGAGACCAGTCGACGCGTGTGAATAACTATCGACACAAACGACCGTTATTGCGTAATGCGCTTAGACGCGCCGAAATAAACAAGCGAATAGAGCTTAACAACTCACCCCAGTCGAAAAACAACTGATTCGCGCCGGAATCAAACTAAATAACACTGTACACTATCACTACACAACTGTTGTCGCAATTTGTCGCTTTTTGAGAGCGAAAAAGCGCAAAAAATTGCAGTTTTCTGCAAAGAGCACGGGCATTTGCGACTGCTTCGCACGGATGCCGTCCGGGAATGAAAATCGCCAACGCGTGCGTTCTTCTTCTTCTTCTTTTTTTGGATTATGGCTCCAACGCAGTTTGCATTGATTTGGCCAATGTCACAGTAGGTGGTAAAATGTCAGGTGCATATAAGAGTATAAATGCGAAAAGAAAAATTTGGTCGGTGATCTTCCAAATCACTTTCTGAGATCCTGAGGACAACACAAAACATAGAGTGTTAGACTAACTACATTAGAGATAGATGTTATTTATTGTTAAAAACTTTGATAATATATGTACATGTCTACTATCAGCTACGGTAAGAAGAAAGTCCACATTGACCGGTCGGGGAAAATCTTTGAGTAATATACTGTAGAGGGGAGAAACTATTTTGGGACATTCGAAAAAAATGTGATGGACAGAGCCGTCAGCTAAGCCGCACTCACAGAGAGAATTATCGCGAATTCTTAATTTTGCAAGAAATACAGGAAAGCAACAGTGGCCAAGACGCAGGCGAATTATAGTTGATATAACTTTTTTGGGTAGTTTTCTATAGTTGAAGAACCAAGGTTTGGGACGTAATGTTGGTTGCAAACTACCGTAGTATCTGCCAACAGTCAGACGGGACTGTTGCCAGATACCATTCCAAGTCTCAAACATCTGGGGCCGCGCGAGAGAACGTAAATCGCGGGGAAAGCATTTATTATATTTGTTACTACCCGAACAGACAGCTTCCTTGGCGCAACAGTCGGCAATCTCATTTCCACCAATTCCACAGTGACCTGGGATCCAGGCAAGTACTATATCTAAACCAGACGAGTGACAACGAAAGAGGGCTTCCTTTATTTTTAGGGAGATGACAAAGTTATGTTTAGCATGCAAAGGTAATTTTGAGATATCCTGTAGGGAGCTTAAGGAATCAGTAAAAATGATAGATTTACTTATGTTATGGGATTCAATATAAAGGACGGCTTCTAGAATAGCGATTGATTCGCCAGTGAACACAGAACTAGGAGGAGGAATTTTGAAATTTAAAATAATTTTGTATTTGGGAATCCAAATAGCTGAACCAACAGGGCCATTTTGAGATAGCCGTGATGCATCGGTGAAAAACTGAAGGTGTTCTGGCCAACGATCCTGCGTAATTTTACAAAATAATTGATTAGCATCTGGAGAATTTTTGTGAATATCTAGATTTAGAATAACATTAGGTTTATAAATAAGGCTTTCAAAACTTGACTCAAAAACCGGATTTTTATAATTCTGGAAAATGCCAAGAGGGAGATCTACTAGTTTCTTATACGAATTTATAAGAAGTGGAAGATATTTGTGAGTCCAATAACTAGATGTGAACGATATTTGAAGGAGTTGATCTAAGATACCTAGAAGGGGATGATCTGAGAGCTCTATCACTTTATAAAAGAATCTGTCCGACAGAAGCTGCCTGCGAAGAGCAAGAGGAGGGTCTACACACTCAACCTGAAGGGCATTTATTGGAGAAGATTTCATTGCGCCTGTGATGATTCTGAGGCATTTGGCTTGTATGCGTTCCAGTTTCATGAGAGCGGATTTACTGCAGGGTTCCAATATGAAGCAGGCATAGTCAAAATGGCTGCGGATGATGGCATTATAAAGCAGCTTCTGACAATAGGGGTGAGATCCCCACCTAACACCTGACAGGGCTCGAATTACGTTAGTGTTTTTTTCTGTTTTTGCGCAAATATAATTGAGATGGGGGAGGCCTGAAAGTTTGGCATCGAGGAAGACACCTAGGAATTTAACAGAGTTAGCAATTTGGATTGGATGATTGTTAATGTGAATGTCTAGGGCAGGAATATCTCTTTTGCGGGAGAATATTACAGCCGAACTTTTTGAAGCAGAAAGTGACAAACCGTGCTCTGAAAGCCATGAGTTAAGATAAAAAAGAGCAGAATTGATACAGTTTGAAGCATCACTGAAAGAGTCAGAAGTGGCATATAGAGCAATGTCATCGGCATACTGAAGGGCTTTGCAAAAGCAGCTTACAGAAGATTCTAAATCAGCCGTATAAATGTTATAGAGGATCGGGCTGAGGACAGAGCCTTGGGGTAAACCTTTCCATACAAGACGCGGGGGGGGAGTCGATTCCCGAAACGCGGACGGAGATTGATCTCTCCATGAACATATTGGAAACAATGTTGACAATCCTCGGGGGGATACTCAGATTGTGTAGCTTCTGCCTGAGTATTTGAAGGTTGACGTTGTCGTATGCAGACGTTATGTCTAAAAAGACTCCTACGACATGTTCATTTCGGGAAAAAGCTAATCTGATGTCTGAGGTAATAAGGCTGAGACTGTCCATTGTACCTAAACCTCGTCTAAAACCAAACTGGCTGTTGGCTAATATGCCTTTGCTTTCTACGATCCACTCGAGTCGGTTTTTAATTAAATGCTCCATAATTTTAGCAAGGACTGAAGATAGGGCTATAGGTCTATAAGCATCAGGGTCTGAAGCATCCTTGGCAGGTTTTAATATTGGAACAATTATTTGCTTTTTCCAAGACTCTGGGATAGATCCGGAGAGAAAAATCTGATTCAGAAGGTTCAGTAGAAAATGCTTAGAAGATTCACAGGACTGAATTACAAAGGAATAAGTAATGCCGTCTACTCCAGGAGAAGAGTCTCGGAGATGATCTAGGGCAGCGCATAGTTCTCCAAAGGAAAATTTAGAATTCATGGGATTCAACTCATCTGAAGGGAAACAACTGATGGGGGGACAAGGTTCAAGGGGAACAAAAGGAGGAGCAAGCTTGTGCATGAAATTGGGAAGCCTGGAAGATGGATTATTGGAATTAATATTATCGTCACTTTGGGACTTTCTAAAGGCTTTTATTTTCTTCCATATCATAGAAGCTGGAGTCCTGGGAGAAAGGGTTTCGCAGAAGGCTTGCCAACCTTTTTTTTCTTTGAACGCAACAGTCTTTTAGAGGAAGCAGAGACTTTCTGAAATTCTAAGTAATTATCATATGTGAGGCTCCTGGTAAATTTAATCTCCGCTTCTTTGCGCTTTTTTACTATAGCGGAACATTCAGAATCCCACCAAGCAGGGGAGGGAATTTTATTTTTTACAGAGTTTTTTAAGGGGATTGATTGCTCAGCAGCAGATGTCAATGCAGATACATACTCATCATATAGGGAAGTAAAATTCAGAGAAGAAACATCAGGAAGAGAGTTTAATTTACTTTGTACCAAGGAAGAGAACTTATGCCAGTCAGCTAGTGCGAGTCTAAATCTCAAGAGAGGGATTGGAGTGACAGGAGGGGGTGAAGAATCAGGCAAGGAACAAAGAATAGGGAGATGGTCACTTCCATAACAGTTAGAAAGAACAGACCATGAAAGAGAGTAGGCTATGGAGGGAGAGGATAAAGTAAGGTCAGGGGCACTCGGATTTTGAAGGGGAGAGACTACGCGTAGGGGTTCCATCATTAATGATGCATAAGTTTAGATCATTTAAGATATCAAGAAATGCTGGAGCAATAGGATCACAGGAAGCTGAACCCCACAAAGTATGGCGGATATTTAGGTCTCCTAGAATGAGGAGAGGGACAGGAAGATGGCATAAGAGGGAGAAAAGTTCTTGTATGAGGAGAGCATTGGGGTAAGGGATGTAGACAGACACAAATGTTATATTAAGACAACGGACAGCTACAATATTAATATCTGGGGAGTGAGGGGGGAGGGTGAAACGGGAGAATGTAATATTTCTTCTAACAAGAATAGCACAACCAGCCCAACCATCCGATCTATCATCTCGGATACATGAAAACCCAGGCACTCGAAATAAAGAACCAGGGTTCAACCATGTTTCAGAGAGGGCAAAAAGGTAAGGATTAAACTGATTAATTAAAAAAGATACTTCATGTTTTTTATTATTAACACTACGACAGTTCCATTGAAGGACCTTCGCCATTTTGGATAGAAGAGTTTATAAGTGACGTAATAATTTTTTGAAGCATATCTATGACATTGTACGGTTGTATATCACCACATTTAGAAAATATATTAATTAAAGCTGTTGACAAAATTTGTACTAAATTATCATTAGCGGTAGAGATATTAGGGGAGTTATCGCCAAGAGCACAACCATTTGGTAAAGAGGAAGGTGGTGAGGAGACAATATTAGCATGGGCTAGATGATCATATGTTGTACCTAGCTCCTGTCTAGGTTTTCTATGTATATATGAAGAATTTGGTGCAGATTGAATAGTATTGGGAGAAGGTTCAGGGCACATAGGCGAGGGAACAGAATTAGGGGAGGGATAGGGTATGTAGGCAGATTTGTTTGGAACTGTTGAGGAAATGTCAGCATATGAAGTCCGAACAGGTTTAAATCTACGGGCTGCCTCAACATATCCAATATTTTCAGTGGACATTATGACTTTAATGTTTCTTTGGCGTGCATGTTCGGGGCATCTAGAGTCAGTGGCTGCATGGTTACCAGAACAAAACAAACAAGTAATTTTATCCTCAGGTACCTGACAAGTGGCATTTTCATGCGGGCCAGCACAGCGAGAACAGCGTGAGTTAGATCGGCATTTGTCACGGATGTGTCCGAAACGACAGCATTTTAGGCACTGTATAGTGGGAAGGGTATATGTTCCAACAGGTTGAGAGAGGTTGCAACAATAAACATGGCTTGGGAGGGATTGGCCTAAAAAGGTGAGAACTACAGTACCAGTGGGTTCCCAGCAGGTTGTATCTTCAACACGTTTTTTTTTATTTAGTCTTCTCGCTTTAATTACTATAGAAGACTCTGGACGGCACTTAGTCCATGAAACCAAGTCCTCCAAAGACCAATCTAGAGGGATTGAATGAATTACACCCATACGGGTAAGTTGGAAACGGGGAATTATTGCTGTAAGATTATTTAACTCTAGGAGAGGGTGGGATAAGAATGAGTTAGCTTCAGAGAATGTTTTAAAATAAATAGAAATTTTGTTTCTTCCTATGTTTTTTATTTCGTCAACCCCTGAGACTTTGCTGTTGTAAATAACTTGGGCTATTTTAAGGGCGCGCATATTGTTGGATGATTTGGGCAGGTCCACATCGGGACCCGTAACGTAAACAATAAAAGGGCCTGAGTCAGACTCAGAATACCTGAGATCCGAGTTTGCCTCAAATCCAGGTCTGGTGTATGTGTGTTGGATAGAGACTGAAGGGGGCAAAATTCTTTTCTCGGGGGTATTTGAAGGAGCCTCTAAAGAACGTTTAGCCCGTAATTTCTCCTTAGTTTGGCCAATAGCATGAGATTCGCCCACTTCCATTCCTAAAGAATGTCTCCCCCTATCAGGAGGGACTTTCTCTCCCACCGACTGCGACATTTATGAAGTAAAGTACTTACCACTAATAATAAACTTAAAAATAGCCAACACCAACAGATAAATGACAACACAAAGCCAGGAAAACAGAAAAACACGAAAGAAAACCAGGAGAAATTCGCCAAAACGTGATTCCGCGGGAATGTCACCTGTCACTTTTTCAACGCGTGCGTTAACCACGGCCTAAGTTTTGACAGTCGCGAGAGTGATATTGACAACATATCACTCTTGACAGTATGACAGTGACGTTTCAGTGAACCGTCTACATACAGTTCATATCAATAGTAGTTTGTGGTACAGTTGTTCAACAAACATAATCAGACATGATATTATAAGTAAACCAAAACAATGAGTGTGAAAAGCAATACAGTGAGTTTTTGCTGCGGATGTTTAAACACTGAAGCGAATTTTCGGAATATTGACAAGAAAACAGCAAACATATATAACATGTTATAAGTTACTTGTGAAATCAATGAGGTTCAAAAAACAATGTTTGGAAGCAAGAGAACTGTTCTTAAGCATGGTTCATGTAAGTACTTCTTAATTAAATGTGGTGTCAACCCTGACCTGTAATTTTACCATTAGACTAGCTACCTTTATATCCATGCAGGAACGGAGAAAGAATACAATTCCTAAGCCAGGTGGCCTGTCGTAAGAAGCGACAAAACATTATAAGGGTATTTGCCTATCTTGATGGCTACCACCCTGATCTAGAATATGCTGCCATAACAATCTTGAGTTGTATTCCGGCATTCGAGGCCAGGTTATACTATAGTAACTACTTTCCATCAGGTGGGCCATCTGCTCGTCGGCTGCGAGTGAAAGAGAGTGACGATGGTAACAAAATATAGTTATAATGGTAAAATTACTGATAAAAATAATATTAATGTAGTATTTTTTTTACTGGTAAAACCGCTAGAAATAACAGTAATTTTCATAAGATATCTAATTTGTACCATCATCTGAAATTAGCATAAATAAGGATATCACATTTTTACTGATATTTCAAGCCCTGTTTTGTACTACATGGCTGCACTCTGAAGATGTGTAGCAGAAACTGTTCTTATTTCGTATTTAACCCGTACATTCAACAAAACTTATTCAATAAAATTCTGTTACCATAAACCGTTTAATTGACCTTAAAGTGAGAGCAACACCGAAAAGAAAACTTCCTATGTGGTGGAACATTTACAAGCCAATACATGGCGCTGTACAATAATTAAGGTCACAAACAATTCCCGAAATGTAAAAAGAATATATACAAATTTCCAACGATAATAGACAGCCTTAGGCCTTGATATGGAGGAGCATTCCATTATTTGGGGAACAAATGTCTAGCCATGCCGCCTCCGCCAGGTCCCGGTCGAAGGGGAAGGCCCAAGAAATGTTGGCTTGACGTTGTGAAGGATGACATGCGTACCAATGGTCTCAAAACGGGGGATGCTGAAGACCGCGCGAAGTGGAGTAGAAAAAGTAGGAAAGCGGACCCTGGGCGTCGGAGTGAACGCTCCGAACGCAACCGGGAATTAACGCTGGGATGATGATGATGATGATGATGATGATGATGACGGAAGAGCATTCCATCTCGCTCCTCCACTACTACTACTAAACGGAACACTTCTTTCACTGATGACCCTGACATGACATATGTTTCAGTTTAACCAGATCAATTTTTCTTTACCAGTTTCCAAGTATAAGTGGCCACTGTGCCGGAATATCCTCCTTCATGGCTCATCTCATACCCGGATAGCCGTTTCGACCTATGACCAACTATATATTTCACTATTTTCATAGAGTTTCGGGAAATGAGGTTTCTGTACACGATATTCATTCCAAAATTTTTCAGGTGACAGAAGGATCGCTAAACACCTTATACAAGTTAAATTTCAAACCAAATCTTACACAAACCCAAGTTACAATTCTAAATATAGAGGGATCTCCACCATGTCTTAAAACTGATGATAATCCATTTATTCCTGAAGTAAAACAGATAAAAGTTGAACTTAAAGAAGAGATAGTAGAAAATGAATCAGTGCTTGAAGAACAATTTAATTCGATGCAAGGAAATGGTTTTGATCTTGAAAATTATGTAGTAGGTGATTCAAATGTTGCAGAAAATGCTAAAGTAGTCATTGAAGTGGATGCAACAGAAAATGTTTCATTTCCTACATGTATGAAATTACATGAAGACTTTGACATCAAAGAAGGTAATCATAGTATGAACAAATTCAATTTATAATAAAACTACATTTTAACGGTTTTAAGCATCACATTTTTTTTTGTTTTTCCGACGTTGTGACCATGTAGCTGGAGAGCTTCAGCATATCAAGCGAGTTCTACAACTCAATCAGCTGAAAACTCCAAACCAACGTCACAAAGGCCCCAAACCACCTTCAGTTTACCGATGACCTGCTACCCTACCCTACATCAAGGGGGTCACAGACAGAATTGGCCACATCCTCAGGCGAGCTTCAATCAAAACATATTTCAAGCCGCAGAAAAAGATTACCCAATTTCTGAGACCTGTGAAATGCAATATCCCACTCCAGGATGCAGGTGTCTACAAGCTCGATTGTGAGTGTGGATTGTCATACATTGGGCAAACAAAGAGGAGCATAAAAACACAGGTCAAAGAACACATTGCTGACATGAAACACACAAGGTCTATGAAGTCTGCGATCAGTGAACACACGCTGGAGAAACCCAACCACTACATCAGATTCGATAACCCACAAATCCTCGCGAAAGAGAATCGTTTCATACTTGGAATGATGCGTGAGGCTATTGAAATCAGAAAACACCCAAAATTCAATAAAGAAGATGGTTGCAAATACCACCTGTTTAGGATCAAAAGTATTAAGACCCAAACCCAGCAAAAACCAGCTGCCAGACCTCAAGACACTGTAAGCTGTTTCTGCGTGCAACGGAACACAAATCAACTTGACTGATAATTTCTTTTATTTTTCCTTCCACCCATTTTAGTATTATATAAAATTATTAGAGCTAGGCATGTGTGCCGAAGAGTTTCTTGCGCCGCTTCTTCTCTTCAAGCCATAACATGTTGCGAAGCGGTAGTAAATTAGATTAAGCTCCCATAGAGTAAATAATAACCATAAACAAAATTAAAACTAAATAATTAAAATCAACAAGTTGGCGGTAGGCTAAATAAAACTTTAACAATACTCGTTGACACTTGACATCTTTGCCTTCCGTGATCATGGCCACTGAAAAGTGGCCGAAACGTCGGAAAAACAAAAATTTTTAAACTATGATTTCAATTCCTGCTTCATTCCCTTACATTTCGCATAAAACCTCCCTAACTCCGGTTAATTTTGATGGAGGACATAAAAATCATAGAACCTTTTTTAAGTAATATTTTAAGTTCCACAAATTTGTAGATGAGTAGATCTTTTTTTCTAACTCTTACCGTTTTCGTGTAATTGCAAAGAGAAACTTTAAAAACCACCTTTTGCCAGGTGGTAGGGCATTTGCCCGACTGGATGGCTACCACTCCTGGTCTAGAGCATGCCGCCATAACAACTTTAAGTTGTGTTCCGGCATTAGTGACTACTGACTATGCACTATTTAGATGTGCCGATCGTATAGCGAATGTTGAGATTTCAAAAATGTGGTTGTTAACAATGTATAAATGGAAAGGTATTACCTTTGTTTCTGGAACTTACTGCGATATAAATTACGTACACGTACGCGTTACTCGAACCCACGTGGCGGTCACGGGGGAGTTGTCTTCGGAAAAAAAAATTAACACTTAAATTAACTCGGGGTCACCACTATGCACTATTAAATGATTGCGTGTTCTAGTAAACCAAGATTATTTATTCACTCATACATGTGCATTATATTATTACAATGAGTAACGCGTCGCGGGTGTGAATGATGGTAGATAACTGCCACTCTGTGCGCGTCGCATGCCATTCGATGCAATTCCCTGAGTAGGCAGTGTCCCCACAGTGACCAGGTTCCAGACTCCCTTAAGAGAGCAGCAGCGCATTTGTAGCACCTTTGGTGTTGCTAATGTCCATAGGCGATGGTAACTGATTTTCATTCAGTGGGCATTATACAGTACCTATTTAATATTTTTATAATAAATATTTTCACGGTATATATTATCTAATGTCAAATTTAATTTAAAATTGGTCATCAAGCAATTTTTTAACGTCGTAATAGCATTTTTCGGATAATGTATATATATATATATATATATATATATATATATATATATATATATATATATATATTTATATACATATATATATATATATATATATATATATATATATATATATATATATATATATATATATATATGTACGAGCGGTATAGCGTATAGATTCTGCGACTGTACACTCGTGGAATGTCAACGGTATAGATATAGACAGTGCCAATACACGCTGCATCATATTTTTGCTGTTTTGAATATTTGTAAACAATATACTTAGTCTGGCCATAAATACTGTTACAATTATAAAGAAACAAAATATTACATTTGAATTTGATGAATGATTGTTCATTGTGTTTTCTCATTTTGGCGCCAATACATTGTACAACATTTTGCGATATTAAAATGGAGTGGGGCGATAAAGAGAACCGAATCGCTGTGATTGCATTACACAAAGTAGGTATGGAGCCAAATGCAATTTTTAAAATTCTTCATACGATTGGTATTAGTCAAATGTTTGTGTACCGGGCTATTAATAGGTACAATGAGACCTCCTCTGTTTGTGACAGAAAAAGATCTGGCCGTCCACGTAGTGTTCGTACGAAAAAGGTGGTCAACGCAGTAAGGGAAAGAATTCAAATATATATATATATATATATATATATATATATATATATATATATATATATATATATTTATATACATATATATATATATATATATATATATATATATATATATATATATATGTACGAGCGGTATAGCGTATAGATTCTGCGACTGTACACTCGTGGAATGTCAACGGTATAGATATAGACAGTGCCAATACACGCTGCATCATATTTTTGCTGTTTTGAATATTTGTAAACAATATACTTAGTCTGGCCATAAATACTGTTACAATTATAAAGAAACAAAATATTACATTTGAATTTGATGAATGATTGTTCATTGTGTTTTCTCATTTTGGCGCCAATACATTGTACAACATTTTGCGATATTAAAATGGAGTGGGGCGATAAAGAGAACCGAATCGCTGTGATTGCATTACACAAAGTAGGTATGGAGCCAAATGCAATTTTTAAAATTCTTCATACGATTGGTATTAGTCAAATGTTTGTGTACCGGGCTATTAATAGGTACAATGAGACCTCCTCTGTTTGTGACAGAAAAAGATCTGGCCGTCCACGTAGTGTTCGTACGAAAAAGGTGGTCAACGCAGTAAGGGAAAGAATTCAAAGAAATCCTGTCCGAAAGCAAAAGATTTTATCTCGGGAGATGAATATATCACCTACCTATTTGTGCTCAAAGCTCTAAGGAAGCTTCTCTATTAGGCGACAGAGTACAACGTGGGCATTATCCGGCTTCTGTGATGGTTTGGTGGGGTGTTAGCTATGAAGGAGTGACTGAGCCATATTTTTGTGAAAAAGGTATTAAAACATCGCCAGAAGTGTATCAAGATACTATTCTTTAGAAGGTAGTTAAGCCCCTTAATAACACCATGTTAAATAACCAAGAATGATCCTTCCAGGAAGACTCGGCGCCGGGTCATAAAGCTCGGTCCACGCTGTCTTGGTTGGAAACGAACGTTTCAGACTTCATCCGAGCTGAAGACTGGCCGTCGTCTAGTCCCGATCTTAATCCGCTGGATTATGATTTATGATTACTTTTAGAGAGTACGGCTTGCTCTAAACGCCATGATAATTTGGAGTCCCTAAAACAATCTATACGATTGGCAGTGAAGAATTTTCCCATGGAAGGAGTGCGTGCTTCTATTGATAACTGGCCTCAACGTCTAAAAGACTGTATTGCAGCCAATGGAGACCACTTCGAATAAGCTTTTTATATTTTAAATTGTTTTATATTTATGTATTAAACTAACACACTGTAAAACTTATAAATGTTATTGGCAATAGAAAAAAAAAATTCTTTATTACAATATTTATGGCAAGACTAGGTATAGTGTTTATGATTATTATAAAAATCTAACCAACAAGCACCTTTCTCTCTCGTACGTATTTAAACGTTCAATATTTATTTACAAATCATTATTTTAGCGCTATTCAAATGGAAGTCGTTGCAGATGGATCAGCAAAACATGCAACAACAGTCGCAACGAAATATGCAGTCAACACAAACACGACCATATTCAAATGCTGAACGCCAAAGAAGATACAGAGAGAAAAGAAAAGCCGATAAAATGAATGCATGTACTACATTCAGTCAATCTAGCGACGTTCAGCCACAGCAAGAACAACCACAACATGATGTTCAAATGAATAAACGTCAACCACAGTCTAATGCTGAACGCCAAAGAAAATATAGAAAATTATTACGTGAAAGACAACAACAACAAATGGAATGTATTAATGCAATTACAGTGCTGAGTAATACACCACATATATCTAGTATCCATCAAATGCAAAAGTAATAATTTTATATTATCTACATAATTAAATGCATTTTTAACCTAACTGTTTATATATCCTCCTAACGCCCAGGTTTTGCAACGCTTTCGAGAACTAAACGCCCAAAGTACTTAAAAAGGTTTCAATGGCGATAACCCAAGATTTTGTACTTTAAAAATTGTACCTTACAATAATCTTACATGTATGATTTTTTTTCTTGTATCAGGAGAACTAGGAGAAGGAAGTAAAAGAACAAAAAAAGGTTACTTTTTGGCAGACCTTTGGGGTTAAAAGCACTAGACTTAAACAACAAACACTTACAACATAATTTTTTTCCAACTACCTTCAAAAAATCAAAAATGAAATTAAACTTTAAAACAAATTTAATAACCTGAATAAACAAAAAATCCATTAAAATTAGTAAAACATTTATTTTATTACTATTTATTTAAACCATTCGGAACAATCATGATAGTTCTTATTAACCCAAAGGTCTATTAAAAGGTCTTAAATTTAGAATTAAAATAATTTTCACTACATCTCAGATCCATATAAAGTTTTGATGTAAACAGCAAATATAGTATATAAGCAACTATTTTTGATAAGCATTTCAACACAAATCTTAAAGAGTTCATGAATACATTAAGATTTATTTTCACAGTCGACGATCTTGTTCGATGTTAAGTGAAGAAAGACAA
Organism: Dendrolimus kikuchii; assembly: GCA_019925095.2. NCBI lineage: Eukaryota > Metazoa > Arthropoda > Insecta > Lepidoptera > Lasiocampidae > Dendrolimus > Dendrolimus kikuchii. Next base: position 1,431,829 of record JAHHIN020000031.1, read on the forward strand.
ATTTATTTTATTTTTGTTGGCATTGTTGCTTGGTTATACACAAACAAAAACCTCGACCATACGTTCGGAGACATCACTTTATAAAAAGGTGGTAATTTGGAATTAATAGCAATGGTAAAGTTGGGGTACTTAGAATAGTACCCTGAGCATTCATTTGACGAAATTGGATTTGGTGCTGAGCTTTATTCATTATTTCATTAAAGTACATTTATAAGGATCGTGGGCGCCAGGAGGAAATCCTTTTCAATTTTAGTGTCGACCAAACACCACATACATCTAGTATCGATCAACTGCAAAAGTGATAATTTTATATTATCCACATAATTAAATGCGTGTTTTAACCGAACTATTAATATATCTTTTGTGATTTATGTTACAATTTTAGTGTCGACCAAGCTGAACTTGCACGAAAACGACATTTAAACAAACAACGGCAGAGCAGGTTTAGAGCAAGGCAAAGATTTGAATCGCCTAGTACATCTTCGCATCAAGCACAGGCAGAAAGGTTTATTTTGTAATTATAATAATAATATAAACAATAATAATTTATGTGAAATAACATTTTTTTTTTGTGAAACTGTGCAGTTGGGAAACCACCGCTCAAATACATCCCTAATATGGCAATAGCAATATGGAAGTAAATAATTTGATCATTTGTGATATAATTTTAAACACATTTACGCAATTTTCTGTTGAGTGAGTGGCTTTGGTCTATCATTGTCCAATGAATTATCGATAGTGGTGAGAGTCGAGAAGAAATCGTCACTTGTGTAGGTTTGTAGAAACGTTCAACTCAGAAAGACGTCTTTGGTTCATGCACAACAACTTTGCTTTAAAGATCATCACATGATCAAATGTATAGTTTACGATTCTATAAAGGACATACAGACAAACATTCATTTTTATACATAGTCTAGCCATAAATACTGTTACAATTAAAAAGAATCAAAATATTACATTTGAATTTGGAATCTGTCATTTTTATATGATTGTTCATTGTGTTTTCTCGCGATAAAGAGAACCGAATCGCTGTGATTGCATTACACAAAGTAGGTATGGAGCCAAATGCAATTTTTAAAACTCTCCATACGCTTGGTATTAGTCAAATGTTTGTGTACCGGGCTATTAATAGGTACAATGAGACCTCCTCTGTTTGGGACAGAAAAAGAACTGGCCGTCCACGTAGTGTTCGTACGAAAAAGGTGGTCAAAGCAGTAAGGGAAAAAAATGGAAAAAATCCTGTCCGAAAGCAAAAGATCTTATCTCGGGAGATGAAGATATCACCTAGAACCTTGTCGCGTATTTTAAAAGATGACTTAGGACTAGCAGCCTATAAGAGACGCACTAGTCATTTGTTAACTCATAATTTAAAAAAGAATAGGGTGGTAAAATCGAAACAACTACTGAAGCGGTACGCAAAGGGAGGCCACAGAAAAATTTTGTTTATGGATGAGAAAATTCTTACAATTGAGCAACATTTTAACAAACAAAATGACCGTATTTATACTCAAAGCTCTAAGGAAGTTTCTCAATTAGTCGACAGAGTGCAACGTGGGCATTATCCGTCTTCAGTGATGGTTTGGTGGGGTGTTAGCTATGAAGGAGTGACTGAGCCATATTTTTGTGACAAAGGTATCAAAACATCGGCACAAGTGTATCAAGATACCATACTTGAGGAGGTAGTTAAGCCCCTTAACAACACTATGTTCAATAACCAAGAATGGTCCTTCCAGCAAGACTCGGCGCCGGGTCATAAAGCTGGGTCCACGCAGCCTTGGTTGGAAACGAATGTTTCGAACTTCATCAGAGCTGAAGACTGGCCGTCGTCTAGTCCCGATCTTAATCCTCTGGATTATAATTTATGGTCAGTTTTAGAGAGTACGGCTTGCTCTAAACGCCATGATAATTTGGAGTCCCTAAAACAATCCATACGATTGGCAGTGAAGAATTTCCTCATGGAAAGAGTGCGTGCTTCTATTGATAACTGGCGTCAACGTTTAAAGGACTGTATTGCAGCCAATGGAGACCACTTCGAATAAGCTGTTTATATTTTAATTTTTTTATATTTATGTATTAAACTAACATACTGTAAAACTTATAAATGTTATTTGCTTGTTACAATATTTATGGCAAGACTAGGTATATAAAGATAGGGAGGCCCGGAATTTAAGTTATTGTATGTTGGCGGGCAAGATACTATGGCTTCAACTTCAAATTCCCGAGGGGACCAAACAGCAGTAGTAAAGATATATAATAAGATATATCCTCTTCGTTTGTATTAGACAATACGGATCCAGATGAAATTATTACAGCTATTCAATCGTTACGCTCAAATGCTGCCACCGGTTGGGATGGTATTTCTCCCATAATTTTAAAAAGATATGCCTCAGCTTTGGCACCTTCTTTAAGCCATATCTTCAATCTCTGTATTCAAACTTCGGTATTTCCCTCTGCTTTTAAAAAGGCTATTATACATCCTATTTTCAAGGGTGGAGACAGGAATTTACCTAATAATTACCGACCAATAGCTGTACTCACAGCTTTGTCCAAAGTATTTGAGCGACTGCTAAACAAGAAGATTACATATTATCTTGAACATTTTAACTTATTATCAACACGTCAATTTGGATTTCGTAGAAATAAATCAACGAGTGATGCAGTATTAGAACTGACTAATCACATAGTTCAAAATTTAAACCAGAAGAAAAAGGTTTTAACTATATTTCTTGATCTAGCTAAAGCTTTTGATACTATACCTGTTTCTACTCTTCTACTCAAACTTGAAAAGGTCGGTGTCAGAGGAGATCAACTGGATCTTTTCCGAAGCTATCTTACAAACCGCACCCAAATCGTTAAGATTGACGAATTCACTAGCCATGAGCTCCCTGTAGAATATGGCGTCCCACAAGGTAGTATTTTAGGTCCTACCCTGTTTCTTGTCTTTATCAATGATTGTCAATCGATTATAATTTACTGTATATCCTGTTGGGGTGGAGCCTCTAAAACGTACATGAAACCTCTAGAAATAGCTCACAGGGCTATTCTAAAAGTGGCTACTTTTCGTCCAATTTTGTTTCCAACTACCGAACTATATGAAGTTTGTAATGTTTTGAACGTACGCCAGTTATTTATTCTTCATACAGTCCTATTGCAACACCAACAAACACCTTTTAAAATTATTTACAAGCGTCGCAAAGACATAATTTGTGTATTACCCAACATAAACTTCTCATTCGTTAAAAAGTTCTATTTTTATCTTGGTCCTGCACTTTACAATCGAATTAATGCTAAATGTCCAATCTATGATCTAATTTATGCAAAATGCAAAAAATCACTACGAATATTTCTCCAAAACAGAAGTTATGACGACACAGAAAAATTAATAGAATAATACTATCACAAATAATATAATATAATGTACCATACACACAACACACCACATAATATAAAAAAACCAACACATGCATAATATAAACACCAACTACTATCACATCACTTACCTACATATATAACATAAAACATGGATTTTAACATTATGACTAGCCGTCCCCCCTATAGTATCATCCTATTGGAGTCCAGTATGCTGTTTCTCCTTAACACAGGTTATTTTATAACCTAGCTAGGAAGACAGCGCTACTTTCAACAACTCGGGCAATACAAAGAACATATTAAAAAATTGTTATTGTCGATTTAAATAGCTATTTATAATCATGATATAGTCAACATAATTTAGTTATTTATGTTTATGTGTATGCTGTAATGTTTAGTTTATTAAGTATTATTGTAACTGCAAGTATAATTTGTAACATTTTTCAGTTTTATATTTAAACAAGTAGATACATTATTTTTTTTTAAAGTTGCCAACCCTAATAATGTACATTATAGACTCATGGTCGGTTTCTATATCATACTATTCATTCACTTGCCGCACCATCGATTGACGTTACTTGTATAGAGGTCATGTCAAATTTTAACCGATAGTAGGGCAAATGAACGGTCGTTAGATACAGGTACAGGGCATATAAGAATTCATCACAACAATCTGTCCATTGCCAATGCAGTGAACGAGGAACAAAATATATCCAAAGAAAACAACATATTACTAATTTTATGTCAATACATAAATTTCATGGTTTGTGATTGGACAGAGGACTTACTCCAGAACAAAGGACAACAGAATAACATCTCCAAAACCCGTCATTTTGGATAGTATTAAGGGAGGATAGAATAAATTTGATTTTAAAATATAGTAAACTCAGTTGTTCTTACTTCCAGGCACAACAGCGAAAAAACCCACATTAGGCGAAGTACCGCAAAATGCGAAGCGAATTAAGCTCGACGAAACCACCATGGATATAAATCCTAATGCTGATTTGAAAAGTTTGCTAAAAACTAACTGCAAAGTGTCAAATATAAGTTTTTCCAAAAATGTATCTGCAGACTCCGATGTTGATATTTCTAAGAGCAAGCAAATGATAGAATCAACAGCTAACTGCTATGAAGTAAATAAGCTATCACCAAGAGTAAATATTATGCAAACAGATAAGGTTCAAACCAAAAATGTGATTGTACAAAACTATAAGACGCTTAATTCTAAACTTTGTTATGGTAATGCTGAGAATGAAACCCTCAAGCCATGTTTCCCAAATAGTGTTGATACGGTTGCTCAAAGTACTTTGTTAGATAGAAATCATGAAAGAAATAAAAGGAAAATATCTAATAAACAGGTATTAGTAAATAAGTTTACATGTTACAAACAGTCCGAGGAGAAACCGTACATATTATTATGTGATCTATGTGATTATTAATAAGTCATATAAAGTATAAACACATTAAAAAAAAGAATTTCTCATGTCATCTGTGTCAGTACAATGTGTCACAAAAAGCAACTTAAATGCACACATACGTACACACACTGGTGAGAAACCGTATGAATGTGATTTATGTGATAATAGATTTACACAAGACTATCAACTAAAACAACATATAATGTATAAACACACAAAATAAAAAAGTTTTCTTGTCACATGTGTGAATACAAATGTGTCACAAAAAGCATCTTAGATGTACATCTTCGTAAACACACTGGAGAAAAGCCATACACATGTGATTTATGTGATTATAAATGCTCAGTGAGACTTAGTTTAACTGAGCATATAAGCAGTAAACACTTGAAGGAAAAGAATTTCTCATGTCATCTGTGTCAGTACAAATGTGTCACAAAAAGCAGCTTAAATGTACACATACGTAAACACACTGGTGAGAAACCGTATGGATGTGATTTATGTGACAGTAGATTTTTACAACACAGTAAACTAAAACGACATATAATGTCGCGTCCGATTATAAGCCTCGGCGAAAGGCTCTCGTGCGACGACCGCGTAACGTCCTCACGGACAGGGTCGACGTTATCACAAAACGGCTGGCCCGTATCAGCCCGCCCGCGGTTAGGACGGCAGGCTGGCAGGCACGGACAGACAGACACAGACGGCGGCGTCTCAGGCGCCGCCAATCAAGATCTCTCCACGTCCCTGCGAGGGACGCTAGGAGACATAGCCCCCCCACAGGATAGACTAGGCGTGTTGCTGGGAAGTTTCTTTCGCCGTTTCTTCTCTCCCAGCCATAACACGTTGCGAAACGGCAGTAAGATAGCGTAGGCCGCCGCAAACCACCGATCCCGGCCCGCCGGAATCCTTCCCCTCGGGCTTTATATTACCCGTCGCCCGTTCTCAATTAGTGCTTTGTGTCGCCCTATGGTGGCCATCATTAAATTCATCCCCCTCTCATGGCAACAGTTCAGCCGAGGTAAAACTCCTTAGGGAGCTCCCTCGAGCAAGTTGCCCCCCCGGGCTCGAGCGCCTTCGCTTCGCGAAGGCACTCGCCCCAAAAACCCCGGTAAAGTTGTAAGGTCTTCGGACCAACAACATAAAGTCAAGTCCAATAAAAAAAAAAAAAAGACATATAATGTATAAACACAGTAAGGAAAAGAACTTTTCATGTCATATATGTAAGTACAAATGTGTCGCAAAATACTCTTTAATTGTACACCTTGAAACACACTGGGGAGATAGCATATACACGTGATATGAATGATTGTAGATTTTCAGAAAAAGATGGTTTAAAAAGCCATATAAAATATGAACATACAAAGGATTAGAACCTTATATGTGTCAGTACCATTGTGTAATAAGTAGTTGTTGTATTCGCCACAACGGCAGGCAAAGGAATCTTTAGTCCATACAGCCAATTCTGATGTTTAAGCACTGAAGTAGGAAACCTATGGAAATAAAACGTCAATAAAAAATGCGTGCCACTGTGACGTCATCTGGCCACTAAACATGGCGGTTTTAGTGCTGTCCAGAAGATTTTAATGTTATTAGGTTTTATCGATAAACGTCCTTGGCTCATTTTATTTTAAATATTGAGTATTAATTATTTGTAGAATTTATACTTTAATAGGAAGTAAGTATATTGTTATGTGTAAAGATACTTTGATTTAGACGTGTGAAATCTAAGACAAGTTCGTGTTTCAAATTTATCAAGTAAACGGTATGACGATTTTTAAAAGTTGCTACACTGATTTGATAAAGTTGTTGTTTGACAACTCAGTGACCACAAAACATAAACATATGGCGTAGTACAGTGCCATCTGCCCATCTCTAGCATGGTAAATTTTATCGTCGTTTCGTATGTTGCCGTCTCGCTCGCACTTGCGTATATGCCGGAAAGGGATGGAAGCTTTATGTCGGCAATAAAACGTTAGCATGCTAGCTAGCTATGCTGTTTTGGATATCAAAATAAGTGTACGTGTTTTTCCTATGAGAAACACGTACTCTTATTTTGATATCCAAAACAGATTAATTAGATTGTAATAGAGAGGTAAGTAGTCTAAACTACTTACCTCTCTATTACAATCTATTTTAATTGTGTTGCTGACTCTAAAGTCCGTAACACATTTTTTTTTTTTGAGGCGAGGGAAAATGCTTAACCGATTTACGCACAAACTGGGTCGTTGCCAGGGGAACGACACGCGTCGGTCGGGGGCGATAACACTGCAGCAATAGTATGCTCTTGGCAGCGCTCCGTCCGCGATCGACGTCACAGAATAGTGTGGAAGACTCCGAGCGTTGCTGCACGGGCGAGCAACCCCAATACCCACTAAAAACCCCCTCCTCCCTGACGACCCTGCGCTTTGAATGTGTTGGAAAGGCTGAGATTTAGAACATAGTTACGCCCAGCCGATCCAGCGCAATAAAGTGCCTGGAGTGTGCCCTGGGAGAACACACCCCACTTCGTTGTGCGGGGGTAGAAGGTCCTTTGCTCTTCCTAGCAAGCTAAAGGCCCTCCGCGGTAAACGGAACCTAACTCAGGGAGGGAAGTAATGCGCGTACCTGCCTCTCCGGGTGCCAGCTGAAGGCCGGCGACCTCGAGAAGACGCATTGGCACGCGCTGCAGGACTTCTCTCCCTGTCTCGTTCTGCGGCCTCCTTGAGTGACATTACTGTCTCGCAAAAAGTAACCGCAGCCCCCCAATTGTCGCTGCTCTGCAGCATGGCCTTGACCAAGTCGCAGAGCGAGTCGACTGGACCTACGTGCGTCTCAAGTTCGAAACGCTGCGGCGCCCATGCGGCGCACTCGACAAGCGTGTGTAACGCCGTGTCGGGCGCGCCGCACTGGCGGCAGTCCGGGGAAGGCAAGCAGCCCACAATGCGACACAGATACTTATCGAAACATCCGTGTCCGGTAAGTATCTGTGTCGTCCTGAAGGTCAGGGTGCCGCTGGTGCCGTTGACCCATTCCGTCAGCTGTGGCCTGATTGCATCCACCGTGTAGCCGCCATAGGCCGCAGGGTTGTCGAGCTCTTGAGACCAGACGGCGATCATGGAGGCGGTTTCCCGCTTCCTGATCGCCTCGATTTCGACCTGACAGAAGGTCAGGCCTCTAGCTAGGGCATCCTGCCGGGTGCGGCGCACCACTGTCAGGACGTCCGCCTGGAGATGCCAGGGCGGATCGCCTGCCAGGAGGGTGGCCGCCGTCCGCGACACTGTGCGATACCCCCGTATGGTCCTCACGGCCAGAACCCGCTGCGCCCGTTGCAGCAGGGTTCTGTTGTGGCGGTGAAGTGCATTGGACCAGGCGGGTGCACCGTACAGTGCTATACTCCTCAGGATGTCAGAGTAAAGTTTCCGCGTCGCACCTCCCGGGCCCCCTACGTTGGGAAGCAGCCTCGAGAGTGCGCCCGCGGATTTGACGAGTTTGGGAACTAGCTGCTCAAAGTGCGCTTTGAACAGCCATTTCCCATCGAGAACTAGCCCCAGAATCAGCCCTACCCCGGGTAGGACCGGAACCCGAAGGATCCAGTCATAACCTACGTTCCAAAGAATCGGCCCGAGGACCGACCCCTGTGGAACGCCGCACGCGACGCGTCGACGACCTACCTCGGGATTGCCGGACTCACCGCCCTCCCAAAGGATATGTCGATCCTGCAGGTACGCGCCCAACAGCCTCGTGAGGTACGGGGGGACTCCATGCGCGCGGAGCCCCTCCCTGATCGTCTCATGAGGGAGGCTGTTAAAGGCGTTCGCTATATCTAGCGACACCGCAAGAACGACATCCTTCGCTTGGACGGCTTCGTCCGTTGACGTTCGCAGCGTCTCGAAGGCGTCCATCGTGGAGCGCCTCCGCCGAAACCCGAACTGCGTTTCTGAAAGCCCCGGCTCCACAGTGTCGAGATGCTTCACGAGCCGCTCCGCCAAGATCTTTTCGAAGACCTTAGCGACCTCGTTCAGCAGCACTATGGGCCTGAAGGCGGACGGATCGTTGGGAGGCCGACCTCCCTTGGGAATCAGGCACAAACGACCCTCCTTCCATTGCGACGGGAGCCGACCTGCGCGAATACAGGCTTCGAACAGTTCCCGCAGCTGGCCGCGTAGATGTTTAGCGGCCAGGAAGAGGAGTCGACCTGGAACCCCGTCGGGTCCCGGTGCCGTCTTCCTGCCCCGGAGCCGGTCCAGGGCAACGTCTAGTTCCCCCTCGGAGATGGAGTGAGGCTCCTCGTCCGTGGGAGTGTCGGGAACGGGTGGACCCATACTGGGGGGAGTGAAGTTTCCCGGATCCGGGAAGAGCCCGTCGATAACCGACCGGAGCACCTCGGGTTCGAGCGTTTCCGTGACCGTGGATGTGCAAGGCCGCAACGTGTTGCGAGCCCCACGGTACGGACGCCCCCAAGGGTCCCGATCGAGCGTCTCGAGGAGCTCGGCCCGAGCCCGGGCTTTCGCTTGCAGTATTGCAATCGAAAGGGCCTTTCTGGCCTCCCTAAACTCTCCCACGAGTCCATTTTCCGCGACGTAGTCCGGAGGACGGCGCGCCCTGCAGCGTTTGAGCCTGTGGCTGATGATGCGAACTGCCTTTCGCATCTCGCCCAGCTCCTCGGTCCACCAGTGGACCTGCTTGCACGGAGGCTGCCGCTTGGAGACGCGAGGCATCGCCGCGTCGCAAACCCTCGTCAGGGTCTTGCGCATGTGCTCTGCCTGCGACTCCAGGTTCTCGAATTCGACTGGGTAGGCCCAGCTTTCCGTGAGTGCCCACTCCTCAGCCTGCTCCGGATCGAGCTTGGTAAGGGCCCAACGCGGGAAGAGAGGGGGGCGATGAACAGGGCTCGGACCGGAGGAGGGGGTAAGCTCAAATCTGATGTACCGATGATCAGAGAGCGACTCCACCTCCTCCAGCACCCTCCATCCGACAACTCTGCGGGCGGCCGCATGAGTGGCGAATGACAGGTCGATGACCGATCCACCCCGCGCGCGCACGCAGGTCTGGACCGATCCCTGGTTCAATATGGTCAGGCCGGATTGAAGAGCCCATTCCTCAACCGTCCGGCCCCTAGGTTCCGTGAACGTATTTCCCCAGGAACAGTGTTTTGCGTTAAAGTCGCCCATCACGAAGATCGCTTTAGGCGACAATCTGTCTATGGCAGCCCTGATGGCGTCCAAGTGAAGCTCGAACTCCGCCAGGGGGCGGCTGCGCGAAAAGTAAACGCCTATGACGACGATACTCCCGCTCTCCGCCACCGCATAGCCCTTTCCTCTTTCAAGACATGTAAGCGGTGTGCCAGAACCGGCTCTGGCCACCACCGCTACCACGTCGTCGAGGTCGCCCACCCAATTGCCGCAAGGCGGCACGTAATAAGGTTCGCTTATTACGGCCAAGTTCGCTTGCCACTCCGCCATCGCCTGCAGGCACAAATCCTGAGCGGTGGGGGAGTGGTTTACGTTCGCCTGAAATAGTATTGTTACGGGCGTACTAGGCATTGGAGGTGTCCATTGCGCGTACTCCCGTAACACCCGTGCGTTGTTTCGTCCTCGGATGGACGAATTTGCCCTTCACGTAGGGAGGCTGGCAGAACCTCGCCAACGTGGGGTGGGCAGCGTTGAGTCCCCCCGCCGCACACGCCGCGCAGTGGGGGTTCCGGGCCGTGCAGTCCGGCATCTTGTGTCCGCTCTTACCGCAGCGGAGACACAAGTTAGTCCGGTCCGGGCACGTGTCCGGACAGGTCTGGGCGCCATGGCCGACGTTGTAACACCGGTAACAACGTATCGGTCTGGCTTCCAGTGCCTCTACCCTCGCCGAGGTGAAGCCTACCACGAGGTAGCCCATCTCGACGATGACTTTGGCAGCAGCGACGGGGCACATCACGTACGATGCGCCCAAACCGCCCGGTCCTGCACCGATGTGCTTCGTGCGCACGTCGTCGGGCCGGCAGTTGCCGGCGCGCGCGATCGCGTCACGCAGCCCATCGACCGTGACCGATTCGTCCAGCCCAGAGACGTAAAGCTCCCCACGCTTTACGGGGCGGACGACCTCGGCCATCCCTGCAAGGGCTCCGCGCAGAGCCTCGGCGACGCGGTCCGCCTTGGCCGCGCTCTCGGGTCCCGGCTGGAACTCGAGAAGGCGCGCGTCCCTGACGGTCCGCACCACCTTCAGCCCCTCGCGGAGGCCCATGGCCGCGATGTCCACCACCGTCGAGGCCTTCGCGAAGACCTCGCGATAACCGACACCCTTCGCGGCCGCTGCCGGCAGCAGTTTGATGATAACTGCGGCCGACTTCGGCTCACGGAATACTACCGCAGGCTTCGCAGCCTGTTTCCGTTGTTGCTGCCCCCGCCCCGTCGGCAGGGGAGCAGCTTGCGCCTGGGGGGGGGCGCGGCCCCCTCCGCCCCCCCCCCCCTTCCCCTTTTCCCGCTTGCCGCCCGCCGCCCCCCCCCCCCCCCCGGGGGGGGGGGGGGGGGCCACGGGCGCCGGCGGCGGCGCGACGTGCGCGATGCGAGCGCGGACGGCGGGCGCCGCGACTACCGATGTCGCGGCCGCAGGCGCCGTCCGTTGCCTAGGGGCCGGCCTAGGAGCCGACACCACAGGCACGGGTGCCGTGGCGGGGGCCGTTAATGCAACGGCGGCATCGCGTGCCGCTCTCCGCTGCATTTTCAGCCTCCACTTCACCCCCCCTCTATTCGTCTTTTTTTTAGGGGGGGGGGGCGGTGACGGTGGGGAGTCCGTCACCCCGACAGCCAGGGTCGCCACCACCTCCATCGGAACCGGGGTACTTACTTCCCCCGCATTCCGCCGGACGGCGGCGGCAGCCGTGGCCGCTTTCGGCCTAACGGCCACTTTTGGTGCCGGTTTGATTGCCGGCGCCTTGCCTCGGTCGGCCGCTAGCGGTGGACAGAGGGTCGGCGCGGCATTCAGCCGGTCCTCGATTCCGGCGAACCGGGCATCGAGTATGGGGGCGACAACGTCGATCACGGCCCGCACAAACGCGTCGTGATCGATGCCGCCGGGCCCCGTTGGAGCGGGTGTCGGCGCCACCCCGTTGGCGGCCGCCGGAGCTCGCTCCGTTCCGACGACGGGAGCCGGTGTCGGCCCTGCTACCGCAGCACGGGCCGGACGCGATTTTTTAACCGCAGCGGGTGCGGCGGGCGGTTCCGGTACCGCCGCCGCCTCCGCCGTGGCGGCTTGGGCCTTTCGCTTGACGGGTACGGGGGTCGGCGCCGCCATTACAGCAGGCGCCGGCTCCGCAACCGAAGCGGAGGCCTTTAGGGCCTTACGCATGTCTTCAAACTCCCTGCGATAGGAGCGGTTTTCCTCCCGCAGCGAGCTTAACTCCATGCGTAGCCTGGCGTTCTCGTTACCGAGCTTCCAGGCCTCGGATTCCGGATTTCGCGTGACCAGTGTGTCGACGATGTCCGACACCCTGGACGCGGCCTCCTTCAGCCGGCGCACGTAAACCCCCTTCAAATTGCCCGACGTTTGGGCAATTTGAATTATCTCGGCGACCTGGGCGCACGCCGCTAGGCGGAGCTCCCCAGGGCCGAGAGCCGATATATTCCCGACGAGGGCGGCGCACTGGCTAGCCGCGGCCACTTCGGCGGCGGTTGCCTTGCGCGCCTTGCGCCCCTTTTCACCCCCCTCGGTGCGGAGGTAGGCCTCTGCACCCGCGAGAATGCTAGTAGTCGCCGCGGGTGCGCCCCCCGTGGGGCGCAGAGGCGAGCGCGCGCGCGCTGGGGAAGAAGCACCCGACGTGCCGTCCCAATCGGCGCCGCTGCTTTGGGACCGGTCCCAGAAGCGCGACCTCGATCCGGGAACGAGCATCGGGGCACACGAAATCGGCACCGTTGTCGTTGAAGACGTTGACGGCGCCGCCGAACCCGATGCCGAAGACGATGAGGCTGTGAACGAACATGACGACGTCGTCGTGCCCGCCGCCGCTGCCGCTGAAGACGAGGACGTGGACACCGCCGCAGCTGAAGACGCAGGCGCCGACATCGCAACAGCGGCTCCCATCCCATTAGGGAAGGAAGACGAGGGGGTCGCCGCTGCCGCGCCTACGAGGTCCCTATTCACAACCCCGGCCGAGGGCGCGAGTGAGGCTCGCGCGACAACCGGTGTCGTGGGACGGCTGCTCTCGACGTTGCAGCCCGAAAGGTTGCAAGTCGATGTCATAGGCACAGGTGAAGCCCGTGCGCTATACGACACCGTCGTCGTAGGGCACCCATCCCCTGCCGTCGCTAAACCGGCCGCCGTGTATACCGGACTACAGGCAGGCGCTTCAGGACGGGAATAACTATGATCGCGAATCGCAACGTAGAGCGCGTGCTCCAGCGAGTCTGGGACGCTGCCGGACGGTGGGATGTGATCATGCTCTACGTAGGCGCCGCTCCCTTGCACGAGTGAGGCTCGCGCAGAGGTAGGTGGCGCCATGTAGGCATATTGAACTATGGTGCTTGCAGCGCTCACGGCCAGGCAAACGGCCGAGTTCGCTGCAAGCAGTACGTTCCTATCTATCTCCGGGTGCGCTGCGCTCCTGCGCGCGGCACGCCCGGATGGGGCCCTAGGCGCCATGGGAACCGGAGGCGGTCCCATCGCGCCGCACCTATCCTCATGCGTGGCGGCGGTGAGGTCTACCACCGCCGACGCATCCCCTACCGAGCCGGGCATATCGGCAGCCGTGAAAACGGCACTATCCGCATGCCCGTGACGCGGCCCGGCAACCGACCTGCTGCGACGGGCCGATGAAGAATACGCCTTTTTCACCCGCGTCTCCCCGATCTCAGGCATTAACCAGCCATCCTTGGCCTTCGTGTAGTCCCGCTTTCGCGGGACACTCGAAGGCCTCGGGGCCTTCTGGGGGCCTGGGCCATCCATTACTGGGGGCCCGTTCCTTTGCCGAGACCAGTCGACGCGTGTGAATAACTATCGACACAAACGACCGTTATTGCGTAATGCGCTTAGGCGCGCCGAAATAAACAAGCGAATAGAGCTTAACAACTCGCCCCAGTCGAAAAACAACTGATTTGCGCCGGAATCAAACTAAATAACACTGTACACTATCACTACACAACTGTTGTAGGAAAAAGGAAGAAAAAACAGGGACTAACCTGAATTCACTATATAGGTCGCTGGACTTTTATCTTGAGTACACTTATTTTTTATTTTTCTTAACACGTTTCTTTAAAAAGTTTTCAAGAGAAATTTCTTATTTTTAACGTTTTACACGATGTCACGACACGTTCCAAGAGGTTAGTTTTTGCGGGGAGATGCGAGGCGACAGTGAGCGGAAACGGAATGAAAAGGATGGGACCGGGAATGAGTGAATGCGTCAGAGTAAAATGAGCAGTTTATAGTGTTCGCTATTGGTTAACAGATGGCGTTAACAACTCCCCCGGCCTAGAGGTTTTCCCTCTAGAAATGTTGAGTGAGTGAGCAAGAAAGTGAGTCAGTGAGTGAGTGAGCGAGCGAGTGAGTGAGTGAGTGAGTGAGTAAGTGAGTGAGTGAGTGAGTAAGTGAGTGAGTGAGTGAGTAAATGGGTGAGTGAGTGAGTAAGTGAGCGAGTGAGTGAGTGAGTAAGTGAGCGAGTGAGTTAATAAACAAAAATAAAACGAAAGTGCTAGTAAATTAAAAATAAAGAGAGCAATAGAAAGTAAATTTATTGATATGGTAAAGGGCAAACCCGAACTACAGGCCGAATGTAAGTACCAGACTTGGTTCGTACTTTTATCGTTCTGACTACATTGTCTTTCCCTGGATATACATTCTCTACAATGCCCAACGGCCAACAAAGCGGATGTGTACCTGAATCTTTCAAAAGTACAATATTACCTATTTCTATAGGATTAGAAGGCGTATTCCATTTCTGCCGTTGTTGCAGAGAAGTTAAATATTCTTGGCTCCAACGTTGCCAGAATGAGTGAGTGAGTTTTGTGAGTAATTGATAGCGAGTTAAGCGGTTATCAGGTATTTGTAATAAATCTTCAGCGGGTAAATATTTTATTGGAGTTACGTTAAGAAAGTGATTAGGGGTTAAAGCTGATATGTCTGAAGGATCTGAACTTAAAATGCATAGAGGTCTGCTATTAAGCAATCCTTCTATTTGAACAATAACAGTAGTGAATTCCTCATAAGTTAAGATCTGAGTACCAATAATTTTAAATAAATGAGTTTTAACACAGCGAACATTTATCTCGCTGAGACCGTTAAAATGAGGTCCATATGGCGGGCTATGTTTAAATTGAATTCGAGATTCTGCTAACTGTTGACCTATGTAATTATTATGAGTGTGGGGCGCTTATAACCCACGGTTAATGTGGTTCGAATTATATGGACTGTATAGCGGAGATATGACCTAGATCCTTGCACTATAAAAGCAGAAGCTCCACCAACCTTGAGATCAGCCCTCTCCTGGCTTGGTTCAGGTTGCACTCGGGAACAGCGCACAGCACTATAGTTTCACTTCAGAGCTATCACTTGTACACAGTTTAGGTCCAAATAAAGTTATTGGCACGGCCAGAAAGTACAATTGTTTAAATTTTAAGAACAGATGAGCGCACGGCGCGATGTCATTGAACGTTGACAGACAATAGAATCTCAAAAATGGCTGCCCTTACCCTGCTGTGCATTGGCCGTCGCCTCACACAGAAAGAGGGTAGACAGCAAAATTGATGGAGCGATGTTCTACCTACTTTATACTAGGCAAGGACCGAACAATGAGCTTTGGACTGTATTAATGCATATATTTCGTCTAATTTGTTTTTGGCGCCAATGAAATTAGTGCCTCTATCACTATATATCATGGAAACTGGTCCTCTTCTAGAGATAAACCTTTTAAAGGCGTCAAGAAATAAATCAGAACTTAAATCTGAGACTAGTTCTAAATGAACAGCCTTCGTGGATAAACATACAAAAAGATTAATGTATGCCTTTTGACTTTTAACACCTCGGCGGCGAGCATGCGTTATGAAAAATGGTCCTATATAATCTACAGCTGTGAAAACAAAAGCTTTTGCTTGAGATACTCTAAATTCGGGAAGGTCGCCCATGAGTGGTGTTTGAGACTTGGGATTTAATCGAAAACATAAATTACATTTGTGAACTCTTTGACGAACTAAATTTCTAGCTGCAATAATCCAGAATTTTTGTCTGAGTAACGCGAGCAATAATGAGGGTCCAGTATGGAGATTATTAATATGATAATGATCGACTATAAGTTGCGTTATGCGCTCTTTAGCGGGGAGAATAATAGGGTATTTTTGACCATAGTCTAATCGAGAATTACTTAAACGTCCACCAACTCTTATTATGTCATTATCTAAAAAAGGGTGGAGTTTAATCAGAGCTTTAGAGCAAAGTTTACTATTTTTAAGTGAAACTATATCTTGAAAATAGTGCTTATTTTGGACATAGCGAATTATATAAAGTTCTCCGAAATCGAGATCTGAAACGGTAATTAAATCTTTAGAGTGTAAAAGTTTACAAAATCGAAGAATATATACCATAATGCGAAGTAACTTTGACCATCTAGAAACGCGATCAGCAAGAGTTTGAATGGGATGTAAAGTATCAGATGTAACTTTACTTACTGTTAATGTGACGGGTTTGGCTTCAAAAAATTGATTATGTGTGTTTACTTGGAAGTGTTGTGTTCACGCCACGCGTAACGAACGATGATTCCCCGAAAAAGTAATTTACCCCGCACTTCCGCGTCTCAACGATCAGTCTGAATCGATCCGTCGTAAAGACATTCACGCATCGCGCGCGCATTTGAGATATCCACCCAATTGCAATACTAATCGGGTTCCAAGAGCTTGGTGATAAGTGGCAAGTGAATCTAGTTGTGAAGCGGGAGATATATAACAAGAGAACACGCACTGCTGCTCCTGTATCGCAGACGCTCCGGTTACTCAGCTCATATTATTACGGGCGCCGAAACGCGGTTTCCAGCGTCGCACAAAGCAAACATATACCGATTCGGCTTCTAGAGACTGGAGGCGACCAAGTTTATCAACAATTCCTGACGATACTGGAATTTCTACAATTGAATCAACAAAGCAAACATATACCGATTCGACTTCTAGAGGCTGGAGGCGACCAAGTTTATCAACAATTCCTGACGATACTGGAATTTCTACAATTGAATCAACAAAGCAAACATATACCGATACAACTTCTAGAGGCTTGAGGCGACCAAGTTTATCAACAATTTCTGACGATACTGGAATTTCTACAATTGAATCAACAAAACAAACATATACCGATTCGACTTCTAGAGGCTTCAGACGACCAACAATTTCTGATGATATTGGAATTTCTACAATTGAATCAACAAAACCAACATATCACATTTCGGTACCTACACTGGAAAAATTTACCAAAAGGTCAATACTCAGTACCATCGCTCGTTTATACGATCCTAGTGGATGGATCAGCCCAGTTATTTTCCGCGCAAAACTGCTCATTCAGCACCTATGGACTCTAAAGTTAGACTGGGATGAATCGGCTCCCAATGATGTCACATTTCAATTTCAGCACATTTTTGAAGACTTACCTCTACTCTCTGCTCTTCGACTCCCCAGAACAATTTGCACCAGCAAAGATTCCACCTACACCCTACACGGTTTTGCCGATGCATCCGAATCCGGATATGCAGCCGCAGTCTATCTTCATGAAACGAATATCACGGGTCAGGTACACGTCAGACTACTTGTTTCTAAATCCAAGGTAGCCCCCATTAAAACCCGACAGACTATACCAAAGCGCCTGGTCTAAAACCAAGAAAAATGGTAGCTCACATCGCGGTTCCTGATCTAGACACGGATTTACTCACGAGATTCAGCTCCTTAGACACACTTGTAGGCGTAACCGCATGTATTAAACGTTTTGCACACAATTGCTTGGTATCTTCTCACTCTCGCATCGTTGGTCCCATTACCGTAGACGAACGTAAGAAAGCGCTCTTACACTGGGTACGCTCAGTCCAACAAAATATGTTCGCTGAAGACATCCACCGACTGCAAACTAACAAATTATGTACAGTGCGAATACAACGCCTCTCGCCCTTTCTCAAGGATGGTCTTCTTAGAGTAGGAGGGCGCTTGTCCAACTCAGCCCTTAGATATGACACACAACATCCCCTCATCTTACCCAGTTCAAGCCCCCTTGTGGACCTAATTATAGATCATTTCCACACTATACACTGCCACCCGGGCGCAGATACACTACACGCACTACTCCGTCAACAATACTGGATTTTATCTGGAAGGCGAGTCATTCGTCACCGTGTCTTTAAATGTGTACGCTGTTTTAGGCATCGAGCTCAGCCGAATCCCCCTTTTATGGCCGACCTACCGGCTGATCGAGTCAGCCCACAACCGGTGTTTAGTCAAGTGTCCACGGATTTTGCCGGACCATTCCTAATTAAATCAAGTACTCTACGCAATGCCAAACTTCTCAAAGGCTACTTTTGTGTTTTCGTTTGTCTCGCCACCAAGGCAGTGCACTTAGAGGCTGTCTCGGAACTTTCTACGGACGCCTTTTTTGCGGCACTGCAAAGGTTCGTTAGTCGGCGCGGAATCCCTACCCTAATTCGCTCTGATTGCGGTACAAACTATGTCGGCGCAAGAAATCAGCTCATAGAAGTACAAAACTTCTTAAAGGCCAATGATGATAGAATTACGCACAAGCTAGCCACACAGCAGATCACATGGTTGCTCAATCCGCCCTCAGCTCCTTCTTTTGGCGGTCTGCACGAGGCAGCCGTGAAATCTACTAAGCAATTACTCTATCGCGTATTAGGTGAGCAGCATCTGACCTTTGAAGAATTTTCTACACTCTTAGCCCGTATTGAGGCCGTTCTCAACTCTCGACCACTCTGCCCTCTGTCTTCAGACCCTACAGACTTCGAAGTCCTAACCGCTGGTCATTTCCTTATAGGTCGCCCACTTACCGCATTACCCGAACATTCCCATGAATCCTCTCCTCCATCAACCCTACGACGTTTTCGCTTAGTGCAAGCGTTGGCTCAGCGATTTTGGACCTTGTGGTCGAAATCCTACCTGCACACTCTCCAATCCCGATCTAAATGGACTACGGAAACCAGTCGACCCAAGATTGGTGAGCTGGTACTCATAAAGGAGGATAATCTTCCCAGACTCCAGTGGAAGATGGGAAGAATAAAGAAGATTCTGCCCGGAAAGGATGACGTCGTCCGAGTCGTAGAACTCAGCACCAAGGATGGCAGCTTAACGAGACCAGTCACAAAGATTGCTCGTCTTCCCCCCGACGACAACAGCACTTAGTCAGCACTATAAATGGGAGCCGTCACCTTTTCCCCGGGCCCCAGGATGTTCACGCCACCGCGTAACGAACGATGATTCCCCGAAAAAGTAATTTACCCCGCACTTCCGCGTCTCAACGATCAGTCTGAATCGATCCGTCGTAAAGACATTAAACCAGAGATCACGAGTTAATAGTTCTTTAGAAGTTATAGGACGAGAAATGATATCTGCAGGATTTTCCTGGCCATTGATATGGAACCAGTGTTTAGCGTGGAGTTTTGAGTTAATATCAGTAATTCTATTTGCGACAAAAGTATGGAATTTATAAGCGGGCGAATGAATCCAAGTGAGAGCCACTGTGGAATCTGAGAAAGCGTAAATATTGGTTATTTTGCAGCGTTTAATAAATACGTCATATACAGAGTTGAGAAGATTTGCTAACAAAAGTGCAGCGCAGAGTTCGAGGCGAGCGATTGACATTTTCTTAAGCGGGGAAACTCTAGACTTCGAAGTAAGCAAATAAACTGAACCATCATGGTCGAGCTTATCACAAACACGAATATAAACGACAGCACCGTAACAGTGTTCGCTTGCATCTGCGAAGCCTACTAGAGTGATTTGAGATGAAGAGTATATTCCTACGTGACGAGGTATTTTCATATGTTCGAGATATGAGAATTCGTTAATAAATTGTTTAAATTTTTGAGAAAGCGGTTTAGGTACTGGGGTATCCCAGTCGAGACCTAACTTCCAACATTCTTGAACAAGTAATTTCATGAATGTCGTTACAGGTCCTATCAGACCTAGGGGGTCAAATAGACGAGCGGTGACCGAGAGTATGGAGCGCTTCGTATATTCACGAGTATCCGAGTTAATTTTAAAAATAAAAATATCTGATTTAGGATGCCATTGCATTCCTATAATTTTAGTATTATCCGTTGAGTCAAAATTAATAAGTTGAGGGTTCTTTTGAGAAGAGGGAATTTTATTTAAGAAATTTTCTTCATTAGATATCCATTTAATTAAATTAAAACCACCTGATTTAAACATGTTTACCATTTGTCGGTAAGTGGATTCAGATTTTTCTAAGCCATCTACAGAGTTAATATAGTCATCCATATACATGTTGTTTTTCGCGTTATAGGCGGCGAGCGGGTATTTGTCAATGTTATCATCCGCGAGCTGATGAATTACTCTCATAGCGAGATACGGTGAGCTTGAGATGCCAAATGAAACACGGGAAAATTCGTAAGTATCTATTTCCATTGTGGAATTAAATCTATAAAGAAAGCAAGAAGTTGATAAGCGTGATGCGATGGTGTGAGTTTTAATTTGGAAGTAATGTTTTTCAATGTCTGCGCACAAAGCGATTGAAAACATTCTTAAATTGAGTAATAGATTAAAAATATGAGCTTGTAAGTTGGGGCCGATATAAAGCAAATCATTTAAAGATTTTTTATAGGTAGTTTGACAACTAGCATTTAAAACGATGCACGTCTGAGAAGTCTGTTTATCAGGCCTATACACAGCTCTGTGCGGTATATAGTAACAATTAGAATTATGAGAGGGATTTTGAACTTTATTTAAATATCCATTATCTATGTATGATTGAAGAGTGTTATTATAATCTTCGCGAAGCTGCGTATTGGAATCTAACTTCTTTTCTAGTTGAAAAAGTCGACGCTTTGCGTTAGAGTATGAGTCACCGAGATTAGACGGATCTTCCTTAAAGGGTAAATGCACAATATATCTACCTGTTTCGTCGCGGGAGTGCGTAGTTTGAAATATGCGTTCGCAAGCCTCGTCGTCGGGACTTACGTGATTTTTATTGGGGACGTTATCAATCTCCCAGAAGCGTTGCGTGAGCGTTTCAAGCGATGGCTCTCCTGTTGTACAGCAGAAGACCTCAGGAAATGAGTCGCGTGGAGGATATTGGCTGCAGTCTGCTTTACCCATCGCGATGTAACCTAACGTGGATTGGATAGCCACAACCGATGAATGCGGCGATATGACTTTATCACACCCAAGCATGAAGGGAAACAGTTCGTTGCCTATCAAACAATCGACTGCTGCGGGCGTATCAAAGCGATCATCTGCCATAGGTAAATAGCGTAAATGCGAAAGTTGCGAAGTATCAATGCGCGTATTTGGTAAGCGGTCCGTAATTGTTTCTATTACCCTAGCGTTAATAGTGTAAGAACAACGAGAATCAAAGCGAGAGAAAATTTTAAAAGTAGTAAAGCCAAGACAAGTGGTTAGCGATTCGCTTATACCTTTTATAGCCGAAGGCGCGAGAGTTATATTTAAATTTAATCGTTCACAACAATTTTTCGTAATAAAATTGCTCATGGAACCCGTATCTAGAAAAACTCGAATTGTTTGAGGTTTAAAATTATTATAAACGTAAACTAATGCAGTAGGTAACAATACGGTATTATTTTGCGATTTATTTTGAGGAAAAGTAGTAGTTGATAAAGCTAAGTCGTTCATATTATCGCGCTCTAGCGGAGTGGAAGCAAGTTGAGCTGAGTGCTGTTGATCGGCATTTGCAACAATGTTATGCGGCACACTAGCGAAGTGCGTGGATGCTTGCGGGGTGAGATGGTGCGCGGCGGGCGAGCCAGAAGTAAGCTCGGAGGAAGGCGCGGGCGCGCGGTAGGCTTGCGGGCGGTGAGGCGAGGAGAGAAGCGCGGGCGTGTGGTATCGGTGAGGCGGCGGGGGCGCGCACGGGGCCGCGGTGCGGGGTTGATTCATAGTGGTTGAAGCGTTATTGTTTCTATGGTTAAGTGAGTTATACGACTGCGAGGTACAGGGTTCATTAATGGGCTGAGATAATGTATTGTCAAAATGTAGTAAAGTATGATGCTTACGTTGACACTGTGAGCATCTGTTTAGAGATTTGCATATATTAATATTATGAAAGCCTAGGCAATTTTTACAGAAACCATATTTATTAACTAGATTGTTTCTAGTATAAGGGTTTTGATTGAGAAAATGTTCACATTTATAAAGAGGATGAGAATTTTGAATATTACAAATAACACAATAGCGCAGGTTACCACTATTTTGACTATTATTTGTGTTAATTACAAAAGCATGAGTGCGAGAAGACTTATTATTCAAAGATAAATTAGTTTTAGAAATATGACTTGAAGATGGAGTGCGAAGCGTTTGAATTTTAATTTGTTCTTTTAAAAACTTAGTTAAATTTTCAAAAGATGGAAAAATAATATTCTTATGAGATTGTTCAAATTGTGTTACAATTTCTTTGTCTAATTTGCTGAGGGCTATGTGAGTAATAATAAAATCAGATAAATTGTCCACTTTTAAACGCCTAAGTGCAGCTTCAGCTGTGCAAAAATGATCAATAAATGATTCAAGAGATTTAAATTGTTTACTTTGTATCATGGTATCCAAATACATTGATGCTTGGATCCTAGTATCCTGATATCTTTCAATAAGAGATTCCCAAAGAATAGTATAATTATCATCGGTGGGAGTTAATCCTGCACAGACTGTTAGCGCTTTGCCTGAAAGACATCCTATCAAGTATTGAACTTTTTCAGCGTTTGAAAGATGCTTGTTATTATGTATTAGGCTTTTAAAGTTTTCATAAAATGTTTGCCAATTTAAAGGGTTGCCATCAAATGATGCAAGGTGAAGAGGAGGTAACTTTCTGCTCAAGAAATCAGCTTGTTGTCCGTTAAACATTTCTGTTCTTTCTTGTTGTAACAAGTTAGCGGTTTCTTTAATGCAACAATACAACTGATCAAATGCTTGAAAAGGCATGTAGTTTGGTTTTGAGTGTGGATTACATGCTAACTGGGCTGCAATGAGTGAATCTAATGTGTCAATAAAGTCAGAACGCGTTTTATCAATTGAGTTTATACGAGAAAGAAACTGTGCTTTGGAGTCTGGGTCTGTTTTAAGGCCTAAATCATAGACTTGTTGTATGATCGCAAACAAGCTATCTTTTTTCGCTTCTAGTAATAAAACTTTCGTATCAATTGGAGTTTCAAAGTGTTCGGTTGATTTTGCTTTTGCCATTTTAATGAGTTAAATGAGTAATATATAAAAAAAATTGAAATATAAGTGTGATAGGTTATGCGTGAAATGATCTGTACGGGTGCAGATTTGAGATGGAATTTTTTTTAAAATATATTATTAATTATAATGAAAATATAGTGTAATGTGCGTAAATGCGTTGAAGTATCAAAATAAATGAGCGTTTGTGTGTGATGCGCGTGAGTAAAGCGTTGCGGTACAATATGGCGTCGTGAACACCGCGTGGCGAGGCGATTGAAATAGTGTGAAATATGAGTAAATATAATAAAAATGTAATAGTGAGTAGTGTGAAACGTGAGTATATTATGCGGATCGTGGGACCAAAAAAGGGGTTGTAGGAAAAAGGAAGAAAAAACAGGGACTAACCTGAATTCACTATATAGGTCGCTGGACTTTTATCTTGAGTACACTTATTTTTTTATTTTTCTTAACACGTTTCTTTAAAAAGTTTTCAAGAGAAATTTCTTATTTTTAACGTTTTACACGATGTCACGACACGTTCCAAGAGGTTAGTTTTTGCGGGGAGATGCGAGGCGACAGTGAGCGGAAACGGAATGAAAAGGATGGGACCGGGAATGAGTGAATGCGTCAGAGTAAAATGAGCAGTTTATAGTGTTCGCTATTGGTTAACAGATGGCGTTAACAACTGTTGTCGCAATTTGTCGCTTTTTGAGAGCGAAAAAGCGTAAAAAATTGCAGTTTTCCGCAAAGAGCACGGGCATTTGCGACTGCTTCGCACGGATGCCGACCGGGAATGTGTATTATAGGCTACAACTAACGCCATTCAACGGAGTTCTTGTGAAAACTCAAAAGGCCACATTTGACTATACAGTTCACATTTCTCACAAAACACATAATTACTACTCAAAAACTATCAATATCCTACAACTATTGTTCAATTTAGAGTAATTTTACACATTTTTAGAAAATAAAACTGCACAGCACAACATTCCTTTCAGTTCCCGCCAAAAACTCTCCCATTGTGTAATAATAACTGGAACACTTGAAACAAAGGGCCATGTATCCTGCGCTGAATCAATAAGATTCTGAGTGAAATGTTAGATCTGCCTTTCACTAAATTTAAAATTAAATTAAAAAGCATCTTGCTAAAAACGGGATGCTACACTATTAAAGAATACTTAAATGACAAAAATTCATTTACATAGCACCTCGCTCCAACCTCATACTAAATTTTGTATAACGTTTTTATTTTTTTCTTTTATTTTTTAATCTTGCCATGCTTGTAAGGAATTTGTGGAGGCATATTGCAGCATAACATTTTAGCACGTCATGTCATTATTATAACTATAATATTATTTTTCTTTCCTTTTATTGTCTTGGTCTTGTTGAGTATGCATTGTTTGCTACAACTCCATTAATTCTTCAAAAAGTGATTCTGTAACATACTTCTGTACAAAACTTATAAAAAAAAAAAAGAATTTGAGATATAAATAGAATATGAAATATAAAGAAAAACAATATTTAGCTAGACGTGTTGCTGGGGAGTTTCTTGCCGCTTCTTCTCCTTTACAGCATCAACACGTTGCGAAGCGGTGTACATAGAATGGGAAGTAAAAATTAAATTTTAACTTACATGTATGACCTTCAAAAAGTGTTCTCCAGTGGACCTTATTTTGAATAAAAACTTTTGAATTTGAATTTGATGAAAGGTAGCCGGGCGGTTGACAAAGAATAGACAACAGAAGCGTCATTTACTACTTTTTTATGTTTAAGGCTTGGCAACTAGGCCTTTAAGACAGGCGCCGTTGTATTGAAGCTACGATCGACGTCATCCAATGGAGTTCTTGTGAAAACTCGAAAGGCCACATTCGGCTATATAGTTCACATTTCTCGCAAAAACACGTAATTACTACTCAAAAACTATCAATATCCTACAACTATTGTTCATTTTAGAGTAATTTTACACATTTTTAGAAAATAAAATTGCACAGCACAACGTCCCCTTTCAGTTCCCGCCAAAAACTCTCATTTACTACTATTACTGTTGTTGAGTGCATACACAATAATAATTATGAAGTAAAGATATGTTTGCTGGGCAGTTCGTTGCGCCGCTTCTTCTCCTTTAACAGTAACTAGAATTGCTTTGGAAGAAGTAGTAGACTCATGATTTTTAATGACTGTAAGATTCCCTTTTGAAATAAATTCATTCATTTTCACATAAAATTGATTGATTTACATCATATTTTTATTTAGTCATTATTAGTTATTATGAAGTACTATTTCCTTTTTTTTTATTGCAGGAGTTCAGCAGACAGGCAGAGGGCCCACTTGATGGAAAGCGGTTACCATCGCCTATGGACATTAGCAACACCAAAGGTGCTACAAATGCGCTGCTGCTCTCTTAAAGGAGACTGGAACCTGGTCACTAATGCCGGAACACAACACAAGGTTGTTATGGCGGCATACTCTAGACCAGGGGTGGTCGCCATCCAGTCGAGCAAATACCCTATCACCTGGCTGTGGGTGGTTTAGTCGCGTCTTACGACAGGCCGCCAGGCCGCAAGAAATTGTATTATTTCTCCGTTCCTGCACGGATAGCAAAAAAAAAAAAAAAAAGTTGAAATTAATTATATACTCCAGCTCTTTAAAAATATTTATAACAATTGTATTTTAAACTAAAATCCACTGAAGACTTCTTCAGAATGCAACGAACAAATATATGTATGTTGGTTGCGCCGAGGAACACCTCCTTGTACATTCTTCCTCCCCATCCTCGCCATCAAGAAAAGAATAAACTTTTAAACGAAGAATGCGCAGAACATGAAAACATTAAGTGTTGTCACTGCTGTCACCGCAATAAAATATATATAAAAAATTACGTATTAAAGATTGTTGGAACATTAAATAAAGATATAAACTGTTATAACCACATTTAATTGTCAAAGCATAATCCTAGTGAGTGTGTGAACCCCCGGGGGACGAGTGCAGTGTGGCGGCGGACTGGTGGCGAGGTAAGTCCTTCCTTGCTTCTTCCTCCACGTCCCTTTGCCTTTTCCCGGCCATCGCATCGCGCCCGCATATGTTATGTAACCATGTTTCTTCACTGGGATTTTTTTAGACGAGTTAAATGCATTTTTCTCTTTTTTACAATATCTCGGTTAATATATTTAAAATAATTTGATTAGATAGTAATGAATATTATAATGGCCGTATAACATTAGAAAAAAAAAGAACAGAAAGCGCATTTATAAACGCCTTGGGGTACCTATAAAGGGAGTGTACTAGCAGAAGGTGATGTCAGGAGCCTTAAGAACAGAAGAGCGTGCATGACAAGAACTATGAATGTCAAAGAAGCAAGTGAGGTGTGTAAGAATAAGCCTGAATGGCGCTCTGTTGTTCGTGCCTACCCCGCAAGGGAACTGGCGTGAAGTTATGTATGTATGTATAAAATAGTGATTGAGGGACACAGAATACATGTATGTACCGCAGTGTTATGTGACATCGGCGTATTGTGTGGTGTCTTCTCTATTGAAACATAAATGTTTTACTAAGGCTGATGTGCCCCAACTTTTAACCGATAGTTAAAATAATTGCTAAAAATGTATGCATAAACATTGATTACTTTATTTTAACCTGCATAAGAGTAATTTAAACAAACACCTTCATATTTATAATAGGGAGAAGCCTTATAATGCGAAATTTGCGATTTCAAATGTTCACAATAATTTATTTATTAATTTCAAGCCCTATTAATATCAAACGAATTAATAAGATAATATTCATACCTGGTCGCTCAGTCTGAAAGAAATCTGCCAAGTGTGTTTAATCCGTGTGAGAGCGAATAAAAAAGAGAATAAAATTTCCTGCGGCCTGGCGCCCGTCTAAATGGCTACCACTCCTAGTCTAGAGTATGCCGCCATAAAAACTTTGAGTTGTGTTCCGGCACCAGTGGCCAGGTTCCAGTCTACCTTTAGAGAGCAGCAGCGCATTTGTAGCACGTGGTTCCTTTGCCTGTCTGCGCGGAATGACAAAAGAGATATTTAGTCAAAATGTATGCATGTGAATATGTTGGGAATGTGTGGTATGGTTGTCGGGTATCCGTTGAGTGATGTACGGGGAATAAAAGATATCGTCATATAGTACATTTTAATACACACACAGTGACACAGTCTATATGTTATTTAGAAATCAGAAGGATTTTTGTTTAGGTGAGGGCAAGCGGCAAACGCGAAAACTGAATTTGTATACGACCACGAATTTCATGTGCCCGCGTCGAAGGCGTGTACCGAACTGTCGTTCGGTTTTTGATAAATGGTGTTTTCGCGCCGAGAGAATCGGCGGGAACGTTGTGAGCCTGCGCTGTCATATAACGGCGCGCTTATTATTTATTTAGGTTTTTGGCTTGGCAGCTAGGCCTTTAAGCCAGATCTTAGTTTACAATATAGTTTCTTCATTTTCTTAAACCTATGTGTAGCACAGCTGAACTTTAGGTTATCAGCTGGTGCCATTCAACGGAGTTCTTGTGACAACTCAAAAGGCCACATTTAACTACAGGTTACTATACGTTTGTTTGTATTTGTTTCCTTTGCATGCACAAAAATATAAATACAACGGGTAGTATAGTTCGCGTCGGTACGACGGATGTTTGACACATTTTACTTTTATTTTGTTAAATGAATGAATGGAGCGCCTTAATGGCACTATGTTGTTCGTGCCTACCCTACAAGGGAACTGGCGTGAAGTTATGTATGTATGTATGTATATATGTAATTTTGTAAAAAGAATATGCCTAAACCACCAGACCAGATACCATATAGCGTAATACAAAAATTGGAAGTAAGGAAATTTATTTTTCAAAAACAGATATTGTAGAAGCCGATTCTTCCGAAGATGATTGTCTTTAAATGTTTATTTTGAACATTCTCTATAAGGTTAATTTTTTTTGTACAATTTTCAACTACAATTTTATATTATAAATTACAATAATGTTGTTGTATTTTCAAACTAGCTGACCCACGCGGCTCCGCCTGCGTTTTTTTTTATCCGATCGCAACCAAACCTTACAGGATCACCCGCTAGGCCAATCTGAAGGTTGCCTAAAAATTTCATCGAAATCGATCCAGCCGTTTAGGAGTCCGTAACGAACATACATATACACAGAATATTCAGGTAGTGTCTGTCTGGCATAATATATTAGTGGTTTTCTGGAGGTTTGAGGGATCGCCAAATTTAGTGGTTTTCTGATGGGTTGCAACACTACAAATTGTGGGTTCATTGAAATAAAGTTGGCAACACTAGATAGGACCGATTACTAGGAGTTTTTGGCGGGAACTGAAAGGGGAAGTTTTGCTGTGCAGTTTTATTTTCTAAAAATGTGTAAAATTACTCTAAAATGAACAATAGTTTTAGGATATTGATAGTTTTTGAGTAGTAATTATGTGCGAGAAATGTGAACTATATAGCCAAATGTGGCCTTTCGAGTTTTCACAAGAACACCATAGAATGACGTCGATTGTAGCCTACAATACAACGGCGCCTGGCTTAAAGGCCTAGTTGCCAAGCCAAACATAAAAAAAAATGACAGGACAGGTTACTATTATTTTTTATTTGATAATTGATATTAAATAAATATCTAATTATATGAAATAATTTTGACTATGTACAAATAAACTTGATTATAATAAGTGTGAATGATGTTTTGTTGTGGATGCTTAAATACTGAAGCAAAGTTACGCGTACTAGATGAGAATGAAACTCATGATATAAGAGAATTCTTGGGACTGAAAGTTAGTATTATTTTAATGTTGCTTGTGATGATGTGAGTTAGAAGTTGTAATACCTTATTGATTAACCTTTAAAGCCAAATTTATTTGAGGAATACATAGTCTTAACATACATCTTAGAATCATATACATATTAAAGAAAACCTGTAGGCTTCAGACAAATGAATAAAAGTAAAGATCGGGGTGTAGTTATATAGCCCTTTTATGTATTATAATAGATATAAAGTGAATTTTGGGTGGTTATAAAAAAAATTGACACCCGCTTTAGCCTTGTAACTAGTGATAAGTAGTACATGTGTGAGGCAGTACATTTATCTGGTACAAAATAGATTTGATGTCTCAAAATTTAAATTTGTACTATTTCAAAAATCTTGTCCCGTTGTAAGAGGAAGGACAGGACAAGGACAACTGTCCATTAACAGCTCTATGGATATTCACATGACAAAGAGGGAAATCATGACATGTATGACTGCTAGTAAAATGAGGTGACCGAGACCAGTCACATCTGATTCTCTATGAACATTTCCGAACTAGACATTTTATATGGGACAAATGAGGGAATGATGCTCACTGCCTCACCTGTCTCATCGCTTCAAATGTAGTGCTGCAGTACACACCATACAAATTTCCTCGCCTCATTTGGAGTGGTACATTGCACTGTTTCAGTACAAAATGTCATGTTATTGTTACAAACTCATTTTAAAATCATGTCCTACCTAACTCTACTTATATATATATATATATATATCTATATATATATATATATATATATATATATATATATATATATATATATATATGTATAGATATATGTATAGATATATATGTATATATATATATGTATATATATATATATTATATTAAAAATTATTCATAAATAAATAAAAGCGCCAAGTACTACACAGACTACACTGCACCCAAAGTATAGACCAAGCTTAAGTGAATAAAAGCGACTAATGAAATTAAATATTTTTAACAAACTTGCATGGGTAGGTTTATTTGTTTTTATTGCATGAGTTCAGCAGACAGGCAGACGGCGCACTTGATGGAAAGCAGTTACCATTGCTTATGAACATTTGCAACACCAAAGGTGCTGCAAATGTGCTGCTGCTCTCTTAAGGGAGACTGGAACCTGGTCACTAATACCGGAACACAACTCAAGGTTGTTATGGCGGCATACTCTAGACCAGGGGTGGTAGACATCCAGTTGGGCAAATGCCCTACCACCTGGCTGTGGGTTATTATGTCGCCTCTTGCAACAGGCCGCCCGGCCGCAGGAAATTGTATTCTTTCTCCGTTCCTGCACGGATGGACATTTATATAGGACATCAACAAATATTCACTCCCAGGTAGGGGAAGCGTGATACAATAGCAACAACTAAAGTGGTTTTCTATTTCAAGATTGGATTCCTTCAGCTGGCTTCACATTAAGAGTTCCACCACCTATATGTTAATGATAGCTTAGGTTAAGATTTCAGTTTAGTCTTTAGGTTTTTTAATTATCTATTGTAACAAAGCTTTGCTGTCGAGGCGCTCGGACTGTGGGGTCCTGAGGCCATGAGCCTCTACCAAAATTTATTGAAACGACTCATTGACACTTCAGGTGATCAGAAGGCTGGTGCTTACCTCGGCCAACGGATCAGTATGGCGATCCAGCGAGGAAATGTAGCCAGCCTTCTGGGCACCTTACCCATAGAAGACGGTGATCTGGGCTCAGTATTCTACTTATAGTCTTGAGGGACTATGAGTAGAATACAATAGAAATAAGTTAAGTTTTTTTGCATTGTATTCGATTATATGTAATTTTATTTTGTTAAATAAAATATTACGAATTGTAACAAAAGTATTTTTAGCAATTACAGGTCCATGATAGATATTTGTATGAATACATATGTTGGACATGTTATGTGGTGTTTGTGAAATCAATAAAATTTAAAAAACAATGTTTGGAGGCTA
Source organism: Dendrolimus kikuchii (assembly GCA_019925095.2). Taxonomy (NCBI): domain Eukaryota; kingdom Metazoa; phylum Arthropoda; class Insecta; order Lepidoptera; family Lasiocampidae; genus Dendrolimus; species Dendrolimus kikuchii. The sequence goes on from JAHHIN020000031.1 coordinate 1,462,696, forward strand.
GAAATATGGTTTTGAAAATGGTTCAAGTAAATAATCTTTTTTATGATAAATAAATTAATATTAATAATTATATGGTTCAAGATGGAGCACTCTTACCTGAAGGCATCTAGATTGTACTGTTCAGGAAAATTGTTCAGATTCAAAGTTGGCCGCACTAACTTTTTTTTATTTTTTTATTATTATATATATCTCTTCGGACTCAAGTTCCGTACCCTTTTTTAATACTTAATTTCTATGAAAAATTTGAGACTGTACACGCTTATTGTTAGTTTTTGTTAGTGTATGTGACGTTATATGTAGTAATTTTTATGTTTTGGTGTACCTTAAGAATAACTTATTATATTAATTTATTCTAATTTTAATACTAAACTTATACTAATGTAGAGTGTATCTGTTACATGCTGGTTGTCCCATACAAAATATATTTGTAATGATTATACCAATGCGTATAAATCTATTTTTATAGCGTTATTGCATATTTTGGTACTTTTTCATTGACAGTGCTTATTTCGGTAGTTATACGTGTTAGGCGTCTTGTATTATGCCGACGACACGACGAAAAAATGATTGAACAGAGTAACGCCCTTCCGAGTTCACTATCGCAAAAGGTTTGTGGCAAATTAAATGCAGTTTTGTATAAAAACCCCGGTCTTGAAAGAATAAAGAAAATTGACGCATTTATCAACGGCACCGGACAAACTCTACCTGAAGAAGTCTCTGCAGAAATGGCGCCAAATTTCAAGTTCTGTCCGGTGACGTCAGTTGACGTCGAAAGGTCATTTTCAGCCTATAAATTAATATTAAGTGACAAGCGTCACAAGTTTGCTGCAGAAAACCTGGAAAAATATGTTATTGTTTACTGTCACAAGAATTATAATAAGTAAATTATTATAATAATAATTTATAACTAATATTAAGATATGTTTAATATATAAATATAATGTGAAAATAAACTTAAATTCTAATTAATCTAATAATAAATGGTTTATTGATTGTGCACCTTTGTCCTGCTACTACTCATGTATGTAGTACAATAACGCTTCTTCTGATGTTCACATGATAAAGAGGGGCAACATGACATGTATGACTGCTAGTAAAATGAGGTGACTGAGGCCGATCACATCCGATTCTTAACAAACATTTCCGAACATATTTTGCCATTTTGATATTAAAAACTGAGAAGTGAATACAGTATTAAAACTTTATATAACTATTTGGTACTAATATGCCCTACTTATTTAATTCTTATGAGTTTGAACACCATAAATAACTCTTATAATTTTTATCTAATTTTTTCATTTAAATAAATTAGAAACATTACATAGTAAAAAGCTTTTTTTTTTATTATTATTCTTAATATCTCTATGGACTCGAGTTCCATACCCTTTTTTACTACTTAATTTCTATGAAAACTTTGAGACTCCATACACGCTTATTGTTTATTTTTGTTACTGTATGTGACATTATATGTAGTAATTTTTATGTTTTGGTGTACCTTAAGAATAACTTATTATATTAATTTATTCTAATTTTATAATAAACTTATACTAATGTAGAGTGTATCTGTTACATGCTGGTGTTGTGAGGAAGTGCATGTGCAGTGTTGGCCTTATATCTATACTTATATATAGTCGTATCTAGTGCCATGTGTGTTGTTTTTTTCCTTTCTGTGCCTGGGTTATTAATTTTTAGGCTCTTTGTGTGTCTTGGTTTGTTTGTGGAGTGTGCGTGTAATGCAATGCGATGGTAGTGCGCGTAGGTTTGAGTATGTGTATAAGTTTTATTGTTATTTATGTGTTTGTGACTTTGTGTGGTGTTATAATTTATTGTTTAATTGTTGTAAACTAAACTAAAACTAAAAAGCTTAAAAAATATACGTATCTCAAAGTCGCCACTTTTTCTAATACTAATGAACTATAAAGTATAGTTAGTGTGATCATCTGTTATTTTGACATTGGTTTGTTGTTGAGTTTGTTGATATTGTTACGAGTTAGCGGGACTCGAATTAAAATGCCATTAGAATTATTATAGAGTTTATTACAACTATACAAACACGTATAACACAGGTACAACAATAACCGAACACAACAAGTCTAAACGTAATGCAGAAGGTCGTAATTCCATAAAAACGCGCAAAGTCCGTCACTATTAGAATCTCGAACGTACACTCGTCACGCCCGTATCGCAGTCGTAGCTCAACTTCCCCTCTCTCAGTCAGGTCGTCGTTTTATACTGCACAAATGCGAATGTGCCCGCCCGGCAACGTCCACACAATTTCCTAGTAATCGTAATCCGCACACCTGGCTAACGATGCAGCCGCAAGCGGCCGTAAACGAGTACAATAGGACAATCGGCTGTTCTCTACAATAACTAGAAATGCATACCAATAAATAAGTGAACAAAAGAAGACGATCATAGAGCAGACAGGTAATAATATGTGCTTTTACAGATTTGTACGTGGAATTTGTCTTTGTCGGGGCCTAGGTTGTAACAATATAAAATATGAAATGTGACATTACGAAATTTAGAATCCCTCCCAACCTTTGTCACACTTTGTTTCACTTCTACTGCATATTCATAGAAACTGCACAGACACACACAGTTTTTTCTTAAATTCGTTGATAACCTTAAAATATCGGGTTATTTTTTTAATTTTTAAATTCATTGCATATATTGGACTCCGCCAACAGATTTATTATATTATAGGTGGTCTTATATTATCAGGATTTTAATGTTTTGCAAAAAATTTGCCTGGTAGTAGTGCATTTGCTCCTGAATGGCTATCACCCCTGGTCTAAAGTATGTCGCCATAAACAACCTTGAGTTGTGTTCCGGCATTAGTGACCAGGTTCCAGTCTCCCTTAAGAGAGCAGCAGCGCATTTGTAGCACCTTTGGTTTCGTGTTGCAAATGTCCATAGGCGATGGTAACCGCTTTCCATCAAGTGGGCCGTCTGCCTGTCTGCTGAACTCCTGCAATAAAAATATATATATACATATGTCGGAATCGTATTTGTTATTATAAAGTAACCATATGACGGAAGTAGTCAATAGCCGGATAGTGTTCTTTCATGTAGTAATCGGAAGTTGTTTAACCGGATGTCAATGTAGAAGCATATACTATTAAGCTAACACATATCGGAAATGGAGTAACCGGATGTTGGAAGTTAATACGTATGGCGGAAGTTGGTTTTATGAAGGAAGTGAAACTGAAGTAGCGCCACAGCATTACCGGATGGTGTCACTGCGGCGCGCTACGAGGACCTGTTAAATACGCGGTGTTCGGACAGAGAAGGGGCTGTCTAGTCTTGAATCGGCAGTTTTTTTTATCCGTGCAGGAACGGAGAAAGAACACAATTTCCTGCGGCCGGGCGGCCTGTCGTAAGAGGCGACTTAACAACCCACAGCCAGGTGGTAGGGCATTTGCCCGACTGGATGGCTACCACCGCTGGTCTAAAGTATGTCGCCATAACAACCTTGAGTTGGTAAGGCCAACACTGCACATGCACTTCCTCACAACACCAGCATGTAACAGATACACTCTACATTAGTATAAGTTTAGTATTAAAATTAGAATAAATTAATATAATACGTTATTCTCAAGATACACCAAAACAGAAAAATTACTACATATAATGTCACATACACTAACAAAAACAAACAATAAGCGTGTACAGAGTCTCAAATTTTTCATAGAAATTAAGTATTAAAAAAGGGTACGGAACTCGAGTCCGTAGAGATATATATAATAATAATAAGAAAAAAAAAAAAAAAAACCTTGAGTTGTGTCTCGGCATTAGTGACCAGGTTCCAGTCTCCCTTAAGAGAGCAGCAGCGCATTTGTAGCAACGTTGGTGTTGCAAATGTCCATAGGCGATGGTAACCGCTTTTCATCAAGTGGGCCGTCTGCCTGTCTGCTGAACTCATGCAATAAAAATAAAATAAAGTTTTGAACCGGCAGTCTTAAACCGACAGTCTACGAGTCTACAACCAAGTCTACGACCGACAGTCTTGAACCGGCTGTCTACAATCGGCAGTCTACACGACAGTCTACAATGGCAGTCTTGGACGAGGACCACATAATACATTGTGGTCGATAATTACTGCTTGATAATCGCAGTATTGTTGGAGGGCAAATTGCTGCTCGACACCTGACAAGCGTCGACATTTGGAGGGCTTGCGTGGGGCCATGGGAAGGCCAACACGTAGAGGCCCCTTGACAAATTTTAATGTAAATGTGGCGTGACACTGACCGGCGATTATCCCATATAATAATGCACCCAAGGACAATCGGCCAGTGTAGGACTATTGTGGGAAATGAAGACAAAAAGCACTGGGTTATTGGGGTGAACTGCTAGTGGTACTGGGGGTCTGGGAATATGGGGACTATGGCGTCTGCCCGTCGTAATGTTCAGGGAACATGGAAAATGGGCAGACGGTGACTCGCCACTCCCTGCATGGGCCCCAAAAAATGCCATAAAAGACGGGGGCAACATGGGTGTGAGTGGCTAATAATAATATTTCAGATTCATCATCATCCGAGCGTTAAATCCCGGTTGCGTTCGGAGCGTTCACTCCGACGCCCAGGGTCCGCTTTCCTACTTTTTCTACTCCACTTCGCGCGGTGTTCTGCATGCCCCGTTTTGAGACCATTGGTACGCATGTCATCCTTCACAACGTCAAGCCAACATTTCTTGGGCCTTCCCCTTCGACCGGGACCTGGCGGAGGCGGTATGGCTAGACATCTGTTCCCCACATAATTAGCCGGTCTCCGTAAAACGTGGCCGTACCAGCGTAAGCGACACTCTTGCAGTTTGTCTGCTATGTCACGGACATGAAGACTGCCGCGGATGCGGCAGTTCCTGACCCGGTCTTTCCGCGTCACTCCACACATCCATCGCAGCATATTCATCTCCGTGACACGCAGTCCTTGCTTGTGTCTCTCAAGTACAGGCCACGCTTCACTGCCATATTTCAGATTATTATTGTGTTATTCTCGGAGCGTCGTCCGTTCGCTCCCTGTGGGCGTGAACCCGACATATATTCGAACATAACACATAACCCGACATATCGACGGCCTCTGTGATTGAGCGGGCTAAGCCTGTGCCGGCCTACCTCGCTGCAACGTAGAGGCTCCGGGTTCGATTCCTGGTATAGTAAATTTCGGAAACGTATTTTCTCCGTTATTTACTATGGTCTGGGTGTCTGGGATTGGCCCCAGAGTAGTCTGTTGTATATTACCCATAACACAAGCGTAACTTGCTTAATTTGGGGATATACAATGTGTGTGTTTGTCTGCTGATTATAAATATATATATATATATATATATATATATATATATAAATAAATATAAATATTTACTGTAATACTTCCAGGTTGGAAGTGAATCATTAAACACCTTATACATGTCAAATTTCAAAGCGAATCTAACTCAAAGCAAAGTAGTATTGACAAATGTAGAACCAGCTCTGGAAACCTACGAGGGCATGTTCTTTCCTATTATACAAGAGATAAAGTCAGAAGTAGCAGATGAAGGCACATTGAATGAAGCTAGTCGTGATGTGAAAAGGAATTTTATGGAAGTGAATGTATTAAATAATGAATATATTGTGAACAATTGTAAAGAATCTATTGAAGATGGTGAAATTGCGCCAGAGAGAGCACCTTCCTTGACTGATAAGGAGTTGAAAGAAGAAATTGTGATCAAAGCAAGTAATTCAAGTAATACGTACATGACTTCACGCCAGTTCCCTTGCAGGGTAGGCACGAACAACAGCGCCATTCAGGGTTATTCTTACACACCTCACTCGCTTCTTTGACATTCATAACTCTTGTCATGCACGCTCGTCTGTTCTTAAGGCTCCTGACATCACCTTCTGCTAGTACACGATCAATTTAATCGTGGTAGGTGTGTCGTGGCCTTCCACGACTTCTGCATCCATCCACTTTTGCATTGTATATCTGTTTAGTCATTCTTTTCACATGCCCGAACCACCGGAGCATTCCTTTCCTTACCTTCACCCCGACACTCTTTCTTACTTAATTTAATTAATAATTTAGAAATTGAATTTTATATTATACTAGCTGTCCCGGCAGACGTTGTTCTGCCCTGAAGAAAATTTTAAACCCAATTGCAGCGCCACCTACCGGGTCGAATTGTGAATCTAAACCATCCTCGAATCCACTTAAACACACACAAAAAAATTCATTCAAATCGGTCCAGCCGTTTAGGAGGAGTTCACTGTCAACACACGCACAGAAGAATTATATATATAAAGATTTGCTTTCACATATTCATCTAACGAAATTAGATAATTGTAGTTCTTGCAAATGTGTAAATAATATTTAGATTTTTTTATTGCAGGAGTTCAGCAGACAGGCAGACGGCCCACTTGATGGAAAGCGGTTACCATCGCCTATGGACATTTGCAACACCAAAGGTGCTACAAATGCGCTGCTGCTCTCTTAAGGGAGACTTGTAAGGAATTTGTGGAGACATATTGCAGCATAACATTTTAGCATGTCATGTCATTATTATAACTATAACATTATTTTTCTTTCCTTTTATTGTCTTGGTCTTATTGAGTGTGCATGTTTGCTACAACTCCATTAATTCTTCAAAAAGTGATCCTGTAACATTCTTCTGTACAACTTATTAAAAAAAAAAGAATTTGAGATATAAATAGAATATGAAATATAAAGAGGCACAATATTTAGCTAGACGTGTTGTTGGGGAGTTTCTTGCCGCTTCTTCTCCTCTACAGCATCAACACGTTGCGAAGCGGTGTACATAGAATGGGAAGTAAAAATTAAATTTTAACTTACATGTATGACCTTCAAAAAGTGTATTTTATTTGTTACATTATTTTTTTGATATCCCGCCTCCCAGATTATTTTTTGGGCTGATGTTTTCCATTTTGTAATAGAAAAATGCTTTTTTAAGCTATATCTCAACTCATTACATTCTGAGCCCAAAAGTCCCTGTCTCCTTTACGATGTTTAAGTTTATAAGAACTAATAACATGCAGCGCGTTTCAATAGTAGCTCATAACGCCCAAAATGCTCCGTTAGCCATTCCACAAGGCGACGCGGTCGTTGTGGTCGTGATGAAAACGTCACTAATGACGTCATAATATTTTTTTTTTATGTTTATGGCTTGGCAGCTAGGCCTTTAGGCCAGATCTTAGTTTACAATATAGTTTCTTCATTTTCTTAAGCCTATGTGTAGCACAGCTGAACTGTAGGTTATCAGCTGGTGCCATTCAACGGAGTTCTTGTGACAACTCAAAAGGCCACATTTGACTATACAGTTCACATTTCTCACAAAACACATAATTACTACTCAAAAACTATCAATATCCTACAACTATTGTTCATTTTAGAGTAATTTTACACATGTTTAGAAAATAAAACTGCACAGCACATCTCCTTTCAGTTCCCGCCAAAAACTCCATAATATTTGTTTCTGCCCGGATTTCCACAGAATACATAAGTAATGTATCCGGGCATCCGAATAAAACCGCTGATTAGCAAATAGCTCAACTTTGTGCGTCCGTTGTTGTGTGTTCAAAAAGTAATAAATATGAATACATATATATAACTTACATAGCACGTAGTTTACGTCCGCTAGCGCGCCGCACTTTACACAATCACAGAAAATATAAGTTCAAAGTTCACCGGGCCGGCCTTTGATATTGTTTTTATATTTAAAGTATGTTGAGAACTTGAGAAGTTTAGTGTCCCAGGGTTCGAAGAGAAGTGTTGCAGCCGCGCCGTCGCCGCTGCAATATTCGATCACTCAACGCTCACAACGACCGATGTCAAGCGGTGGGTCGAATTGCCGTTCCACTTGGGGTTACGATTGTTCGAGATGAGAGCGCGAGTGTTCCGCGCGCGCTCATCTCTCTTCCCGTGGGGCGCGTTACGGACCGCCCCACGCACGAAAGAGACCTAGTAGTAGCCGGGGGATACGTCCCCTGGCATAGGAAGAGGACCAGTGAGGGGGGCCACGCCTGCCAGGGCACGCGGAGTTGGGAAGCCCGCATTCACGTAGCCCTGGCATAAGGCGCAGGACGGAACACCCAGGGGTTTTAGTGGGTATCCCTAACTGGGGCGTGGCAATAGCGTGGCACCGGTTCTGACCGGGCACGCTAGTGCCACCTCCGATCTGGCGAATTATATATATATTAGGGTGGTCCTTGCATTTAGGGTTTGTCCGATTTTTTTTTCACGATAGTCCTAAATCGGTTCTAAATCTATTAGAGGCCAATATATATATATATATATATATATATATATATATATATATATATATATATATATATATATATATATAAAAAATCATGCCAAGTTATAGCTCTTAATTTTAATTTTAACCCGGCCCCCCCGATAACCAAACTTTTAAATGGAAATAACAGGGGAAAAAATCTGTTATTACTTTGGATTTTTTTACGTCATGAACGGATGAATAGATCATGTCGACAAATAATAATTCTTGTAGAAAATTTAACGCTCTACAAAAAAGGTCTCTTATGATTTTTTTCTAACTCTAACGGTTTCTAAGTTATTTAAGGTCATAGTTGAAGCTTAAGTCAATTTTAGGATTTTTCTATTTGTACCGTCGTTTAATGATTTAAAAATGAAAAAAGGGTAATAATTCATTATCTCAATGGTTTTTTTTTCTTTTTGCTTAGAAAGCAAAAAGCTTTTATCCGTGCAGGAACGGAGAAAGAATACAATTTCCTGCGGCCCGGCGGCCTGTCGTAAGAGGCGACTAAACAACCCACAGCCAGGTGGTAGAGTATTTGCTCGACTGGATGGCGACCACCCCTGGTCTAGAGTATGCCGCCATAACAATCTTGTATTGTGTTCCGGCATTAGTGACCAGGTTCCAGTCTCCTTTAAGAGAGCAGTGGCGCATTTGTAGCACCTTTGGTGTTGCAAATGTCCATAGGCGATGGTAACCGCTTTCCACTAAGTGGGCCGTCTGCTTGTCTGCTGAACTCCTGCAATAAAAAAAAAAAAAAAAAAAAGAAAACTTTCAAAGTAACCGTGACCCTAAAATGATGGTTACATTAATTTTTCTCTAATTTTTGTTGTGTTGTGTTGTGTTTTTGTCGTGAGTTTCAACTATTTTTTCCAATTTTAAAATACACAAGATATTTTTTGGAAATTATCAAAAAATTCTAATTTTAATTGGTAAAAATATTGATAAAGTCTAGTCCCAAATTTACATTTCGGGATAAGATCATTTTAGAAACTGATTATGCCGCCCTCTATCAGATTTTACTTTAACTTTTTGTATTGAAATTAATTCTAAAATACCCATAATCTATAATTTGTATCTTAACTGTATCTAAATAGTACGAAAATGTTTACTGTTACTTATGCTTTCTCGTTGTTTAATTTAATCTTTAAATTTATCAATTTGAATTATTGATCAGAAAAATATGGAGTTATCACGTTTACGTCAAAACATTTTTTTAGTTGGTGATGTTGACGTCCAAATGGTGGGTAATAAATTATCATCAAAATTGCAAGCTCTAAAAGTTTTCTTTTTTCATACACGTATTTTAAACGTTTCTGTATCAGAAAGTATTGCTGCAGTATATACATACATACATAACTTCACGCCAGTTCCCTTGCGGGGTAGGCACGAACAACAGAGCGCCATTTAGGCCCATTCTTACACACCTCACTTGCTTCTTTGACATTCATAACTCTTGTCATGCACACTCGTCTGTTCTTAAGGCTCCGGACATCACCCTCCGCTAGTACACGATCAATTTGATCATGGAAGGTGTGTCGGGGCCTTCCACGACTGCAGTAATTGATGAAATTATTGTGTTTTGGAAAAAAGCTAAAATTCCCGTTCAAGACGTGCATAAATGTCGAGATAACTTGAAAAAATTGTACGATGAAAGCTATAAAACTGCATTACGATTCGTCGAAAAATTGTCAGTTGCGAATGATTGTGCTGAGAGAGGAATCAAACTAGTGCAAGATTTTTGTAATCATTACACAAAGGATGAAAAACAAATGCAATATGTATTATAGTTGGTTAAATACCATCGTCAAATGTTTCCTGACGCGCTAAAAAAAACTGTAATAACTTCATAATAGTATCAATGTTAAAAAAAATGATAATAAAAGTATTTTTTTTAATTTATTGAAATTTTGATAATCGGTTTTTTCAATAAAATAATACTTTTTTTCAGAGCATGCGTGAAGGTAAAAAAGTGGTCTAAATTATGAATTACAATCCTTTTTTCATTTTTAAATCATTAAACGACGGTAGAAACAGAAAAATCGTAAAATTGACTTAAGCTTCAACTATGACCTTAAATAACTTAGAAACCGTTAGAGTTAGCAAAAAATCATAAGAGACCTTTTTTGTAGAGCGTTAAATTTTCTACAAGAATTATTATTTGTCGACATGATCTGTTCATCCGTTCATGACGTAAAAAATTCCAAAGTAATAACAGATTTTTTCCCCTGTTATTTCCATTTAAAAGTTTGGTTATCGGGGGGGCCGGGTTAAAATTAAAATTAAGAGCTATAACTTGGCATGATTTTTTTTTAATAGATTTAGAACCGATTTAGGACTATCGTGAAAAAAAATTCGGACAAACCCTAAATAAGGACCACCAGGACATATATATATATATATATATATATATATATATATATATATATATATATATATATATATATATATATATATTGCAGGAGATCAGCAGACAGGCAAACGGCCCACTTGATGGAAAGCGGTTACCATCGCCTATGGACATTTGCAACACCAAAGGTGCTACAAATGCGCTGCTGCTCTCTTAAGGGAGACTGGAACCTGGTCACTAATGCCGGAACATAACTCAAGGTTGTTATGACGACATACTTTAGACTAGGGGTGGTAGCCATCCAGTCGGGCAAATGCCATACCACCTGGCTGTGGGTTGTTTGGTCGCCTCTTACGACAGGCCGCCCCAACGCAGGAAATTGTATTCTTTCTCCGTTCCTGTACGGATATAAATGCTGACTTTAGACATTTTCACAGAGTTCTCGGATAGAAGTCAGGCGGAGAGTGTAGAGATTGATGATGTCGGGTCGGGGACACCTCCCGACGACGACACTCCTCTGGAGATGATAAAAGAAAGACGAAATCGATTCGTTTTGGACGGGATTGAAAGTGGTAAGATTTTTTTGCATCATCAACTTTGTGAGCGATGAAATTATATTTTTAATTTTGTTTTTTAATAATGGCTTTGTGGTAAAATGAGGGACAATCAAAACTGGCTCCTTAGTATATAGGTTAGCTAGATATAACATTTATTTCTCAAAAAATACATAAAGAAATAATAAGAGTATATGATATACTTTATGGTTAGTATTTACCTATATAATTTATTACGACAACTATACTTTTTGTGAGTACTTATTAAAACGGCAATCTTATTTTGATCCAATTCTGATTTTAGAAAAAAATAATTATATTATTATAACTGTATCTATATTTTTTTATGACCGTTATCTGTCTACCCTATACAGTCAATATTGTTTCAAGAATAAGTAATTTATTTTATATCCATGCAGGAACAGAAAAGAATATGCATTGCTGCGGCCTCCTGTAAAAGATAACAAAACAATCCACAAACGGCTATTGGAATTGGGCCTTTGATCGTTTCAATAAATACTACATCTGGCCTAAAGCATTCTGCCATTACAACCTTGAGTGAAAGTTAGCAAAAAACTAGTTAAATTAAACATAATTTCTGTTTAAATATAATTAATTAATATTTTGCTTTAATTATTATAAGGCAGGCATTGCATTAGTCAATTTGTAGAGCGCTTAATCTTGTCGTGGAAGGCCACGACACACCTTCCATGATCAAATTGATCGTGTACTAGCAGAAGGTGATGTCAGGAGCCTTAAGAACAGACGAGCTTGCATGACAAGAGTTATGAATGTCAAAGAAGCAAGTGAGGTATGTAAGAATAAGCCTAAATGGCACTCTGTTGTTCGTGCCTACCCCGCAAGGGAACTGGCGTGAAGTTATGTATGTATGTATGTATGCTTAATCTTGTGCCCTAGCTAGTGCACTAGATGAACAAGAGTGGCAGAGCCCATACGATCGCAATAGATTGCATTGAATTGGATTAACTGCCTTTACACTACCCAATTTTAGCACCCTAGGTCACCTAGGGCTCTGCAAATTGGATAATATAAAATGCCACCTTAACTTTTTTTTTTTTTTTTATTGCAGTAGATCAGCAGACAGGCAGACGGCCCACTTGATGGATAGCGGTTAACATCGCCTATGGACATTTGCAACACCAAAGGTGCTACAAATGCGCTGCTGCTCTCTTAACGGAGACTGGAACCTGGTCACTAATGCCGGAACACAACTCAAGGTTGTTATGGCGGCATACTTTAGACCAGGGGTGGTAGCCATCCAGTCGGGCAAATGCCCTACCTACCACCTGGCTGTGGGTTGTTTTGTCGCCTCTTACGACAGGCCGCCCCAACGCAGGAAATTGTATTCTTTCTCCGTTCCTGCACGGATAAAAACTTTTATAAATTTCTCTTATTAAGATGATAAAGCAATTAAAAACTTATTATAATCCGCTCTATCTCACTATGACACCATACACCCAACGGACACCTCTGAGACCACAGCGGCAAGCAATATTTCTTTACCCGTGAAATAAGGCATTCTAAATTGAATTGCGATACCCTAAAGAAGGAAATATCTAGTTATAATAACAAACCGAGATATTCAAATAAAAATATATATAAAAATATAATATAGGGATGTTTGCTGCGCGCGAAATGGTCTGCGGCCATTTTGTTGATTCGCTTCTTGTTTTTATGTAATTCATTGCGCACGCTATCATCCATTGTAATATTTTAAATAATGTTGTAAAAATCACGAACCAGCACAAACTGAAAACTGCAAACTTAATGTAACATTCTGATTTTAATCAAAGTTGGCTGTTTAAGCTGCTGGTGTTTTAACGCTTAAAAATAATTCACTCAATTTATTTTCTATGCACACATGTTTCCAGATTGCGTTTGTAGTAGTGTATAATACATACATACATACATACATAGCTTCACGCCAGTTCCCTTGCGGGGTAGGCACGAACAACAGAGCGCCATTTAGGCTTATTCTTACACACCTCACTTGCTTCTTTGACATTCATAGCTCTTGTGATGCACGCTCGTCTGTTCTTAAGGCTCCTGACATCACCTTCTGCTAGTACGCGATCGATTTGATCACGGAAGGTGTGTCGTGGCCTTCCACGACTTCTGCATCCATCCACTATTGCATTGTATATCTGTTTAGTCATTCTTTCCACATGCCCGAACCACCGGAGCATTCCTTTCCTTACCTTACATACCTAATGTATAATAATAATAATAATAATAATTCATTATTTCAGAATTGAGCATTTCCATATCATATAGTTTCATATTATAAATTGTTATAATTTTAAATTCCACAATTAGTTCACGGCACAACAATTAATAAAACACATACTAGGGCATTACACCCGTATGTATGTATGTATGTTTACAGGACTTTTAAACTTGAAATTTAATATTAAAAACTAGCTGTACCCGGCAGACGTTGTCTTGCCCTCTAGAAAATCTAGAAATCGATTGCAGCGCCATCAACCGGGACCTATTGTTAATCTTAATCTTAAGGCGGCCTCTGTGGTTGAGCGGGCTAAGCCTTTGCCGGCCTACCTCACTACAACGCAGAGGCTCCGGGTTCGATTCCTGGTATAGTAAATTTCGGAAACGTATTTTCTCCGTTATTTACTATGGTCTGGGTGTCTGGGATCGGCCTCAGAGTAGTCCGTTGTATATTACCCATAACACAAGCGTAACTTGCTTAATTTGGGGATATACAATATGTGTATTTGTCTGCTGATTATTATTATTATTATTATTAATCTAAATCATTCTCGAATCTACTTGAAAAAAAAAACCCAAAATATTTCATCAAAATCGACCCCACCGTTAAAGAGGTGTTCAGCGGCGCCACATACCGGGTCCAATCGTGAATCTAAACCATCCCGCGATCCACTTGAACACACGCTAGAATATTTTCATCTAAATCGTGGAACCCGATTGCAGCGCCATCTACCTGGTTCAAATTTGAATCTAAGCCAACCCAAGACTCACTTAAACACACACAAATATGACTCACCTAAATCAAATAAATGAAAATAAGTTTAAATGCAGTCGCCATTGGCGAAATCGGTCAGTAAAGATCATAGCAAATGAATGGCTAGACTGATGTTATGTAATGATCATATTTTAATACTTATTATTCTATTCCGGACAACAAAGATAATTCCGAAAATACAAAAATAATAAAAAAGGGGCCAGCCATTCTTGAGTTATAAATGGTGTAACTAACATTACTTTGTTATATAATGTTTGATATTAATGTTACGAGTTTTTTTTTTATTGCAGGAGTTCAGCAGACAGGCAGACGGCCCAGTTGGAAAGCGGTTACCATCGCCTATGGATATTTGCAACACTAAAGGTGCTACAAATGCGCTGCTGCTCTCTTAAGGGAGACTGAAACCTGGTCACTAATGCCGGAACACAACTCAAGGTTGTTATGGCGACATACTTTAGACCAAAGGTGGTAGCCATCCAGTCGGGCAAATGTCCTACCACCTGGCTGTGGGTTGTTTTGTCGCCTCTTACGACAGGCCGCCCCAACGCAGGAATTTGTATTCTTTCTCCGTTTCCCCGAGGAGAATCAGCTTGGATACCATGGTGGTCGGTTACGAAAGGGGACAGGTCAGTGACTACTGGGGAACCGTACTGGCTTCCGAGTATCACGAGATATTGGTTTACGAAAACAGGGGTGGAAACCTCAGTTTTCTTAAACCGTACCAGCCTGGCTCTGACGTACTCAACCCAATCGACCACAGAGGCCGTCAACTACCACAAGAGGACGGCCTAAGTGGATCCGAGCGTCTCCAAAAGGAACTTGAGGCAGGATGGCAAGAAGCCAAGCAGAAGCCTTTAAAGCCTATCTCAAACATAACTGCCTTAGTTTTCACGGAGCTGGCCACCAGGTCAGCCCTAAATGAGCCAACAACATCGGCTATAAGCATCTCAACTTTAAAAAACATAACGGTAGGAGATCCTCTCCTATCGAAAAGCATAACCAAACAACAAACTCTAACCCCACCCGTGAGGGAACCACCAAAGGCAAGATTAAAAGCCGATATGGGGATAGTGGAACCTCCAATCTTACTCACTCCAATGAAACCGAGTGACCATTGGGCAAACGCCTTCATCGAGTTTTTAGCAGTCTGTAGAGCAAACATCATCCTCAACAAAAAGGTGGGCCAGTCCATCTTGGACACCTATAAGTTGGGAATCGACAGACTGCTTAAAACCAAACTTGAGACCGCAGAGGCAGCCGTGTACGACAACGCCACCTCCACCGTGCTAGCGGGGGAGATGTCGGGGGAATACATGGCAGCCTACAACGCCACAGGCGGTCTGGTCATTTTGGACGAGGAGGAGAGGAAGAAAGGAGAGGAAGGGAAACTACGCTTCCTAACCCCCCCAGAGGATCCAGTGGTAGTGGTGATGAAGTCCACAAGGATAATGCTAGACGACAGAATCCTGGAAAAAGCTAAAACTTTGACCGAGGAATCTGCCGGAGGCAAACCCTTCGACGAATGGACCGTCCCCGACATCACCTGGATTAACGGCGTCCCGGGCTGCGGTAAAACAACAGCGATGCTCCGTGGCTTCAACACCAGCGAAGACATGGTCATCACAGCCACCAAGAAATCCGCAGAAGAAATACGGGAAAAGCTCCAACCCATCCTAGGCGACGATGCCAAGGCCCGAGTGCGGACTATGGCCTCTTTCATAGTCAACGGGCTCACATCCACCTTTAGCCCGAAACGTCTCATCGTAGACGAAGCACTAATGAGCCACTTTGGTTCAGTGGTCATGGCAACTCGCCTAGCCGGAGCGGCTTACCTCACCCTCATGGGTGACATTAATCAAATGCCTTTTATAGATAGGAACGACTTGTTCCCTATGCTGTATCACCGCCCTACTCCATCGGCGAAGATCACCCGGGAACAGCTTTGTACACACAGAAACCCACAGGACGTAGCGTATGCCATGAGTGACGTATACTCCGGCATATACTCGTCCAAGAAACAGTCTCGCTCCCTGGAGCTGAAGCCGTATTCGCAGGAAAGCATACCCACAGACCTTGCCAATACTCTCTATCTGACGCACACGCAGTCAGAGAAAGAGAACCTAATAAAACTAGGTTGTGGCAAGGGCGAAGGGTCTGCAGTCCAAACGATACACGAAGCCCAGGGATTAACATTCGAGACAGTGGTCATTGTGAGGTCCAAAACCAGAAAAATGGACCTGTACAGAAGCATTCCACATGCGGTCGTGGCAATCTCGCGGCATACGGACAAATGTTACTATTATACATCCGTATGCGAAGAGGACGCCACTGCAACCTTCGTCCTCAAAGCACAGAAGGCCACCACCGCGGAGATTAGGGATTACATACTTAAAATGGCGATCCGCATCAGGGATAAGACGGTCGTTAATAATCTAATGGAGGCAGAACAATCCCTATAATCCCCCTACAAATCCCACCCCAAATCATCAATAGCAAAATATCACAACTCACCTAACACACACCCCACACACCAGAACAACAAAACACAAATAACACAGAACAACACAAGTCACAAAAGACACTATGACACACAATAAACAAACAGCACACCAAAATCACCAACACACAACGAACAAACAAAAATTCCACCCTGACACAAAAATAAATAAAAAACAACAAAATGTATTAGAATAAGCTATTTTTAAGACTACTTGTAATGTACATTTTAAGGGAAAAAAAAAAAAAAAAAAAAAAAAAAAAAACAAAAAAAAAACAAAAAAAAAACAAAAAAAAAAAAAAATATACATATCCTAAGAATAGCATAATAATATTAGCACCTAAGACTCCACACACGCCAAACACCACACCCACTTTATAACAGCAACACTACACAAGTTAGAATAAGTAATATAATAAGTCCAATACATCTATAAACCAATATACAAATAGCAAACAATAATAAAAAAAAAAAATGTCATATAACATAAAATACTTAGAGATTAAGAAATTAATCAATAAGCACCACCCGTGTCTATGTCGTCAACTTTAATACAATAATAAAAAAAAGAACAATGTTATCAGCGCAATAAAAAGACACAAACCAATACAACTAATAAACTTCAAATTAAAAAAGGTACGGAACTTTAGAGTCCTTGTTTAGTCATTCTTTCCACATGCCCGAACCACCGGAGCACTCCTTTCCTTACCTTCACCCCGACACTCTCTTTCAGACCAACTCTCTTTCTTACTTTGGTATTAGGAACGCGGTCCGCGAGCGTCACTCCGCAGATTGTGCGCAGTGCTCGCATCTCGACCGCGTTTACTCTACTTTCATGCTCTCTCTTCCATACACAACTCTCGCTTCCATACGTGAGCGTAGGTACTAGCACCTGATTTATTTATAATAGACATTATAAATCTTAGTATTATATTGCATATATATATCCGTGCGGGAATGGAGAAAGGATACAATTTTCTGCATTGGAGCGGGCTGTCGTAAGAGGCGACCAAACAACCCACAGTCAGTCGGTAGGGCATTTGCCCGACTGGATGGCTACCACCCCTGGTCTAAAGTGTGTCGCCATAACAACCTTGAATTGTGTTCCGGCATTAGTGACCAAGTTCCAGTCTCCCTTAAGAGGGCAGCAGCGCATTTGTAGCAACTTTGGTGTTGCAAATGTCCATAGGCTATGGTAACCGCTTTCCGTCAAGTGGGCCGTCTACCTGTCTGTTGATCTCCTGCTGTTACGTTGAGCTTGAAGCATAAAAAGAAAACAACTAAGCTCAATGAATAACATATTGTATTAGATTAAAATAGTTCTCAGGGCGTAGGTTGCATGAGAGAAAGAGTTTGCGCCGGCTTATCTACCACACGATACTCTCCTTAAACTGCGGTCAATCCGCGCAGGTAGACACTCGACATTCCAGAAAAACGCTGTAGTCGGCGGCAGAAAAAACGCTCGTTTGGGTAGGACTGCAGGACTCTTCTTAGGGTGTACTTGGTCCCTGGGAAGCCATAGGGGTGCATAATTAGACATCACGTCTGTGAGTGTACCCTGACTGCATCACATTGGGCAATGAATCGGTGAGCGAGAGACCGTGGGAGATATGTAATGATTAACGTGGTGATGATGCAGTCAAGGATAATTTACATATTGAGTTATAACATGTCTAGAGAGAGCATTGCTAACAAACAACACCGGCAACCTACTATGGACAAAATATGAAGTAAATGCCTACCATGACCTAATATTTTGTTCATTATTAACTGAACTCCTAAACATAGATACAATTAGTCTAAAGAAACATAACCTTAACACATTCAGATTAATCATAATGATGATGGCGCTTGTTACATTTTATAAAACACTACAATAGAGTATGGTTAACTTTAAATACATTATACAAATTCAAATCACTAATTCAACAAAAATTCAAACAAAATAAAGAAAACACAAAATATTGATACTAAACAAAAATAACTCATGTGTAATGAGCACAAAGTGATAGATAATATATTGGATCTTTTACAAAATAGTGATAAATAATATACAAAAAAACAAAATCATAGACACGATAATATCTATTGCAAAAAATTAAAAAATACCAAAGTTACAAAAAATAATTACTGTTATTTGTAATTAACACAAAACAAGAAAACACTTAATTGCTAACAGGAAGAATACATAATTTTGACACCGGTCTTTTAATTTGTGACCCCTTACATTTTAGAGTAACAACACGCGTAATTCCGTCCAACCCAAGATGTTTTTGAGTGATGATACCATACAGCCACCGAGCTGGTGGTAAATCATCCTCTATCACCAGAACGACATCACCAATAGCCGGTTCCGGATTCTGATAAGCCCATTTATAGCGATTCATAAACTGGGTTAAATATTATTTTAACCATCGTCGCCAGAAATCTTGTAACATACGCTGTGTCAACTGCCATCGCTTTAAACTAGTGAGATTCGACTGTTCAAAGTTAAATTCCGGTACAAGAACAAGAGGTTCTCCGACTAAAAAATGACCTGGTGTTAAAGCAGTTTGGTCTTGAGAATTTTCACTAAATCTTGAAATGGGACGCGAATTTAGGCATGCTTCTATCTGAGACAACACGGTAGCCATCTCCTCATAAGTCAGAGTGTTGTTTCCAATAACTCTTTTTAGGTGGTGTTTTGTGGACTTTATACCAGCCTCCCAAAGTCCACCAAAATTTGGAGCATGAGGTGGTATAAAGTGCCAGTTAGTTCCATTATCTGATAGCCAATCCGCTATTTCTTTGGTGACGCTTGATTTTTCAGCAGCCAGCAGTTTCTTTAATTCTCTCGCAGCTCCAACGAAATTTGTACCATTGTCGCTATAAAGATCAGCACAATGACCACGTCGAGCTACGAACCTTTTAAATGCTGCCAAAAATCCATCAGACGTCATGTCACTTACAGCCTCAAGGTGGATAGCTCTGGTCGCCATGCATACAAAGAGGCAAATGTATCCCTTGTAAGCATGATGACCTCTTCCCTTAGATGTGCGCATATTTATTGGGCCGGCGTAGTCCAGTCCACTCTGGTAGAAAGGACGGCTGGCAGTTACCCTTGCTTTGGGTAACTGACCCATGAGCTGTTCCCTATTACGAGCTGCATGACGTACGCACGCAATACAATTGCGTACATAAAATTTGGTGCGATTTTTTGCATTAAGCACCCAATATCTTGACCTTAAATAATTAAGCATTAGTTGGGGCCCTCCATGTAACGCCTTTTGATGCGTATCTGCAATTAACAAATCCGTAAAATGAGATTTGGATGGTATTATAATCGGATGTTTACGATTTTCATCAATTGTGGCTCTGTCTAAACGTCCGCCTACTCTGAGCAAACCATCATTGTCGATGAATGGATTGAGTGAGGTAAGTACACTCTTCTTGTGAACCTTTCCCGTTTTAATAAGATCTTCTATTTCCTGACGAAATTGTTGCATCTGACACTGTTTAATGCAAACTATTAATGCTTCATTCAGTTCTTTAGCTGTTAACCATGAAGGAAATTGTTCAGAGTTGCTACTTCGTTTCTTACAATACATAAAACGCCTACAATAAGCGATTACTCTGACCAGTTTTCTTAGTGTTGAGAATCTAGTCCATACTGGTAATTCTGACTGCTTGTCGATTGTAACATAACTCACCTTGTGTGCTTTTGCTTCTAAATCTGTACTGCATGCTATCTTCTTTCTATAATCAATCTTTTTGTTTTTCAGCCATCTCGGCCCTTCCATCCATAGCTGGTTAGAAATTAATTCAGCTGGCTTTAATCCTCGTGAAGCATAATCTGCAGGATTGTCTGCTGATTTAACATGAGCCCATTGGCTACTATCCATTACTGTTAAAATCTCTGAAACTCTATTCGCGACAAATGTCTTCCAATTGGATGGATGTTTACTAAGCCAAGCAAGTACTACTGTCGAATCCGTCCATGCATAAATCTTCTTCTTATCAATGTTTAATATTTCCGCTACTTCACATAACAACTTCGACACTAAAACCGCTCCACACAGTTCGAGTCGCGGTATTGAAACTTGCTTAATTGGCGCGACCTTTGTTTTTGCTGTCACCAAGCGAGAATAAACGTCATCTTGTTGATCAACTACACGGATATACACGACTGCTGCATAAGCCTGATTCGAGGCGTCACTAAATCCATGCAGTTCCAATGTGTCACCACGATAAGTTCTTAACCACCTAGGAATCCGATATTGAACAAGCTGTTCGAGTTCGCTACGATAAGTACACCATTCTGTTAACAATGTGGATGGTAACTCTTCATCCCAATTAATTCCACATAACCACAATTTTTGAATTAATATTTTTGCTTTTATGATTACAGGTGCTAACCAACCCAATGGATCGAACAACATTGATATGTGAGATATAACACTTCTTTTAGTTACAGGTATCTTCAATGGAGGCAGCTTGACTGTGTACACAAATTCATCAACTTCTCTGGACCAGGTAAGTCCCAATATTTTCATTACTATATCTGTTTTCAATTCTAAATTTTCTTCTCCTTCTAATTTACCTTCTCTCATATGTTTCATTAATTCTGAATTATTGCTTTTCCACTTTTGTAGATCAAAACCTCCCTTTGCTAATAATTGCTTCATTTGGTAATATATTTCTTTTCCTTCAGATATGTTTTGGCAGCCAGTCATCAGATCGTCCATATAAAAGTCCGACAAAGTAATTTCACGTGCAATAGGAAAACGGTCTCCTTCATCATGTGCAATTTGGTGTAATGTTCTGATGGCTAAAAATGGAGCTGATGCCGTGCCGAATGTTAACCTCAAAAGCCGCAGGTGTTGGATTTTGTCCTTAGAATCTTGCCTCCACAATATTCTTTGGTAATCAGTATCTTCTGTAGATATTAACACCTGCCGGTACATTTTGACAATATCTGATATTATGCAAATAGGATGCAATCTCCACCTCATTATAATGTGCCGTAAATCTGCTTGTAGATTTGGACCTACCATTAATTCACTATTCAACGACACACCATTTCTACCCAAAGTTGAGGCATCAAATACAACCCTAACTTTACTTGTCGTTTTATGTTCCCTTATCACCGCATGGTGGGGAAGATATATCACATGATCTTTGTTAATTAACTCCGATGGAATAATTTCAATATGACCCAAGTCGATATATTCGTTAATTACATCGACATATTGCTTTTTTAATTCTAAATCTCTGGCTAACCTTTTCTCTAAATTCAAAAATCTACGTAATGCAATATCTTTTGTTTGACCATTTACGCATTGTGGTGTAGCCGTTTTAAAAGGCAATCTAACAATATAACGACCCTCGGAATCTCGTTGTGTAGTTTGCTTAAAGAATGCTTCACATTCTTGTTCTTCTTCCGTGAAATGCTTTTTTGGCACCCACGTTTCCTCTAATTCCCAAAACTTCTTTATTAGATCATTATGATCCGCTTCTACTGTTAAATAGTTACAGCTCTCTATATGTTCTTCCTTTCCAGTGACTTCTCCCGACAGTATCCAACCTAATTCAGAATCCTGTGCTATTAAAGATCCCGGAGGACCTCTACAAAGTCCTTGTTTGAGGACTTTACTATACACCGAGGAACTTAAAAGAATGTCAATTTTCCCAGGTGTCTTCCAAGTAGGATCTGCTAAATTATACTGCTTCAGTTCTCCCCATAATGGAAAGTTGATTTCATTACAAGGAAGAACTGATGTTAATTTCTTCTGTACATGAGCTTTAACCGACAAAACAAAATGAGGATTGTACATTGATTGTAATCTTAAGTAAACAATATATTTGGAGGTCAATGCACAACCTTTGTTATCTTCTCCTAGCCTTAGTGATGATTTATGACTGGTATGTTTTTTAAGTCCTAAAAGTTGAACTGCCGACTACGTAATATACGAAGCCTGCGAGCACTGGTCCAGCAAAGCACGCAGAGTCACCTGTGTACCTGTACCGGATGTAACCTTCACTAAAGCCGTAGGTAACAAATCATGACTGCTAGAAATCGCAGCACAGTTTGTTACACTCTTACTGGCATCGTCTTGTGTTGCTTTTGTATCAACTGATTGCTTAGGTTCTACTTTAGAGTCAGTTGATATTGACACGTCCTTAGAGTGGAGTAAAGAATGATGCTTTCTTTTACATAACCGACATCTAGTCGGTAGGCGACACGCATATACTGCGTGACCTGACCCGAGACAATTAAAACATAATCCTTTGGTTTGGACGAAACTACGCCGTAAAGCGACGTCTTTATTACAAAATTTCTTACAATTACCAAGTTTATGTTCTGATTTGCAAAATATACATGACAAAGTAGCTACGTGTAATGTCTTAACAGGTATGTTTTTAGTGACAGTGCTTTTTGAAGGGTTATTATTTAAAAATTCTAGTGAGCGAAACCTTTGTTCTAAAAACTTATTAAATTGCTCTATTGTTGGTAATTTTTCTGAGTATTCACAAATTTTTGCTTTCCATAATTTACGAGACTCAGGATCTAATTTTAAACTTAAAATATATATAGCAATGATATCCCAAGTTTCAACCTATATTCCCAAATTTTTGAGTGCATTTAAACAATCGTTGCTTGTATCTAATAATTCCTTAAGAGATGTTGATGACTCAACTGATATATTTTTCTGACTCATAAAACGCTTGAGTATGCAAGTTGCCATATACTTTTTATTATTATAGCGATTGTTTAATTACATACATACATAACTTCACGCCAGTTCCCTTGCGGGGTAGGCACGAACAACAGAGCGCCATTTAGGCCCATTCTTACACACCTCACTTGCTTCTTTGACATTCATAACTCTTGTCATGTACACTCGTCTGTTCTTAAGGCTCCTGACATCACCCTCCGCTAGTACACGATCAATTTGATCATGGAAGGTGTGTCGTGGCCTCCACGACTTCTGCATCCATCCACTTTTGCATTGTATATCTGTTTAGTCATTCTTTCATCATGCATTCTTTCCACATGCCCGAACCACCGGAGCATTCCTTTCCTTACCTTCACCCCGACACTCTCTTTCAGACCAACTCTCTTTCTTACTTCGGTATTACGAACGCGGTCCGCGAGCGTCACTCCGCAGATTTTGCGCAGTGCTCGCATCTCAACCGCGTTTACTCTACTTTCATGCTCTCTCTTCCATACCCAACTCTCGCTTCCATACGTGAGCGTAGGTACCAGCACCGCGTTGTGTATGGCGAGCTGGGCCTTCTGGCTGAGGTTCTTAGCGCCTAGAAGTTTACCTAACGCTCCATTCAAACTATTCCCCAAATTTACTCTTCTTTCTATATCAGCGGTGTACTTTCCATCCCTGCTAAAAGCACATCCAAGATATACAAACTCATTCACTTGTTCCAGCATAACATCATCGACCATTATCCTTGCATTCGTTCTGGTTTCTTCTCTTTCAAACACCATAACCTTTGTTTTCTTCGCATTCAAATGTAAGCCTCTCGCCTGACAGTCATCTTTCATCATTGTGACTAGTGTTTGCAGTTCTGATGGCGATTCGGCTAAAAGCACGGCATCATCCGCATAAAGCAAGGTGCTTACAACTAGATCACTCATTCGCACCCCAACATCCATCAATCTTATTCTCTGGAGACAATCGTCCAGGTATAGGATGAACAGCAAAGCCGACAGCACGCAGCCCTGCCTGACGCCAATATTGACGTCAAACCAGGGCGACAGGCTGCCATCCACTCGCACGCATGCCATACAGTCCTCGTAAGTGGACTGCACAGCATGCATCAATTGGCCATTAATCCCATATCGTGGCAATATGTCCCAGAGCTCCTTCCGCACAACCCTGTCAAATGCTTTCTCTAAATCCACAAAACCGCAGAAAACCTTCCGGTCCATAGCCAGCTGCTTCTCTACGATATTGCGGAGAGAGAAAACTTGATCCATACATCCCCTTCCATTTCTGAAGCCACCTTGTGCATCCCACAGTAATCCATCGGATACCACTCTCATTCTCTTTTCAATAATCTTCGTATACACTTTAGATGCTGTGCTGATCAAACTGATGGCCCTGTAGCTGGCGCACTCCATACGTGACCCCTTGCCTTTATACAAGGGCACGATGACAGCGCGCCTCCAGTCCTTGGGAACCTTTCCCGTCCTCCAGCACAAGTTGCATAAGGACAGGAAAGCGTCCCGGACGCAGGTTCCACCATATTTGATCATCTCAGCAGACACACTATCGATTCCTCCTGCCTTTCCATTTTTCAGACTTCTTATCGACCATTCGATCTCTTCCAACGTGATCTCGGATGCCGACTCCTCGGAGTCAGTCACAGACTCAGTCGTGGTGCCAGCATCCGGAATATCATCATACATTTCTCTAAAATATTCACTCCATCGCGCTAACACCTCTTGTGGGTTAGCAAGAACGTCCCCTGCTTTAGATTTTATTCTTTCCATTCTGGAAGCTGACGAACAACCCCGAGACTTCTTAACCTCTCTCCAAAAGAGTTTGGTATTCGCCTTGAAGTTCTCCGTCAGCTTCTCTTCTTCTTTCAATTTTATACTTTCGCGCTTCTCTTTCACTGAAGCTTTGGTTTCGTTCTTGCAGAGGCGATAAAAAGTTTTCTTCATCTCTTTCATACTGTCATTCTGTTGCAGAGAAGCAACATAATCCAGCCAGGCTTTTCTCTTTCTCTCTATGCTGGATTTAACATCCGCGTCTCACCATTCATCACCTTTCGTTGTTATGTGCCTCTTTGCGCATCCACATGCTTCTTTTGTGCTTTCCACTATACTTTCTTTCATACTATCCCAGTCATTATCCACATCTAAGTCGGAGAAGTCCGCTTTTGCAAGCCTTTCTTCGACTAGGCGCGCATACATACTCCTTACACTAACATCTTCCAATTTTTCACACTTTATTCTTTCAAGCTCCCCGAAATTGGTACGCACTCGCCAGTGTCTCCACTTCCTGAAAAGGCCCACAAACCGGCTTATCACCAGGTAGTGGTCCGTTTCAAGAGTGGGGCCTCTGTAGGCTCTTGTATCCATTATTGTGTTTCGGAGGCGACTATCTATTAAAATCAGATCAATCATACTTTTCTGATCATTCATTCCCCATGTATACGTGTGAATATCCTTATGATGGAATAAGGTGTTCGACACAAGCAAGTTTCTTTCCATGCATACGTCTATGATTGGCCTACCAGCATCGTTCACCCTCTTGTCACCATAGGGTCCAAGGACAGCCTCAAGGCCGTCTCGTTTGGTGCCCACCCAGCCATTAAGATCACCACACATAATTATTCTTTCATTCCCTTCAGCCAGATCCAGAATTTCTCTCACAGACTCCCAAAACTTGTCGAGTTCTTGGGGATCCGCTGAGCTTACGGGAGCATAAGCTGCGACCAGAAAAACTCGCGTAATCCCCAGTTTCAGACGGACCCAGAGAAGTCTCGGGTTCACCAGACAATAGTCTTTTACTCCAGACACAAAGCGGGTTGAGAGTACGACGCCTACCCCCCCACTTGCACGCTCGTCCAGGTCCACGCCGGACCACAGAGCAAGCATGCCACCGGGGAGGTCATCGATGTCGCACCCCTTCCGCTTTGTCTCTGTCAGACATAAGGCATCCAGGCTTCTCTCATTCATTATATCAATCATTTCGTCCATCTTATCTTTCATTCCACCTCTCACATTCCACGTGCCTATACGGCACTCTGCTCCTCTCGACCCGCCAGGTTTGGCGCTGCGTGAAGGGTGGCGGCCCCCTTCGCCGCATGCGCGAGAGTTCACACCGACGGGGGCGCATCGGTGAGCGTCGCCTGCGGGGGACGCCCTATCGTGCACTGCACGTGTGTGAGCTCGGGTCAGAATTGTGGCCCTCTGGGCCAGCGGGGATCGCGACGAGCACGCTTCTGACATGACCCCCAATTGTTGTTTTTTGTTCCCAAGAAATCTGGTAATTTGAGCTACAGATAGGTATGTTCCTCAAAAGTTGATAAGCCTCTCCAGTTAAATGACTTTTTAAATATTGAAGTCTCTGCACATCATCTAAAGAATTGTTGTTATGGATAAGTGATAAAAATAAATCACGGAAGGTGATCCACTCCGAGTATTGTCCTGAGAACATAGGTATACTAATTTTAGGTAACTTTATATTGCAAGACTTAGCTGAACCTTCTACACAATCTTGTGATACATTCTGAAACACGTCTGTTTTGCACAGTTTGTTGAGTGTCTCCTTTAATTCTGTTTTGTAGTCCAGATATAACTCTTCGGTAACATCATAAACTTCTAATGAACAATAACTAGACTTATTATATTCTGCTTCCTTTATTTCGCTTAATATTTTTAAATGTGTCTCCGAAAATGAAGTCCAGTGCGATTCCAATCTCTCCAATCTTACTTCAACATATGACTTAGAAATTCGATCCTTGGGCGACTTTTTGAAGTTAGTCTTGGCTTTCGATATGGCCATATTAATATCCGTTTGAATTTTATTGTAGGTTTCCATATTGTGTAGATATCAATACAAAAATTTTACACAAATACAATGTTTATCAATAGCCTTTTGATAGATGTAAACACTTAAGCCAAAGCGCAATCTTGTGCATGTGCACTCTCTGTAGGCACAAGTTAATGCAAAGGAAACTTCACAAAATATTCTAAGTCGCTGTTAAAAATTTCAAAAATTTTCTAAGTCCTTAAAAATTTCTTCGAAATTTTTCTAAGTCGCTGACAAATTCTTCGAAATTTTTCTAAGTGTTTGGACTTTTAAAAGACTTGTAAAAAATCGGGCATGGATTCCCCGTCTCTTCACTTTTTTGTGAATTATTCTAAGTCCATGCAAACACTTTGTTAAATTTTCTAAGTCCATGCAGATTTATAAGTTAAATTGTTCAAGAGAATAAAGTTCAAATTACTTACAGTTTTATGTCCATATACACTGATACACGTCACTCACACATACACACGTACGACGTCACTGCTACTTGTTGTCGGTTCTCTCCGCTAGATGGCGCCACCTGCTCCTCGGGCTGCTGCTGGTACTGAAAAGGACGCCCCGAGCAACGACCCACTGCCCATAGGTGCGATAGTGACACAAAAAAAATTGTTTCTCGGGAACCAGGTTCACTGACTTCCGAATCGAAGGACCATGACCAAATTCAAACTAAGGCGGGTCACTTCAGTGAAACAAAAACGATGCAAGATCGATACAAAATTTATTGATATTTGCTTTACATACTTATAGTTGCAAAATGTAAACCATACCGCGATCTATTGTTTGACTAGCGCCATCTATCGAAGTACAAAATAACTTTTGCTCAATACTTTTAATATTATTATACTCACTCGCGTTAATAAAGTGAAAAGTTTAAATGATCGTTATGATTTAATAGCTTTATGTGATATAATTTAATATTACTCAGAGGTTTTAGTTTTTTTTTAATAAAGTATTAGCAACAAAAGTTGTGTGTCTTGGAACGAACCATAAAAAATACATGCACAAATGAATTCATAACACATTTTAGCACATGTAGTAATTTTAATTCGCAATAAAATGCTTGTACAGATAATTAGTACATATTTATAGGTCTGTTAATTACCAATACTAATGTAATAATTCTAAAAAAACTATTCATAATGGCAAATTATTTTTGTGTTACACATCATGTTCACGAAGGTTATTAGATGACTATTTATAACCCAAAGATTATCCTGCGCTAAAAGTCAGTGAAATCATTTGTAATAGTAGACTTGGAACGATTCGATAGGTTTATATTGGGTAGTAGGCTTTATGTGTAATCCAAAGTTTATATCAGTAGTAGGAACTACGGGGTAGGTATACGGGATAGTTTAATGCAGGGACTTAAGAGCAACTAAACCACTTGAAAAGGGCTATGATAAAAATAAAAATATTCATATCCAAAAGTTTTTATTGAAACTAGTTTAATTTGATTATTTTATGAACTAAATATTGTTTTTTATCATATTAATATATTAAATTATTTCTTTATTAGGAATTAATGGAGATGCAGCTAACAGAACATAGACAAAATTTAATATCTTAATTATGACAATAAAGAGTTATCTATAATATTACTAGCGGCCCGGAGCGGATTCACCCGCGGTCTGTCTCGTTCCCGTGGTATAAAGCGTCATGTTATATAGCCTATGACACTCCCTGTTAACGTAGCTTTCCAACAGTAAAAGAATTTTTAAAATCGGTTTAGTATATCCCGAGATTATCGCCTACAACGTCACAAACTTACAAACTTTACCTCTTTATAATATTAGTAATTATTAGTTCTGCTTTAAACGATATTCAGTTTTTTTTACATCCTCTTTGACGATATTGGCTGCACGCATTCTGTCAATTCTATGTCAAACGTCATAAGGTTACATTAAAAAGTTTATATTGTCCAAAGCGCTAAGGTTAGATTAGAAATAATTTTATATGGTGGTTAAGTATTCTTAAATTTTCTAATTATCCTTCACACAACTTACATCTTATCGGTCACGATCATATATAATTATTTCAGGTACTTTATTTCAATACAACTGTGCCGTTGATAAGAAAATATAAAAAACATAGTGCAAAAATAATTCCGAAAATGATTCAAAATATTTTCTTTCAAAATCCATCTCTTTGTCCAACAATATGCTACAATTGGAGCCGTAGGAAGTCTAAAACGTAATATAAACTAGTTTAAGAAAACTGGATACACAAACATTACACGTCTGTTTTCTATAGATTTTTTCAATTATTCATATTTCATAAATAAAAAAGATCGTAACAAAAGTCCCCAAATTTTGGAAAATAAGTCACACTTGTCACCTGACAACATCAATCAATTCGATAACCTTGAAAATGTCGAAATTAAATTTCACGTTTTTACAAAGAGATCATGAGAAAAGTGTTAAGTTTTCCGATTAAATGACATCTTATCTTTATCCTTTCCCGTTTTAAAATAGTTCCGACACATTTTAATAGCGCAGGCCGGCATAATGATTTTTTTTGCGAGAGCTCTAACCAGTAACGTAATCGAAACGACACTAACAAGCGTGGGAAGCCACTGAAGCCAGTGCACCAATTTTGGTGCACTTGTTTTGGGTCGTTTTTGTGCAATTGATGCGTGATCTAGACGTTTATATGATCTAAGATTTCATACAAGCTTAATAGGACATAATAATAAACGCACAACTTACCCGATTACGGGGCAAATCAGTTGAATATAAAGAAATAGATACTATTCTTTATAATAGAACAATGAAAGCACTTGTGAGTAAATTATTTAGTTTAGAATTATACGCGTCTTAACGTTCTTGCAGAGACAATCTCAACGGCTCCGTTTTAACGCTCGAAGTCACTTTTTATGACGTCGTATTAGCGGCCCAATGTTGCCGCGACAAATATAAAATACTTTATTTAACCGTACGCAAAGTCTGATATTCTCTTACGCTATATTGAATCTCGAACGATTATTCAATATTGCGGGTAGATAATTTAGAATTGTCAAAGTCAAATGCGTTTACTGTCTTCCGTAATGACTTAAGACAATTAGGTAGTCAATACAATGTTTACATTATGTGTTTATATTATTGGTAATTAATTTTTATGATAATGTGGTATTATAATAGTGTGAAGAAAAATCATATAAGTACACGGTGTAACATGCAATAAAAAAAAGTCCTCGGATGGCACTTAGGTTTAAGTTATGGCACACTCACACCAAGAGTAAGTACGGCTTGTGTCTCAAGTTTAATAGGATCTCCAAGAATGGGATGTGAAACGTTAACTTACACTGAGAAAACGGAAGGTCCGAACTGACCTCGCGTGCGTAGGAGACTGGTTTCACCACCACGCAATTGCGGCGAGACCGAAAGCCAGTGGCACTTATAAAACTACCTACATCGATATAAATTGTGAGGATTCAACAACAGGGTTTGTGTGAAATTAGTACAATAAACGAATCTTTTAAACATGCAGTTGTTTTATTATTAGTAGAATAATTTACAAAGAGGAAATATTAATTTGGTATCTTAGACAGAAGAAAGAATTTAGTCTTCTAAACAGAAAGTTGCTAAGCAACGAGAAATATCTTAAAGACATAAGGCTTGTGTGGAGGTTGTATGTCTTCACAGTTTGCAAATTGAGTTACAAAAATCCTCTAAATCCGCCAAAAAAATAGTAAAAAGTGATACTTTTGTTTACATATTATTGGTGAAGCGGCAATGGACTCTATTAGGGCGGCAAACGTTTTTGTGAAACGGAATCTAGGTTACCTGGACGGACAGCTGCTAAAGCCTTCTTGGCCAGCCGGCTGTGGTCTAATCTTCCTCAGTTTCATAATAGCGGCACTATCACATCACACGCGTGCGTTCAGAGCGGGATCGATTTACACACTTTTTTTTTAATACGCTTTTATTAGCTTCATACGTATGTTAATATTTAACGGAATCTTTCAAGTTAAATTTGATCGACTTCCCGGTTTCCGATTGAGCTGAAATTTTGCACGTATATGGTACCACCATACCATCTGATGATGGAGTCGGAAGGTGGCCATAGGAACTCCTGTACTAAACAAGATAGACCCGTCGTGTTTGGGCTCGTTTTACTTGTCTTGGCTAGCACTCTGCTGCTACATGATATGCAGGATCTCAAGAGCTTGTATTTAAAAACCTTTTTAAAAAAGCTTATTTTTACATAACATTCCATTCTATCATAAGAGTGTATTTTAGTACATTATGGTACTAGTGTGTAACATTGGTGATTACCGCCGAGGCGTCATTGAGACTCGAGCCGTAGGCGAGGGTCTTAAGAGAGCCGAGGACGGTAATCATCAATACACACGTGTATCATACGACGTTTTTCAACACACTTGTGAATAAAATAACAACAAAAACTCATTTTATTTAGTAGATAAAAAAAGTTATATATGAGTGAAAGTTTTATTTATTAAACACGTACGAGTTAAAATTATCTATTTAAATAAGAAGTTGCATGAAATGAGCAAGCAATAGGAACATTAATTTATTTGTTCTATAGAACACGATCTTTTTTTTTGAATAAAAACTTTTTTAAGAACAAAGCAACTCAACCAGTAAAATTTAAAAAAAATCTATAACTCACTAGTGAGTTATAATTTTTTTTACTCACAGTTTGATTATGGGTGTCATTCTCACTTGTGGAGGACATCCGTGCGAAGCAGTCGCAAATGCCCGTGCTCTTTGCGGAAATTGCAATTTTCCACGATTTTTCGCTCCTAAAAAGCGACAAATTGCGACAATAGTTGTGTAGTGATAGTGTACAGTGTTATTTAGTTCGATTCCGGCGCGAATCAGTTGTTTTTCGACTGGGGTGAGTTGTTAAGCTCTATTCGCTTGTTCATTTCGGCGCGCCTAGGCGCATTACGCAATAACGGTCGTTTGTGTCGATAGATATTCACGCACGTCGACTGGTCTCTGCAAGGGAAGGGGCCTCCAGCAATGGATGGCCCAGGTCCCCAGAAGGCCCCGAGGCCTTCGAGTGTCCCGCGCAAGCGGGACCACACGAAGGCCAAGGATGGCTGGATGATGCCCGAGATCGGGGAGACGCGTGTGAAGAAGATGTCTTCTTCATCGGCCCGTCGCAGCAGGTCGGCTGCCGGGCCCCGCCCCGGGTACACGGATAGTGCCGTTTTTACGGCTGCCGATGTGCCCGCCTCGGTAGGGAGTGCGTCGGCGGTGGTAGACCTCACCGCCGCCACGCATGAGGATAGGTGCGGCGCGATGGGACCGCCTCCGGTTCCCATGGCGCCTAGGGCCCCATCCGGGCGTGCCGCGCGCAGGAGCGCAGCGCACCCGGAAATAAATAGGAACGTGCTGCTTGCAGCGAACTCGGCCGTTTGCCTGGCCGTGAGCGCTGCAAGCACCATAGTTCAATATGCCTATATGGCGCCACCCACCTCTGCGCGAGCCTCACTCGTGCAAGGGAGCGGCGCCTACGTAGAGCATGATCACATCCCACCGTCCGGCAGCGTCCCAGACTCGCTGGAGCACGCGCTCTACGGTGCGATTCGCGATCATAGTTATTCCCGCCCTGAAGCGCCTGCCTGTAGTCCGGTATACACGGCGGCCGGTTCAGCGACGGCAGGGGATGGGTGCCCTACGACGACGGTGTCGTATAGCGCACGGGCTTCACCTGTGCCTACGACATCGACTTGCAACCTTTCGGGCTGCAACGTCGAGAGCAGCCGTCCCACGACACCGGTTGTCGCGCGAGCTTCACTCGCGCCCTCGGCCGGGGTCGTGAATAGGGACTTAGTAGGCGCGGCAGCGGCGACCCCTTCGACTTCCTTCCCTACTGGGACGGGAGCCGCTGTCGCGATGTCGGCGCCTGCGTCTTCGGCTGCGGCGACGTCTTCGTCCTTAGCGGCAGCGGCAGCGGGCACGTCGTCGTCTTCGTTCGCAGCCTCACCGTCTTCAGCATCGGGTTCGGCGACGCCGTCCACGTCTTCAACGGCAACGGTGCCGATATCGTGTTCCCCGATGTTCGTTCCCGGATCGAGGTCGCGCTTCTGGGACCGGTCCCAGAGCAGCGGCGCCGATTCGGCCAACACGTCGGGTGCTTCCACTCCAGTGCGCGCGCGCTCGCCTCTGCGCCCCACGGGGGGCGCACCCGCGGCGGCTTCTAGCGTTCTCGCGGGTGCGGAGGCCTACCTCAGTACCGAGGGGGGTGAAAGGGGGCGCAAGGCGCGCAAGGCAACCGCCGCCAAAGTGGCCGCGGCTAGCCAGTGCGCCGCCCTCGTCGGGGACGTATCGGCTCTCGGCCCTGGGGAGCTCCGCCTAGCGGCGAGCGCCAAGGTCGCTGAGATAATTCATATTGCCCAAACGTCGGGCAATTTGAAGGGGGTCTACGTGCGCCGGCTGAAGGAGGCCGCGTCCAGGGTGTCGGACATCGTCGACACACTGGTTACGCGAAATCCGGAATCCGAGGCCTGGAAGCTCGGTAACGAGAACGCCAGGCTACGCATGGAGTTTGTTAAGTTATGATTAAAACAACGAGCGCGAGACAACAACTGATTTATTTTGAGGTACCTCCACCAAGATTATTATTTATTACACAACATTTCCCCCTTAAAAGATCGAGTATACAAAGTAAATGTTTGAATAGAAAAGTACAAATAGTCCTTAATAATATACACTGCCCCATCCTCACACATAAAAAAATGGTCTAAAAAAAAATATACACATATACTTTATGGTATAATGTTACAAATATATAAAAAAAACACACACACACACACACAAAAGAAATTAATTATATTCAATACGCCGTTTGGCAATCTTTTTAGCTTGTCGTACTCGAGGCAGCGGGGATGCAAATTTCAAACACTTCTCATTTTCAGTTAGCATCTCCTGTGTAGGAGTTTCAAAGTTCATACGATTACAATCTGCATCCTCGTATATGTTGCCGTCATAAGGCGATTTGACATCGTTTTCACATTTAATTAAATGACGCCGATTGCGCCTGTATTGCCTTCCTAATTTACTCTGGACGATGTATGACCTAGGAGCTATGGCATGGCCCACTACTATGCCTTTATTTCTATTTTTTTCATTAATAGTTATAACATTATCACCTTTTTTTAGAATTGGCAAAGATTTACAGTGTTTATCATAATTTATCTTACTATTAATTTGTCTATTTAACATTGTCTGATATTCGGCTGGGTCGACTAGTTTAGGCTTTAGTATGTTGGGATGTACTGGTAACTGACATCGCAATGTTCGACCCATTAATAATTGTGCTGGCGAGCTTAAACCATCTCTGGGAGTATTTCTTTAATTAAGAAGAGCTAAATTAAAATCACTATTACTTAGTATTGACTTTTTCAGTAATTTTTTGACGGTCTGTACAGCACGCTCACTTTTGCCATTAGACTGAGCATAATTTGGCGAAGATGTTATATGGTTAAATCCCCAAATTTTGGTAAAATTTTTAAACTTCCGACTAGAAAATTGTGGGCCATTATCAGTCATGAGTTCACTAGGAATGCCGTAACGGGAAAATATTTCTTTCATTCTCTGTATAACTGTGTTTGATGTCAAATCGTTTAATTTGCATACTTCAACAAAATTGGTATAGTAGTCAACAAGTAAAAGAAAATGTTTATTTTTAAATTCAAAAATGTCTGAACCAACTTTATGCCAGGGCAATTCGGGGATATGAATCGGCATAAGGGGTTCTTTACTAGGTGAGTTAGAATGTTCCTTACACGTAACGCATCGCTTCACATATAATGTTATAACTATTAATGGAAAAAATAGAAATAAAGGCATAGTAGTGGGCCATGCCATAGCTCCTAGGTCATACATCTCAACAATCGATCCCTGACCGTTGCATAACGAACGCCACATACAATCCGATCCCGGATCATATCATCTTCCAATGTAGAAAATTCACAATTCTTACTTAAAAGACGCAGTGCTGTCACATATTGTAATATAGATTCACCTTCCTCTTGATTACGGGTGAAAAATTTGTACCTTGTTAGTGTTATGTTGGATTTTGTTCCAAAATAGCTGTCATACTTTTTTAAAAGTACAGTAATGTCATCACGGTCAGCTTCACGTTCGAATGTAAATGTTTGATATATATCGAACCCATCCGAGCCGATTAGATTTACTAAAAGACTAGCTTGTACACTCGCAGGCTCCGCATGAACACCTGAAGCCTTCAAAAATAGCATGAATTGCTGTCTCCACTTCTTCCATGCCTCGACCCGGCCGACGGGCCCACTAGCACCGTCCATATTAAGTTCTGATGGTGGTCGTGCGTGGTCCATGTTGCTTTGTAATTCACTTTTGTTAAATCTCACTTTTAACTTGATATTGTGCCACACTTATTAGTTCTTTATATAACTTGTATACTTTAACTACTTTTAAAACACAGTTTATTGTATATCAACTATTATTTACTTCAATTAACTTTAAAACACCGCTGCCACCATGTTAAGTTATGATTAAAACAACGAGCGCGAGACAACAACTGATTTATTTTGAGGTACCTCCACCAAGATTATTATTTATTACACAACAGAGTTAAACTCGCTGCGGGAGGAAAACCGCTCCTACCGTAGGGAGTTTGAAGATATGCGTAAGGCCCTAAAGGCCTCCGCTTCGGTTGCGGAGCCGGCGCCTGCTGTAATGGCGGCGCTGACCCCCGTACCCGTCAAACGGAAGGCCCAGGCCACCATGGCGGAGGCGGCGGCGGTACCGAAACCGCCCGCCGCACCCGCTGCGGTTAAAAAATCGCGTCCGGCCCCTGCTGCGGTAGCAGGGCCGACACCGGCTCCCGTCGTCGGGACAGAGCCGGCTCCGGGGACCGCCAACGGGGCGGCGCCGACACCCGCTCCACCGGGGCTCGGCGGCATCGATTACGACATGTTTGTGCGTGCCGTGATCGACGTCGTCGCCCCCATACTCGATGCCCGGTTCGCCGGAATCGAGGACCGGCTGAATGCCGCGCCGAACCTCCGTCCACCGCTAGCGGCCGACCGAGGTAAGGCGCCGGCAACCAGACCGGCACCAAACGTGGCTGTTAGGCCAAAAGCAGCCACGGCTGCAGCCGCCGTCCGGCGGAATGCGGGGGAAGCAAGTACCCCGGTTCCGATGGAGGTGGTGGCG
Source organism: Dendrolimus kikuchii (assembly GCA_019925095.2). Lineage (NCBI taxonomy): Eukaryota > Metazoa > Arthropoda > Insecta > Lepidoptera > Lasiocampidae > Dendrolimus > Dendrolimus kikuchii. The sequence continues at coordinate 1,499,092 of JAHHIN020000031.1, forward strand.
GCCTCGGCTGTCGGGGTGACGGACTCCCCACCGTCACCGGCCCCCCCCTAAAAAGAAGACGAATAGAGGGGGGGTGAAGTGGAGGCTGAAAATGCAGCGAAGAGCGGCACGCGACGCCGCCGTTGCTTTAACGGCCCCCGCCACGGCACCCGTGCCTGTGGTGTCGGCTCCTAGGCCGGCCCCTAGGCAGCGGGCGGCGCCCGCGGCCGCGACACCGGTCGTCGCGGCGCCCGTCGTCCGCGCTCGCGTCGCGCACGTCGCTCCGCCGCCGGCGCCTGTGGCCCCCGCCCCCGCCCCCGCCCCGGAGGGGGGGGCGTGGACGACGGTCGGCAAGCGGAAAAAGGGTAAGGGGGCGGGGCCCAACGCCCCCCCCGCCCCCCCCGGCGCAAGCTGCTCCCCTGCCGACGGAGCGGGGGCAGCAACAGCGGAAACAGGCTGCGAAGCCTGCGGTCGTATTCCGCGAGCCGAAGTCGGCCGCAGTTATCGTTAAACTGCTGCCGGCAGCGGCCGCGAAGGGTGTCGGTTATCGCGAGGTCTTCGCAAAGGCCTCGACGGTGGTCGACATCGCGGCCATGGGCCTCCACGAGGGGCTGAAGGTGGTGCGGACCGTCAGTGACGCGCGTCTCCTCGAGTTCCAGCCGGGACCCGAGAGCGTGGTCAAGGCGGACCGCGTCGCCGAGGCTCTGCGCGGAGCCCTTGTAGGGATGGCTGAGGTCGTCCGCCCCGTAAAGCGTGGGGAGCTTTACGTCTCTGGGCTGGACGAATCGGTCACGGTCGATGGCCTTCGTGTAGTGTCATTTATTGGTATAAAATATCTATGTAGGTAGTTAATAAAAATCAGTTGCAATCTGACAAACAATGGTTTCATTTCATGGTGACAGCGGTGCGCATTTTTAATTAGTATTCTGTTCAAAATAGTAATATTCGAATAATAAATAACGTGTTTAGTCGTGTGTCGTCGATTTTAACGTAAAAATAATATGGAACACGCAAGGCCTCCTGCGGAGTTGGTGCTTGAAGGCGGACCGGCTAACCGGGCGGATGCGTGGCGCAAATGGCATAAGCAGTTCATGGTGTTCATTAAGGCATCTGGAATTCATAAAGAAGACAAAGACGTGCAGGCAAGCTTGCTGGTCAACCTTATAGGAGCCGATGGATATGACGTATATTCAACTTTTAAGTTCACCACAGCTGAAAATCAAGACAATATCGACTTGCTTATACAAAAATTTAATAGTTATTTCTGTGTCAAACAGAATACGACGATGGCAAGATTTCGTTTTTTCACTCGAAATCAAGAATCAGCAGAAACTATAGACAACTATGTAACGGCCTTGAGGTTACTCAGCCAACATTGTGAATTTGAACACTTGGAAGAAGGGCTTATACGTGACCGCATTGTTTGTGGAATCACAGATAGCAACGTACGGGATAGATTGCTACGAGCGGAAGATCTTACTCTGGAAAAGGCGGTAAAAATATGCCAAGCTAAAGAGGTGTCCAACGAAGAAAGTCGTCAGATTGAATGCACTAAAGTGGAATGTACGTCGAGCGGGTCGATCGATGCTGTATACGGTACGGCGAGGCGCGGCGGGTACGGCGGGCAACGCGGCGACCATGGGCGCGGGCGCGGGCGCTCGCTCGGCGCGGCTGGCGCGCCCGGCGCCGGCGGGGGTGGCGGTGCCCTGTGGCGCGCGCGTACCGAGTCTAGCGGCGACAACAAGCGATTGGATAGCGGTATAAAGTCAAATCGTGTGCGTGACAATGTTTCGCGGGTTTTTTGTGATGGATGTGGTGATTTTCACTATAATAATTTTAACCGGTGTCCGGCTCGTACTGCAAAATGTTTTTTTTGTAATGTTAGAGGTCATTTTAAGAAAGTGTGTCCGAATAAAATCGAGCGGCGCGTGTACGAGTTATGTGAGGATGAAAACAGTGAAGGAGAATTATTCTATGTTTCATCTTTAGAGAACAGTAAACAAGGTTGTAGCAGTAAGTGGTTTGAAATGTTAGTATCGTGTAAAAACGGGGCCAGTGAGTTATTTAAGCTGGATACGGGATCTGATTTAAATGTGATATCTTTTCAGTCATTTATAAAAACAGGTTATTCCGTTAATGACATTAAGCAGTCTAACATACGCGCTCAATCTTTTTGTGGAAATTATGTTCCAATAATGGGAAAATGTGATATGTTTTGGTCAAGTAAAAATAAACAGTTTTTAATTGAATTTGTTATTGCTACAACTAATTGTCAAAGTGTTTTAAGTAAAGATACTTGTGAAAAGCTGAATTTTGTAAAACGTATATACACATTGATTGATATGAATAATTATAAAGATTTATTTACTGGAATAGGTAAATTACCGGGGAAATATAGAATAATAATTGATAAGAATGCATGTCCTTCGATATGTCCTGTTAGAAAGATTCCATTAGGGGTACGGGAAAAATTAAAAAATGAGTTAGATCGCATGGAAAATATGCAAATTATTAGGAAAGTCGAACATCCTACACAATGGGTTAATGCAATAGTTTTACCTGCCAAAAAAGACGGTAGCTTTAGAATTTGCTTAGATCCACGTCCGCTGAATCGTGTTATAAAACGAGCTCATTACCCTTTACCTACATTAACAGAAATATCTACTAAGCTGCACAATGCTACATATTTCAGTAAACTGGATGCTAGATCTGGATTCTGGATGGTGGAGTTAGATGACGAAAGTGCCGATTTGTGTACTTTTGGAACACCGTTTGGAAGATACCAATTTTTACGTCTTCCATATGGTATAAGTTGTGCAAGCGAAATTTTTCATGCAAAAATTCGACAATTGCTTGAAGGTCTGGACGGCGTAGACTCCTTTGTCGATGACATTATAGTTTGGGGCGAGTCAAAGTCTCAACATGATGAACGATTAACAAAACTACTAGAAAAAGCCCGCGCAGTAGGTATCAAGTTTAATAGAGATAAATGTGAGTTTTGTGTTGAGCAAATCACATATCTAGGTCATACTTTTAATAAACATGGCATGCAAGTGGACAAAGAAAAACTAAGAGCCATTAAAGAAATGCCCAATCCTAAGGATAAGCTATCCTTGGAAAGATTTTTGGGAATGGTAAACTACCTTTCCAAATTTATCCCTAATTTTTCTGAGCTTTCATCGCCGCTTAGATGTTTACTCAAAAAAGGTTCTGAGTGGACATGGGATAAAACCCATGAATCCGCTGTGGAAAGACTCAAGGAGGCTCTATGCAATGCCCCAGTATTAGCAATATATTCTTCCAATCAACCGGTAGTTGTTACAGTAGATGCGAGTGCTAAAGCTCTTGGTGCGGCATTATTACAAGCAGGTCGCCCTGTTGAGTTTGCTTCACTTACACTTTCAGAGACACAAATTAGATATGCACAAATCGAGAAGGAGTTGCTTGCAATTGTCTTTGCTATGGAACGATTCCATCAATATGTATATGGCAGGCCGGACGTGGTGGTCGAAACCGACCACAAACCGTTGGAAGCATTGTTTAAAAAGGCTCTAGACTCAGTTCCTGCTCGTTTGCAAAGAATGATGCTAAGAATACAGTGTTACAGTTTTAGTGTCATTTATAAACCAGGAAAATATATGTATATAGCAGATTCGTTGTCTAGAGCTCCACTTCCAGATTTAATGCATGATAAAGTTGTAGAAGAAGTTGAACAACAATCCTGTTTTCTTATAGACAATGTACAATTCAGCGATAATAAATTACATAAAGTAAAAGAAGCAACTTCTAAAGATAGTGAATGTAATATACTAATAAAATATATTTTAAACGGATGGCCAAAATACAAAAAAGATGTTAATCAAAAAGTACAATGTCATTGGGAATATAGATATGGCTTTGAATATGTTGATGGGATTTTGTTTAAAGATAATTTAGTCTTTATTCCAAAAGAATTAAGGGGAGAGATGCTTGTAAAAATACATGAGGGTCACCTAGGAATTGACCGATGTAAGAGACGTGCAAGAGATGTCATGTTTTGGAAAGGAATGTCGCGTCAAGTTGAAAATACAGTTCGATCTTGCAACATTTGTGCAAAATATGCTGACAGACCTTCACGAGAACCAATGTTATGCCATTCGGTTCCTGATTTACCTTGGAGAAAGGTGGGTTCTGATATTTTCACTTTAAGGCAAAAGAACTTTTTGTTGCTTGTAGACTATTTTTCAAATTTTATTGAAGTTAGTCCTTTAAAAAGTATCAGCACAAAAGCAGTGGTAACCGCCATGAAAGATCAATTTGCCAGACATGGAATTCCTGCAGAATTAATAACGGACAATGGACCTGCATTTTTCTCGAAGGAATTTCGAGATTTCGCAAGGAAATGGTCTTTCAAACACATTACAAGTTCTCCAATGTATGCACAATCTAATGGTCTTAGTGAAAGGGCAGTAAGGACTGTTAAAAATATCTTAAAGAAATCTTTAGATAGCGGAACAGACTTTTATCTTGGACTATTAAGCTTTAGGGCAACTCCTCGAGATGGTATCGGTTCTCCTTCCCAATTACTCATGGGTAGAAGACTAAATACCAGTCTTCCAATACACGAAAATAAATTGCGACCTGAACGCAATAACAGTACTGATTATAACAAAATAATAAATAATCACATTCAAAGCAAAAAATATTATGACAAACATGCACATGAATTGCCTAAACTATATAGAGGAGATCGCGTGGTAGTGGCAGACGGCCAACTCAGGCGTCATATGTATGTGGAAGCACCTTCGCAACATCCACGCTCATATTTTCTTACTGACGAGTCAGGCAAGCGCTTCCGCCGTAATAGGCGACACATTATAAAGCGAATATTACCTCCTTCTTCACATGCCAGGAAGAATGATGGTGATAACAATAGTCCAGATCGTGTAAGTCTTTATAGTGATGCTGAAGAGGACTACACGGAGAAAGGAGCAGAGTCTGGTATGGATGCAAGTAGCTCTGATGACAATGCACCAGATTATAGTAGCAATAAAGCAAAAACCAGAAAAGCTGCTCTCCAGGCTCGCGATAAACTTAAGGGTTATTTCAGTTCTAATTAGTATGAAATATACTTACTTAAGTACGTGATAATAGTTAAAATACTGTAAACTAGCTAGTTAGTGTACTCTTATAGATAATATAATTATTTTTATTACATATCGTCAACTTTTCAGTTATTATATTTTATTTTCATATATAGTTATAACTTTAAAAAAATATGTATGTGTATATATGTATGCGTATGTTTAATTATTATTCTTTGCTTTATTAGGTATGAAACAAGTTTTATAAGGTGATTGGTAATAGTATTTTAAGTTCAATTTAATTTTGGTTTGTGTTTAATACTTTCTTTTGTTTAACTTTTATTTAATGGATTTCTTCCTTTCGATGGGAAAGATGTAGTGTCATTTATTGGTATAAAATATCTATGTAGGTAGTTAATAAAAATCAGTTGCAATCTGACAAACAATGGTCGCAGGTCGGTTCCCGTCGCAATGGAAGGAGGGGCGTTTGTGCCTGATTCCCAAGGGAGGTCGGCCTCCCAACGATCCGTCCGCCTTCAGGCCCATAGTGCTGCTGAACGAGGTCGCTAAGGTCTTCGAAAAGATCTTGGCGGAGCGGCTCGTGAAGCATCTCGACGCTGTGGAACCGGGGCTTTCAGAAACGCAGTTCGGGTTTCGGCGGAGGCGCTCCACGATGGACGCCTTCGAGGCGCTGCGAACGTTGACGGACGAAGCCGAGCTAGAGGCCTGACCTTCTGTAAGGTCGAAATCGAGGCGATCAGGAAGCGGGAAACCGCCTCCATGATCGCTATCTGGTCTCAAGAGCTCGACAACCCTGCGGCCTATGGCGGCTACACGGTGGATGCAATCAGGCCACAGCTGACGGAATGGGTCAACCGCACCAGCGGCACCCTGACCTTCAGGACGACACAGATACTTACCGGACACGGATGTTTCGATAAGTATCTGTGTCGCATTGTGGGCTGCTTGCCTTCCCCGGACTGCCGCCAGTGCGGCGCGCCCGACACGGCGTTACACACGCTTGTCGAGTGCGCCGCATGGGCGCCGCAGCGTTTCGAACTTGAGACGCACGTATGTCCAGTCGACTCGCTCTGCGACTTGGTCAAGGCCATGCTGCAGAGCAGCGACAATTGGGGGGCTGCGGTTACTTTTTGCGAGACAGTAATGTCACTCAAGGAGGCCGCAGAACGAGACAGGGAGAGAAGTCCTGCAGCGCGTGCCAATGCGTCTTCTCGAGGTCGCCGGCCTTCAGCTGGCACCCGGAGAGGCAGGTACGCGCATTACTTCCCTCCCTGAGTTAGGTTCCGTTTACCGCGGGGGGCCTTTAGCTTGCTAGGAGAGCAAAGGACCTTCTACCCCCGCACAACGAAGTGGGGTGTGTTCTCCCAGGGCACACTCCAGGCACTTTATTGCGCTGGATCGGCTGGGCGTAACTATGTTCTAAATCTCAGCCTTTCCAACCCATACAAAGCGCAGGGTCGTCAGGGAGGAGGGGGTTTTTAGTGGGTATTGGGGTTGCTCGCTCGTGTAGCAACGCTCGGAGTCTTCCACACTATTCTGTGACGTCGATCGCGGACGGAGCGCTGCCAAGAGCATACTATTGCTGCAGTGTTATCGCCCCCGACCGACGCGTGTCGTTCCCCTAGCAACGACCCAGTTTGTGCGTAAATCGGTTAAGCATTTTCCCTCGCCTCAAAAACAAACAAAAAAATGGGTGTCATTCTGTGCCTAATTGCGGTGACCATAGAACCACTTTATGAGCAAGTGTGTTGAAAAATTCTTTTTTCAAAGTTTCCACGTAGAAGGGAAGTAGATCACTAAATAATCACTAAAACTGAAAAATAAATAATAGTTAAAAAAGAAACTAAAAAAAATACGCTTTTATAGAAAATCCAACTAAAAAATAGAAAATAAATTTTAATAAATTTGAATTAAAAATAGTGTAAGAAAAAATTCTTTTATTGTAAAAAAAGCGTGGGACATGGGTCGTTGTGTGATACGTAGCACAAACTACCATGGATATGATACGTGGTATCCATAATAGTTGTGGTTGTGTGATCGAAAATGATGACGTCATTAGCGACGTTTTAGCCACGACCACAACGACCGCGGTCGCCTTGTGGAACGGGTAACGGAGCGTTTTGGGCTTTGTGAGTTACTAGTAGAAAGCCCTGTATGGATCTACATATGGCAAAATCAATGTTAAAGGCGTTAGAGCCAACACCAGCAAGAATAGAATTTTATAGAATAGAGGAAGTTTTTGGCGGGAACTCAAAGGAGATGTTGTGCTGTGCAGTTTTATTTTCTAAAAATGTGTAAAATTACTCTAAAACGGATATTGATAGTTTTTAAGTAGTAATTATGTGTTTGTGAGAAATGTGAACTGTAAAGTCAAATGTGGCCTTTTGAGTTGTCACAAGAACTCCGTTGAATGGCACTAGCTGATAACCTACAGTTCAGCTGTGCTACACATAGGTTTAAGAAAATGAAGAAACTACATTGAATCTAAGATCTGGCTTAAAGGCCTAGCTGCCAGGCCATAAAAAAAATAGAATAGAATAGATTAAAATTAAAAATAATGTTAGAGGAACCCAGCGACCTACATAAAATAAAATAAACTTTTTATACCACTTTAAATTGACTTAAACTAGATTAAATAAGTCTGAACGATGTTTTGTTGTGGATGCTTAAATACTGAAGCGAAGTTACGCATACTGGGTGAGAATGAAAGCCGTGCTATAAAAAAATTTTTAGGACTAAAGGTTCGTATTATTTGAATTTTGTTTCATGTGAAGTAGAAGTTGTACCTACCTTATCGAATAATCTTGGAAGCCAAATCTATTTGAGGAATACATAGAGTCGTACACAATACACGTATTTACAGACGACTTGTAGGCCTCCGACTAATGAATTAGGGTTTTATTCATAGAGAGTTAAAGTAAGTTTGAACGCTTCTTTAAGAAACAAAGATGTATTCGACTTACTCTAAGTTTCTGAATAAGATTATAAAAGTATATGAGGTAGCCTACATGGATTAAAGTGAGAAATGAAGTGTCGAATTTTTTAAAAATCTTGTTTGCTAGGCGTGTAACTCTTTACTGAACCAACTCACTGATCCAAAACATTTAGGTGTTCCAAAAGATTGGAACATCAATAATGTTTCAAATGCATCATTTGGATCTGGAACATTGTGATCTCTCTGACTCTCTGTTCAGCGCGATCATGTCGCTTACGTGGGAGAGAGACCGACCAGAGCTCAATGAATCACAGAGCACCAAACGCGTAGCGAGAGAGCAGGAAAACAATAAAATATAAGCAAATTATAATTTATTAATGATCTCACAATTTGTAATTTTTTCAAATAATACTATTGTTCGGTCCTTGCCTAGTATAAAGTAGGTAGAACATCGCTCCATCAATTTTGCTGTCTACCCTCTTTCTGTGTGAGGCGACGGCCAATGCACAGCAGGGTAAGGGCAGCCATTTTGAGATACTATTGTCTGTCAACGTTCTATGACATCGCACCGTGCGCTCATCTGTTCTTCAAATTTAAACAATTGTACTTTCTGGCTGTGCCAATTACTTTATTTGGACCTAAACTGTGTACAAGTGATAGCTCTGAAGTGAAACTATAGTGCTGTGCGCTATTCCCGAGTGCAACCTGAACCGAGCCAGGAGAGGGCTGATCTCAAGGTTGGTGGAGCTTCTGCTTTTATAGTGCAAGGATCTAGGTCATATCTCCGCTATACAGTCCATATAATTCGAACCACATTAACCGTGGGTTATAAGCGCCCCACAACTATGAATATCCATCTTTGTTTCAACCTTAACACCGTCTGCCTCAATATGCCTGCGACACAACATATATATATATCTGTATTTTTGTCTTTAACAAGTTTGACACGATGTTTCAAATTAAACCGCAGCCTGTTTCTCAGCCTCAGTCCACAACGTACCATAACAAGACAACCATGATTTTATATCTTTGACTCAATGTTCTAAATGATCCAAATGAAACATATCAGTGATTCGGAACATTTAACTGTTCCAGATACAAATGTTCCAATTGCAAAAATGTGACATTTCTCCCATGCCTGTTGTTTACATAATCTTGTGTAGTATTCACATGGCTTGCTTGTGCGGTTAATAGTAATCAATCCACTGGAAACTATTCCAGAGCTATTACATATTACTTTAATATGTTTTAAATAAAAAATAAGAAATATTTTTTAACCGACTTAAAAAAATGGAGGAGATTCTCAATTCGTCGTGATCTTTTTTTTATGTATGTTCACCGATTACTCCGAGATTTATGAACCGATTTACGTGATTCTTTTTCTGTTCGATGCGGAATAGCTGCCATTTGGTCCCCTAATAATTTGACATAGTTTAGCCCAGTAGTTTTTATCTTATGAACATTTTTTATGAAAAATTATTCATTCCGTTCCATATGTACACTGATTACGCTGAGATTTATGATCCGATTTACCTGATTCTTATTTAGTTTGATGCGGAATAGTTGCCATTTGGTCCCCTAAAAATTTAACATAGTTTGGCCCAGTAGTTTTCATTTTACGAACATTTTTTTGTTCCTGTTTCTTGGGATCTTTATTTTTTAAGGAGCCTTTCGTAGGTCTACCCATACATAGCTAGACACTAAAAAGTAACAACAAAATAAAAAAACTTTGTTAAAAAAAACCGACTTCAAAAACTAAAAAGTATAAAGTAACTTATTTCTAAAGCTATTATTATTAATATATATTATCTAAAACATCTTGAAGTTGGTGCAGAGTAAAACATAAAAATTACTATATTTTGTAAATTACAAGTTTTGACTTTAAGATGTTTTAGATAATATATATTAATAATAATAGCTTTACAAGTAAGTTATTTTATACTTTTTAATTTTTGAAGTCGGTTTTTTTAAACGAAGTTTTTTTATTTTTTATAACATATATTTTTTGATAGTATTATTTTGTATACTATAACTGTATTTAGAGTGTATATTATAATTTATAGGTTTGTTAGATGATGAAACCTCACATGTAGATACTTTCCTGTTAATAATTTAAAATAAAAGGTACTTATCTAGTATTTTGAATGGTGATCTATCACTAAATATATTATTAAAAACAATGAACTTTCAAAAACACTACAATCATAAAAACTTTTATAAAACAGTTTATGTATTTATCATCTTCTCATGCCTTAAAATGTTATGTAACTGTTTTTAAATGTTATTAATTATAGCCTAAATAAAAACCCTTATATAGCAGACTAGTTCTCATGAAAATGCGGAAAATACCTGCCAATTTAAATATAATGTAACTTCTAGACATTAGCGTTATCAGCTATTTTTGCCAACGGGTATCTAGCCGATATTTGGTTTCAATACTGGTATTGATAACCGTTGCCAAATATCAGTATGAAAGCAGGTTTTTAACTAATATGCGCATTGTTTTCGTTTGTAGTCGATAATGTAAATTAGGTTGTCTTTGGTTCATAACAATATTCATGAAATGTTGCTAATCTCTCCTTAGTCTGCATGTTGCTGGTTACATACATAACTTCACGCCAGTTCCCTTGCGGGGTAGGCACGTACAACAGAGTGCCATTTAGGCTTATTCTTACACACCTCACTTGCTTCTTTGACATTCATAACTCTTGTCATGCACACTCGTCTGTTCTTAAGGCTCCTGACATCATCTTCTGCTAGTACACGATCAATTTGATCATGGAGGGTGTATCCTGGCCTTCCACGACTTCTGCATAATGGTTGCTAGATAATGGTGATTAAGTTGCTAGCCAATACTTGCGTCTTCTCTGTTTTGCAAGTTAAGAATCATTTAGAAAGAGAGAGAAGTCATAATTATTTTGGTTATTATCGTTCGATTGGTTACCAATGTAGTGAAAACGGAATCACTGAATCTAACCAGCTATTGTGATTATTCATGTTATTGTAAGTATGTTGGCAACATCGCGTCATCGTCAGTTGTTTGTACAATATCTAGTATTAGATAACTGATAGCCGTTACTAGCTGTATCAATACCGATATGGTACATTAAAGGCATGTCAACAGTTTTCAGTTATGTTTTGCTATAACGGACACATGCTTAGTAACTTCATAAAATCAAATTATTTCTTTTACAATATGTGGTACAGAAGTTCCTCACCAACAATTAAGACATCATTAATGCTACTAATTATATTTAAATTCAAACGTACCATGCACAAGTTCATAACATGTGAAGAAATGCTTGTTTTTTTTAAGACCTAGAAAAAATGATTTTTACCCTGTTGTCTTTGTAGTTAGTAAGAAGATTATTGAATAGACGTGCCACACTTATTCGGCATTCAACCTATTCAACTAATTGGATTCAGCCGAATACTATGTAATATTCGGCCAAATACTGAATAGTAAATCATGAAAACAAACGCACATATTGCTCAAAATCATATGAATTTCCACCAAAATGATGATTGAACTATGTTTTAACAATGTTAAATGCTCCAATTTCTCCAATAAATTCTTTTACGACCAATTCTCAGTGATGTTCTTCTACAGAAATACACTCGCAACAACTAATAAAATATTGCGCTACAACTAATAAAAACTTTTAATATTTTAAAAGCATCTTAGTTCCCTTTGACAGCATTTTCACCATTTTCAATTTTTTCCCTCTGCTCAGTAAACCTAGACCGCAGTTTACCAGAGAAAATTCCAGCGAAATACAGCATCTGAGTTGTGCATTCTTTAGAAAAAATAAGTGTTGATTCATAAGTACTTAGTTAAATAAAAAAAATACCAGTAAAATGAAACAAACATATTTAAAACCATTCTAAATTTCCCAAAATTCACAAAAAAATGTATGTCTCGAAAACTAAAAAAATTGGTAAAACAAACATGGAGATATTTCGACTACCATTTTTGACTTGACTTGACTTGACTTTTGTTGATTTTGGCTCCAACGCCTTTGGCATTGATTTCGTCAATGTCGCCGTAGATGCGAAAAATATACGGAAAATGACAGGTGAACTAATGTAGCAAATTAAGCTCTATAAAATAAATTTTGACCGGTACATTGTATAGTAAGGTTTTCTATATACCTGTAAACAGAACAAAACACATATAGGTTAGACTAACCACACTACATAAATTATAAATAGATAATAATATAATAAATAAATTATAGATACATGTTATTAACCGATATAAATTCGTGCAGGAACGGAGAAAGAATACAATTTCCTGCGGCCGGGCGGCCTGTCGTAAGAGGCGACTTAACAACCCACAGCCAGGTGGTAGGGCACTTGCCCGACTGGATGGCTACCACCCCTGGTCTAAAGTATGTCGCCATAACAACCTTCGAGTTGTGTTCCGGCATTAGTGACCAGGTTCCAGTTTTCCTTAAGAGAGCAGCAGCGCATTTGTAGCACCTTTGGTGTTGCAAATGTCCATAGGCGATGGTAACCGCTTTCCACCAAGTGGGCCATTTGCCTGTCTGCTGATCTCCTGCAATAAAAAAAAAAAAAAAAAAAAAATTACATAAAGTATATACATGGTTTTTGTCAGCCAGGGTGAGAAGGAAGTTCAAATTGACAAGGCGAGGAAGCTTTTTATGTAAAACGTCATACAAGGGAGTAATAATTTTGGGACAATCAAAGAAAATGTGGTGTAGAGTTCCTTCAGCTAAACCGCATTCACAGAGGGAGTGATCACGAATTCGAATTTTGGCTAAGAAAACAGGAGAGCAACAGTGACCAAGCCTAAGACGGATAATTGCTGAGATGTCTTTTTTAGATAGGTTTTGGTGATTAAAAAACCAAGGTTTTGGACGTAGGACCGGTTGAAGATTTCCATAATACTTCCCGACAATCTGCCGAGAACGTTGCCATCTATCATCCCAGGATATGTACATTTGGAGTTTGGCAAGAGCACGTAAGTCTCGGGGAAAGCATTTGTTATACTTGGTGGTCCCTATGTAGACAGCTTCCTTGGCACTACAGTCAGCAATCTCATTGCCGCTGATGCCTGAGTGACTTGGAATCCAAACTAGAATTATATCAAGACTGGAACGATGACAACGAAGGAGAGCCTCTTTAATTTTAAGGGTAACTGAGAAATTGTCTTTAGCATGAAAGGGGAGTTTACTTATATCTTGAAGACAACTCAGACAATCAGTGGCAATAATAGATTTACTTATGCCATGTGATTCAATGTAAAGGATAGCTTCCAAAAGAGCGATTAATTCACCTGTATATGTAGAACTGGACATGGGAATTTTAAAATTTAGGATGATTTTGAATTTAGGGATCCACACTGCTGCACCGACAGGTCCAATCTGCGTTAATTTCGATGCATCAGTGAAGAATTGGAGATGATCTGGCCAACGATTTTGGATGGCATTGCAGAAAAGTCGGTTAGCACCGGGGGAGTTTTTGAAAATGCCTAGGTCCAAAATCACATTGGGACTAAAAAGAAGGCTGTTAAAATTAGTTTCAAATAAGGGAAGTTTGTAGTTCTGATAAATACCACAAGGTAAGCTAAGAATTTTTTTATATGAATTAATAAGGAGGGGTAGGGTTTTATGGGACCAGTAAGTAGAAGATGAACTAAGCTGGTAAAGCTGTTCAAGGACTCCTAGAAGTGGGTGATCGGAGAGCTCAATCACTTTACAGAGAAATCTGTCCGACAGAAACTGTCTACGCAGGGCAAGAGGAGGATCAGAACACTCTACCTGAAGGGCGTTTGTGGGAGAAGATTTCATAGCGCCCGTGATAATTTTCAGACATTTAGCTTGAACTACATCTAGCTTAGAGAGGCTGGCTTTGTTACAAGGCTCTAATAAAAAGCTACCATAATCGAAATGTCTTCTTATAATAGCATTATATAGGAGTTTTTGGCAATAAGGATGGGAACCCCACCTGACACCAGACAATGCTCTAATAATATTTATGTTTTTCTCTGTCTTTTGACAGATATAATTTAAATGAGGGGTGCCTGATAATTTTTGATCAAGAAAGACGCCTAAAAATTTTACATTTTCGGAAATTCTAATAGGTTGATTGGAAACATGGATGTTAAGGTCAGGGACTACTCTCTTGTGGGAAAAAATAACTGCCGAGCTTTTTGTTGCGGACAGGGACAGGCCGTGCTCTGATAGCCATGAATTTAAATAAAATAATGCTGAGTTTATGCGATTAGTTGCATCAATAATGGAGTCAGAAGTGGCATACAATGCTATGTCGTCGGCATATTGGAGAATTTTGCAAAAGCAATTAACAGTGGAGTCCAGGTCGGCCGTGTATAAGTTATAGAGAAGGGGACTGAGGACTGAGCCTTGTGGTAAGCCTTTCCAAACAAGACGAGGCGCAAGAGTTTCTCCCTGAAATCGAACGGAGATTGTTCTCTCCATTAACATATTGTAGATTATGTTAACGAGCTTCGTGGGAATACTCAACTGGAGTAATTTCTCCCTGAGTAATTGAAGGTCGACACTGTCGTATGCTGCGGTCACGTCTAAGAAGACTCCAACGACGTGTTCATTTCGGGAGAACGCTAGGCGAATATCAGATATTAGAAGGCTGAGGCTGTCCATGGTTCCTACACCTCTTCTAAATCTAAATTGAGACTTGGAGAGTAGGCCTCTATTTTCAACAAACCATTCTAAGCGATTTTTAATTAGATGCTCCATGACTTTGGAAAGGACTGAGGAGAGGGCAATTGGTCTGTATGAACCGGGATCTGATGGGTCCTTACCTGATTTTCGAATAGGGATTATAGTTTGGTGTTTCCAAGCATCAGGAACACGACCAGAAAGAAAGATGTGATTTAAGAGTGATAGGAGGAAAGCTTTGGAAGATTGGGAGGATTTAATGATGAAAGAATAAGGGATACCATCTGCCCCAGGCGCAGAGTCATGAAGTTTATCTAGGGCACAGAGGAGTTCTTCGTGGGAAAATAAAGAGTTTAGAGGGTCAGAATTAGCCTCAGAAGAAGGATGAATAGGTAAGTAAGGGTTAGGAGGAACAAACGGGGGAGAAAGTTTCGAAATAAAAACCGGGAGCCATGACAAAGGGTCATTTGTGTTAATGTTATTGTCTACTTGCGATTTACGGAAGGCTTTTAATTTGTTCCAAACAATAGAAGCAGGAGTTCTGGGAGATAGGGATTCGCAAAAGTTGTGCCAACCTTTACGCTTCTTTTGTCTCAAAAGCCTTTTACAAGAGGCAGAAACTTTTTGAAACTCTAGGTAATTTTCCAGTGAAAGGACTCTCGAAAATTTTCGTTCTGCTTCCTTTCGTTTCTTAACAGACAAAGAGCACTCCGCATCCCACCAAGCTGGGGAAGAAATTTTGTTTATGGCAGAGTTTTTCTTGGGAATAGATTCCTCTGCTGCAGATAACAAAGAAGATGTGTATTCAAGGTACAAGGAAAGAAAATTTGATTCAGAGGGGTGAGGTAAAGACTCTAACTTATTTTGAATTATATTTGAAAACTTTTGCCAATTAGCTTGATTCAGTCTGAATTTTAAAAGAGGAGGGAAATCAACTGGGGGAGGAAAAGAATTGGCAAGAGTAGATATAATTGGGAAATGGTCACTGCCATAGGAGTAGGGAAGAACAGACCAAGAGAGGGAACTGGCAAGTGGTGGAGAGGAAAGGGTAAGATCAGGAACACTTGGGTTTTGGGTAGGGGATACTCTGCGGGTAGGGGATCCATCATTGAGAACACATAAATTCAAATCATCCAATAAATTAAGAAAAGTCGAGGAAGCCTGATCGCAGGATGATGAACCCCACAGAGTGTGGTGGATGTTAAAATCACCAAGAACAATAAGTGGAGGTGGAAGAAGAGATAGGAGAGAAGAAAGTTCCTGAATAAGAGGGTTATTAGGATGTGGAACATACAAAGAGACAAAAGTAATATTTGAAGAACGGATGGCTACAATATTGATGTTACAAGAGTGATTAGGGAAAAGTATACGAGAAAATGTGATATCTCTTCTGACTAGAAGAGCGCAGCCAGCTTTACCATCCTCCCTGTCCTCACGGAGGCATGTAAACCCTGGCACTCTAAAAAGAGAGCCTGGTCTCAACCATGTCTCCGAGAGGGCAAAGAGGGAGGGGTGGAATTGATTAATTAAATGCAACAGTTCATGCTTTTTATTAATGATACTACGGCTATTCCATTGAAGGATGTTGGCCATTTGTTAAATTAGACTTGAGGAGAGAAGTGATAACAGACAAAATAGTTTCTAAGACATTGTTCGGTAAGATGTCTCCAAATTTAGAGAACATATTAAAAAGAGTCATTGATAAGAGCTCTACGAGATTTTCATTTGGGGAAATTGTACCAGTTGAATTATTTCTAAGGGCAGATCCATTTGGGAGGGAATATGCGGGGGTGGATGTAATACTATCATGAGCTTGTTGATCAAATGACTTGCCTAGTTCTGGTTTAGGTCGACGTTCGATCATCACAGTTTTTCTATATGATGTTGAAGGTGATGGGGCATGAGGGGTGAGATGCGTTGAGTGAGAGGGGATAGGTTGAGCATGACTATGGGAGGGATTAAGGTTCGATGAGTGAGAGTTCCAATATACAGGTTTATGGGGAAGGGATCTATTAGTAATGTCCACATAAGAAGTGCGGACTCTGGGAAATTGACGTTCGGCTTCCAAATAACTGATATTCTCCTCCGACATAATAATTTTAATATTTCTCTGCCTAGCATGTTCAGGGCATTTGGAGTCTGAGGCAGGATGGGGGCCAGAGCAAAATAGACAGGATACTTTATCATCTGAGACATTGCAAGCCAAACTATCATGAGGACTGGCGCATCTTGCACAACGGGCATCAGATCTACATTGTTCTCTGATATGACTGAATCTACAGCACTTCAAACATTGGATGGTAGGGAGGGTGTATCTATAAACAGGAAGAGAGTAGTGACAACAATAGACATGGGAAGGTAATTTTTGACCTAAAAAGGTAAGGACAATTGTTCCAGTGGGTTCCCAGGTAGTTATTCCGTCCACTCGTTTCTTTTTATTAAGCCTACGAACTTTGATAATTAGGCATGGATCTGGGCGGCATTCCGACCAGGAAACTACATCTTCTAAGGTCCATTCGAGGGGAATTTGACGAATTACACCCATGCGGGTGACTTGGAAGCGGGGGATAGATGCTGATAATTTATTAGAAGCAAGGATAGGATTAGACAATAAAGCATTAGCATCATTGAAAGACTTAAAAATAACAGAAAGTTTGTTTCTACCTAAGTTTTTAATTTCTTCTACACCAGGGACTTTATTATTATAAATGATCTGAGCTATTTTCAATGCTCGCATGCCAACAGTGGAGGAAGTAGGGTCAGATTCAAGACGCGAGACATGAACAACAAATGGGCCTAAGTCCGTCTCGTTATACTTGACGTCAGTAGTAGGCTCATAGCCCGGTAGGGTGAAAGAATGTTGAGCTGACGCTGAAGCTGGTAGGGCAGGGGCTCTTTTTTCAGGGATCTCTTTTGAAGGAATAATGCGGCGTTTAGCTACAAGTTTCTCAGCAGGTTGACACATAGCCGTTAATTCAGCCATCTGCGTGTCCAGAGAATTCCTCCCCCTATCGGGGGAACCTTCTCGCCCACTGACTGCGACATTTATAATAAAAATAACTTACCACTAATTACAGGATACTTATTTACCACCACCAACACAAAAAAAGACAACACAAAAAGCAGGGTAACAGAAAAACTTAAAAAATTGAGAACAACTTTCGCAAACACGTGTGGATTCCTAAACGACACCTGTCACTTTTTTTGACTACCATTTTTATAAAGTAACTAAATTTTTCTTTTGTATGTCACTGTTCAGGTCACTTGTATAATAAACTTAACCTAACATGTTTTTACGGTAGCAACACTGACCGCTACCTCAGCTACCTTTACCCAGCTTCACTTTGAGAGTTCATGACTGTATTTTTATGAATGTTCTAAGGTTTTATAGGGAAAGTGACAGGTGACATTTCCGCGGAATCACGTTTTGGCGAATTTCTCCTGGTTTTCTTTCGTGTTTTTCTGTTTTCCTGGCTTTGTGTTGTCATTTATCTGTTGGTGTTGGCTATTTTTAAGTTTATTATTAGTGGTAAGTACTTTACTTTATAAATGTCGCAGTCGGTGGGAGAGAAAGTCCCTCCTGATAGGGGGAGACATTCTTTAGGAATGGAAGTGGGCGAATCTCACGCTATTGGCCAAACTAAGGAGAAATTACGGGCTAAACGTTCTTTAGAGGCTCCTTCAAATACCCCCGAGAAAAGAATTTTGCCCCCTTCAGTCTCTATCCAACACACATACACCAGACCTGGATTTGAGGCAAACTCGGATCTCAGGTATTCTGAGTCTGACTCAGGCCCTTTTATTGTTTACGTTACGGGTCCCGATGTGGATCTGCCCAAATCATCAAACAATATGCGCGCCCTTAAAATAGCCCAAGTTATTTACAACAGCAGTCTCAGGGGTTGACGAAATAAAAAATATAGGAAGAAACAAAATTTCTATTTATTTTAAAACATTCTCTGAAGCTAACTCATTCTTATCCCACCCTGTCCCAGAGTTAAATAATCTTACAGCAATAATTCCCCGTTTTCAACTTACCCGTATGGGTGTAATTCATTCAATCCCTCTAGATTGGTCTTTGGAGGACTTGGTTTCATGGACTGAGTGCCGTCCAGAGTCTTCTATAGTAATTAAAGCGAGAAGACTAAATAAAAAAAAACGTGTTGAAGATACAACCTGCTGGGAACCCACTGGTACTGTAGTTCTCACCTTTTTAGGCCAATCCCTCCCAAGCCATGTTTATTGTTGCAACCTCTCTCAACCTGTTGAAACATATAACCCTTCCCACTATACAGTGCCTAAAATGCTGTCGGTTCGGACACATTCGTGACAAATGCCGATCTAACTCACGCTGTTCTCGCTGTGCTGGCCCGCATGAAAATGCCACTTGCCAGGTACCTGAGGATAAAATTAGTTGTTTGTTTTGTTCTGGTAATCATGCAGCCACTGACTCTAGATGCCCTGAACATGCACGCCAAAGAAACATTAAAGTCATAATGTCCACTGAAAATATTGGATATGTTGAGGCAGCCCGTAGATTTAAACCTGTTCGGACTTCATATGCTGACATTTCCTCAACAGTTCCAAACAAATTCAGTCTGAATCGACCCGTCGTAAAGACATTCACGCATCGCGCGCGCATTTGAGATATCCACCCAATTGCAATACTAATCGGGTTCCAAGAGCTTGGTGATAAGTGGCAAGTGAATCTAGTTGTGAAGCGGGAGATATATAACAAGAGAACACGCACTGCTGCTCCTGTATCGCAGACGCTCCGGTTACTCAGCTCATATTATTACGGGTGAGTCCATTTATCTCCATTCCCTCTTACCCTTGCACCCTTGAAATCTGGCAATCGGCCAGATCATATGGTCTTTCGAACCGAATATTCCAACTGGCGACCTATTTATACAGTCTGCAACAACCGTATTTTGCCATTTTATGGTTAATTCAAACCAAATTGTAAATTTTCACATACCTAAATCAGATAATTACGCAAATTGCTACACGATAACTATTTTTTGGTACGTAGGTAGGTTAATATAACCTCGAGTACGTATTCTGTACTTTATTCAGCACACCTATTCTCGAATACTTGCACTAAACGTGATATCGGATCGATATAATAATATTGAATATTATATTCGTTTCACTCGGTGTGGTTAGCTTGCCGTGCAACTTTTATAGCTTATATATAGCTTCGTGTTTATTAAGACTCAGCGCACACGACAGTTTGATATATATTTTTTTTTCCTAATCATTTTTATTTATTTCGTATTTCTTACGTTTCTCTGGCTGCTTTCTTGCGTGTTCTTTATTAGCATTAGTAAAAAAAAAAAAAATTTTTTTTTTTTTTTTTTTCGTTTGCTTTTCCTTTTCTTATTGTGCACTTCTCATCGTCATGCCTACCAAATCGCAATCTGCCATCTTTATGCAAACCCATAAGTACATAACTTTCCTATTAGAGATAGCTAACCTTATATTAAAAGGAGACAAAAAGTATAGTGTAAACGATTTCATAGGGCGCTTTACAAAATTGGACGATATAAAGGGCAAGTTGGATACAGTATATTATGAGATCTTGGACTCTAAAGACCTTGACGACAAAGTGGAAAAATGGTACTTTGACTACTACACCTCGGCTATAGAAGCATATGAAAAAATTTTGGTGGCAAACATCACCATCAGCTCAAGCATCAAACCAAGCTCGCCTTTCATAACAATTTTCAAAAGCCTTACGGACACTGCCGGTAATTTGTCAGGTGCAGTTAAATTACACTATTTATTTTCTTGCCTCTCCGGAGAAGCTCTCAGTATGGTATCACACCTCAAGGTTACCGATGAGAACTACGATGTAGCGATGACAACACTTGCCAATCGCTACGAAAATCGCCGAGTTCTCATTGATAGGTTTATAGATATGATACTAGAGTTACCCCACATCACCACCCGCTCACAAATCAGACAGTTATTTTTAGCCCCTCTTATTTCAACCCAATCGGCGCTTAAAAACCTAAACTTACCACTACATGACTCAGACTACGTCCTAGTGTCAATAGTAGTGCGGAAGTTAAAGGGCGAGCTTCGCACATTATTTGAACGAACGCATGGGTCTTCAGACACTCTGCCCACCTTAAAGGATGTAATCACATTCTTAGAAGACCATGCACGTTGCACAGAAACTGAGACATATAACCCACCCCCCCCTCCCCTCAGCCCGACATACAGACAAACTGAACGTGCTTCTCCCTCAGCACGGTACCAACCACGCGCTTCTGCACCCAGACCAGAAATTCGGCACGTTCGTTTTCAGCCCACTACTTCCGTCCGCCCACCTTTAACGCGCCCTGCATATCCTCTACAAAGTCAAGCGTACCCTGTACAGTACGCTCAAGGATACCCACAGTCTACACAATATTTCGAGCCCATAGCACAAGATTCCGCCCACCCACCAGCACCGACCAATAATTATTACTGCCCTTGGTGTCACGTTAGAGGACACAGGTTGCTGAACTGCGGTGAATACCTAAGACAGCCTACGCAAGGGCGCTGGGATTTTATCCAAGCTCATGAACGGTGCCGTAAGTGTCTAGGACCCCATTACTCTGACGAGTGCAGATCCACAGGACGGTGTAGAGAATGTGATAGCGAGAAACACCATACCACCTTACATCGCAGTGGCTTTGAATCACCCACATATGACAATTCTCACCTCTTGCCCCCACAACTAAGAGGACAAGAACACACCCGCCCAACCACGGAATCAAGAAACTCTTCTCGTCGTAATTCACCTATTAATTCACAACAATGACTACCTGCTACTCACTTACACAATACTACACTACACCCACCCATACCATCGCTACAATATACACCATCCACTACATCACGTAAACAAAATAAATCCCAGTTTCATACTCAGCACTATGATAATAAAGTTTATCATAATAATCACTTGCCCGGCAGCCCTGTTACTTCCTCTGATAAAGCTAACCAAAATGACAGTCATATTTCAGCACATACTCAGCACATTACAGTACACGATCCACCAGTTTTATTACCCACTGTGTCCCTAGAACTAGCAGACAACGCTGGAGTATTTCATAAGGCAAGAGCATTATTAGACAGCGGTTCCATGCTAACCTTGTTAACTAAAACTATGACACAAAAATTACGTTTGCCTGTCGAGCACACAGAACTAAAAATTACAGGAGTCGGTAATCAACAGACTCAAAACTCTAGTTCTTCAACTACCATCACATTCCGCCCTATTCACACCGAAGTCCCAGTAATTAGCGCAAAGGCATACATTCTACCAGATTTGACAGGTCTTTTACCATTAACAATGTTACCTGACGTTGTTCCACTCCTCGACTCGACACAGCTTCCCCTAGCAGACTCGTCTTATCGTTTTCCAGCCGCTATTGACTTGATTTTAGGTTCTGATGTCTTGGGCCAAATTTTGGATGGTAACAAAATTTTTTTGGGCCCCGGCAGGCCAATAGCCTTCGGCACGATCTTCAATTTCGCTCTTTTAGGTCCTATCAATCCAAACTACACAAAGCCTGAGCCTCAAGTTAATTCAGCACTAGTAAATATTGACTGTTTACAACCCCAACACTCAAATAAAGAAATACACTCCGCTCTGGAGAGATTCTGGGAAGTCGAAGAAGTGCAATCAAAGGACAACTCAACCTCTGACGAGTGTGAGGAGAACTTTCGTTCTACCACCACACGTGATCCCACAGGGCGATACATAGTATCCCTTCCCTTTCTTACAAAGGCACCTAAGCTCGGTGCAACCCACGCTATTGCACTACGACGATTCCTTAATTTGGAGCGCAAACTCCAAAGAGATCCTACCCTCCGCTCAAAATATATCGACTTCATGAAGGAATACATTGACATGGGCCACATGGCTCTTTGTCACCCCAGCACATTCAAAGGAAAAGACCATTTTTACGTCCCGCATCATGGCATCTTCAAAGCCAACTCTGAAAAACTTCGCACGGTTTTTGATGGCAGCTGTAAGAGCTCTAATGGTGTCAGTCTTAATGACTGTCTGCACACTGGCCCACCGCTCCAACGTGATATTACTGACATCATTCTAAATTTTCGTACTCACAAAGTGGTCTTTAGTACAGACATCCAGATGATGTTTAGAAATATACTAGTTCACCCAGACCACAGACGGTTCCAACTCATTCTATGGCGCTCTTCTCCAGATCAACCTCTGCTCACTTACGCCCTGTCCACTGTCACGTATGGCCTACGACCCAGCCCCTTCCTCGCCAATCGATCTATTATACAGCTGGTCACTGATGAAGGTCACCGTTTTCCCCAGGCTGCACAGGTTCTTACGCACTCCATATTCGTGGATGACATTCTGACTGGGCATGATTCAGTTGACAAGGCAATAGCTCTGCAGACTGAACTCATTGAGTTACTAGCCCTAGGGGGATTTCATTTGCGAAAGTGGACCTCAAACTCTCGTCAGCTTTTAGAACGCTTCCCGGATGATCAATGTGACATACCCAAGGATTTTGATGTTGTACCCGACTCCAATGCAATCAAGGTACTTGGTATGCAATGGATACCACAAACGGACGAATTTACATATCACATTTCGGTACCTACACTGGAAAAATTTACCAAAAGGTCAATACTCAGTACCATCGCTCGTTTATACGATCCTAGTGGATGGATCAGCCCAGTTATTTTCCGCGCAAAACTGCTCATTCAGCACCTATGGACTCTAAAGTTAGACTGGGATGAATCGGCTCCCAATGATGTCACATTTCAATTTCAGCACATTTTTGAAGACTTACCTCTACTCTCTGCTCTTCGACTCCCCAGAACAATTTGCACCAGCAAAGATTCCACCTACACCCTACACGGTTTTGCCGATGCATCCGAATCCGGATATGCAGCCGCAGTCTATCTTCATGAAACGAATATCACGGGTCAGGTACACGTCAGACTACTTGTTTCTAAATCCAAGGTAGCCCCCATTAAAACCCGACAGACTATACCAAAGCTGGAACTTTCAGCTGCACACCTCACTTCGCTGCTCATTTCTCGCGTCTCTGTTCAACTTTCTGCCCACATTACCATTCAGCAACACTTTTGTTGGTCAGACAGTACTATCGTACTCGCCTGGCTTAAAACTCCTTCTCAATCCCTACAGGTCTTTGAGGCCAATCGAGTCTCTGCCATTGCAGCCAATCCATGTAACCCTACTTGGAGACATGTACCCTCAGCTCTTAACCCTGCCGACTGTGCTAGCAGGGGAATATCAGCACAGGAACTCTTAGCCTATGTCCTATGGTGGTCGCCTACTTGGCTCAAGGCCCCACCTGATACCTGGCCCACGATGCCCCTGCTTTGGGTCACGTACTGCCTGGTCTCAAGAAAAATGGTAGCTCACATCGCGGTTCCTGATCTAGACACGGATTTACTCACGAGATTCAGCTCCTTAGACACACTTGTAGGCGTAACCGCATGTATTTCACGTTTTGCACAAATTGCTTGGTATCTTCTCACTCTCGCATCGTTGGTCCCATTACCGTAGACGAACGTAAGAAAGCGCTCTTACACTGGGTACGCTCAGTCCAACAAAATATGTTCGCTGAAGACATCCACCGACTGCAAACTAACAAATTATGTACAGTGCGAATACAACGCCTCTCGCCCTTTCTCAAGGATGGTCTTCTTAGAGTAGGAGGGCGCTTGTCCAACTCAGCCCTTAGATATGACACACAACATCCCCTCATCTTACCCAGTTCAAGCCCCCTTGTGGACCTAATTATAGATCATTTCCACACTATACACTGCCACCCGGGCGCAGATACACTACACGCACTACTCCGTCAACAATACTGGATTTTATCTGGAAGGCGAGTCATTCGTCACCGTGTCTTTAAATGTGTACGCTGTTTTAGGCATCGAGCTCAGCCGAATCCCCCTTTTATGGCCGACCTACCGGCTGATCGAGTCAGCCCACAACCGGTGTTTAGTCAAGTGTCCACGGATTTTGCCGGACCATTCCTAATTAAATCAAGTACTCTACGCAATGCCAAACTTCTCAAAGGCTACTTTTGTGTTTTCGTTTGTCTCGCCACCAAGGCAGTGCACTTAGAGGCTGTCTCGGAACTTTCTACGGACGCCTTTTTTGCGGCATTGCAAAGGTTCGTTAGTCGGCGCGGAATCCCTACCCTAATTCGCTCTGATTGCGGTACAAACTATGTCGGCGCAAGAAATCAGCTCATAGAAGTACAAAACTTCTTAAAGGCCAATGATGATAGAATTACGCACAAGCTAGCCACACAGCAGATCACATGGTTGCTCAATCCGCCCTCAGCTCCTTCTTTTGGCGGTCTGCACGAGGCAGCCGTGAAATCTACTAAGCAATTACTCTATCGCGTATTAGGTGAGCAGCATCTGACCTTTGAAGAATTTTCTACACTCTTAGCCCGTATTGAGGCCGTTCTCAACTCTCGACCACTCTGCCCTCTGTCTTCAGACCCTACAGACTTCGAAGTCCTAACCGCTGGTCATTTCCTTATAGGTCGCCCACTTACCGCATTACCCGAACATTCCCATGAATCCTCTCCTCCATCAACCCTACGACGTTTTCGCTTAGTGCAAGCGTTGGCTCAGCGATTTTGGACCTTGTGGTCGAAATCCTACCTGCACACTCTCCAATCCCGATCTAAATGGACTACGGAAACCAGTCGACCCAAGATTGGTGAGCTGGCTTCCCCTCGACGACAACAGCACTTAGTCAGCACTATAAATGGGAGCCGTCACCTTTTCCCCGGGCCCCAGGATGTTCACGCCACCGCGTAACGAACGATGATTCCCCGAAAAAGTAATTTACCCCGCACTTCCGCGTCTCAACGATCAGTCTGAATCGACCCGTCGTAAAGACATTCACGCATCGGGTGAGTCCATTTATCTCCATTCCCTCTTACCCTTGCACCCTTGAAATCTGGCAATCGGCCAGATCAGTCGTAGTGTTAATAATAAAAAACATGAAGTATCTTTTTTAATTAATCAGTTTAATCCTTACCTTTTTGCCCTCTCTGAAACATGGTTGAACCCTGGTTCTTTATTTCGAGTGCCTGGGTTTTCATGTATCCGAGATGACAGATCGGATGGTTGGGCTGGTTGTGCTATTCTTGTTAGAAGAAATATTACATTCTCCCGTTTCACCCTCCCCCCTCACTCCCCAGATATTAATATTGTAGCTGTCCGTTGTCTTAATATAACATTTGTGTCTGTCTACATCCCTTACCCCAATGCTCTCCTCATACAAGAACTTTTCTCCCTCTTATGCCATCTTCCTGTCCCTCTCCTCATTCTAGGAGACCTAAATATCCGCCATACTTTGTGGGGTTCAGCTTCCTGTGATCCTATTGCTCCAGCATTTCTTGATATCTTAAATGATCTAAACTTATGCATCATTAATGATGGAACCCCTACGCGTAGAGTCTCTCCCCTTCAAAATCCGAGTACCCTTGACCTTACTTTATCCTCTCCCTCCATAGCCTACTCTCTTTCATGGTCTGTTCTTTCTAACTGTTATGGAAGTGACCATCTCCCTATTCTTTGTTCCTTGCCTGATTCTTCACCCCCTCCTGTCACTCCAACGCCTCTCTTGAGATTTAGACTCGCACTAGCTGACTGGCATAAGTTCTCTTCCTTGGTACAAAGTAAATTAAACTCTCTTCCTGATGTTTCTTCTCTGAATTTTACTTCCCTATATGATGAGTATGTATCTGCATTGACGTCTGCTGCTGAGCAATCAATCCCCTTAAAAAACTGTAAAAAATAAAATTCCCTCCCCTGCTTGGTGGGATTCTGAATGTTCCGCTATAGTAAAAAAGCGCAAAGAAGCGGAGATTAAATTTACCAGGAGCCTCACATATGATAATTACTTAGAATTTCAGAAAGTCTCTGCTTCCTCTAAAAGACTGTTGCGTTCAAAGAAAAAAAAAGGTTGGCAAGCCTTCTGCGAATCCCTTTCTCCCAGGACTCCAGCTTCTATGATATGGAAGAAAATAAAAGCCTTTAGAAAGTCCCAAAGTGACGATAATATTAATTCCAATAATCCATCTTCCTGGCTCCCCAATTTCATGCACAAGCTTGCTCCTCCTTTTGTTCCCCTTGAACCTTGTCCCCCCATCAGTTGTTCCCCTTCAGATGAGTTGAATCCCATGAATTCTAAATTTTCCTTTGGAGAACTATGCGCTGCCCTAGATCATCTCCGAGACTCTTCTCCTGGAGTAGACGGCATTATTTATTCCTTTGTAATTCAGTCCTGTGAATCTTCTAAGCATTTTCTACTGAACCTTCTGAATCAGATTTTTCTTTCCGGATCTATCCCAGAGTCTTGGAAAAAGCAAATAATTGTTCCAATATTAAAACCTGGCAAGGATGCTTCAGACTCTGATGCTTATAGACCTATAGCCCTATCTTCAGTCCTTGCTAAAATTATGGAGCATGTAATTAAAAATCGACTCGAGTGGATCGTAGAAAGCAAAGGCATATTAGCCAATAGCCAGTTTGGTTTTAGACGAGGTTTAGGTACAGTGGACAGTCTCAGCCTTATTACCTCAGACATCAGATTAGCTTTTTCCCGAAATGAACATGTCGTAGGAGTCTTTTTAGACATAACGTCTGCATACGACAACGTCAACCTTCAAATACTCAGGCAGAAGCTGCACAATCTGAGTATCCCCCCGAGGATTGTCAACATTATTTCCAATATGTTCATGGAGAGATCAATCTCCGTCCGCGTTTCGGGAATCGACTCCCCTCCGCGTCTTGTATGGAAAGGTTTACCCCAAGGCTCTGTCCTCAGCCCGATCCTCTATAACATTTATACGGCAGATTTAGAATCTTCTGTAAGCTGCTTTTGCAAAGCCCTTCAGTATGCCGATGACATTGCTTTATATGCCACTTCTGACTCTTTCAGTGATGCTTCAAACCGTATCAATTCTGCTCTTTTTTATCTTAACTCATGGCTTTCAGAGCACGGTTTGTCACTTTCTGCTTCAAAAAGCTCGGCTGTAATATTCTCCCGCAAAAGAGATATTCCTGCCCTAGACATTCACATTAACAATCATCCAATCCAAATCGCTAACTCTGTTAAATTCCTAGGTGTCTTCCTCGATGCCAAACTTTCAGGCCTCCCCCATCTCAATTATATTTGCGCAAAAACAGAAAAAAACACTAACGTAATTCGAGCCCTGTCAGGTTTTAGGTGGGGATCTCACCCCTATTGTCAGAAGCTACTTTATAATGCCATCATCCGCAGCCATTTTGACTATGCCTGCTTCATATTGGAACCCTGCAGTAAATCCGCTCTCATGAAACTGGAACGCATACAAGCCAAATGCCTCAGAATCATCACAGGCGCAATGAAATCTTCTCCAACAAATGCCCTTCAGGTTGAGTGTGTAGACCCTCCTCTTGCTCTTCGCAGGCAGCTTCTGTCGGACAGATTCTTTTATAAAGTGATAGAGCTCTCAGATCATCCCCTTCTAGGTATCTTAGATCAACTCCTTCAAATTTCGTTCACATCTAGTTATTGGACTCACAAATGTCTTCCACTTCTTATAAATTCGTATAAGAAACTAGTAGATCTCCCTCTTGGCATTTTCCAGAATTATAAAAATCCCGTTTTTGAGTTTAGTTTTGAAAGCCTTATTTATAAACCTAATGTTATTCTAAATCTAGATATTCACAAAAATTCTCCAGATGCTAATCAATTATTTTGTAAAATTACGCAGGATCGTTGGCCAGACCACCTTCAGTTTTTCACCGATGCATCACGGCTATCTCAAAATGGCCCTGTTGGTTCAGCTATTTGGATTCCCAAATACAAAATTATTTTAAATTTCAAAATTCCTCCTCCTAGCTCTGTGTTCACTGGCGAATCAATCGCCATTCTAGAAGCCGTCCTTTATATTGAATCCCATAACATAAGTAAATCTATCATTTTTACTGATTCCTTAAGCTCCCTACAGGATATCTCAAAATTACCTTTACATGCTAAACATAACTTTGTCATCTCTCTAAAAATAAAGGAAGCCCTCTTTCGTTGTCACTCGTCTGGTTTAGATATAGTACTTGCCTGGATCCCAGGTCACTGTGGAATTGGTGGAAATGAGATTGCCGACTGTTGCGCCAAGGAAGCTGTCTGTTCGGGTAGTAACAAATATAATAAATGCTTTCCCCGCGATTTACGCTCTTTCGCGCGGCCCCAGATGTTTGAGACTTGGAATGGTATCTGGCAACAGTCCCGTCTGACTGTTGGCAGATACTACGGTAGTTTGCAACCAACATTACGTCCCAAACCTTGGTTCTTCAACTATAGAAAACTACCCAAAAAAGTTATATCAACTATAATTCGCCTGCGTCTTGGCCACTGTTGCTGTCCTGTATTTCTTGCAAAATTAAGAATTCGCGATAATTCTCTCTGTGAGTGCGGCTTAGGTGACGGCTCTGTCCATCACATTTTTTTCGAATGTCCCAAAATAGTTTCTCCCCTCTACAGTATATTACTCAAAGATTTTCCCCGACCGGTCAATGTGGACTTTCTTCTTACCCTAGCTGATAGTAGACATGTACATATATTATCAAAGTTTTTAACAATAAATAACATCTATCTCTAATGTAGTTAGTCTAACACTCTATGTTTTGTGTTGTCCTCAGGATTTCAGAAAGTGATTTGGAAGATCACCGACCAAATTTTTCTTTTCGCATTTATACTCTTATATGCACCTGACATTTTACCACCTACTGTGACATTGGCCAAATCAATGCAAACTGCGTTGGAGCCATAATCCAAAAAAAGAAGAAGAGAAGGTTTTATATTTATCTATTGCAAGAAAAGTATTTTTTTATTTTATTTTAGGACCATGATAGATTGTTTGGGCCACTTCGTAATTTTCCTTAATTCAAAGAAAGGTGGACAAACGCGCTCCGGTTTGTTCTCACCCCCGCCCCACACCGCACCTCACCGCGGTCGCCTGCACGCGCTGGTTAAACCAAAAAATGCACCCCGCGACACGCATCAGTGGCTATTCTCACCTTTACGCAAAAACTAGTGTCGTGTGCGCAGCCTTCTTACTCACAATATTTCCATCGCGAGTGGTATACTGCACCTTCGAATAATCATATCAGGCCTGGTAAAAGCATCGTGGCGACGTGACAACCGTGAGTACCGTTTTGATCTACTCATTTTTGAATCGTGGACAATTACGACGTGGCTACACTCTTTCACCGCCATTCCGCATTTTTATTCAGGGCCTTTGGCCTCTACGCCCCCACATTTGCTGGTCCTTCGAACCCAGGATCTCCCTAGGGGTTACAATCCTTTAATATTTATAATTTATAATATATTTTATTTGTATAATTTTTACCTTACCGCTTACCTTATTTTACCTTACCGCACCTCATTTCTTTTAAACAGCATACATATTATATATATTTCTGTCTTATCTTTATTCGTACCACTCGACAAACTGCATATTTTTTTAACTGCTTATAATTTAAACCGCTATTTTCGCTAATCTGGTCACTCATAGTTGATATTTCATTTTGTGCAACTGCACAATTACCTACCTTCTTTCTAATTTTTATATTAAAGTTATTTATAAAAGTATTCATTAAAAATGAGTAAAACTAGCAAATATACCGCTGAGAAAGAGGTTCCCTCAAAGATTAAACTCTTAGAAGCTCGTACGCAAGCATTCTTTAACCGCCTACAGAACATTTATGATTCTTCTCGTAATGTTTCCTCAGAAGAATTGTTGAACCGTTTCAAGAATTCTGCGGCAAACATCGAACAATTGAGAACGGACTTTTTAAATTGTTGCGATGAACTCAACTTACAAAAAATAGAACATGACCCGCATTTCACGCCAGACTATGACAGTTTTCTTGCATTTGAAGAATTGTACTCTTCTATAAAAAATACTGTCCAAAACTTTAAAGAAGAAAACGTACAACCCAATAAAAATGAACGTCCTTCTTTGAAACTACCCGCTATTAATTTGCCCACTTTTGATGGTGATATAAAGAATTGGCCTACATTTTTTGAGTGTTATAATAATGCCGTTCATTATAACTCCAATTTGACATCATCGGACAAAGTATTTTATTTAAAAGGTGTTTTGTCAAATTCCGCGTTGACATGTATTGCCGATATTCCTCCAACCGCAGATAACTACAATTTAATTTATACCACATTAGTAGATAAATATCAAGATGTCCGTATGTTAGCGAGTACTTATTTGCTACAAATAGTTAACATGAAACCGCTGACATCAGCGTCAGCGGATAACTTAAACTATTTTATTGATAAGTTCTCTGCGTCAGTTTGTGCCTTTAATAGGTTAAAAATTGATAACAAAGTAGACTTCATATTTTTATTTTTGGCTTTACAAAAAATTGATAAAGAAACCGCTCGACTGTTTGAAAATTCTGTTCGATCAGAGTCAGTGCCTACATATGAAAGTCTTATTAAATTCATCAAAGAACAAGTTAAAATTAACGAATGGACAGACGGAAATAATTTTTCTTCAACATCCTCAAATAGAAAAATTAACAATAAATTACCTTTTATTCCTAAAATTAATAATAATATAAAACCTACTAAATCTTTTATTACTTCCTCTAATTCTTCAAATATTAAACTCTGCCCGCTATGTTCTAAGTCTGGACACGAACAATTTTATCGTTGCCCAGAATTTCTGCAATTAAATCCAAAAGAAAGATATAATATTGTAAAAATTAATAACGGTTGTTGTAATTGCTTAAGCTTTAGTCATAAAACTATATTGTGTAAATCTACAAAATCTTGTGCAAAAACTGTCAATCTAAATCCCATCATACACTTTTACATTTTTCTAATAATACGCCTCCCGCATGTAGTACGACAGTCGAATCCGCAACGAGCGCGCCGACGCCGCGCGCTACCACTAGTGCACAGAACGCTTCACCCTTGACCGTTTTGAACAACGTCGTTCGCTCGCATGCTAGCGACTCGCAAACCGGTTCTGCTGTACCACACAAACAATTGTCGCTTCACTCACAATCATTTATTCAACCGATTTGTCAAAATAATACTGTCTTGCTTGCGACCGCACGCATTATTATTAAGAGTGCCGATGGTTCGGTAAACACCGCCCGTGCACTAATTGATAATGGGTCGATGAATGATTTTATAACGCTCAAACTTTGTAAAAAATTATCTTTAAATATAGAATCATTACCTCAAGATATAACTATAAATGGTTTTGCTGGTTCTACCAACATTGTTAAAGGTTATACAAACATTTCAATTTCTTCCCGCTTTAACCGCAACGTTTCATTTGAACTTCACCCGCTTATCGTAGATATTATTACTGACCGCCTACCTACATTACCAATAAATAAATCGATGTTAAATTATCTTGCTCGCACTCCGCTCGCCGATGATACATTCTCCGATCCTAGCGAAGTGGAACTTTTGATTGGTGCCAAATTATTCGCCCGTTTATTGTTACCTGGCCGTATTAGGGGCCCACCGGGATGTCCTGACGCCATTCAAACTTCATTTGGATTTATTTTAATGGGAGATGCTCCGGTCGCAAACCCCCCTCCCCGCGCCTCTCGCTTGCTATCTCATACTTTATGCGCTTTTACCGGTCAGCCGCTTGACACTTTATTGCGAAGTTTCTGGGAAACTGAGGAGGTTTTGACACCGAGCTCTGAGCTGCTAAGCCAAGAACAGCAAGCTTGTGAAAATATTTATAAGGCTACTACTACACGTGACCCCTCAGGTTCTTACGTTGTTGCGCTTCCGTTTAAAACTGACCCGGTCGCTTTAGGCAACTCTCTCGCTTATGCTAAAAATAGATTTTTTGCTTTGGAAAAACGATTCCAAAAATCTTCTAGTCTTCGCTCCGCTTATGATGATATTTTACTAGATTATTGTGAAAAGGATTTCATCGTAATAAAACTACGTTTTAACGGTTTTAAGCGCGGTAATTTTATTTGATTTTGATTTTTCCGACGTTTCGGCCACTTTTCAGTGGCCGTGATCACGGAAGACAAAGATGTCAAGTGTCAACGAGTATTGTTAAAGTTTTATTTAGCCTACCGCCAACTTATTAATTTTAATTATTTAATTTTTAATTTTGTTTATGGTTATTATTTAATCTATGGGAGCCTAATCTAATTTACTACCGCTTCGCAACATGTTATGGCTTGAAGAGAAGAAGCGGCGCAAGAAACTCTTCAGCAAACATGCCTAGCTCTAATAATTTTATATAATATTAAAATGGGTGGAAGGAAAAATAAAAGTAATTATCAGTCAAGTTGGTTTGTGTTCCGTTGTACGCAGAAAGAGCTCACAGTGTCTTGAGGTATGTCTATCTAAACTGTATGGGTTATCTAAACTTCACAAAAACAACATCCCCTTGCGCCCTATAGTTAGCCAGCTTGACTCACCAACATACAGACTGGCACAACATCTCGCGAAGACACTCAACAATCTCCGCGGAAACACACCCTACCATGTCAAGGATTCCTTCGACTTCATCAGCGCAATTGAAAATTTGACATTGGCTGAGGATGAAGTACTAGTCAGTTTTGATGTCCAGTCCTTATTTACCAGTTTACCAGTGGAAGACTGCATTAAGATTGTCAAAAGGAAGCTAATAGATAACAACATGCCTGAGGAATATGCAGATCTACTAAAACATTGCCTCACATTTGGCTATTTCGTGTGGGACTACGGCTTCTACGACCAAATCAACGGTGTAGCCATGGGCTCACCGGTGTCTCCTGTCGTAGCTGACATTTTTATGGAAGACTTCGAGCAGAAGGCACTGGATACCGCTCCGGCTAAGCCGAAGATGTATAAAAGGTACGTAGACGATACTTTTGCCGTCCTCCCAAACGATAAAGTCTCTGCATTTCTAGATCATCTCAATTCCATTAGCAGTAATATTAAATTTACTATGGAACTAGAGGCAAATAATAAATTAGCTTTTCTGGATGTGCTCATCCTAAGGAACCCTGACAATACTCTTGGTCATACGGTGTATAGGAAACCTACCCATACAGATAAATACCTTAATGGTTCGTCTCACCACCATCCTAGTCAGTTAGCTACCGTGGGAAAATCTTTGTTTCAGAGAGCACGGAAAATTTGTGACGAGAACCACATAGCTGGAGAGCTTCAGCATGTCAAGCGAGTTCTACAACGCAATCAGCTGAAGACTCCACACCAACGTCACAAAGGCCCCAAACCACCTTCAGTTGAGCGGTGCCCTGCTACCCTACCCTACATCAAGGGGGTCACAGACAGAATTGGCCACATCCTCAGGCGAGCTTCAATCAAAACATATTTCAAGCCGCAGAAAAAGATTACCCAATTTCTGAGACCTGTGAAATGCAATATCCCACTCCAGGATGCAGGAGTTTACAAGCTTGATTGTGAGTGTGGATTGTCATACATTGGGCAAACAAAGAGGAGCATAAAAACACGAGTAAAAGAACACATTGCTGACATGAAACACACAAGGTCTACGAAGTCTGCGATCAGTGAACACACGCTGGATAAACCCAACCACTACATCAGATTCGATAACCCACAAATCCTCGCGAAAGAGAATCGTTTCATACCTAGAATGATGCGTGAGGCTATTGAAATCAAAAAACACCCAAATTTCAATAGAGAAGATGGTTGGCAAGTACCACCTGTTTGGGATCCAATTATCAAAACTATTAAGACCCAAACCC
Organism: Dendrolimus kikuchii; assembly: GCA_019925095.2. Lineage (NCBI taxonomy): Eukaryota > Metazoa > Arthropoda > Insecta > Lepidoptera > Lasiocampidae > Dendrolimus > Dendrolimus kikuchii. The sequence continues at coordinate 1,533,552 of JAHHIN020000031.1, forward strand.
AGCAAAAACCAGCTGCCAGACCTCAGGACACTGTGAGCTCTTTCTGCGTACAACGGAACACAAACCAACTTGACTGATAATTAATTTTATTTTTCCTTCCACCCATTTTAATATTATATAAAATTATTAGAGCTAGGCATGTTTGCTGAAGAGTTTCTTGCGCCGCTTCTTCTCTTCAAGCCATAACATGTTGCGAAGCGGTAGTAAATTAGATTAGGCTCCCATAGATTAAATAATAACCATAAACAAAATTAAAAATTAAATAATTAAAATTAATAAGTTGGCGGTAGGCTAAATAAAACTTTAACAATACTCGTTGACACTTGACATCTTTGTCTTCCGTGATCACGGCCACTGAAAAGTGGCCGAAACGTCGGAAAAATCAAAATCAAATAAAATTACCGCGCTTAAAACCGTTAAAACGTAGTTTTATTATGTATACAAGTCGCGAAAATTTAAGAAAATATTATAGGATTTCATCGCTCCGCTACGCTCAGAGTACTTACCATCGCAGCCAGACGGTTACGTCATACCACATCATGGAGTTATCCGCGAAGATAAGTTAACCACTAAAATTCGCATGGTCTTAGATGCAAGCGCTTCCACAGATACAGGCCTATCACTTAATGATATTTTATACTCGGGGCCTAATTTACAGGCAGATTTATTCTTAATTTTACTGAACTTTCGTTTATTTCCTGTCGCGCTTTGTGCTGACGTCGAACAAATGTATTTAAGAATAAAATTGAAGCCAGAGTTTCATAAATATCAACGCATTTTATTTCGTTTTGACGATTCAGACCCTTTACAAATTTTCGAATTTAAACGTGTTTGTTTCGGGTTAACTTCAAGTCCATATCTGGCATTACGTACATTGAGTCAGCTTGCAAAAGACGAGAAAAATAATTCTCCTCTTGCTTCTAATGTAATTAATAATGGTTTTTGTTATATGGATGACGTTTGTTTCTCAGTTGATGACGTCACCGCTGCTAAAACCACCGCCTTACAATTAATAGATATGTTTTCGGCGGGTGGTTTTAAACTTCATAAATGGTCAAGTAATTCTACAGAATTACTTTCATCTTTGCCAGACGATCATTTACATCCACAAAATATAATTTTTGATAACACTGACACACAAAAGGTGTTAGGCGTTAACTGGGACCCGTCTAATGATTATTTCTATTTTGTAACAGCTCTTCCGGTTGATGTTTCATGCACAAAACGTAACATGTTGTCCGTAGTAGCCCGTCTATGGGATGTTATGGGTTTCGCCGCGCCTTTAATATTTTATGCAAAATTATTAATAAAAACACTTTGGCTATTAAAATTAGATTGGGATGACGCACCTCCGCAAACTATAATTTCACAGTGGAATCAATTTCAAAATGAATTACCCCTTTTGTCAAACCTCACTATACCTCGCCATATTGGTATAACTTCCTCATGTACCGCACATCTTATGGCGTTTTCTGACGCTTCAGAAAAAGGTTATGGAGCCGCACTGTACATTCGTTCACAAACACGCTCTGGAGTGTCTGTAAATTTATTATGTGCCAAATCTAAAGTTGCGCCTGTACAAACTATTAGTCTCGCGCGTCTAGAATTGATGGGTGTTCATTTAATGACAAAATTAATACGCACTGTAATAAAAACTTATGAGAATCGTTTTAAATTTAACCAAATTTTTGCGTTTTGTGACTCCACTGTAGCCCTTAACTGGGTCCACTCCAGTCCGCATCGCCTGAAAACCTTTGTAGCCAATAGGATTACAAAGATTCAAGAAATAATTGAACCACGTAATTTTTATCACATTTCAGGAAAGGATAATCCTAGTGATTGTTTGTCACGAGGACTTACTCCCGCTCAACTTATTAACCACTCTCTTTGGTTTCACGCTCCCTCGTGGCTATATCAAGATATATCTGATTGGCCAATCCAAGTTTTTAAAGCATCAGATAAGGACTTACCTGAACTCAAAACAGTATCCTTATGTAACGTGCTACCACAACCACAAGTAGACTCACCCTTTAGTTACTTATTTGAAAAATTCTCTCGTTGGTCCAAGTTGCTTAGAGTAGTAGTTTACGTACTGCGCTTTTCTAAATGTCTAACTTCTCGAGCAGATATAACTACTGATGATTTGAATATAGCAGAAATAACGATAGTTAAACAAGTTCAAAAGGTGCATTTTTCTGATTTAATTAAATTACTACAGACAGGGAAGCAAATCCCACGATCCTTTCGGAAACTGAGGCCTTTTTTGGTTGCTGGTGTTATTCGAATTGGAGGACGGTTGGAAAATAGCGACTTGACTTTTGACCACAAACATCCTTTACTTATGCCTAAGAACAATAAAATAACAGATCTTCTAATTGATCACGTTCACCGCACCACTTGTCACGCTGGACCTCAACTTGTAATGTCATTGTTGAGACAAAAATTTTGGATAATATCTGCACGTCGTCTTGTAAGAGCGAAAATTTATTCCTGTATTCAATGTTTTAGGGCACGACCTAAATCGGCACAGCCCCCAGTTATGGCTAATTTACCCTCATGTCGTTTACAAATATCTAAGCCATTTGCCCATTCTGGTCTTGACTACGGAGGACCGCTGTCTATTACCCTTACGCGAAGACGTGGTATCAAAAGTCAAAAGGCATATTTATGCGTATTTATCTGTTTAACCACTAGGGCAGTGCATATTGAACTTGCTCCTGACTTAACTACTGACTCTTTCTTGAACGCTTTTAAACGATTTATATCGCGCAGAGGTCCGATTGAAAGGCTTTATTCTGATCATGGTACCAATTTTGTTGGTGCAAAAGCATATTTAAACGAAGTCCAACAATTTTTAAATTTAGAACCGTATAATACCGACTTAAAATCAGAATTAGCGAAAAATCGCATTACGTGGGAGATGATCCCGCCCAATAGCCCGCATTTTGGTGGCGGCTGGGAAGCCACCATTAAATCCTTTAAAACTCACCTTTCCCGCGTAATTGGATCTCAAATTCTCACATACGAAGAACTTCTAACTGTTTTGTATCAGATAGAGGCTATCCTTAATTCTAGGCCGCTTGGTGTGCTTAGTGAAGATCCTGCTGAGCCTTTACCACTTACTCCCGCACACTTTTTAAATACCAGGCCTCTAGCATACTTACCTTCCGTGAATGTGCACGAGATGAGTCAAAATCTTCTATCGCGATATATGTTGCTGGACAGACTTGTGCATTCATATTGGCGAAGGTGGAGTGAAGAATATTTGCATACTCTTCAGGTTCGCGAAAAGTGGAACACTGATTCTCGACCAGTTAAGGAGGGAATGGTAGTTTTAATTATGAAAGATAACACTCCACCGTTGCACTGGCCAATAGGCATTATTACCCATACTTTTGCTGGTTCAGATGGCAAAGTAAGGATCGCGCTAGTCAAAACTAAAAACGCCATATTTAAACGTCCAGTGGTACGTTTATGCCCTCTTCCTATTTATTAACCTCTTTCTTTATCCGCATATATATTTTATTTTTATTTATCCTGCTACTTATATATTTATGATTACTCCTTCTTTTTTATACAACCGCTTTTAATTGATTTTTGTTCCTGCATCCTTCTAAATTTTATTTATTTTTCATTGAAAGACCTTCTGGTCTTTCAAGGCGGGGGAAGATGTTTGGGCCACTTCGTAATTTTCCTTAATTCAAAGAAAGGTGGACAAACGCGCTCACCGCGGTCGCCTGCACGCGCTGGTTAAACCAAAAAATGCACCCCGCGACACGCATCAGTGGCTATTCTCACCTTTACGCAAAAACTAGTGTCGTGTGCGCAGCCTTCTTACTCACAATATTTCCATCGCGAGTGGTATACTGAACCTTCGAATAATCATATCAGGCCTGGTAAAAGCATCGTGGCGACGGGACAATCGTGAGTACCGTTTTGATCTACTCATTTTTGAATCGTGGACAATTACGACGTGGCTACACTCTTTCACCGCCATTCCGCATTTTTATACAGGGCCTTTGGCCTCTACGCCCCCACATAGATATTTATATGAATACATGTGTTGGACTTGTTATGTAGCACTTATGAAATCAATAAAATTTAAAGAACAATTTTTGGAGGCGAGAAATATGGTCTTGGGTATGGTTAATGTAAGTATTCTTTTTTGATGATAATAGGTTCCTTTGGTCATGATCATGCTTAATATTATAGTTGATGTGGTTCAAAATGGAGCACTCACAGAGATAATATCTATTTACATGTGCTTTCCATTGTCTACACAGAGGGAGTGTGGAAGCAAAATTTTTTTTATTGCAGGAGTTCAGCAGACAGGCAGACGGCCCACTTAATGGAAAGCGGTTACCATCGCCTATGGACATTTGCAACACCAAAGGTGCTACAAATACACTGCTGCTCTGTTAAAGGAAACTGGAACCTGATCACTAATGCCAGAACACAACACAAGGTTGTTATGGCGGCATACTCTAGACCAGGGGTGGTAGCCATCCAGTCGGGCAAATGCCCTACCACCTGGCTGTGGGTTGTTAAGTCGCCTCTTACGACAGGCCGCCCCAACGCAGGAAATTGTATTCTTTCTCCGTTCCTGCACGGATAAGATAAAATGTTTTGTTTGTATTGGTGATATATCCTCTCATTCTCGAAATCTATGTATATAAATATAAATAAATGTTTGTACACTGGTTCCCTATGCATTCCTAAACCATTGATCAGATTGTGATGAACCTGGTAGTGTCCTGAGGATAACTGCAATGGATTCTGGCCCAAAAGAAGCAATATATTCAAACAATTTTTTACTTTATATGGCATTGCGACGCATGCTGGGCACCTATAGCTAGTAAATAAATAAAATAAGTCCTTATTCAGCATTAATTAGAGTTTATGGGTAACTTATAGTTTATTGTTAGTGATACAAATTATATTAGTAGTCTATTTGGCAGTGTGGCCTACTCATAGGCCCCCTCAAACGATGGCCATCCTCTTCTTTCCTGAGCTTCCGGAGTCCATAATGGTTTTTCTATCTTTTTTATGTTGTATTCTCATCTTAAAGCTTGATGCCAGCTGCATCTCTTTCCTTTCGTTGTGATTTTATTTTTCATACAATTTCATTCATTTATTCATCTTCTGACTCTTCAGGTTATCCATTTGAGGTGTATAATTGTTTTCTTGTCTCTCTCTAAACTTTTTAGTTCATTCAATGTCATCAATTTTTTTTCCATACTTGACTTTAACTTCCAGCACAACTCTTCCATTTTGGCATCTTTAATTTTTATGAGGATTTTCTTTTACAAAGACTAAGTCTGGATCATTATCAATTTTTACAAATTGGTTGGGAACCTTAAAATGAAAGATGTTATTTTTTATATATTCCTAGCACATATTGGACACCTTCAACAGATTTATGACATTATAGAAGTTCTTATGTATTATCACGATTTTAATGCTTCATTAAATATTTTCTGAGACACTCTACAGGTTTCAAGGGAATCACTACACACCTTACACATGTCAAATTTCAAACCAAATCTAATTGAAAGCAAAGTGGTATTGACAAATGGAGGACCAGCTCTAGAAACCAATGTGAATTCGTTGTTTCCTATTATACGAGAGATTAAGTCAGAAGTACCAGATGAAGCTACATTTACAGATAAGAATGATTCAAGTCGTGATTTAGAAATAAATTTTACTGAAGATAACAAATTAAGTAATGATGAAATTACTCCAGAGACTGTTCTTTCCGTAACTGATAAGGAGTTGAAAGAAGAAATTGTTGTCAAAGAAGGTAATTAGTTTAAAAATTTAGAAATAATTTAATTTAAAAATTAGGTATTTTATATATCAAATAAATGTTTTTTAAATAATGCATGTCTCTGGAATAAAATCACAAATAAAGTCGATATATAAACATTTTTTCAGATTGCTCAGATTCAAGTCGGGACGAGAGTGTAGACATTGCTGATATTGAACCAAAGACACCTTCGGACGACGAAAAGCCTCTGAACGAGATAAAAGAAAGACCAGTTCAAATTATTTTGGAGGAGATTGACACCGGTAAGATTATTAAATTTCATCATCATCCTACTTTTAAATCCTGGTTTTAATTAAAGTTGGTTGTTTAAGTTGCTTCTATTGTAGACCTTAAAACTAAAAATTAGTTTCATTCATTTCAGGAGCACCACGGAGAAAACGCACATTAAACGAAATACCGGAACAAGCGAAGCGAATTAAACTTGAAAAAATAAGCACAGATGTAAGTTTTTCTAAAAATTTGACTGCAGACTCCAATGTGGGCAATTTTAAGAGCGAGCAAATCATAAAATCAGCAGTTAACTCCTATGAACTGAATAAGATGTCAGCAAAAGTAAATATTCTACAAAAGGATAATGTTCAAGCCATTAATATAATTGTACAAGACCATAAGACACTTACTTCTAAAGTTTGTTATAGTAATGTTGAAAATGAAACTTTCAAGCGATGCCTTCCGAATAGTATCGAGGAGGTTGCTCCAAATACTTCATTAGTTAGAAATGAGAAAAGAAACAAATTAAACAGTTGTAATAAAAAGAGATCAGACAAGGGGTTTACGTGTCGTGCATATCAGAACCAATGTCTTACGGGAAAAACCTTCAATATGAGTAGTCGTAAACATATCAAGGAGAAACTGTATGTGTGTGAATATAAGTGTTTGCAAAAAAGTCATTTAGCTGATCATATAAAGCATAAACACATAAAGGAAAAGAACTTCTCATGTCATGTGTGTCAGTACAAATGTGTTAATAAAGCCACTTTAAATAAACACCTTCATACGCACACTGGAGAAAAACCATACACATACACATGTAGTTTATGTGATTGTAGATTTGCAAAGAAAAGTAATTTGAGAAGCCATATAATGTATAAACACACAAAGGAAAAGAACTTCTCGTGTCATATGTGTCAGCACAAATGTGTCACAAAACGAGACTTAAATCTACACCTCCGTAAACACACTGGAGAAAAGCCTTACACGTGTGATTTATGTGATAATCGATTTTCACAAAAAAGTCAGTTAGGACGACACTTAATGTATAAACACGTAAAGGAGAAGAACTTCTCATGTCATATGTGTCAGTACAAATGTGTCATAAAGGAGGATTTAAATAGACACCTTCGTACACATACTGGAGAGAAGCCGTTCAGATGTGATTTATGTGATAATAATTTTTCACGGAAAAACGAATTAAATATGCATATAAAGTATAAACATACAAATGAAAAGAGTTACTCATGTCCCATGTGTCAATACAAATGTGTTACCAAATACCAGTTAAATTCACACAATCGTATACACACTGGGGAGAAACCGTATAAATGCGAAATTTGCGATTTTAGATGTTCACATCCATCCAACTTAAAGTCACATACTACCAAAACGCACAAAGAACATAAGATATTGTTCATATCTGAGAGCACGGGTGTTTGATCAAGACTTTCTACGGACTCAGTCTGAAATAAATTAGCTAATCATGTGTCAATGCATAAACAAGGAAAGGCGCTTCCATATTTGGGAGCTTGGTTCGGCGATTAATTTGATATACCTGGATTTTTAGGTTGTTAGAAAAATGTCAACACCAATACGTTTTCAAGAAGACCCTTTATTTTGGTGTTAGCATTCTAAGAAAATATAAATTGCACAGCATTTTAGTGTTTCCATTTGAAAAATGGTTTAGCGCCATCTCGCGACACCTTGTCGTAGACTCCATTACCTTGACTAATGAATGAATGAATGAAAACTCTTTTTTGTTCACCATAACTTAAACCTCGACAATTTAATATGAATACATTTCCATTAGAACAATGGGCGGCCTTATCGCTTATAGCGATCTCTTCCAGGTATACCGGTGTCCAAGGAGGGGTTAAAAGAAAAATTAAATAATATTTAGTGGTTTAACTGTATTAAAACTGATTCAATCTTAATTAAATACAATTAAAGAAGAAGAAAAAAACTGCGATAGATACAAATAATTAAGTAGATTACAATAATCATTGAGATATAACATGTCATATGATCTACGATAATAATATACATTACATACATCACATGTGAATAATAATGACTAATGTTTACAATTATAGTCATTTGACTTTGGAATACTTTGAAACTATTTTGACAGAAATGAAACCATCATTCTAATCTGTATACATCTGTCTATTTATATCATAGCCCTGGCTTAAAGGCCTAGCTGCCAAGCCATAAAATAAATATTTTTTTTTTATCATAGCCATATTTGTCAATTCTCCGTCTGCCATTCCACAAGGCGACCGCGGTCGTTATGGTCGTGACGAAAACTTCACTAAGGACGTCATCATTTTCTATCTCGCAGCGCTCGCATCAACCCATGTTAATAGGTGGGTCGATTTTTTTTTATGTTTAAGGCTTGGCAACTAGACCTTTAAGCCAGGCAAAGTTGTATTGTAGGCTACAATCGACGTCATTCAACGGAGTTCTTATGAAAACTCGAAAGGCCACATTTGACTAAACAGTTCTCATTTCTCACAAAAACACATAATTATTACTCAAAAATTATTGATATCCTACAACTATTGTTCATTTTAGAGTAATTTTACACATTTATAGAAAATAAAACTGCACAGCACAACGTCGCCTTTCAGTTCCCGCCAAAAACTCCTACTAGGTGGGTCGATAAATTAATATTTTATGTTTAAGGGTTGGCAACTAGGCCTTTAAGCCAGGCGCAGTTGTATTGTAGGCTACAATCCACACCATTCGACGGAGTTCTTGTGAAAACTGGAAAGGCCACATTTGGCTATATAGTTCACATTTCTCGCAAAAACACATAATTACTACTCAAAAACTATCAATATCCTACAACTATTGGTCATTTTAGAGTAATTTTACACATTTTTCGAAAATAAAACTGCACAGCACAACATCTCCTTTCAGTTCCCGCCAAAAACTCCTAGGTGGGTCGAAGTGGACGTTGACCACAGAGAATTAATTCTATCTATCTCTTGACATTGAAAAAGGCGCGATTCTCAAACCAACCAATGACATTTGTGTGTTTCGTCGTTTATGGCATCAACGCCCCATAATCCGTTCCAGTAGAGATTACGATTTTTTTTTTTTTGGTTTTGAGGCGAGGGAAAATGCTTAACCGATTTACGCACAAACTAGGTCGTTGCTAGGGGAACGACACGCGTCGGTCGGGGGCGATAACACTGCAGCAATAGTATGCTCTTGGCAGCGCTCCGTCCGCGATCGACGTCACAGAATAGTGTGGAAGACTCCGAGCGTTGCTGCACGGGCGAGCAACCCCAATACCCACTAAAAACCCCCTCCTCCCTGACGACCCTGCGCTTTGAATGTGTTGGAAAGGCTGAGGTTTAGAACATAGTTACGCCCAGCCGATCCAGCGCAATAAAGTGCCTGGAGTGTGCCCTGGGAGAACACACCCCACTTCGTTGTGCGGGGGTAGAAGGTCCTTTGCTCTTCCTAGCAAGCTAAAGGCCCCCCGCGGTAAACGGAACCTAACTCAGGGAGGGAAGTAATGCGCGTACCTGCCTCTCCGAGTGCCAGCTGAAGGCCGGCGACCTCGAGAAGACGCATTGGCACGCGCTGCAGGACTTCTCTCCCTGTCTCGTTCTGCGGCCTCCTTGAGTGACATTACTGTCTCGCAAAAAGTAACCGCAGCCCCCCAATTGTCGCTGCTCTGCAGCATGGCCTTGACCAAGTCGCAGAGCGAGTCGACTGGACCTACGTGCGTCTCAAGTTCGAAACGCTGCGGCGCCCATGCGGCGCACTCGACAAGCGTGTGTAACGCCGTGTCGAGCGCGCCGCACTGGCGGCAGTCCGGGGAAGGCAAGCAGCCCACAATGCGACACAGATACTTATCGAAACATCCGTGTCCGGTAAGTATCTGTGTCGTCCTGAAGGTCAGGGTGCCGCTGGTACGGTTGACCCATTCCGTCAGCTGTGGCCTGATTGCATCCACCGTGTAGCCGCCATAGGCCGCAGGGTTGTCGAGCTCTTGAGACCAGACGGCGATCATGGAGGCGGTTTCCCGCTTCCTGATCGCCTCGATTTCGACCTGACAGAAGGTCAGGCCTCTAGCTAGGGCATCCTGCCGGGTGCGGCGCACCACTATCAGGACGTCCGCCTGGAGATGCCAGGGCGGATCGCCTGCCAGGAGGGTGGCCGCCGTCCGCGACACTGTGCGATACCCCCGTATGGTCCTCACGGCCAGAACCTGCTGCGCCCGTTGCAGCAGGGTTCTGTTGTGGCGGTGAAGTGCAATGGACCAGACGGGTGCACCGTACAGTGCCATACTCCTCAGGATGCCAGAGTAAAGTTTCCGCGTCGCACCTCCCGGGCCCCCTACGTTGGGAAGCAGCCTCGAGAGTGCGCCCGCGGATTTGACGAGTTTGGGAACTAGATGCTCAAAGTGCGCTTTGAACAGCCATTTCCCATCGAGAACTAGCCCCAGATATTCCATCTGGGGCCCTACTCTAATGGTCACCCCTTGGACCGAAACGGTCAAGTCCGCGGGGGATTGCGAAATTTCCTATGGAACATGATGGCCTCCGTTTTCGCGGGGGAGACCCTCAAGCCCAGCCTAGCTATTCGATCTACGACAATCGCCAACCCGGCGTTAGCGACGTCCACGGATTCCGCAAATGACGCAGCGCGTGCCGTGAGTAGGGTGTCGTCCGCAAAGCAGATCAGCCCTACCCCGGGTAGGACCGGAACCCGAAGGATCCAGTCATAACCTACGTTCCAAAGAATCGGCCCGAGGACCGACCCCTGTGGAACGCCGCACGCGACGCGTCGACGACCTACCTCGGGATTGCCGGACTCACCGCCCTCCCAAAGGATATGTCGATCCTGCAGGTACGCGCCCAACAGCCTCGTGAGGTACGGGGGGACTCCATGCGCGCGGAGCCCCTCCCTGATCGTCTCATGAGGGAGGCTGTTAAAGGCGTTCGCTATGTCTAGCGACACCGCAAGAACGACATCCTTCGCTTGGACGGCTTCGTCCGTTGACGTTCGCAGCGTCTCGAAGGCGTCCATCGTGGAGCGCCTCCGCCGAAACCCGAACTGCGTTTCTGAAAGCCCCGGCTCCACAGTGTCGAGATGCTTCACGAGCCGCTCCGCCAAGATCTTTTCGAAGACCTTAGCGACCTCGTTCAGCAGCACTATGGGCCTGAAGGCGGACGGATCGTTGGGAGGCCGACCTCCCTTGGGAATCAGGCACAAACGACCCTCCTTCCATTGCGACGGGAGCCGACCTGCGCGAATACAGGCTTCGAACAGTTCCCGCAGCTGGCCGCGTAGATGTTTAGCGGCCAGGAAGAGGAGTCGACCTGGAACCCCGTCGGGTCCCGGTGCCGTCTTCCTGCCCCGGAGCCGGTCCAGGGCAACGTCTAGTTCCCCCTCGGAGATGGAGTGAGGCTCCTCGTCCGTGGGAGTGTCGGGAACGGGTGGACCCATACTGGGGGGAGTGAAGTTTCCCGGATCCGGGAAGAGCCCGTCGATAACCGACCGGAGCACCTCGGGTTCGAGCGTTTCCGTGACCGTGGATGTGCAAGGCCGCAACGTGTTGCGGGCCCCACGGTACGGACGCCCCCAAGGGTCCCGATCGAGCGTCTCGAGGAGCTCGGCCCGAGCCCGGGCTTTCGCTTGCAGTATTGCAATCGAAAGGGCCTTTCTGGCCTCCCTAAACTCTCCCACGAGTCCATTTTCCGCGACGTAGTCCGGAGGACGGCGCGCCCTGCAGCGTTTGAGCCTGTGGCTGATGATGCGAACTGCCTTTCGCATCTCGCCCAGCTCCTCGGTCCACCAGTGGACCTGCTTGCACGGAGGCTGCCGCTTGGAGACGCGAGGCATCGCCGCGTCGCAAACCCTCGTCAGGGTCTTGCGCATGTGCTCTGCCTGCGACTCCAGGTTCTCGAATTCGACTGGGTAGGCCCAGCTTTCCGTGAGTGCCCACTCCTCGGCCTGCTCCGGATCGAGCTTGGTAAGGGCCCAACGCGGGAAGAGAGGGGGGCGATGAACAAGGCTCGGACCGGAGGTGGGGGTAAGCTCAAATCTGATGTACCGATGATCAGAGAGCTACTCCACCTCCTCCAGCACCCTCCATCCGACAACTCTGCGGGCGGCCGCATGAGTGGCGAATGACAGGTCGATGACCGATCCACCCCGCGCGCGCACGCAGGTCTGGACCGATCCCTGGTTCAATATGGTCAGGCCGGATTGAAGAGCCCATTCCTCAACCGTCCGGCCCCTAGGTTCCGTGAACGCATTTCCCCAGGAACAGTGTTTTGCGTTAAAGTCGCCCATCACGAAGATCGTTTTAGGCGACAATCTGTCTATGGCAGCCCTGATGGCGTCCAAGTGAAGCTCGAACTCCGCCAGGGGGCGGCTGCGCGAAAAGTAAACGCCTATGACGACGATACTCCCGCTCTCCGCCACCGCATAGCCCTTTCCTCTTTCGAGACATATAAGCGGTGTGCCAGATCCGGCTCTGGCCACCACCGCTACCACGTCGTCGAGGTCGCCCACCCAATTGCCGCAAGGCGGCACGTAATAAGGTTCGCTTATTACGGCCAAGTTCGCTTGCCACTCCGCCATCGCCTGCAGGCACAAATCCTGAGCGGTGGGGGAGTGGTTTACGTTCGCCTGAAATAGTATTGTTACGGGCGTACTAGGCATTGGAGGTGTCCATTGCGCGTACTCCCGTAACACCCGTGCGTTGTTTCGTCCTCGGATGGACGAATTTGCCCTTCACGTAGGGAGGCTGGCAGAACCTCGCCAACGTGGGGTGGGCAGCGTTGAGTCCCCCCGCCGCACACGCCGCGCAGTGGGGGTTCCGGGCCGTGCAGTCCGGCATCTTGTGTCCGCTCTTACCGCAGCGGAGACACAAGTTAGTCCGGTCCGGGCACGTGTCCGGACAGGTCTGGGCGCCATGGCCGACGTTGTAACACCGGTAACAACGTATCGGTCTGGCTTCCAGTGCCTCTACCCTCGCCGAGGTGAAGCCTACCACGAGGTAGCCCATCTCGACGATGACTTTGGCAGCAGCGACGGGGCACATCACGTACGATGCGCCCAAACCGCCCGGTCCTGCACCGATGTGCTTCGTGCGCACGTCGTCGCGCCGGCATTTGCCGGCGCGCGCGATCGCGTCACGCAGCCCATCGACCGTGACCGATTCGTCCAGCCCAGAGACGTAAAGCTCCCCACGCTTTACGGGGCGGACGACCTCGGCCATCCCTGCAAGGGCTCCGCGCAGAGCCTCGGCGACGCGGTCCGCCTTGGCCGCGCTCTCGGGTCCCGGCTGGAACTCGAGAAGGCGCGCGTCCCTGACGGTCCGCACCACCTTCAGCCCCTCGCGGAGGCCCATGGCCGCGATGTCGACCACCGTCGAGGCCTTCGCGAAGACCTCGCGATAACCGACACCCTTCGCGGCCGCTGCCGGCAGCAGTTTGATGATAACTGCGGCCGACTTCGGCTCACGGAATACTACCGCAGGCTTCGCAGCCTGTTTCCGTTGTTGCTGCCCCCGCCCCGACGGCAGGGGAGCAGCTTGCGCCTGGGTGGGGGGAGGGGGCCCGTCGGCCCTCGCCCCCTTACCCTTTTTCCGCTTGACGCCCGTCGCCCCCGCCCCCCCCTCCGGGGCGGGGGCGGGGGCCACGGGCGCCGGCGGCGGCGCGACGTGCGCGATGCGAGCGCGGACGGCGGGCGCCGCGACGACCGATGTCGCGGCCGCGGGCGCCGTCCGTTGCCTAGGGGCCGGCCTAGGAGCCGACACCACAGGCACGGGTGCCGTGGCGGGGGCCGTTAATGCAACGGCGGCATCGCGTGCCGCTCTCCGCTGCATTTTCAGCCTCCACTTCACCCCCCCTCTATTCGTCTTTTTTTTAGGGGGGGGGGGCGGTGACGGTGGGGGGTCCGTCACCCCGACAGCCGGGGTCGCCACCACCTCCATCGGAACCGGGGTACTTACTTCCCCCGCATTCCGCCGGACGGCGGCGGCAGCCGTGGCCGTTTTCGGCCTAACGGCCACTTTTGGTGCCGGTTTGATTGCCGGCGCCTTGCCTCGGTCGGCCGCTAGCGGTGGACGGAGGGTCGGCGCGGCATTCAGCCGGTCCTCGATTCCGGCGAACCGGGCATCGAGTATGGGGGCGACAACGTCGATCACGGCCCGCACAAACGCGTCGTGATCGATGCCGCCGGGCCCCGTTGGAGCGGGTGTCGGCGCCACCCCGTTGGCGGCCGCCGGAGCTCGCTCCGTCCCGACGACGGGAGCCGGTGTCGGCCCTGCTACCGCAGCACGGGCCGGACGCGATTTTTTAACCGCAGCGGGTGCGGCGGGCGGTTCCGGTACCGCCGCCGCCTCCGCCGTGGCGGCTTGGGCCTTTCGCTTGACGGGTACGGGGGTCGGCGCCGCCATTACAGCAGGCGCCGGCTCCGCAACCGAAGCGGAGGCCTTTAGGGCCTTACGCATGTCTTCAAACTCCCTGCGGTAGGAGCGGTTTTCCTCCCGCAGCGAGCTTAACTCCATGCGTAGCCTGGCGTTCTCGTTACCGAGCTTCCAGGCCTCGGATTCCGGATTTCGCGTGACCAGTGTGTCGACGATGTCCGACACCCTGGACGCGGCCTCCTTCAGCCGGCGCACGTAAACCCCCTTCAAATTGCCCGACGTTTGGGCAATTTGAATTATCTCGGCGACCTGGGCGCACGCCGCTAGGCGGAGCTCCCCAGGGCCGAGAGCCGATATATTCCCGACGAGGGCGGCGCACTGGCTAGCCGCGGCCACTTTGGCGGCGGTTGCCTTGCGCGCCTTGCGCCCCTTTTCACCCCCCTCGGTGCGGAGGTAGGCCTCCGCACCCGCGAGAATGCTAGTAGTCGCCGCGGGTGCGCCCCCCGTGGGGCGCAGAGGCGAGCGCGCGCGCGCTGGGGAAGAAGCACCCGACGTGCCGTCCGAATCGGCGCCGCTGCTCTGGGACCGGTCCCAGAAGCGCGACCTCGATCCGGGAACGAGCATCGGGGCACACGAAATCGGCACCGTTGCCGTTGAAGACGTTGACGGCGCCGCCGAACCCGATGCCGAAGACGATGAGGCTGTGAACGAACATGACGACGTCGTCGTGCCCGCCGCCGCTGCCGCTGAAGACGAGGACGTGGACACCGCCGCAGCCGAAGACGCAGGCGCCGACATCGCAACAGCGGCTCCCATCCCATTAGGGAAGGAAGACGAGGGGGTCGCCGCTGCCGCGCCTACGAGGTCCCTATTCACGACCCCGGCCGAGGGCGCGAGTGAGGCTCGCGCGACAACCGGTGTCGTGGGACGGCTGCTCTCGACGTTGCAGCCCGAAAGGTTGCAAGTCGATGTCGTAGGCACAGGTGAAGCCCGTGCGCTATACGACACCGTCGTCGTAGGGCACCCATCCCCTGCCGTCGCTGAACCGGCCGCCGTGTATACCGGACTACAGGCAGGCGCTTCAGGGCGGGAATAACTATGGTCGCGAATCGCACCGTAGAGCGCGTGCTCCAGCGAGTCTGGGACGCTGCCGGACGGTGGGATGTGATCATGCTCTACGTAGGCGCCGCTCCCTTGCACGAGTGAGGCTCGCGCAGAGGTGGGTGGCGCCATGTAGGCATATTGAACTATGGTGCTTGCAGCGCTCACGGCCAGGCAAACGGCCGAGTTCGCTGCAAGCAGTACGTTCCTATCTATCTCCGGGTGTGCTGCGCTCCTGCGCGCGGCACGCCCGGATGGGGCCCTAGGCGCCATGGGAACCGGAGGCGGTCCCATCGCGCCGCACCTATCCTCATGCGTGGCGGCGGTGAGGTCTACCACCGCCGACGCATCCCCTACCGAGCCGGGCATATCGGCAGCCGTGAAAACGGCACTATCCGCATGCCCGTGACGCGGCCCGGCAACCGACCTGCTGCGACGGGCCGATGAAGAAGACGCCTTTTTCACCCGCGTCTCCCCGATCTCAGGCATTAACCAGCCATCCTTGGCCTTCGCGTGGTCCCGCTTTCGCGGGACACTCGAAGGCCTCGGGGCCTTCTGGGGGCCTGGGCCATCCATTACTGGAGGCCCGTTCCTTTGCCGAGACCAGTCGACGCGTGTGAATAACTATCGACACAAACGACCGTTATTGCGTAATGCGCTTAGACGCGCCGAAATAAACAAGCGAATAGAGCTTAACAACTCACCCCAGTCGAAAAACAACTGATTCGCGCCGGAATCAAACTAAATAACACTGTACACTATCACTACACAACTGTTGTCGCAATTTGTCGCTTTTTGAGAGCGAAAAAGCGTAAAAAATTGCAGTTTTCCGCAAAGAGCACGGGCATTTGCGACTGCTTCGCACGGATGCCGTCCGGGAATGATCGCCTATGGACGTTTGCAACACCAAAGATGCTGCAAATGCGCTGCTGCTCTCTTAAGGGAGACTGGAGCCTGGTTACTAATGCTGGAAAACAACTCAAGGTTGTTATGACGGCATACTCTAAACCAGGGGTGGTAGCCATCCAGTCACGCAAATGCCTTACCACCTGGCTGTGGGTTGTTTTGTCGCCTCTAACGACAGGCCGCCCCAACGCAGGAAATTGTATTCTTTCTCCGTTCCTGCACGGATAAAAAACTTATACCATTAACAACAGAAAAAAGAAATACTATCACAGATCACTTAGTTATCTAGAGTCTGCGCAACAAAAAAAGTCCTATGGAAAATAAAGATCTGAAAGTCCACGTAGTCCGTAAGCTCCACTATTTGATAGAATTTTGTTCAGATTTAATTATGAAATATTTTGTATTTATTATTCAGTAATTACCCACATCGATTAACGAATTAACAAATAATTATCCTGACTGGATTAAGTATAGTGATTGAAGCACCGCATCTGTGGGGCTTCTTTATTGGCGCGGACTCTATTTTTGTTTGTTTTTTATTGCAGGAGATCAGCAGACAGACAGACGGCCCACTTGATGGAAAGCGGTTACCATCGCCCATGGACATTTGCAATACCAAAGTTGCTACAAATGCGCTGCTGCTCTCTTAAGGGAGACAGGAACCTGGTCACTAATGCCGGAACACAACTCAAGGTTGTTATGGCGACATACTTTAGACCAGGGGTGGAAGCCATCCAGTCGGGCAAATGCCCTACCACCTGGTTGTGGGTTGTTAAGTCGCCTCTTACGACAGGCCGCCCCAACGCAGGAAATTGTATTCTTTCTCCGTTCCTGCACAGATCTCTATACAGAGACATTGAATAAGTTTAAATTAGTAATAAAATTACAGCTACTATATTATACCGATCAATGTCTTGAAGTGATTTCTTTCCATTTTTTTTAATTAATCGGCAGACAAACATATTATATATCCCCAAAATTAAGCAAGTTACGCTTGTGTTATGGGTAAGATACAAAGGACTACTCTGCGGCCGATCCCAGACACTTAGACCATAATAAATAACGGAGACAATTCGTTTCTGAAATTTACCATACCAGGAATCGATCTTGGAACCTCTGCGTTGCAGTGAGCTAGACCGGCAGAGGCTTAGCCCGCTCAACCAGAGGCCGTCATTTATCTCATTTTGTCACTTCTATTTCACCGATGAAAATTCACCACCCGTTAGTTTTAGAAGGAACCTGTCACTGTGACGACTAAGCTGCAAGACATTATTGGCAATTGAAATTAAATAATACGTTACAGTCTCAAAGTTTTTTTTTTTTTAAGGTGATGGCTGCAATGCCATTTATGCATTGATTTTGCCAATGTCGAGTACATAGAAAAGTCAGTTGATATAAAAAGGAATTTTGGCCGGTAAATTAAAAAGAAAAAGAAAATTCTGCCAATCTAATACACTACAATAAACGGTAAATTTGCATAAACGCGGAACCTGAAAATTATGCGTTTTTTGTATTTAATGACTATAAATATGGTTTGCTATGGTGTAATAAGGACACTAAAATTATCGGAAACCCGTCATTTAGGTAAAAAATTAAAAAAGAATACAAATAATTACGTTAAAAACCTGCATCATATAAATAAAAATAATGTTCAATTTTAGCGTCACGACTCACCTAGTTGTGATAAAAAAACAATCACTTATTTAATTTCGGGATTAATCTGCAAATGTAACATATATGACATGACCAAAATAATTAATCATTATAAAATCAACTATTACGGCATTGCTTAAAAACTACCATATTTTGTAATTGGTAGGTGAAACCTCAGATTAATAATATTAAGAGACAAAGTTTTTACTTCACTTTGCTACTTGTTAGGCAAAGACACTAAATCCATACAGCATGAATATCAATATTATTCAATCAATCTGAAGATCATTGAATGACATGAAAGTATGGAATTTTAGATTTTTCACATTATTGTAACTAAGATAATTAATATAATTTTCTAGTTTGTATATATAAATACCGACTACATGCAATACCAATGTAAGCAGAACAAAGTATAGGTGTAAGGGGTGTTCGAAGGTATAACCAGTGACAAGGACAGTGGGTTAGGTTAGGTTATCTTTAGACCAAAGCCCACGAGCCGAGCGAGCGAAGCGAGCGTGCCGCGGCAGCGGCCGGCGAGTGGCAGAACCAACTGGTTTCCATTTATTCGTTGATAATTTTGATAAAAGTGAAAGTCGGTTCTGCCACTCGCCGGCCGCTGCCACGGCACGCTCGCTTCGCACGCTCGGCTCGTGGGCTTTGGTCTAAAGATAACCTAACCTAACCCACTGTCCTTGCCATAACCTTCGAACACCCCTCACACCTATATATTGTTTGTCTAACATTAGTATTTCATGTTGTCGTTAATTATATATACAAACTACAAAAATATAATAATGATCTTAATCACAATAATGTGAAAAATCTAAAATTCCGTATTTTTATGTCATTCAAAGATGTTCAGTTTGATTGAATAATATTGATATTCATTCTGTACGGATTTAGTTCCTTTGCCTGACATTTAGCAAAGTGAGGTAAAAACTTTGTCTCTCTCTGCATTGCGTCCGTCAAACCAGCAGAATGCTTCTTGAAACATAAGCTCCGCCATTTGCAGAACTGCTACGCAGGTTTGTGAATGGGCCTCTAATTTATGGATGGATAGTCAGATCGAAGGCGCTTTCCTTCTGTAGCTCACAACGTCCAAAGTGTTCTTTCAGTTGTTCCACATAAGAATCACGAGCCGCGAAAACGTAACAAATAATGTCATTGTTTTCGCTTCATTACGATTTTTTCGATTCATGTTTATGGCTTGGCAACTAGGCCTTTAAGCCAGGCGCCGTTGTATTGTAGGCTACAATCGACGTCATTCAACGGAGTTCTTATGAAAGCTCGAAAGGCCACATTTGGCTATATAGTTCACATTTCTCGCAAAAACACATAATTACTACTCAAAAACTATCAATACCCTACAACTATTGTTTATTTTAAAGTAATTTTACACATTTTTAGAAAATAAAACTGCACAGCACGTCTTTCAGTTCCCGCCAAAAACTCCCATTGTTTTCGCTCAAGCAGCGCCGGTGAGTCGAATGATCCATTCCACTTGACTATACGATTGTAATTTGTAACGCCCGCAAGCAAGTGGTACACGAAAAATCGCAGTCGCGAGCGTGGTCGCTGTGAGTCCCTAATGCAGTTTTATTTTCTAAAAATGTGTAAAATTACTCTAAAATGAGCAATAGTTGTAGGATATTTATAGTTTTTGAGTAGTAATTATGTGTTTTTGCGAGAAATGTGAACTATATAACCAAATGTGGCCTTTCGAGTTTTCACAAGAACTCCGTTGAATGACGTCGATTGTAGCCTATAAAACAACGGCGTCTGGCTTAAAGGCCTAGTTGCCATGCCAAGCCAACTTAAAAAAAAATGACAATCGATAATAATTTATTATCGATTGAGGTTTTTGGCGGGAACTGAAAGGAGACGTTGTGCTGTGCAGTTTTATTTTCTAAAAATGTGTAAAATTACTCTAAAATGAACAATAGTTGTAGGATAGTGATAGTTTTTGAGTAGTTAATATGTGTTTTGTGAGAAATGTGAACTGTATAGACAAATGTGGCCTTTTGAGTTTTCACAAGAACTCCGTTGAATGACGTCGATTGTAGCCTATAATACAAAGGCGTCTGGCTTAAAGGCCTAGTTGCCATGCCAAGCCAACTTAAAAAAATGACAATCGATAATAATTTCTGCTCTGAAATTATATTATAAAGGTACATATATAAAATAAAATTACCTTTATAAACTACTTAAACTTGATTATAATTAGTGTGAACGATGTTTTGTTGTGGATGCTTAAATACTGAAGCGAAGTTACGCATACTGGATGAGAATGAAAGCCGTTCTATAAGAGAATTATTTGGACTGCAGGTTCGTATTATTTGAATTTTCTTTCATATGCTGTAGGTGTAATACTTTATTGGGGTGGGGTATAGATACACGGCACATTTATTTATTATTAACAAATCCGAACTGTTTTAATATAGGTTCGTGGTTATCTTTTTTTGTAACCATCCAAAATTAATTTTATATCTCAAGTAATAAATAAATGTGTCCTATATCTATACCGCACCCCCTTATTGAATAATCTTAGAAGCCTTTGATATTTGTTAAGAGTCATACACATTACACATATTTAAAGATAACATGTCATTGTAGACCTCAGACTAATGAATAAGGGTCTTAGTCATAGAGTAAAAGTAAGTTTGAACACTTCTTTAAGAAACATAAAGAATTATTCACTAGTAACTTAGGTTCAACTTTAGATTAGTACTCACTGAATTTTAAGTAGTGGGAAGAGTACTTCTCCCTTCTGCAACCCCCATGTCTAGGACACGTGTAGTTCTTGAGATATTATTTTTTTCATTCATTCACTTCATTATATTTCCACAATGATGCCAGTCTGTTTTCCCATTATTCATTCTAGATTTGTTTGTGGACCCTAAAAACTTGTTTCCTAACCCAAATGATAGGTCTAGTGTCTATATATAAGGCGTATGTTACTCCTAAACTCAAATTACCCTTTATCTCATGGCACTCAATTTTAAAACTCAACTCAAACTTATTCTAACTTTCTATGAATAAGACTAAAAGTGTATTAGGTAGCCTACATTAATAAAAGTGAGGGCTGCTTCTCAGATATCCGGTACATGAATATTAAATACTGGGTGGGCAAAGTGGTTAAGGGGTAGGTATACTTACCCCCTTTCTGCAACTCCTATGCTCTGGAGTTCCTGAAATATTATGCATCCCCATCCCAATTCCACCACTCTGCTTCTTAAACTTCATGTATTAAACATCTATAGATTTACCAAAGCAAGTTTTTTTTTTTATTGCAGGAGATCAGCAGACAGGCAGACGGCCCACATGATGGAAAGTGGTTACCATCGCCTATGGACATTTGCAACACCAAAGTTGCTACAAATGCGCTGCTGCCCTCTTAAGGGAGACTGGAACCTGGTCATTAATGCCAGAACACAACTCAAGGTTGTTATGGCGACATACTTTAGACTAGGGGTGGTAGCCATCCAGTCGGGCGAATGCCCTACCACCTGGCTGTGGGTTGTTAAGTCGACTCTTACGACAGGCCGCCCGGCTGCAGAAAATTGTATTCTTTCTCCGTTCCTGCACGGATAACAATTTTTTTTTAAACTTATATGCATAATTTTATATAGCATACACATGCCTTATGTGAGTGGTCATCCTGGCGTCCACCTAAAGAAGTACTTCAATGAAATAGTGAAAAGCCTAGCACCAAGTCCAATTTCATCAAATAGATGCCCAGGGTACTATTTTAAGTAACCCAACTTGAAGCATTGCTGCTAGTTTCAATTTATCCCCTTTCTATAAAGTATTCTATCCAAACACATGTTCTATGTTTTTGCTGGTGTCCGACCAAGAAATAGTGCCAACAAAAACAAAATAAATTTATCTTTCTCTACTAAACATTGAACAAGATGGCATGGGCTCCTCGAGTGTGAAAATTAATCTTAATTTATTCATGAGATCTTTAGGATTTGTGTTGATATACTTATCAAAAATAGGTGCTTATATTCTATATTTGCTGTTTGCATAAAAAAAATAATTATATGGATCATCTGAGATATAGTGAAAATTGTCTTAATTCAAAATTTTTGATGTCTTAATAGACTCTTTGGGTTAATAAGGACTATCATGATTGTTTCGAATACTATAAGTAAATAATAAATTAAATGTTTCTATTATAGTGTTTTTTTTTTATTAAAGGTTCACTAAATTGTTTCTAAATTTAATTTCATTTATGATATTTTTGAAGGTAGTTTTTTTTTTTTTTTTTTTTTAAATATCCACAATCAGTCGCAACCCGACTTTAAATGAATGGCTTGTGCTAATTTTTTATTAATGAGTGTGTTCTCCATTGAGAACACTACTCTTTGTTTTATGGAGAAGTCCTCTCCTGTAACTTTTGGATATCATGCCTTTTCAGCCGAGATGGGTACGTACGCTGCATTAACTTGACTGCCAATTTATTTACATGCAGAGCCAATCGACATTGGTAGCTCTTAGCAAGTTCTCGAATTTCTTCTTTTGTTGTTTTTACTCCGAGATGTTCGTGAATCTCGCTGTTTCTTATATACCAGGGTACACCTGAGATAGTGCGTAGTATGACATTTTGCAGTCTTTGGATCATAGAAATGTTAGAGTTGCTTGCACTACCCCAGATTTGAATCCCATATGTCCATATTGGCTTTAGTACCATATTATATATAAGCAGCTTGTTGTCTATAGACAACTTACTATTACGTCCAAGTAACCACAACATAGTCTTGTACTTTAGATTCATCTCGTCCCTCTTGGTTTGAGCATGATACTTCCAAGTTAATCTGCGGTCAAGATGCATTCCCAGATATTTAACTCTGTCACTATGTGGTAAAATATTCTCTCCAAGATGTACAGGAGGACAGTCTCCTTTCCTCAATGTGAATGTTATGTGTAGAGATTTCGATGGACTCGCCCTTATTTTCCATTTGTTAAGCCAACGCCATATTTCGTCTAGTCCTTTTTGTAGCTGTTCAGATGCAGAGTTAAGATCCTTGCTAGTGGCTAGTAGTGCAGTATTGTCAGCAAATGTAGCTGTCATTACTCCAGCAACCTCTGGTACGTCTGCAGTGTATATAGTATAGAGCACTGGACCCAAAACTGAACCCTGGGGTACTCCTGCTTGGATCTTATGTAGTTCTGAGCTTTCTTCTGATTCTTGAACTTGGAATAGTCTATCCGATAGATATGAATGCATGAGCAGATGGTAACTATGGGGTAAATACATTTTTAATTTAGATAACAGTCCTTTATGCCACACTTTGTCAAAAGCCTGTTGTACATCAAGAGCATAAACGCGGAACCTGAAAATTATGCGTTTTTTGTATTTAAAGACTATAAATATGGTTTGCTATGGTGTAATAAGGACACTAAAATTATCGGAAACCCGTCATTTAGGTAAAAAATTAAAAAAGAATACAATTAATTACGTTAAAAACCTGCATCATATAAATAAAAATAATGTTCAATTTTAGCGTCACGACTCACCTAGTTGTGATAAAAACACAATCACTTATTTAATTTCGGGATTAATCTGCAAATGTAACATATATGACATGACCAAAATAATTAATCATTATAAAATCAACTATTACGGCATTGCTAAAAAACCACCATATTTTGTAATTGGTAGGTGAAACCTCAGATTAATAATATTAAGAGACAAAGTTTTTACTTCACTTTGCTACTTGTTAGGCAAAGACACTAAATCCATACAGCATGAATATCAATATTATTCAATCAATCTGAAGATCATTGAATGACATGAAAGTATGGAATTTTAGATTTTTCACATTATTGTAACTAAGATAATTAATATATTTTTCTAGTTTGTATATATAAATACCGACTACATGCAATACCAATGTAAGCAGAACAAAGTATAGGTGTAAGGGGTGGTCGAAGGTGTAACCAGTGACAAGGACAGAGGGTTAGGTTAGGTTATCTTTAGACCAAAGCCCACGAGCCGAGCGAGCGAAGCGAGCGTGCCGCGGCAGCGGCCGGCAAGTGGCAGAACCAACTGGTTTCCATTTATTCGTTGATAATTTTGATAAAAGTTAAAGTCGGTTCTGCCACTCACCGGCCGCCGCCGCGGCCAGCTCGCCTCGCTCGCTCGGCTCGTGGGCTTTGGTCTAAAGATAACCTAACCTAACCCACTGTCCTTGCCATAACCTTCGAACACCCCTCACACCTATATATTGTTTGTCTAACATTAGTATTGCATGTTGTCGTTAATTATATATACAAACTACAAAAATATAATAATGATCTTAATCACAATAATGTGAAAAATCTAAAATTCCGTATTTTTATGTCATTCAAAGATGTTCAGTTTGATTGAATAATATTGATATTCATGCTGTACGGATTTAGTTCCTTTGCCTGACATTTAGCAAAGTGAGGTAAAAACTTTGTCTCTCAATATTATTAATCTGAGGTTTTACTTACATATTACAAAATGTCGTGATTTTTTAGCAATGCCGTAATATTTGATTTTATAATTATTAATTATTTTGATCATGTCATACATGTTACATTTGCAGATTAATCCCAAAATTAAAGTAATTGTGTTTTTATTATAATTAGTAGGTAAGTCGTCACGCTAAAATTGAACATTATTTCTATCGATATAATGCACGTATTTCGTAATTAATTGTAATGTGTATTAATTTTTTGTCTAAATGATGGCTTACCGATGATTTTAGTGTCGTTATTAAACCATAGCAAACCATATGTAAAGTCTTTGAATACAAAAAAATGCGTAATTTACAGGTTCGAAGTCTCCGCTTTTCAAGGATTCTTGTTCTAATTTCGAGTGGAAAGTTTACAGTTCGATTCTTCTGTGGAATTACCGGTGTATTTTTCCAACAAGCTACCTGTATGAGGGTCGTTATATTTTTAGCTGCCTCCTCAATGTCTTCTGGGCTCTTTAAGGCTATTTGCAGATCTATGTTATTATCAATATAATCACTGAATGAATCCCAGTCTGTAAGGTTGTTAGTCAGAGCTGCAGGTCTCTCAGCCGCAATGACCATAGTACTTACTGTTAGCAAAACTGGTGTATGGTCTGACGAGCCATCAAGGCAAGATTCTGGCTTTAGATAGTGCTTGGACAAGCCTCTGGCAATGAAAAAGTCCAACAGATCAGGAGTTTTATTTGGGTCCGTTGGCCAATATGTTGGCTCAAGGGCTGATACAGTGAGCAAATTATTTTCTATGACACTAGATAGCAGCTGTCGACCTCTAGTTGTAGTCAATCGAGATCCCCAGAATGTGTGTTTCGAATTCCAGTCTCCACCTGCAATGAATCGCCTACCCAAGGTGTTGAAGAAATGGTTGAACATGGCATTGGATATATTATGCTTTGGCGGGCAATATACGGCAGAAATATTGAAGTATCCACAACTATCTCTTATGGTTATAGTAGTAGCTTGAATTTGTTCAGTTTTGTATTGTGGCAGCATATTATGTTTTACTGTATCCCTCACTATTAGCGCTGTACCAGCATGTCCCCTTCCATCTGGGTGATTAGTGATGTAGGTTTTATATCCTTGGAATGTTATTGAGGAAGAGGATGTACAATGTGCTTCGGATATAAGCATGACATCTAGTTTGTGTAAATGTAGCAATATTTCAACATCTTCTTTGTTAGGTGTCAAGCCATTTGGGTTCCATGTACCCATACGTAATGATGCCATTATATAAGTTTGTTTACTAGAGTTGTTATGAGATTCATTAGGTTACTCATTTGTTGTAGTAATAGTTCAAATTTTTCATTTTGTTTTATTAACAGCATTTCTATAGATTTGTTTTGTTTATATTCTTTTTCAGGATCTTCTTGTTCCGATATCTTATATTTTTTATGCAGTCTCGGTTGTTTTAAGCTTGCAGCATATGTTTTTCTATTTTGAATTCCGTTGTCACATCCTATATGCAGTGCATGGCCGTTATTTGGTTTGTCATTAGTTTCTTGTGAGAAAGTCACAGCCTCAGTATCAGGAGCAGGTAGTGGTGCAGGAATGGGTATGGCTACCATAGGCTGATTCTGTGTTCTACTTTTTTGGTAATAAGATTTATTTCTGCGGGCTACAATCTCCTTATATATCAGACAACCTTTGTAGTTTGCTGGATGATCAAGGGTGCATAGTGCACATGTTGCAGGTGTATTTTTATCTTTTTTTGGACAATCAGATGTCCTATGCCCTTTGCCACACTTTACGCACCTGTAAGGTCGCATGCAATTGTTCTTAGAGTGCCCATATTGCTGACAACGATGACACTGGACAATTGAAGTAGATTTGCGAGGGTCTTCTATAATTACTTTCTGGTGAAAGATATAATCTATATTTTTGACAGCCTTATTGTTAGGATTCGGCTCAAGATTTACAAAAGATGTAGATGTGGGCATTTTTTCAGGCCCAGAACGAGCATTTATAATTTCACCTCGCACCATATTACCAGTTTTTTCTATTGCCTCAATAATAGCACTATGTGGAATGCTGTGGTGTAGGTCTTTGATCACTATTCTGTAGCTTCTCAGATTTTTTGGTGTGAATGTATGTCCAATAAGGCCGTTGTCCCGTACTAGAGTTATGACTTTTTTATACGACTCTGGACTATCCACAAGTACTCGGAGAAGTGTTTTATTAACAATTTTTAGCTTAAAATCTGTTTTGTTACATGCCGATTCGAGTAACTTTGATAGCTCGTTAACATCCTGCACACCATATAGAACAATTGGAGGAGGCTTTTGTATTTTTGGGATCGTATTTACGATAGTGTCGTCTGCTGCGTCTATGGGTAAGTTATTGTATCGGTTTTTAATTGGCGTTGTCTCACCAATAGTTGGAGATTTACTTGCTTTTCTCTTTTTTTGACTACGTGAGGTAGGAACTTTTTGCCAGGGTGGGGGTGGTTTTTGTTCAGAAGAAGTATCACGAAGAATATTTTGCAGTTGATTTTCAACTTCGCTCTGGGGAGTAAATTAGATTAGGCTCCCATAGATTAAACAATAACCATAAACAAAATTAAAAAAAAATTAAATAATTAAAATTAATAAGTTGGCGGTAGGCTAAATAAAACTTTAACAATACTCGTTGACACTTGACATCTTTGTCTTCCGTGATCACGGCCACTGAAAAGTGACCGAAACGTCGGAAAAACCAAAATCAAATAAAATTACCGCGCTTAAAACCGTTAAAACGTAGTTTTATTATGTATACAAGTCGCGAAAACTTAAGAAAATATTCGCTCTGGGGAGTTTCTGTTGACGTTGTTTTCGAAAATTGTACCAGATTGCTAAGTGACGAAGATCTAGGTCTATTAAATAGACTAGGGTGAAATACTTGTTGACTCATTGTTTTTTGGCTGGATTTAGTTTGGTTTGAATCACTAGTACTCATTTTTAAATTTAACAGGCGATTCCGTATACCGGTATGTCGTTGTTAGCATTTTTAGCATTGATCAGTTTCAATGCTTAAAATTGTTAATTGAGTTTATGGTACATGGAACGCAACACAGTAAAATGAACGCATCCAATTTGTTTTAGCGGTGTGGCACCGTTGTTTAGGCAATTTACTAATTCCAATTTGCCAACTGACAGCTAACCGCAATGTAATATTTAGATGCAATTTCGTATTTTATTCACGTTTGTTTTCGTAGTTTTATTATCACTGCACTTATCTATCACTTTTATTTACACGATTTTACGCTTCGAAGTAGTGGTTGTAATCATTAAACACCATTTTAGGAAATATTTCACGGAGTGATTTGACAACACGTCTTTCGTAGAGAACACCGGAAACGGAAGTTTTGAAGGTAGTTGAAAAAAAATTATGTTGTAAGAAGTTTGGTGTTATAAGTCTAGTGCTTTTGACTCAAAGGTCTACCAAAAGATAATCTATATATCTCACAATCGAGCTTATATATACCTCAAGCTTGATTGTGAGTGTGGATTATCACACATTGGGTAAACAAATAGGAGCATAAAAATACGGGTAAAATAACATATTACTGACATGAAACCCACAAGTTCTGCTAGTCTGCGATCAGTGAACACACACTGGATAAACCCAACCACTACATCAGATTCAATAAACCACAAATCCTTGCAAAAGAGTATTGTTTCATACCTAGAATGATGTGTGAGGCTATTGAAATCAAATAACACCTAAATTTCAATAGAGAAGATGGTTGGCAAGTGCCATCTGTTTGGGATCCAATCATCAAAACTATTAAGACCCAAACCCAGCAAAAACCAACTGCCAGACCTCAAGGCACTGTGAGCTCTTTCTGTTTCTAGTGAAAGACAAATCAACTTGATTGATAATTTCTTTTTATTTTACCTCCCAATCATTTTAATATTATATAAAATTATTAGAGCTAAGCATGTTTGCTGAAGAGTTTCTTGCACTGCTTCTCTTCAAGCCACAACATGTTGCGAGGAGGTGATAAATTAGATTAGGCTCCCCATAACGTATATAATAACCTTAAATAAAATTAAAACTAAATAATTAAAATTAACAAGTTGGTGGTAGGCTAAATAAAAACTTTAACAATACTCGTCGACACTGTGATCACAGCTGCTGAAAAGTGGCCGAAAATAAAAATCAAATAAATTACAGTACTTAAAACCATTATAACAAGTAGTAGTAGTTATTATGTATATTTTTAACAATTTCAGGACCATGATAGATATTTATATGAATACATGTGTTGGAGATGTTATGTGTCATTTATGAAGTCAATAAAATTTAAAGAACAATTTTTGGAGGCAAGAAATATGGTTTTGGGTATGGTTAATGTAAGTATTCTGTTTTTTATGACAAATAGGTTCACATTTGATTCATGATCACACTTAATACTAAAGATGATGTGGTTCAAAGTGGAGCACCCTCACCGAGATAAAACCTATTTACATGTGCTTTACTCTGCGTCCATACAGTGAGAATGTGAAAGTAAAATGTTTTGTTTGTATTGGTGATATACAGGGGCGTAGCTACCACTGTATCAGCTGTATCAACGATACCGGGCCTCCAGGCTGCAGGGGCCCCTATAATTCCTAAAATGTTATTATCTACAATCTTTTAAAGATGAATAAATATTTTGAAAATAACTGCTCGGCCAACAGGAACGGGTATGCTATAGGAAATGCTATTTCCGCACAATACCGGATCCTTTGCAAGGGATTAGACCATAGTTGATCGTGGAGGCTTTTCCCTTTAGTAAGGGGCAATCCAAACAGTAATCAACCGGCTTGTGTGGAGACTCCGAGAAGTTGCACGGGCAACAACCACTACCCACTAAAACCACCCTCCTCCCATGTGCCTCGCGCTTTTTATGTAGGGAAGGCTGAGACTTAGAACGTAGTTACGCCCAGTCCGATCCAGCGCAAAAAGTGCCTAAATGTGCCCCGGGAATCAGAACACATCCACTTCGTCAGCGGGGGTGATGAATCCTTTGCTCCCTTGATAGCTAAAGGCCCCCCGAAGCGGTATTATACAGGGTGGGAAGTCATGCGCATACCTACGTCCCCGGATGCCAGCCAACCGCCGGCGTCCGCGTGGAGTCGTATTAGCACGCGCAATAATACTCCCCTCCCTTTGAATTATTTGTCTAACTTAACTCCTGGGAGCATTAGATATAAATAGTAATAATAATTCAATTTGAGTATTTTGTTTCTTTTTTTGGAGCCCCCCAACACATTTTGATACATCTAAGTCAAGCTAGGCCTATACTATTACTATTGTTAAATCCACTATCAATGGAATGGTGTGTAATATTAAATCAAACCGCAGTGGATATACTCAGATTATCTTTAATGACCAGCAGTTATATTACAATTTAGCACAGTATTCAGCATGCAAAGTTTTAACTTGCCAAGGCACAGTATAGAGAGAAAATAGGCAGACGTGTGAGAACCCCAAACTAAAGTTACCGGAAACACATCACTGACATTTCTCAACGGATGCTTTTTAGTTTTTAATATAACTTTGACACATAAATAAAATGTTGGGTGATATTCTCATTTCCAATATGGTATAGGGGCAATCAGGTAGGACAGTTCAACTGCGCATTCTTGAAATCGATGTGGAGTTTTTGGCGGGAACTGAAAGGGGACGTTGCGCTGTGCAGTTTTATTTTCTAAAAATGTGTAAAATTACTCTAAAATGAACAATAGTTGTGGGATATTGATAGTTTTTGAGTAGTAATTATGTGTTTTTGCGAGAAATGTGAACTATATAGCCAAATGTGGCCTTTCGAGTTTTCACAAGAACTCCGTTGAATGACGTCGATTGTAGCCTACAATACAACGGCGCCTGGCTTAAAAGCCTAGTTGCCAAGCCTTAAACATAATAATAATTTGAAATCGATGTAGATAGATAGATAACACTTTATTATACACCAATACAAAAATGAACTTAAATACTAAAATTATATCTTGTTATGTACAAAGGGCGGTCTTATCGCTAAAAAGCGATCTCTTCCAGACATCCCCAGGCATAATTTGAGATAATAATGGCGATGGTGGAATGCGTATCTATGTACATAAATATAAATATTTGTACACTGGTTCTCTATGTGTTCTTAAACCATTGATCAGATTGTGATGAAACTTTGTTAGAGTGTTCTGAGCATGCCTGAAATGGATTCTGACCCAAAAGAGAAACGGAATATACAACCAAACAATTTTTTACTTGATATGGCATTGCAAGGCATGCTGGGAACCTACAGCTAGTAAATATATATATAGCAGATCCTTTAAGTCGAACTTCCATAAGTTGGAAACTTCCGAAACTCGAAACAAAATTGTGATCCCTTCCCCTCAAACCCCAAAACCTCCATTGCTCCAAATCTGAACCCTCTATTCACAAATTACTTATTATAGGTAAACTCCCCTATCCTAGCAGAATGTGGAATCTTGATGGATAGTTACGTTACTAACTTCAGATCACTGGTCACTATAATTTGAATAATAGTTTTAAATTATCTTTATTGCCCTTTTTTTATTGCAGGAGATCAGCAGACAGGCAGACGGCCCACTTGATGGTAAGCGGTGACCATCGCCTATGGACATTTGCAACACCAAAGTTGCTACAAATGCGCCGCTGCTCTCTTAAAGGAGACTGGAACCTGGTCACTAATGCCGGAACACAACTCAAGGTTGTTATGGCGACATACTTTAGACCAGGGGTGGTAGCCATCCAGTCGGGCAAATGCCCTACCACCTGGGTTGTTAACTCGCCTCTTACGACAGGCCGCCCGGCCGCAGGAAATTGTATTCTTTCTATGTTCTTGCATGGATAGCTGTCAACTCCCTTTCATCTTACAAGAAATCTAAATATCAACAAATACAATCATGTACAGCGCAGGCTAAAACAATGTCCTACGCTATATTTTATTGTCTTTTAACACTATATGTATATGAGATTAACTTTTTCAATGACACTGCCAAAACTGTCTCTGTTATTCTTCAGTTGTAGCTAGGTAACCAATTTATTTGAATTGAGAACACTAAAGCTTTTCTCTAAGGCCAGCTACAACTCCAACATTAGTGACTCCCTTAAATCCATAAACAAATTCAGTACTTATTTTTCCTCTATAACTCGAAAAACTAAATGGGACCTCTGTACCTCCAACAGTAATATTTGATTTTATAACTTTTGCAACTCTATTATTTGAGTAAATTTAAACCTATACAAGTTCCTCTCAACACCAGCATGTAACAGATACACTCTACATTAGTATAAGTTTAGTATTAAAATTAGAATAAATTCCCCTAGTACCATTAGCTGTTCACCTCAATAGCCCGGTACTTTTTGTCCTGATTTCCCACAATAGTCCTACACTGGCCGGGGCTTGTCCTTGGCTGCATTACTATATAGTGTAGACAGGGATAATCGCCGGTCAGTGTCACGCCACATTTACATTAAATTTGTCAAAGGACCTCTACGTGTTGGCCTTGCCATGGCCCCACGCAAGCACTTAAAGAGTTCTATTGTAATAAGCTCTTATTCATCATTAATTAGGGTTTAGGGTTAAGATAAAGTTCATTGTTAGTGTTACAAATTATATTAGTAGTCTATTTGGCAGCTATCCTACTCATAGGCCTCCTCAAAAGATGCCCATCCTCCTCTTTTTTGGGTTTCAGGAGTTTATAAAGTCTTCCTATATTTTCTATGTTGTATTCGCAATTTAAGGCTTGACAACCTCTGCGTCTCTTTCCGTTTGCTGTGTACCATTTTATTTTTCATACAATTCCATTAATTTATTCATCTTTTGTCTCTTCAGGTTGTCCAGTTTAGGTGTTCTTCTTCTTTTACGAGCAGGCGGTTTCCGCAACTCGACGACATAGCGCCTATTTTGCGTGCGAGGGTGGATGAGGGTTTACTCCATCCAGCCCAGCTCCTCCAGGAAGTCCACCAGGTTCTTGATGTTGCCGAAGACTTCTCGGAGGCTACCTGGGGAGTCCAGATACTTCGCCCTGTATTGGGCCACCTCTCCGCATTCAAGCAGAACATGGGCGGCTGTTGCTTCTGCCTCCAGGCATGCTCGGCACAAGGGGCTGTTGGTGACACCTACATTGAAAAGATGTCTGTTAAAATTTCCATGTCTCAGCCGGGACCGACTGAGCCTTAAGATATTCCTAGAGAAATGCAGGTTTACTCGAGGCATTGCCAACTTGGCTTGCCTGCAATCCTCCAGGTTGTCCCAAAGTTGTTTATGTAGTGCCCTTGTCCTTTGATTTATGTAATTTCTAAACCAATTTTAGGTGTAGAATTATTTTCTTCTCTCTCTAAACTTTTTAGTTCATTTAATGTCATCAATTTTTTTTCTGTACTTGATTTACTTCTAGCACAACTCTTTCTAATCCATTTTGGCACTTTTAGTTTTATGAGGATTTTCTTTTACAAGGACTAAGTCTAGATCATTATCAATTATTTAACTTGGTTGGGAACCTTAAAAATAAATCCTTCAATGTATTGGACACCTCCAACAGATTTATTATATTATAGAAGTTCTTATGTATTATAATGATTTTAATTCTTCATAATATATTTACGGAGACACTTTCCAGATCTCTAGCGAATCACTAAACACCTTACACATGTCAAATTTCAAACCGAATCTAACTGAAAGCAAAGTAGTATTAACAAATGGAGGATCAGCTCTAGAAACCAATGAGAATTCGTTGTTTCCTATTATACCAAAGATCAAGTCGGAAGTACCAGATGAAGGCACATTTACAGATATGAATGAATCAAGTCGTGATTTAGAAATAAATTTTACTGAAGATAATATGTTATCTAAGTAATAATGAAATTACGACAGAGACTGCTCTTTCTGTAACTAATAAGGAGTTGAAAGAAGAAATTGTTGTCAAAGAAGGTAAGTAATTTAATAATTTAGAAATAGTTTAATTTAAAAATTAGGTATTTTATATTTCAAATACATGTATTTCAAATGATGCATGTCTCTGGAATAAAGTTACAAATAAAGTCGACGTAATAACATTTTCACAGAGTGTTCAGATTCAAGTCGGGAGGACACTGTAGACATCGCTGATATTGAACCAAGGACACCTTCGGATGACGAAAAGCCTTTGAAGACGATAAAAGAAAGATCATTTCAAATTATTTTTGAGGAGATTGACACCCGTAAGATTATTAAATTTCATCAACATTCTAACTTTAAATTCTGTTTTAATTAAAGTTGGTTGTTTAAGTTTACTACTATAGTAAAGCTTAAAAATAAATGTTCAATCAATTTATTTCAGAAGCACCACCGAAAAAACGCACATTAAACGAATTACTGGAAAAAGTAAAGCAAATTAAGCTCGAAGAAACAAGCACAGATGTAAGTTTTTCTAAGAGCAAGCAGATTATAAAATCAACAGTTAACTCCTATGAAGCTAATAAGCTTTCATCAAGAATAAATATTCTACAAAAACATAAGGCTCAAGCCATTAATATCACTGCACAAGATCATAAAACATGTATTTCTAAACTTTGTTATAGTAATGCTGAAAATGAAACCATCAAGCAATGCCTTCCGAATAATATTGATGTGGTTGCTCCAAATACTTCATTAGTTAGAAATGATAAAAGAAGGGGGTTTATGTGGCATACATATCAGAACCAATGTATTACGGGAAAAACCTTAAATATGAGTATTCATAAACACATCAAGGAGAAACTGTATGAATGTGAGCTGTGTGAATATAAGTGTTTGCAAAAAAATCATTTAGCTGAGCATATAAAATATAAACACACCAAGGAAAAGAACTTCGCATGTTATATGTGTCAGTACAAATGTGTCACAAAAAGAGGCTTAAACAAACACCTTCTTAAACACACTGGAGAAAAGTCATACACATGTGAATTTTGCGATAAAAAGTTTTTACGAAAAAATGAATTAAATGTGCATATAAAATATAAACACAGAAAAGAAAAAAACTTCTCATGTCATATTTGTCAGTACAAATGTGTTACGAAAAACTCCTTAAATATACACCTTCGTAAACACACTGGCGAGAAACCATATACATGTGATCTATGTGATAATAAATTTTCACAACAAAGTCAATTAAGAAGCCATATAATGTATAAACACACTAAGGAGAAAAACTTTTTGTATCATATGTGTCAGTATAAATGTGTCACAAAATACTCTTTAATTGTACACCTTCGTAAACACACTGGAGAGAAACCATATACATGTGATTTATGTGAGAATAGATTTTCACAAAAAGGTCAATTAAGAAGGCATATTATGCATAAACACACACAGGAAAAGAACTTCTCGTGTCATATATGTCAGTACAAATCTGTTTCACAGGGTGCATTGAATGCACATCTTCGTAGACACAATGGAGAAAAGCCATACACATGTGATTTATGTGATATTAGATTTTCAGAGCAAAGTCAATTAAAAAGACATATAATGTATAAACACACAAACGAAAAGAATTTCTCATGTCATATGTGTCAGTGCATATGTGTCACAAAGGCCACCTTAAATAGACATATTTGTAAACACACTGGCGATAAACTTTGCACTTGTGATTTATGTGTTAATAGATTTTCAAACAAAAGTAATTTAAAAAGGCATATAACGCATAAACACATGAAAGAAAACACCTTATCATGTCTTATATGTGAATACAAATGTGATAATAAGATCAATTTTAATAAACACCTCCGTACACACACTGGAGAAATGCCATACATATGTGATAACAAATTTTCAAGAAAAAATGAGTTGAATATCCATATACAGTATAAACACACAGAGGAAAAGGAATTGTCATGTCATATATGTCAATATAAATGTGTCACAAAAAGCAACTTAAATGTACACCTTCGCAAACACACTGGTGAGAAACCATATGCATGTGATCTATGTGATAATAGATTTTCGGATCGCGCTAATTTAAAACAACATATAATGTATAAACACACAAAAGTAAAAAAATTCTCATGTCATATGTGTCAGTACAAATGTGTCACAAAAAGCAACTTAAATGCACACCTTTGTAAACACACTGGCGAGAAACCATATGCATGTGATTTATGTGAGAATAAATTTTTACGACAAAGCCAATTAAGAAGCCATATAATGTATAAACACACAAAGGAAAAGAACTTCTCATGTCATATGTGTCAATACAAATGTGTTACAAAAAACTCCTTAAATACACATCTTCGTAATCACACAGGAGACAAGCCATACACACGTGATCTATGTGATAGTAAATTTCCCAACAAACGTAATTTAAAAAACCATATAATGTTTAAACACACAAGGGAAAAGAACTTCTCATGTCATGTATGTCCATACAAGTCTGTTACAAAGAGCAACTTAAACATACATCTTCGTAAACACACTGGAGAAAAGCCATACACATGTGATCTATGTGATTACAAATGTTCAGATAAAGGTGGTTTAAATACCCATGTAAAGTTTAAACATACAAAGGATAAGAACTTCTCATGTCATATGTGTCAGTATAAATGTGTTACAAAGAGCGCGCTAAATAGACACGTTCGTAGCATGCACACTGGAGAGAAACCATATTAATGCGTAGTTTTCGATTTTGAAAATACACGCTTATCTGTTTGGTTATAAAGTACATTTTAGCTCAGGAAAGAAAGCTCAGGAAAACACTGCAGCTGTTGTCACTAGCATCATTAGCGAAAGGCTCAAGTTGGTTAATTTCACGGAAACCCACATACGCCGATCCCACAGGATGGGTAAACCAGCAGTTTCAGGTGAGCGACCCAGACCCATCTTGTTTAAGCTGTGTGATGCTGATGATCGCAGTAAGGTCTGGTTTGCAAAGACTCAGCTCAAGGGAACCGGGATCACGATGTCGGAGTTTCTTACAAAGAGACGACACCGCCTTTTTACCCAGGCCAGGCAGCGTTTCGGGGTGAGGAACTGCTGGACGCGGGACGGTACGATTTATGTGCTGGGCAGTGATGGCACTAAACATCGTATTGAGAAACTGAGGGATCTAGACAGTCTGCCTTCTTCGTCTCCTGTAGACCAGCAAGTACCACCGCCAGGGCCTAAAGAACCGGTTGTTGCAAGTAAACCCCATCGGCCAGCGTCACGTTCACGAAGATAACCCTTAGGCCTCTGTAGCAGGAACATTAGCTGTATTAAACTCTATTTCTTGTTACCTTCTTTCCACAGTGTATATTTTCGTCTATTATTATTCTTATTGTTGTAGTTGGGCCGTTGTAAGTACTCATTTAATATTGCTTTTTTTTTTTTTTTTGTTTCATAACCTCATTACTGTCTTATTATTGCATGTTTATTTTATTTCTATTGTTAGTGGCTCCATCACCTTACTTTGATTTATTTTAATTGTCTATTATTTACATTTAGACTGTTTAAAATGTTTATATGATTTTTTTTTTTTAATCTACTGGAAGGTACACTGAAATATGTAGGTAAACATCGTAAACATAAATACTACACAACCGTCAACTACTGTCAATGTCAATGTTGATTGTCATTACTTGTACTGTATTTATGGTCCGGTAACAAGATCTTTTGGGAATGATGCGTTTTGTTAATGAATATTGTTTAATGTACTGTGTTGTTAACATTTATAACCGCTCACTATCTCATCCACACACCTGGCAGATGAATTGCGATTTAATCGTATATTGAATTACATTTATTTGTTTATTTATTTTTCAAGTACATATTTTTATTATTTTATATATTTTTTTTTTTGTACTATTTATACTTTATGGCTCTTCATTACGACAGTGTTAGTGATTCTGAATCAGATTTTTGTTCTTGTTCTTCTACCTCTGATAGTATATACGACAGTGTTTCCAGTTTAGTACCACTCCAAAATGTTATAGAAACTCATTTTTCGGGGTTTTCTCATAATTTCAACATAGTACACATAAATGCGCAGAGTATTCCAGCTCATTTCCCAGATATGTTGGCGTCATTTAATCAAAGTACCTTGCACGCTATATTAGTGTCAGAATCCTGGTTAAAACCCTGCCTTTCCTCTAACTCATATACCTTACCAGGATTCCATCTTATCCGTAATGACCGTGTCGGGAGTGGAGGTGGAGGCGTTGCTATTTACCTCCGATCTCATATTCCCTACAAAATTATAAGCACGTCTCCACAACTCCCAACTTCTGATGCTGGGGAGCATTTACTCATTGAAGTAGAACTTGCTCATGCCAAAATTCTACTTGGAGTCTTTTATATTTCTTCACTTCGTATCAATTACTTTTCTTCCTTTGAAACACTTTTAGAAAATATCTCAACTTCATTCGCGCATACCATCATCATGGGCGATTTTAATACCTGCCTTCTGAAACGAGACCATCGGTCATCTTCCTTAGAAACTTTAGTTCGATCTTTAAATCTCAATATTCTTCCGCTGAGTGCTACGCATCGCTTTCCTAACTCGACCCCTTCTCTTCTTGACTTGATGATGGTCTCGTCACCTTCTCACGTCTCCAAACACGGCCAGTGTTCGGCGGACGCTTTTTCATATCATGATTTGATCTACCTTTCTTACAATGTACGTCCGCCGAAAGTGAAACCCAAAATTATCCTGCAGCGAAATTTTGGTGATATGAATTTGGACGCACTTCTCAAGGATGCTCGGGAATTCGACTGGTCTGAGGTGGCTAAGGCCGCTACCGTTGATGAAAAGTTGCATGTGTTTAATACTGCTTTACTGAGGCTTTATGACTCACATGCACCTTTACGCCGTATAAAAATCAAACATCTGCCAGCGCCGTGGCTGACCGATGACATCAAATCACTGATGCACAAAAAGTCCAAGGCTAAAACCAAATTCAAAATGAAACCTACCGAAGTCAACCGAATGGCGTTCGTAACTATTCGTAATCGCTGCAATAGAGTGTGTAGGGACGCTCAACGCCGCTACATTCACGAGTCAGTTGAAAGTGAAAGCCCAGCTAAAGTCTGGAAATTTCTACGATCCCTGGGAGTTGGCAAGCAAACAAATAGTGTAATTCCCAAAGAACTCAACATTGACGATTTAAATCGACATTTCTCAGCTACTTCTGACTTTGACGTTGTAACTAAGTCTAATACTTTAAATACTCTTTCCGGCCTGCCAACACCCAATTATCCTCCATTCTTATTAAGTCGATTTACTGATAGTGATGTTAAGAGCGCTGTGAAATCCATTACATCGAACGCTGTCGGTAGCGATGGTATTAGTCGCAACATGATTCTGCCCATACTGGATGTCATCAATCCTATCCTCACCCATATATTCAATGCCTCTGTAGTTTCTAGTACCTTTCCAGTCACCTGGAAGGAAGCCCAGATTATTCCTCTTCCTAAAAAACCTAACCCTGTTTCTTTCTCTCAATTCCGTCCCATATCTATTCTGCCATTCCTTTCTAAAGTCCTGGAACGCCTAGTCCACCAACAGTTAAGTGTTTTCCTTAATCGACATTCTCTCCTTAATCCCTATCAATCTGGTTTCCGTCCTGGCCACAGCACAACTACTGCCCTCGTGAAAATCACCGATGACATCCGTTATGGTATGGATAATGGTTTATTGACTGTGCTATCGCTACTGGACTTCAGCAGTGCTTTCAACAATGTTGACTTTGAAATATTACTTGGTATTCTAAGCTCTATTAACATATCTCCTACAGTAATCGACTGGTTTCACAGTTACCTGTTTGGCCGCCGGCAGCGGGTTCGCGTCGAGGATGATTATTCGTCATGGTGTGAACTCTCTGCTGGTGTTCCTCAGGGCGGCGTGCTTTCTCCCTTATTGTTCGCTGTTTTTATTAACTCCATCTCTAACCAACTCACTTCAACCTATCACCTCTATGCAGACGATTTACAAATTTATACACAATCACCTATCGCCACCTTAGACAAAGCAGTTTCTATCATAAACGTAGATTTTGAATGCATTCTGCAGTGGGGCAAGTCTTTTGGGCTTCATGTGAACCCTGAAAAAACTCAAGTCATCGTCATCGGTAGCTCACGGATGCTTAATAAGGTCGACTGGAGTACCATACCTAATGTGATGTTTGACGGAACAATCATTCCTTTTACTGATAAGGTAAAAAACCTTGGCGTTATATTTGACAGCGAGCTGTCTTGGCGACCTCATATCACCGAATTAAGCCGGCGGCTTTATGTCTCATCCAAATCCCTTAGAAGGTTGAGGAATTTCTTACCCACTTCCACCTTATTACTTCCTCTCCTTGATTATGCTGACGCCAGCTATCTAAATTTAACCCAAGAACAACTTAATAAACTTGAGCGCCTCCAAAATTTTTGTATAAGGTTCATATTTGGACTACGCAAATATGACCATGTCTCTGAATTCCGAAAAAAACTCAAGTGGTTGCCAATTCGATTTCGCCGGAATACTCACATCCTTGCTTTACTCTATAGTATTTTATTTGTCCCTAATACTCCTGATTACCTTAAACAAAATTTTGAATTTCTTTCGTGCTCTCATAATTTACGCCCTTCTACTAAACTTAAATTGAACACTCCTGCGCATAACTCAACTTTTTATAACAATTCTTTTACTGTTAAGGCTATACAGCTCTGGAACGCGCTTCCTGTTACAATCAGACAAGCAAAATCGCTAGCGATATTTAAAACTATGATCAAAAAATACTACCTGTCGTTGGAATATAATATTTAAATTCACTTATAAACATTTATATATTTTGTAGATATGTATTTGTATGGTATGTATATTAAGTATATATCTATGTAATATATAATATTTCTGCATATATATATATATATATATATATATATATATATATATATATATATATATATATATATATAATGTATGTATTTATTATTAAAATGTAAGTATTTTGTAGGTCCGCAAAACTGAATATATCTAGTTATGACATAATTTTAGATAAATAGATGCGTAGCTGAACATTGTTCTCTGTAAAAACTATTTTATAATAAATACTTTTTTGCTCTAGCTTTGTTTTATTTCGCCGTACAGGAGCGGAGAAAGAATACAATTTCCTACGGCCGGGCGGCTTGTCGTCAGAGGTGACAAATCGACCCGCAGCCAGGTGGTAAGGTATTTGCTGGACTGTATGGCTACCATCCCTGGTCTAGAGCATGCCGCCATAACAACCTTGAGTTGTGTTCCGGCATTAATGACCAGGTTCCAGTCTCCCTCTAGAGAGCGGCAGCACTGTTCAAGACATAAAATATGCTAAATTAACTTTTGTATATGACAACCCTAAATATTAATTTTGATTGGTGACAACATTATAAAATAAATTCTCTTCAACTCAAAATGGCTTCTCATTAATACGTCCCCTAAAAGTTTTTCACTCTAAATAATTATTTAACATAATTAGTGGTCCTTCGAATTCATAAAAGTAATTACCGGCGCATAATAATCGTTTTTAAATATAAATATCACCGGGCGGCGCTTGGTGCAGTTTGCAGTATAAGTATCGAAATTCGACCGAGGCCTAGTTCAAAGGTCACGGCAGCGGCGTGGGAGTGGGCTTGCAGATTAACGAGTCTACTGTTGAAATATCACTGTACTAGCAGTAAGTGCATAAAAATAAGTGTTATATTTAGTGTCTGTGTTCGTTTCCTAAAAAATGGAGCAAAAATTAACAAAATTGCGCAACAAGCGTGGCACGCTCAAGGGCGTGATAACACGTGTGCAATCATTTGTACAAGATGCAATATCCTTGGCTGCAGCCAGCATTGATATGCTTGAGGCGCGCCGGGACAGATTGGCAGCCGCTTACAAGGAATATGAGGAGCTGAATATAGAAATTATAACTTTGGATGCCACTGACAAAGAGGAGGTAGAGGAAGTAGAGAATCAATACTTCCAAACTATTGCAAAGTTGAACCAAGTACTTCGTAGGTATGCTGAACAGGAAAAATACAATATAGTTAACTCGAAGTTGCCGAATATAGATATACCGACATTCGATGGGAGCAATTTTACGCAGTATAAACCATTCTTCGACCTGTTTTGTGCCTTAATAGACAATAATGGCTCTTTATCCAGCATACAAAAGCTGTTCTATTTACGAAAATACCTTAGTGGTGATGCTTTAGCAGTTATAATTAACCTACCATTAGTTAGTGAGTCCTATCCAGAGGCATTAACGCTACTTAAAAAGCGATATGACAATCAAACTAGATTAATTTCGAATCACATTAGTTTTATTTTAGATATACCTCATATGCAAAAGGGCACTACCAGCTCCATCAGAGCATTTATGTCGCATGTGCAGCAGCATTTATATGCACTTAAAAACTTAAATCAACCTATTGAACAGTGGGATATGTTATTAATATCTATACTTACTCGTAAGTTAGACACTTATACTTGTCGAGCATATCATATAGATAGGGTGAACCCTGATGTTTTGCCCACTATGGATGAATTCTTATCATTTTTAGAAAGGCGTGCCATAGCTTTGGAAGATAGTCCTATACAAAAAAGTATGGCTAATGAGGGTACCAAAATCAAATCTTTTCATTATAAAGTTTCAAATGTTACTACTCAAAATATACTCATATCAAAATCATTCTCATGCAGTTATTGTGATAAGAATTATCATCCCTTACATTTATGTCCTAAGTTTCAAACAGCAATAATAGGGGAACGTTTAGAATTTGTAAAAAATAAAAGTTTGTGCAATAGGTGTCTCAAACCAAATAAAAATAAGTGTAAATTCAATTTCACATGCAAGCATTGTAAGCAAAGACATAATAGTCTCTTGCATGAGGAGACATCAGGCACAGGTTCATGTGAAACCTCAGAGGTTATCCCAGTGGGGTTGCATTGTAAAAAGAGTTCACATATTAATATTTTTTTACCCACAATAAAAGTGAAGTTCATTAATAAGTTTGGAGAGCAAATATATGTAAAAGCGTTACTTGACAGTGGTAGTCAGGCCTCATTAGTTCAGGATAAGCTTGTCAGGGTATTGAATGTGCATGCTATGAATGCATCCTGCGATATTGTGGGAATAGGCAATAATCCTACTAAAATACATAAATATACTGAACTAGTGTTGCATTCAAACGTTCAAAACGTTGCATTTAAGGTAAAGTGCCACCTTGTGGACACAATTACAAGTAAATTACCACAACAATATTTTGATATTTCTAACATTGTCCTTCCACAAAATATTAAACTTGCAGATGAAGATTTTAATGTTCCCTCTGAAATTCAGTTATTATTAGGGGCAGATTTTTATTTCAAAATAATACAGGAAGGTCAGATAAATTTAAATAATGGCATAATTTTGCAAAATACCATGTTTGGCTATATAGTGGGGGGCAGTACAGTAACTCCTCCTACCCTAAGCATGAGTAAAAATGAAACTGTAAATTTAGTTTCAAATTTTGTGATGGATGAGACCAAATGTGACTTGCAAAATATTATGGAAAACTTCTGGTTAGCGGAGAAGGTTCCCTTGGAACCTGAGATTAGTTCGGAATGTCAGCAGGCTGAAAATAACTTTCAAAACACTGTTAGGCTTATTGACAACCGCTTCTTCGTTGACATGCCATTGAAGTTGCCCATAGAACAGTTACAATTAGGCAATTCTTTTTATATTGC
Source organism: Dendrolimus kikuchii (assembly GCA_019925095.2). NCBI lineage: Eukaryota > Metazoa > Arthropoda > Insecta > Lepidoptera > Lasiocampidae > Dendrolimus > Dendrolimus kikuchii. The sequence continues at coordinate 1,576,812 of JAHHIN020000031.1, forward strand.
CCTTCAAAGGTTCTATACTTTGGAAAATAAATTTAGGTCTCACCCTGAATATTTTTTACAATATAAAATTTTTATTGGGGAATATATAAGGCTAGGGCATGCAAAAATAGTTGATATTAGTATTTATGATATAAATAATGACCCAGTCTATTTTCTATCCCGTCATGCTGTCTTAAATGAAGCCAGCAAAACAACCAAATTGAGAGTTGTGTTCAATGGCAGTATGCCTTCAAAAAATGGAACATCTTTAAACGATAAAATGTTAAATGGACCTATTGTTCGAAACCAATTGTTGGACATACTAATTTTGTTCAGAACTTATCGCTTCACACTAATGTGTGATATTGAAAAGATGTTTCGACAAGTTCATTTAAATAAAAGTCAATTAGGCTTAATAAATATATTATGGAGGGATGATCCCTCAAAGCCAATTCTCTGTTTGCAGTTGCAAACAGTGACATATGGTTTAAAAGCGTCCACATTTTTATCTACTAGATGTCTTTTAGAGCTTGCACTTAGATATAAGGATCAATATCCTCTAGCTTCACAAGCTTTAGTAAGAAATACATATGTTGATGATGTTATCTGTGGGGGTGATGATATCCAGCATCTCCAACATCTAAAAATGGAATTAATAGAGTTATTAAAGAAAGGAAGTTTTAATTTGCATAAATGGTGCTCAAATGTAAACCAAATTCTTCAGGATATTCCTGAAAATGAAAAATATTTTGGTGAATTGGAAATAAATAAAGATAATATTATAAAAACATTAGGGTTAAAATATAATGTTCAAAATGACTCATTTAGCTTCACATGTCCTAAGAACACTGGACAACTTGTGACAAAACGGCAAATTCTTAGTTTTATAGGAAACATTTTTGATCCACTTGGATTATTAGGTCCTATAGTAGTAAAAGCTAAGATTTTTATGCAACAGTTATGGGCTTTAAAATTAAATTGGGATACTAAGTTACCTGATAAACAATTACAGGAATGGAAAAAATTCTTAGTCGACTTACAAGACATGGGAACGATAAGCATTACCAGAGGGCTCATAAAGTCAGACATACAGTCTGTACAGCTCATCGGTTTCTGTAATGCTTCATCCAAGGCTGTAGATTGCTGCCTGTATATCAATTTAGTTTATAAAAATGGTACTTTTGATATTAATTTATTATGTTCCAAATCAAAAATAGCTCCCTTAAACAAGTCCATCACTATGCCTAATTTAGAACTAAATAGTTGCTTACTTCTGGCTGAGCTCACAAATAGAGTACATAAAACTATATCTACTAGATTTCAACCAGAAATTAAATTATTTTCAGATTCTCAAATAGTGTTAGCATGGCTGCAATCAGTTAATTTAAAATCAAATAAATATGTAACCAGTAGGGTGTCCAAAATAAAAAACCTAACACAGGGTTACACTTGGTTATATGTTAGAAGTGCAGACAACCCAGCTGACTTGTTGTCTAGGGGCATAACTCCACATAAGCTACAAAACCAAAATTTATGGTGGAAAGGGCCACAGCAGTTGTCTGATCCTAAATATGACTTTAAAACTTGTGAGGTTTCTTCTTCTTTTTTTGGATTATGGCTCCAACGCAGTTTGCATTGATTTGGCCAATGTCACAGTAGGTGGTAAAATGTCAGGTGCATATAAGAGTATAAATGCGAAAAGAAAAATTTGGTCGGTGATCTTCCAAATCACTTTCTGAGATCCTGAGGACAACACAAAACATAGAGTGTTAGACTAACTACATTAGAGATAGATGTTATTTATTGTTAAAAACTTTGATAATATATGTACATGTCTACTATCAGCTAGGGTAAGAAGACAGTCCACATTGACCGGTCGGGGAAAATCTTTGAGTAATATACTGTAGAGGGGAGAAACTATTTTGGGACATTCGAAAAAAATGTGATGGACAGAGCCGTCAGCTAAGCCGCACTCACAGAGAGAATTATCGCGAATTCTTAATTTTGCAAGAAATACAGGACAGCAACAGTGGCCAAGACGCAGGCGAATTATAGTTGATATAACTTTTTTGGGTAGTTTTCTATAGTTGAAGAACCAAGGTTTGGGACGTAATGTTGGTTGCAAACTTTTTTTTTTTTGGTTTTGAGGCGAGGGAAAATGCTTAACCGATTTACGCACAAACTGGGTCGTTGCTAGGGGAACGACACGCGTCGGTCGGGGGTGATAACACTGCAGCAATAGTATGCTCTTGGCAGCGCTCCGTCCGCGATCGACGTCACAGAATAGTGTGGAAGACTCCGAGCGTTGCTGCACGGGCGAGCAACCCCAATACCCACTAAAAACCCCCTCCTCCCTGACGACCCTGCGCTTTGAATGTGTTGGAAAGGCTGAGATTTAGAACATAGTTACGCCCAGCCGATCCAGCGCAATAAAGTGCCTGGAGTGTGCCCTGGGAGAACACACCCCACTTCGTTGTGCGGGGGTAGAAGGTCCTTTGCTCTTCCTAGCAAGCTAAAGGCCCTCCGCGGTAAACGGAACCTAACTCAGGGAGGGAAGTAATGCGCGTACCTGCCTCTCCGGGTGCCAGCTGAAGGCCGGCGACCTCGAGAAGACGCATTGGCACGCGCTGCAGGACTTCTCTCCCTGTCTCGTTCTGCGGCCTCCTTGAGTGAAATTACTGTCTCGCAAAAAGTAACCGCAGCCCCCCAATTGTCGCTGCTCTGCAGCATGGCCTTGACCAAGTCGCAGAGCGAGTCGACTGGACCTACGTGCGTCTCAAGTTCGAAACGCTGCGGCGCCCATGCGGCGCACTCGACTAGCGTGTGTAACGCCGTGTCGAGCGCGCCGCACTGGCGGCAGTCCGGGGAAGGCAAGCAGCCCACAATGCGACACAGATACTTATCGAAACATCCGTGTCCGGTAAGTATCTGTGTCGTCCTGAAGGTCAGGGTGCCGCTGGTACGGTTGACCCATTCCGTCAGCTGTGGCCTGATTGCATCCACCGTGTAGCCGCCATAGACCGCAGGGTTGTCGAGCTCTTGAGACCAGACGGCGATCATGGAGGCGGTTTCCCGCTTCCTGATCGCCTCGATTTCGACCTGACAGAAGGTCAGGCCTCTAGCTAGGGCATCCTGCCGGGTGCGGCGCACCACTGTCAGGACGTCCGCCTGGAGATGCCAGGGCGGATCGCCTGCCAGGAGGGTGGCCGCCGTCCGCGACACTGCGATACCCCCGTATGGTCCTCACGACCAGAACCTGCTGCGCCCGTTGCAGCAGGGTTCTGTTGTGGCGGTGAAGTGCAATGGACCAGACGGGTGCACCGTACAGTGCCATACTCCTCAGGATGCCAGAGTAAAGTTTCCGCGTCGCACCTCCCGGGCCCCCTACGTTGGGAAGCAGCCTCGAGAGTGCGCCTGCGGATTTGACGACTTTGGGAACTAGCTGCTCAAAGTGCGCTTTGAACAGCCATTTCCCATCGAGAACTAGCCCCAGATATTTCATCTGGGGCCCTACTCTAATGGCCACCCCTTGGACCGAAACGGTCAAGTCCGCGGGGGGATTGCGAAATTTCCTATGGAACATGATGGCCTCCGTTTTCGCGGGGGAGACCCTCAAGCCCAGCCTAGCTAGTCGATCTACGACAATCGCCAACCCGGCGTTAGCGACGTCCACGGATTCCGCAAATGACGCAGCGCGTGCCGTGAGTAGGGTGTCGTCCGCAAAGCAGATCAGCCCTACCCCGGGTAGGACCGGAACCCGAAGGATCCAGTCATAACCTACGTTCCAAAGAATCGGCCCGAGGACCGACCCCTGTGGAACGCCGCACGCGACGCGTCGACGACCTACCTCGGGATTGCCGGACTCACCGCCCTCCCAAAGGATATGTCGATCCTGCAGGTACGCGCCCAACAGCCTCGTGAGGTACGGGGGGACTCCATGCGCGCGGAGCCCCTCCCTGATCGTCTCATGAGGGAGGCTGTTAAAGGCGTTCGCTATGTCTAGCGACACCGCAAGAACGACATCCTTCGCTTGGACGGCTTCGTCCGTTGACGTTCGCAGCGTCTCGAAGGCGTCCATCGTGGAGCGCCTCCGTCGAAACCCGAACAGCGTTTCTGAAAGTCCCGGCTCCACAGCGTCGAGATGCTTCACGAGCCGCTCCGCCAAGATCTTTTCGAAGACCTTAGCGACCTCGTTCAGCAGCACTATGGGCCTGAAGGCGGACGGATCGTTGGGAGGCCGACCTCCCTTGGGAATCAGGCACAAACGACCCTCCTTCCATTGCGACGGGAGCCGACCTGCGCGAATACAGGCTTCGAACAGTTCCCGCAGCTGGCCGCGTAGATGTTTAGCGGCCAGGAAGAGGAGTCGACCTGGAACCCCGTCGGGTCCCCGTGCCGTCTTCCTGCCCCGGAGCCGGTCCAGGGCAACGTCTAGTTCCCCCTCGGAGATGGAGTGAGGCTCCTCGTCCGTGGGAGTGTCGGGAACGGGTGGACCCATACTGGGGGGAGTGAAGTTTCCCGGATCCGGGAAGAGCCCGTCGATAACCGACCGGAGCACCTCGGGTTCGAGCGTTTCCGTGACCGTGGATGTGCAAGGCCGCAACGTGTTGCGGGCCCCACGGTACGGACGCCCCCAAGGGTCCCGATCGAGCGTCTCGAGGAGCTCGGCCCGAGCCCGGGCTTTCGCTTGCAGTATTGCAATCGAAAGGGCCTTTCTGGCCTCCCTAAACTCTCCCACGAGTCCATTTTCCGCGACGTAGTCCGGAGGACGGCGCGCCCTGCAGCGTTTGAGCCTGTGGCTGATGATGCGAACTGCCTTTCGCATCTCGCCCAGCTCCTCGGTCCACCAGTGGACCTGCTTGCACGGAGGCTGCCGCTTGGAGACGCGAGGCATCGCCGCGTCGCAAACCCTCGTCAGGGTCTTGCGCATGTGCTCTGCCTGCGACTCCAGGTTCTCGAATTCGACTGGGTAGGCCCAGCTTTCCGTGAGTGCCCACTCCTCGGCCTGCTCCGGATCGAGCTTGGTAAGGGCCCAACGCGGGAAGAGAGGGGGGCGATGAACAGGGCTCGGACCGGAGGAGGGGGTAAGCTCAAATCTGATGTACCGATGATCAGAGAGCGACTCCACCTCCTCCAGCACCATCCATCTGCCAACTCTGCGGGCGGCCGCATGAGTGGCGAATGACAGGTCGATGACCGATCCACCCCGCGTGCGCACGCAGGTCTGGACCGATCCCTGGTTCAATATGGTCAGGCCGGATTGAAGAGCCCATTCCTCAACCGTCCGGCCCCAAATATAAATATATATGTAAACTATAAACATATAAGATTAGTATGTATCATTTATTAGAACACGATTATATAGATATATAACAATATATATAGTGTAGACCCGTTATGTATGCAATAATAGTAAAATAGTGAAACAGGATAATTTATCAAGAAATACATATTAAATGAAAATTAACATTGACAAAGTATAAAATATAGTAATAAACCTGAAACTAATTAATAATAAACCATGATAAGCAATAAGGAAGATTGTTACACAATAGACATGCGGAGATATGCGAAATGTAATTATAGATATGAAATAGGTATATAGATAAAATATATATGAATTACAAATGGTATATATATATAAATACATAACTTAGAATGTATCAACATGGGACAATCTCATAAAGACAATAGGCATTGAACTTGAACTCCCAGACCCCCCCACCTCACCAACTCCCGAACAGCCAAGAGCTGCCGGGAGGGAGGGATGGGGGGGCCGGGACAGTACAAATTAAAATTGAATAATAAATTAGTATAAACATAGTAGCAAACTTTAAGAATAATACAACAGCTTGGAAGATGTACCTATATGTGTACATGCCTGTCCGCGCCCCTTGGACCGGCGCAATGCTGCTGGACTTAGGTCCGGTGGCATGCGGCGGCCCGGGGGTGCGCGGACGGACGTGTAGACATATGGCAGAAAAGACATATGTATATAAATATGTATGCATGAACTTAGAAATTAAAAGGAACCTATGTGTCAATTAATAGATAAAAATTCACAAAAACTCAAATAAAAAATTTAAAATGGCAGTAAATATGCGATAAGTATGTAGTACAACCCGACCCCCCTGTCCACCGACCTTTGACCAGCCTGGTGCCGACCGGAGGAGGTGGACGGGGGGGCCGGGGCAACATCGTAATAATAGTTAAAGTATAAGAATATAAATAAACAAAATACAACATTGCGGAATAGAAAGTATGTATAATTATGTAAAGATGTCCCAATTACATGAGTATGTATGTAGGAGAAACCAACATCCTCGGTTTGCCAACTCCCGACCAGCCTGGAGCTGTAGGGGGAAGATAAACCGGGGACAATAGCAATATAGCAGGATAGGCAAGAATGCAAAATGTATAACAATATAATATATATGAAAATATGTATCAGGAAATATATTAATATAGTATTATATAGTATAAAAACCCTAGGTAAAAACATGTAGACATATATACAAGAAATAAATAAGATATGTAATTAAGTATAATGCAATGTATAGAATTAATATAATATGTATTCCGAAGTCGGGCAATTGCCCTAAACACAAAAAGTGTAAAATAGACTATTAGAGATTAACATCTGTACTCAGGTAGGGTAATTGCCTTAGAATAAGATAAATTGGATAATGTATAATAATATAATATATATGAAAATATGTATCAGGAAATATACGAATATAGTATTATATAGTATGAAAACCTTAGGTAAAGATATGTAGACATTTTTTTTTTTTTTATGGCCAGGGGAAATCCGTTTGAGGACTAAGCCGCGACAGGCATAGAAGCCTGGGGGGATGTTCGCGACCCGTGTGAGTGTGGGATTCGCCAGATCGGGGGTGGCACTAGCGTGCCCGGTCAGAACCGGTGCCACGCTATTGCCACTCCCCAGTTAGGGATACCCACTAAAACCCCTGGGTGTTCCGTCCTGCGCCTTATGCCAGGGCTACGTGAATGCGGGATTCCCAACTCCGCGTGCCCTGGCAGGCGTGGGCCCCCCTCACTGGGCCTCTTCCTATGCCAGGGGACATATCCCCCGGCTACTACTAAGTCTAGTCCATGCGTGGGGCGGTTTGTAACGCGCCCCACGGGAAGAGAGATGAGCGCGCGCGGAACACTCGCGCTCTCATCTCGACGGCATATGCGGGTGAGTGAGAACCCCTATACCCCTAGGGGCCCCACCCGCGCCGCCCGCTTACGGCGGCCGAAGGTCACTGTCTGACCTCCGGCGTCGGCGCGTCCTCCTTTGGCGGGAGCGGAGCAGGGAATTACGCTCACGCTCCCGTTCCGCCTCCTCCTTCGCGAACATGACTTGCTCGCAGAAGGAGGAGACGGCGTCCCATCCGGTGGAGCTCCCGACCATGGTGCGTACCACGGCCGGGAGCGAGGTGTCTAGTCCGGTATGGGCGACGAGCTCCCGGCGCTGCTCCGTCCAAGCTGGACATTCCTGGAGAGTGTGCAGCGCCGTGTCCTCGTCGCCCGTGTCACAATGATGGCACCCTGACGTGGCCTCGCGGCCGAGGCGACACAGGTACCTTCCGAAGCAACCATGCCCCGTCAGGACCTGCGTCAGCCTGAACGTCAGGGTGCCGTGACTTCGTCTAATCCAATCGTGCAGGACGGGCCTCACCGCCTCAATGGTGGCGGGGCCCGCGCTGGGGCGTCGTAGGCGATCTTCCCAGACCCCCACGGCTACCTGGCGGAGCTCCGACCGGCACGCCTCGATCTCGCGAGGCGCGGGTCTGGTGCCCCTAGCCAGGGCCTCTTTGCGCCACACATACAGTGACGCCAGGACCCTGGCTTCCAGGTCCCATGGGGGGGATCCGGCCAGTAGCGAGGCCACTTCGAAGGACACCGTACGGTATCCTCTTATTGCCCTGACGGCCAATATGCGTTGCGCTTGACGCAACTGCGCAGCGTTTTTGGCCGTCAGGCGGTTACGTGGCATTGGGCCCCCCGACATTGGGGAGCAGGCGCGAGAGTGCACCGGCTGCCCCCTTGAGTCTGGGGAGCAGCTGCCGAAAATGTGCCGAAAAATCCCATCGGCTATCGAGGACCAATCCCAGGTACTTCATGGTCTCCCCGATACCGATGCGGATGCCTCCTACTACGATGCTACTGTCCGGAGGTGAGCGGTTGCGAGGGCCGTGAAACATCACGGCCTCGGTCTTCTGTAACGCCACCTCCAGACCAAGACGCCGGATCCTGCCTACTATCGTCGACACCCCAGCCGTGCCTAGAAGGCACGCCTGCCGATGGGTCCTCCCACGCGCGGCGATCAATGTGTCACTCATGAACCCTTTTTTTTTTTTTTTTTTTTTTTTTGATAACGCAGGGGGAATGTCTTTTCTTGCGACACTCCCTCGGGCCCTGGGGGAGGGTGACCGAGGGGAGTGTGGGACTCCCAGCGGAATGGATCTCCACGCATAACTACCGCCGCGGGCGGTAGTAGTCGCGAGATCCCGTCCGCCGGACTACCCACTAAACCTAACCTGCGCCTCTTTCCCACGCTTTTACGGGGCGCCACGAGAACTAGAGCGGTGCTACTACATTCGTGACGCCCCTACGTCTGGCAATCTTCAGGACACCCCGAAGGCAAGGTGCCCTGCTTCATCAACAGGGGGGGAAGTCCGCGGGTACCCCCGGTCCCCGCGGCCCCCTGTGACGGCACTAAGGGAGGTGGGCTGCGTAGCGACGCCGCCGGCCGCCAGTCCGCCGTCGCCGGATCGGGTCTGCGTACGCATCCACCTCCCTGGTCCTCTCCGCGGCCTCCTTCAGGGACATTACCGTCTCGCTGAAGGAGGAAACCGCTCTCCATCCGTCCTCGCTCGACAGCATGGCTTCTACCAACTGCTGGAGCGAGGACACAGGACCGACAATACTATCTAGCTGATGACGCTGAGGTCCCCAGGCGGCGCACTCCACCAGCGTGTGATACGCTGTATCGTTGGGTGCGCCGCACTCTGCACATTCTGGCGTCGGTTCACGCCCCGCTGTCTGATGCAGATACTTACCGAAGCACCCATGCCCGGTAAGTATCTGCGTCAGCCTGTACGTTAGGGTCCCGTACTTCCTCGAGACCCAACGAGACAGGTGGGGGCGGACCGCCGCCACCGTCTCTGCTCCTGCTTCTGGGGTCCTCAGGTCATCAGCCCAATCTTGGATCAGGGCCTCGGTCGCCAAGACCCTGATCCTTCTCACAACTGCCGGACACGGTCTCTCTCCTCTCTCTCTGGTGTCCTGTCGGTAGCGGTGCACTGCCGCGAGCACCTCCGCCTGGCGTTCCCAGGGCGGATCACTCGCGAGCAGTGTCGCCGCCGTCCACGACACTGTCCGGTACCCCCGGATGGCCCGCACCGCCAGGACCCTCTGAGAACGTCTCAGATGGGTCCTGTTCTTGCGGTGAAGAGCATCGACCCATACGGGGGCACCGTACAGGGCCATGCTCCGCAGGACACCAGTATATAACTTTCTACAGACCGTGCCCGGCCCTCCCACATTGGGTAAGAGTCTGGCCAGGGCGGCAGCGGCACCTAGCAATCTCGGGGCCAGCTGGGTGAAGTGGGCCCCGAAATTCCACTTTCCGTCTAGGACAAGGCCCAGGTACTTCATCTGGGCCTTTACCGCTACCGCCACTCCCTGGACGGCGACGTGCGTGCCCCGGGGCGGTTGTCTACGTCGTCCGTGGAACATGAGGGCCTCCGTCTTCTCTGCGGAGACCCTCAAGCCTAAACGGCGTACTCTTTCCACAACCACCGCCGTCGCGGCGTTGGCTAGTTCCACGGACTCCTCGTAGGTTCCGCCCCGGGCCGTGATGAGGGTGTCGTCGGCATAACAGATCACCCCCATCCCGGGCAGGACTGGCTCGCGGAGGAGCCAGTCGTAACCAATATTCCACAGGATCGGACCCAGCACCGAACCCTGTGGAACACCGCACACGACACGTCGCCTACCAGAGATCTGACCAAAACCGCCCTCCCAGAGGATATGTCTGTCTTGGAGGTACGCCTCCAACAGTCTGACAAGGTACAGAGGCACTCCCTGAGACCGGAGTGCCTCTAGAATCGTTTCGAAAGGTAGACTGTTGAAGGCATTTTGGATATCCAAAGATACCACCAAGACAGACTCCTCTATGCTCTCCGCCTCTCTCGTGAGGCTCCTCAGCGCGAACAGGGCGTCCAGAGTGGATCGCCCTGACCTAAATCCGTACTGAGCCTCCGAGAGTCCAGGCCCACCAGAATCAAGGTGCTGGACGAGGCGGCTCGCCAAGATCTTCTCGAACACTTTTGCCACCTCGTCCAACAGCACGATGGGCCTGTAGGCGGAGGGATCTTCGGGAGGGCGGCCCTCTTTCGGGATGAGGCACAGCCGGCCCTCTTTCCACTGCTTCGGGAACTCACCTGTCCTGATGCAGGCGTCAAAGAGTTCCCGAAGCTGGCCGCCTAGATGTTTGGCGGCCAGGAAGAGGACCCGGCCTGGGACCCCGTCCGGTCCCGGTGCCGTTTTCCGGCCCCGGAGTCGATCCAGGGCCATTTCCATTTCTTCCTCGGAGACTGGGGGAGGATCAGTCTCCGAGGGTACAATCCGAGGAGGACACATCCTAGGAGGAGCAAAGGCTCCCGGGTCCGGGAAGAGTCCATCTATAATTCTGTTCAGGACCCCGTCCGGCAGGGACTCCGTAACCGGGGTGGAGCAGGCGCGCATTTTCTTGCGCGCCACCCGGTACGGACGTCCCCAGGGGTCCGCATCCAGTGTGGATAGGATTTCTTCCCGAGCCCGGGTCTTCGCCTGACAAATGGCCACCTGAAGAGCCTTCTTGGCAACCCTATACTCCTCCAAGCGATGTTCCTCCTCACCTCTGTCCGGAGGATGCCGACGCCGGCAGTTCTTCAGAGATCGGCGAGCCCGAAGGGCTGCCTCCCTCAGACTCCCGATCTCCGCGGTCCACCAGTAGACCGCTGGTTTCTGCCGACGTCGACGCGACCGTGGCATCGAGGCATCGCAGACCCTCGTAAGGGTTCTGCGCATGCCCTCCGCCAGATCCTCCGGACAGGTGTTTCTCTCTCGGTTGGTCCAGCCCTGGACGACGGCCATTTCCTCAGCCAGCTCGGGGTCGAGCCGGCTGATGGCCCATCGAGGGAACTGGCCGTGGCTACGTGGGGGGTTTGACCCTGTTCTGTTAGGAGGAGGGGAGACCTCGAACCTTATGTAGAGGTGGTCCGACAGAGTCTCCACCTCCTCCTCGACTTTCCAGTACGTCTCCCTGCGTGCGATCGCATGGGTGGCAAACGACAAATCTACTACGGAGCCACCCCGCGCTCGCACGCAGGTGTGGACCGAACCTCGGTTCAAAAGGGTCAAACCACTTTGAAATGCCCACGTTTCCACAGCCAGTCCCCTCAATTCGGTGACAGTGTTTCCCCAGGAGCGGGATTTGGCGTTGAAGTCGCCGAGTACGAACGTCGCCCTCGGCGACTGTCTGCCCACGGCGGCCCTGACAGAATCCAAGAAACGCTCGAATTCTGCCAGGGGTCGGTTGGGGGAAAAGTACACACCTATGAAGGTGTGCTCCCCCCACCCTGCCACCGCGTACCCCCGCCCCCGCTCGATCTCGATGAGCGGGGTGCCAGCGCCCGAACTGGCCACCACTGCCACCGTGTCGTCCAGGTCCCCAACCCAGTTGCTCTGGGCGGGGACGTAATACGGCTCCGATATTACGGCCAGACCAACCTCCCACTCCGCCATGGACTGCAGGAATAAATCCTGGGCCCCGGCGGAGTGGTTTACGTTTCCTTGCAGGAGTCTAGTATGTCGTCCGGGCATATTAGTGGGACATACTAGACTCCTGCTGGTTTCTTGCTATCCCGACGTTCGCCGGGGGGACAAACTTGCCTCTCACATGCGGAGGGAGGCAGCCCCTCGACAGTGAGACGTGGTTTGCGTCGAGACCCGACTCGGCGCAAACCACGCAGTGAGCGTTAGGCTCCGCGCATTGGGCGACCCTGTGTCCGCTTTTGCCGCAGCGGAAACACAGGGCCGACCTGTCTACTCGCCCGTCTGGGCACATTACTGTGATGTGGCCCGTGTAGAGGCACCGCATACAGCGTATGGGTCGCCTCTCACGGGCCGAGACCTCCGCTGAGCTGAAGCCCACGCAAATGTGCTTCAGCTCAGTTAACATTTTCGCGACCGGGATGGGGCATTGGACGTAAGCAGCGCCCATCCCCCCCGGTCCCACACCGATACCGCCAGATTTGACGTGCTCGCGAGGGCAGCCCCCTGCGCGAGCGATGGCCTCCTCTAACAACCAAGGCGTGACCGAGTCGTCAAGCCCTGTGACACGGATGTCTCCTTTCTTCACAGGCCTGGCGACCTCGGCCACGCCTGTCAACACTGCGCTGAGGGCCAAAGCCAACCGGTCGGCCTTCTCGATGCCCTCCGGCCCTGGTGGCAGCTCCATGAGCCGGGCATCGTTGGCCGTCCGGTTGATCTTAAGGCCCTCCTTAAGGCCCATCGCTTGCAGGTCCACTACCTTCGCGGCCTGCTCAAAAACCTGGCGGTATGTCACCCCGTTCCTAGCGGCCTCGGGCAGCAGCGTCACCATTACTGCTGCTGCCTTGGCCTCCACTAGCGGGGCCGGCTTCCTCGGAGGAGGTCTCCTTACCGGCGCGTAACTCTGCTGGGGGGCGGAGTATTGAGGTGCGGGGGTCAGGGCAGGGTATCCCCCTGCTCTTCTTGCGCCCCGTCCTCTCCCTCTGCCCCTCCTACCACCTCCCACCACTGTCCACTCACCCTGGTCCTCCTGGGTGGGGTAGGGGGCAGTGGGGGGGATCGACCACATTGGGGGGGCCGGAGCCACCCCCTGTTTCCTGGGGGCCCTCTGGACGCCGGAGGGGCCCGGTTTCGACGGCGGGCGCGGAGGGCCCACCACTTTTGCATACGACGGGGGAGCGGGGGTCGCCACCGTCGGGATTGGCTCACACTCCATCGCCAGGGGCTCCGTCAGATCGTCGGAGACCCTGGGAGGAGCAGCCGTGGGCGGCGTGGCACCCGAGGTCCCGGGTGCCGCCTTACTTCTTTTGTCCGCCGCGAGCGGCGGACGGATGACCGGGGGGGGGAGTAGGCGGTCCTCAAGGCCCGCGAAGCGGGCGTTGATGAACTCCCCCATCGACAGGATTATGGAGCGTTTCAGCTCCTCCACGTCGAATGGGGGAGATTCGGTGGTGGAACTCCCCCCCTTTTTCTGGGGCGGGGGCCCTCCATCGCCAGCCGCGGCCTCCTTGGCCGCAGCTTCCCTGGCCGCGGCCTCCTTGGTCGCGGCTTTTCCTTTGGCGGTGGCCTCCTTGGCCACAGCCTTGTCCTTGGCCGCGGACTCCTTGGCCGCGGTCTTCATTTCCTCGAACTCCCTACGGTATGACCGAATCTCGGCCCGTAGGGAGTCCACCTCTCTCTTGAGCTTCAGATTGTCGAGGCTCAGTTTCCTTGTTTCAGCGTCGACGGTCCTCTTGGAGAGACTCTCGGTCACCTCCATGAGGGCCGCCGCCGCCTCCTTCAATTTCTTGATATAACCCCCCTTGAGGTTCCCCGAGGTCTGGGCAACGTTGTAGATCGCTGCCACATGGACGCCGGCCATGGTGCGGAGCTCCTCCGCATCCAAGAGGTCGACGTCCGTAACCCTCGGGTCCATCTCGGGGGGTATATCCTTTCCTGAAGGCGCAGAGGCCTTCGTCTTCTTTTTAGCGTTCTGGCGGAGGTCGCTGACAAAGGCCTCTGCCTGAGCCTCGACATCTGCAGTCTCTTCGCAGGACAGCGTCGTCCCGACGCTTACTCCGCGGTGACGGGCCCCCAGGAGCACCTTGGCGCGCCGGGTCCCTGGCCTCTGGGTGTCCTCCTGGGTCACCAGCTTTCTACCCGACTCGTCCGAGTCGGATCCAGCATTCTCTCCGCGGGAGTGTGCGTTAGTCCGTTTCCGGACGTCGCACACTCCCGAGGCGCGACTCTGTGCCGAGTCGGCCATTAGAAGAGGGCCCCCCCCATGGGGATGGAGAGGGGAGGTCCAAAACGAGCAACAAATCCAATCACGCAAGCAGAATCAAAATCCAGTGGGAAAAAGCCAAGTAATCAGTCAAAGAAGAAATCAAACCAAAACAGACAAATCCGGGTCAACAAGTAGGCAAGAATGTCAGAAATCCGATAAACTAGCCAAGTCGTCCGCCCTCATGAACCCTTTTTTTTTTTTTTTTTTTTTTTTTTTTTTTTGATAACGCAGGGGGAATGTCTTTTCTTGCGACACTCCCTCGGGCCCTGGGGGAGGGTGACCGAGGGGAGTGTGGGACTCCCAGCGGAATGGATCTCCACGCATAACTACCGCCGCGGGCGGTAGTAGTCGCGAGATCCCGTCCGCCGGACTACCCACTAAACCTAACCTGCGCCTCTTTCCCACGCTTTTACGGGGCGCCACGAGAACTAGAGCGGTGCTACTACATTCGTGACGCCCCTACGTCTGGCAATCTTCAGGACACCCCGAAGGCAAGGTGCCCTGCTTCATCAACAGGGGGGGAAGTCCGCGGGTACCCCCGGTCCCCGCGGCCCCCTGTGACGGCACTAAGGGAGGTGGGCTGCGTAGCGACGCCGCCGGCCGCCAGTCCGCCGTCGCCGGATCGGGTCTGCGTACGCATCCACCTCCCTGGTCCTCTCCGCGGCCTCCTTCAGGGACATTACCGTCTCGCTGAAGGAGGAAACCGCTCTCCATCCGTCCTCGCTCGACAGCATGGCTTCAACCAGTTGCTGGAGCGAGGACACAGGACCGACAATGCTTTCTAGCTGATGACGCTGAGGTCCCCAGGCGGCGCACTCCACCAGCGTATGATACGCTGTATCACTGGGTGCGCCGCACTCTGCACATTCTGGCGTCGGTTCACGCCCCGCTGTCTGATGCAGATACTTACCGAAGCACCCATGCCCGGTAAGTATCTGCGTCAGCCTGTACGTTAGGGTCCCGTACTTCCTCGAGACCCAACGAGACAGGTGGGGGCGGACCGCCGCCACCGTCTCTGCTCCTGCTTCTGGGGTCCTCAGGTCATCAGCCCAATCTTGGATCAGGGCCTCGGTCGCCAAGACCCTGATCCTCCTTACTACTGCCGGACACGGCCTCTCTCCTCTCTCCCTGGTGTCCTGCCGGTAGCGGTGCACTGCCGCGAGCGTCTCCGCCTGGAGCTCCCAGGGCGGATCACTCGCGAGCAGTGTCGCCGCTGTCCACGAGACCGTCCGGTACCCCCGGATGGCCCGTACCGCCAGGACCCTCTGAGAGCGTCTCAGAAGGGTCCTGTTCTTGCGGTGAAGAGCATCGACCCATACGGGGGCACCGTACAGCGCCATGCTCCGCAGGACACCAGTGTACAACTTTCTGCAGACCGTGCCCGGCCCTCCCACATTGGGTAAGAGTCTGGCCAGGGCGGCAGCGGCACCTAGCAATCTCGGGGCCAGCTGGGTGAAGTGGGCCCCGAAATTCCACTTTCCGTCTAGGACAAGGCCCAGGTACTTCATCTGGGCCTTTACCGCTACCGCCACTCCCTGGACGGCGACGTGCGTGCCCCGAGGCGGTCGTCTACGTCGTCCGTGGAACATGAGGGCCTCCGTCTTCTCCGGGGAGACCCTCAAGCCTAATCGACGCACTCTTTCTACGACCAACGCCGTCGAGGCGTTGGCTAGTTCCACGGACTCCTCGTAGGTTCCGCCTCGGGCCGTGATGAGGGTGTCGTCAGCATAACAAATCACCCCCATCCCGGGCAGGACTGGCTCGCGGAGGAGCCAGTCGTAACCAATGTTCCACAGGATCGGACCCAGCACCGAACCCTGTGGAACACCGCACACGACACGTCGCCTACCAGAGATCTGGCCAAAACCGCCCTCCCAGAGGATAAATCTGTCTTGGAGGTATGCCTCCAACAGTCTGAAGAGATACGGAGGCACTCCATGCGCCCGGAGTGCCTCCAAGATGGTTTCAAAAGGAAGACTGTTGAAGGCATTTTGGATATCCAAAGATACCACCAAGACAGACTCCTCTATACTCTCCGCCTCTCTCGTGAGGCTCCTCAATGCGAACAGGGCGTCCAGAGTGGAGCGCCCCGCCCTAAAGCCATACTGAGCCTCCGAGAGACCAGGCCCGTCGGAATCCAAGTGCTGGACGAGGCGGCTCGCCAAGATCTTTTCGAACACTTTTGCCACCTCGTCCAACAGCACGATGGGCCTGTAGGCGGAGGGATCATCGGGAGGGCGCCCCTCGTTCGGGATGAGGCACAGCCGGCCCTCTTTCCATTGCTTCGGGAACTCACCTGTCCTGATGCAGGCGTCAAAGAGTTCCCGAAGCTGGCCGCCTAGGTGTTTGGCGGCCAGGAAGAGGACCCGGCCTGGGACCCCGTCCGGTCCCGGTGCCGTTTTCCGGCCCCGGAGTCTATCCAGGGCCGTTTCCAATTCCTCCTCGGAGACTGGGGGAGGATCAGTCTCCGAGGGTACGTTCTGAGGAGGACACATCGTCGGAGGAGTGAAAGCTCCCGGATCCGGGAAGAGTCCGTCTATAATTCTATTTAGGACCCCGTCCGGCAGGGACTCCGTAACCGGGGTGGAACAGGCGCGCATTTTCTTGCGCGCCACCCGGTACGGACGTCCCCAGGGGTCCGCATCCAAACTAGATAGGATTTCTTCCCGGGCCCGGGTCTTCGATTGGCAGATGGCCACCTGAAGAGCCTTTTTGGCAGCCCGATACTCCTCCAGGCGATGTTCCTCCTCACCTCTGTCCGGAGGATGCCGACGCCGGCAGTTCTTCAGAGATTGGCGAGCCCGAAGGGCTGCCTCCCTCAGACTCCCGATCTCTGCGGTCCACCAGTAAACCGCTGGTTTCTGCCGACGTCGACGCGACCGTGGCATGGAGGCATCGCAGACCCTCGTAAGGGTTCTGCGCATGCCCTCCGCCAGATCCTCCGGACAGGTGTTACTCTCTCGGTTGGTCCAGCCCTGGACGACGGCCACTTCCTCAGCCAGCTCGGGATCGAGCCGGCTGATGGCCCATCGAGGGAACTGACCGTGACTGCGTGGGGGGTTTGACCCTGTTCCATTGGGAGGAGGGGAGACTTCAAACCTTATATAAAGGTGGTCTGACAGAGTCTCCACCTCCTCCTCCACTTTCCAATTCATCACCCTGCGTGCGATCGCATGGGTGGCAAACGACAGATCTACGATGGAGCCACCCCGCGCTCGCACGCAGGTGTGGACCGATCCTCTATTCAACAGGGTCAAACCACTTTGAAGCGCCCACGTTTCCACAGCCAGTCCCCTCAATTCGGTGACAGTGTTTCCCCAGGAGCGGGATTTGGCGTTGAAGTCGCCGAGTACGAACGTCGCCCTCGGCGACTGTCTGCCCACGGCGGCCCTGACAGAATCCAAGAAACGCTCGAATTCTGCCAGGGGTCGGTTGGGGGAAAAATACACACCTATGAAGGTGTGCTCCCCCCACCCTGCCACCGCGTAACCCCGCCCCCGCTCGATCTCGATGAGCGGGGTGCCAGCGCCCGAACTGGCCACCACTGCCACCGTGTCGTCCAGGTCCCCAACCCAGTTGCTCTGGGAGGGGACGTAATACGGCTCCGATATTACGGCTAGACCAACCTCCCACTCCGCCATGGACTGCAGGAGTAAATCCTGAGCCCCGGCGGAGTGGTTAACGTTCCCTTGAAGGAGTCTAATATGTCGTCCGGGCATTATTGCGACATATTAGACACCTCCTGGTGTCTCCCTACTCCGACGTTCGCCGGAGGAATAAACTTGCCACGTACGTGTGGAGGGAGGCAGCCCCTCGACAACGCCACGTGGTTTGCGTCGAGACCCGACTCGGCGCAAACCACGCAGTGAGCATTCGGCTCCGTACACTGTGCGACCCTGTGTCCGCTTCTGCCGCAGCGGAAACACAGGGCCGACCTGTCAACCCGCCCATCCGGGCACATGACTGTGATGTGACCCGTGTAGAGGCACCGCATACAACGTATGGGCCGCCTCTCACGGGCCGAGACCTCTGCTGAGCTGAAGCCCACACAGATGTGCTTCAGCTCAGTAAGCATCTTTGCGACCGGGATAGGGCACTGTACGTAGGCCGCGCCCATCCCCCCCGGTCCCACACCGATCCCGCCAGATCTTACGTGCTCGCGCGGGCAGCCCCCTGCGCGAGCGATGGCCTCTTCGAGCATCCAAGGCGTGACCGAGTCGTCGAGTCCGGTGACGCGGATATCCCCTTTTTTCACCGGCCTGGCGACCTCAGCCACGCCTGTCCACACCGCCCCGAGGGCCAATGCCAGCCGGTCGGCCTTTTCAATGCCCTCCGGCCCTGGCGGCAGCTCCAGGAGCCGGGCATCGCTGGCCGTCCGGGTGATCTTGAGGCCCTCCTTGAGGCCCATCGTCTGCAGGTCCACCACCGACACGGCCTGCTGAAAGATCTGACGGTAGGTGATCCCGTTTTTTACGGCCTCAGGCAGCAGCGTCACCATCACCGCCGCTGCCTTTGCCTCCACCAACGGAGCCGGTCTCCTCGGAGGGGGTCTCCTGACCGGCTCGTTCCTCCACTGAGGAGCTGAGGTTAAGGGCGCAAAGGAGGGGGCGGGGTATCCCCCCGCTCTTTGCTCGCGCAACCTTCTCCCTCTGCCCCTTCTACCACCTCCTACCACTGTCCATCCGTCCAGGCCCTCCTGGGCGTGGGTGGGGGCAGTGGGGGGAGTCGACCACATTGGGGGGGTCGGAGCCACTCCCTGCCTTCTGGGGCCCCCCTGAACCCCAGGGGGACCGGGTTTCGGAGTTGGGCGCGGAGGGCCCACAACTTTGGCATACGACGGGGCGGGGGCCGCCGCCGTCGGGATCGACTCTACCTCCATCGCCAAGGGCTCCGATAGGTCGTCGGAGACCCTGGGAGGAGGAGCCGTAGTAGGTTTGGCGCCCGAAGTCCCGGGCGCCGCCCTTGACCGCTTGTCCGCGGCGAGTGGGGGACGAATAACCGGGGGGGGGAGTAGCCTGTCCTCAAGGCCCGCGAAGCGGGCGTTGATGAACTCCCCCAACGACATAATGAGGGAGCGCTTGAGCTCCTCTACGTCGAATGGGGGAGATTCGGTAGTGGCTCTCCCTCCCACTGTCTGGGGCAAAGGCCCTTCGGTGCTGACCACGGCCTCCGTGGCCGTGGCCTCCTTGCTGGCTGCGGCCTCCGTGGCCTCAGCCTCCCTAGCCGCGGCCTCCCTGGTCGCGGTCTTCTCCTTGGCCCTGGCCTCGTCGGTCGCAGCCTTATCCTTGGCCGCGGACTCCTTGGCCGCGGTCTTCATCTGCTCGAACTCCCTGCGGTATGACCGGATTTCGGCCCGCAGGGAGTCCACCTCTCGTCTCAACTTCAAGTTGTCGAGGCTAACCTTCCTCGTTTCGGCGTCGACGGTCCTCTTGGTGAGACTCTCGGTCACCTCCATGAGGGCCGCCGCCGCCTCCTTCAGCTTCTTAACGTAGCCCCCCTTGAGGTTCCTCGAGGTCTGGGCGACGTTGTAAATCGCCGCCACGTGGACGCCGGCCATGGTGCGGAGTTCCTCCGCATCCAACAGGTCGACGTCCGTGAGCCTCGGGTCCATCTCGGGGGGTACGTCCGCTATTTCTACAGGCGCAGAGGCCTTTGTCTTTTTCGCAACATTCTGGCGGAGGTCGCTGACAAAGGCCTCTGCCTGAGCCTCGACGTCCGCGGTCTCTTCACGGGACAGCGTTGTTCCCGCGCTGTACCCACGATGACGGGCCCCCAGGAGCACCTTGGCGCGCCGGGTCCCTGGCCTCTGGGTGTCCTCCTGGGTCACCACCTTTCTGCTCGACTCATCGGAGTCGGAACCAACATTCTCCCCGCGGGAGCGTGCGCTGGGCCGTTTCCGGACCTCGCACACTCCCGAGGCGCGACTCTGTCCCGAGTCGGCCATTAGTGGCCTCCCCCCCCCATGGGGGTGGCGAGGGGTGTATCCGGGGCAAACAACAAATCCAAATCGTCAGGAAAAACAAAAACCAGTAGGAAAAGCCAATAAAAACAGTCAAAACAGAAACAAACCAAAAACAAGCAAAACCGGGTCAACAACTAGTGCAGATATCAGAAGTCCAATATACAAGCCGAGTCGTCAACGTAGATCACACGAAACACCATCAAGAACACTTTCTGAGAAAAAACGAAAATCCTAAAAAATGTTGTTCGAATTTTCTTAAAATAACCGCCCTCATGAACCCAAGCCAACCAAAGCCAACCTTTCCCAACCTAAGCCAACCATTCCCAACCAAGCCAACCTCTTCCAACCATACTCCAAAACAAGTATTACACACACACACACACACAAGTATTAACACACATGCACCAAAGTAGTTAGTAAGATAGAAATAAGCTTAGTATAAGATTAAAAACAGTAGCAGCTCGGATATATCTTGTTCGTCCGGGCCCACCAGATAAAAAAAAAAAAAAAAAAAAAAAAAAAAAAACCGTCCGGCCCCTAGGTTCCGTGAACGTATTTCCCCAGGAACAGTGTTTTGCGTTAAAGTCGCCCATCACGAAGATCGTTTTAGGCGACAATCTGTCTATGGCAGCCCTGATGGCGTCCAAGTGAAGCTCGAACTCCGCCAGGGGGCGGCTGCGCGAAAAGTAAACGCCTATGACGACGATACTCCCGCTCTCCGCCACCGCATAGCCCTTTCCTCTTTCAAGACATGTAAGCGGTGTGCCAGAACCGGCTCTGGCCACCACCGCTACCACGTCGTCGATGTCGCCCACCCAATTGCCGCAAGGCGGCACGTAATAAGGTTCGCTTATTACGGCCAAGTTCGCTTGCCACTCCGCCATCGCCTGCAGGCACAAATCCTGAGCGGTGGGGGAGTGGTTTACGTTCGCCTGAAATAGTATTGTTACGGGCGTACTAGGCATTGGAGGTGTCCATTGCGCGTACTCCCGTAACACCCGTGCGTTGTTTCGTCCTCGGATGGACGAATTTGCCCTTCACGTAGGGAGGCTGGCAGAACCTCGCCAACGTGGGGTGGGCAGCGTTGAGTCCCCCCGCCGCACACGCCGCGCAGTGGGGGTTCCGGGGCGTGCAGTCCGGCATCTTGTGTCCGCTCTTACCGCAGCGGAGACACAAGTTAGTCCGGTCCGGGCACGTGTCCGGACAGGTCTGGGCGCCATGGCCGACGTTGTAACACCGGTAACAACGTATCGGTCTGGCTTCCAGTGCCTCTACCCTCGCCGAGGTGGAGCCTACCACGAGGTAGCCCATCTCGACGATGACTTTGGCAGCAGCGACGGGGCACATCACGTACGATGCGCCCAAACCGCCCGGTCCTGCACCGATGTGCTTCGTGCGCACGTCGTCGCGCCGGCAGTTGCCGGCGCGCGCGATCGCGTCACGCAGCCCATCGACCGTGACCGATTCGTCCAGCCCAGAGACGTAAAGCTCCCCACGCTTTACGGGGCGGACGACCTCGGCCATCCCTGCAAGGGCTCCGCGCAGAGCCTCGGCGACGCGGTCCGCCTTGGCCGCGCTCTCGGGTCCCGGCTGGAACTCGAGAAGGCGCGCGTCCCTGACGGTCCGCACCACCTTCAGCCCCTCGCGGAGGCCCATGGCCGCGATGTCGACCACCGTCGAGGCCTTCGCGAAGACCTCGCGATAACCGACACCCTTCGCGGCCGCTGCCGGCAGCAGTTTGATGATAACTGCGGCCGACTTCGGCTCACGGAATACTACCGCAGGCTTCGCAGCCTGTTTCCGTTGTTGCTGCCCCCGCCCCATCGGCAGGGGAGCAGCTTGCGCTTGGGTGGGGGGAGGGGGCCCGTCGGCCCTCGCCCCCTTACCCTTTTTCCGCTTGCCGACCGTCGTCCACGCCCCCCCCTCCGGGGCGGGGGCGGGGGCCACGGGTGCCGGCGGCGGCGCGACGTGCGCGATGCAAGCGCGGACGACGGGCGCCGCGACTACCGATGTCGCGGCCGCAGGCGCCGTCCGTTGCCTAGGGGCCGGCCTAGGAGCCGACACCACAGGCACGGGTGCCGTGGCGGGGGCCGTTAATGCAACGGCGGCATCGCGTGCCGCTCTCCGCTGCATTTTCAGCCTCCACTTCACCCCCCCTCTATTCGTTTTTTTTTAGGGGGGGGGGCCGGTGACGGTGGGGAGTCCGTCACCCCGACAGCCGGGGTCGCCACCACCTCCATCGGAACCGGGGTACTTACTTCCCCCGCATTCCGCCGGACGGCGGCGGCAGCCGTGGCCGCTTTCGGCCTAACGGCCACTTTTGGTGCCGGTTTGATTGCCGGCGCCTTGCCTCGGTCGGCCGCTAGCGGTGGACGGAGGGTCGGCGCGGCATTCAGCCGGTCCTCGATTCCGGCGAACCGGGCATCGAGTATGGGGGCGACAACGTCGATCACGGCCCGCACAAACGCGTCGTGATCGATGCCGCCGGGCCCCGTTGGAGCGGGTGTCGGCGCCACCCCGTTGGCGGCCGCCGGAGCTCGCTCCGTCCCGACGACGGGAGCCGGTGTCGGCCCTGCTACCGCAGCACGGGCCGGCCGCGATTTTTTAACCGCAGCGGGTGCGGCGGGCGGTTCCTGTACCGCCGCCGCCTCCGCCGTGGCGGCTTGGGCCTTTACCGTAGTATCTGCCAACAGTCAGACGGGACTGTTGCCAGATACCATTCCAAGTCTCAAACATCTGGGGCCGCGCGAGAGAACGTAAATCGCGGGGAAAGCATTTATTATATTTGTTACTACCCGAACAGACAGCTTCCTTGGCGCAACAGTCGGCAATCTCATTTCCACCAATTCCACAGTGACCTGGGATCCAGGCAAGTACTATATCTAAACCAGACGAGTGACAACGAAAGAGGGCTTCCTTTATTTTTAGGGAGATGACAAAGTTATGTTTAGCATGTAAAGGTAATTTTGAGATATCCTGTAGGGAGCTTAAGGAATCAGTAAAAATGATAGATTTACTTATGTTATGGGATTCAATATAAAGGACGGCTTCTAGAATAGCGATTGATTCGCCAGTGAACACAGAACTAGGAGGAGGAATTTTGAAATTTAAAATAATTTTGTATTTGGGAATCCAAATAGCTGAACCAACAGGGCCATTTTGAGATAGCCGTGATGCATCGGTGAAAAACTGAAGGTGGTCTGGCCAACGATCCTGCGTAATTTTACAAAATAATTGATTAGCATCTGGAGAATTTTTGTGCATATCTAGATTTAGAATAACATTAGGTTTATAAATAAGGCTTTCAAAACTAGACTCAAAAACAGGATTTTTATAATTCTGGAAAATGCCAAGAGGGAGATCTACTAGTTTCTTATACGAATTTATAAGAAGTGGAAGACATTTGTGAGTCCAATAACTAGATGTGAACGATATTTGAAGGAGTTGATCTAAGATACCTAGAAGGGGATGATCTGAGAGCTCTATCACTTTA
Source organism: Dendrolimus kikuchii (assembly GCA_019925095.2). NCBI lineage: Eukaryota > Metazoa > Arthropoda > Insecta > Lepidoptera > Lasiocampidae > Dendrolimus > Dendrolimus kikuchii. The sequence continues at coordinate 1,600,341 of JAHHIN020000031.1, forward strand.
TAAAAGAATCTGTCCGACAGAAGCTGCCTGCGAAGAGCAAGAGGAGGGTCTACACACTCAACCTGAAGGGCATTTATTGGAGAAGATTTCATTGCGCCTGTGATGATTCTGAGGCATTTGGCTTGTATGCGTTCCAGTTTCATGAGAGCGGATTTACTGCAGGGTTCCAATATGAAGCAGGCATAGTCAAAATGGCTGCGGATGATGGCATTATAAAGCAGCTTCTGACAATAGGGGTGAGATCCCCACCTAACACCTGACAGGGCTCGAATTACGTTAGTGTTTTTTTCTGTTTTTGCGCAAATATAATTGAGATGGGGGAGGCCTGAAAGTTTGGCATCGAGGAAGACACCTAGGAATTTAACAGAGTTAGCAATTTGGATTGGATGATTGTTAATGTGAATGTCTAGGGCAGGAATATCTCTTTTGCGGGAGAATATTACAGCCGAGCTTTTTGAAGCAGAAAGTGACAAACCGTGCTCTGAAAGCCATGAGTTAAGATAAAAAAGAGCAGAATTGATACGGTTTGAAGCATCACTGAAAGAGTCAGAAGTGGCATATAGAGCAATGTCATCGGCATACTGAAGGGCTTTGCAAAAGCAGCTTACAGAAGATTCTAAATCAGCCGTATAAATGTTATAGAGGATCGGGCTGAGGACAGAGCCTTGGGGTAAACCTTTCCATACAAGACGCGGGGGGGAGTCGATTCCCGAAACGCGGACGGAGATTGATCTCTCCATGAATATATTGGAAACAATGTTGACAATCCTCGGGGGGATACTCAGATTGTGCAGCTTCTGCCTGAGTATTTGAAGGTTGACGTTGTCGTATGCAGACGTTATGTCTAAAAAGACTCCTACGACATGTTCATTTCGGGAAAAAGCTAATCTGATGTCTGAGGTAATAAGGCTGAGACTGTCCATTGTACCTAAACCTCGTCTAAAACCAAACTGGCTGTTGGCTAATATGCCTTTGCTTTCTACGATCCACTCGAGTCGATTTTTAATTAAATGCTCCATAATTTTAGCAAGGACTGAAGATAGGGCTATAGGTCTATAAGCATCAGAGTCTGAAGCATCCTTGCCAGGTTTTAATATTGGAACAATTATTTGCTTTTTCCAAGACTCTGGGATAGATCCGGAAAGAAAAATCTGATTCAGAAGGTTCAGTAGAAAATGCTTAGAAGATTCACAGGACTGAATTACAAAGGAATAAGTAATGCCGTCTACTCCAGGAGAAGAGTCTCGGAGATGATCTAGGGCAGCGCATAGTTCTCCAAAGGAAAATTTAGAATTCATGGGATTCAACTCATCTGAAGGGGAACAACTGATGGGGGGACAAGGTTCAAGGGGAACAAAAGGAGGTGCAAGCTTGTGCATGAAATTGGGAAGCCAGGAAGATGGATTATTGGAATTAATATTATCGTCACTTTGGGACTTTCTAAAGGCTTTTATTTTCTTCCATATCATAGAAGCTGGAGTCCTGGGAGAAAGGGATTCGCAGAAGGCTTGCCAACCTTTTTTTTCTTTGAACGCAACAGTCTTTTAGAGGAAGCAGAGACTTTCTGAAATTCTAAGTAATTATCATATGTGAGGCTCCTGGTAAATTTAATCTCCGCTTCTTTGCGCTTTTTTACTATAGCGGAACATTCAGAATCCCACCAAGCAGGGGAGAGAATTTTATTTTTTACAGATTTTTTTAAGGGGATTGATTGCTCAGCAGCAGATGTCAATGCAGATACATACTCATCATATAGGGAAGTAAAATTCAGAGAAGAAACATCAGGAAGAGAGTTTAATTTACTTTGTACCAAGGAAGAGAACTTATGCCAGTCAGCTAGTGCGAGTCTAAATCTCAAGAGAGGGATTGGAGTGACAGGAGGGGGTGAAGAATCAGGCAAGGAACAAAGAATAGGGAGATGGTCACTTCCATAACAGTTAGAAAGAACAGACCATGAAAGAGAGTAGGCTATGGAGGGAGAGGATAAAGTAAGGTCAGGGGCACTCGGATTTTGAAGGGGAGAGACTCTACGCGTAGGGGTTCCATCATTAATGATGCATAAGTTTAGATCATTTAAGATATCAAGAAATGCTGGAGCAATAGGATCACAGGAAGCTGAACCCCACAAAGTATGGCGGATATTTAGGTCTCCTAGAATGAGGAGAGGGACAGGAAGATGGCATAAGAGGGAGAAAAGTTCTTGTATGAGGAGAGCGTTGGGGTAAGGGATGTAGACAGACACAAATGTTATATTAAGACAACGGACAGCTACAATATTAATATCTGGGGAGTGAGGGGGGAGGGTGAAACGGGAGAATGTAATATTTCTTCTAACAAGAATAGCACAACCAGCCCAACCATCCGATCTATCATCTCGGATACATGAAAACCCAGGCACTCGAAATAAAGAACCAGGGTTCAACCATGTTGAAACATGACTCTGAAGAGAGGGCAAAAAGGTAAGGATTAAACTGATTAATTAAAAAAGATACTTCATGTTTTTTATTATTAACACTACGACAGTTCCATTGAAGGACCTTCGCCATTTTGGATAGAAGAGTTTATAAGTGACGTAATAATTTTTTGAAGCATATCTGTGACATTGTACGGTTGTATATCACCACATTTAGAAAATATATTAATTAAAGCTGTTGACAAAATTTGTACTAAATTATCATTAGCGGTAGAGATATTAGGGGAGTTATCGCCAAGAGCACAACCATTTGGTAAAGAGGAAGGTGGTGAGGAGACAATATTAGCATGGGCTAGATGATCATATGTTGTACCTAGCTCCTGTCTAGGTTTTCTATGTATATAGATCGTTTTCCTATATGAAGAATTTGGTGCAGATTGAATAGTATTGGGGGAAGGTTCAGGGCACATAGGCGAGGGAACAGAATTAGGGGAGGGATAGGGTATGTAGGCAGATTTGTTTGGAACTGTTGAGGAAATGTCAGCATATGAAGTCCTAACAGGTTTAAATCTACGGGCTGCCTCAACATATCCAATATTTTCAGTGGACATTATGACTTTAATGTTTCTTTGGCGTGCATGTTCGGGGCATCTAGAGTCAGTGGCTGCATGGTTACCAGAACAAAACAAACAAGTAATTTTATCCTCAGGTACCTGACAAGTGGCATTTTCATGCGGGCCAGCACAGCGAGAACAGCGTGAGTTAGATCGGCATTTGTCACGGATGTGTCCGAAACGACAGCATTTTAGGCACTGTATAGTGGGAAGGGTATATGTTCCAACAGGTTGAGAGAGGTTGCAACAATAAACATGGCTTGGGAGGGATTGGCCTAAAAAGGTGAGAACTACAGTACCAGTGGGTTCCCAGCAGGTTGTATCTTCAACACGTTTTTTTTTATTTAGTCTTCTCGCTTTAATTACTATAGAAGACTCTGGACGGCACTCAGTCCATGAAACCAAGTCCTCCAAAGACCAATCTAGAGGGATTGAATGAATTACACCCATACGGGTAAGTTGGAAACGGGGAATTATTGCTGTAAGATTATTTAACTCTAGGACAGGGTGGGATAAGAATGAGTTAGCTTCAGAGAATGTTTTAAAATAAATAGAAATTTTGTTTCTTCCTATGTTTTTTATTTCGTCAACCCCTGAGACTTTGCTGTTGTAAATAACTTGGGCTATTTTGAGGGCGCGCATATTGCTGGATGATTTGGGCAGGTCCACATCGGGACCCGTAACGTAAACAATAAAAGGGCCTGAGTCAGACTCAGAATACCTGAGATCCGAGTTTGCCTCAAATCCAGGTCTGACGGCCCAAAACAAGTGCACCAAAATTGGTGCACTGGCTTCAGTGGCTTCCCACGCTTGTTAGTGTCGTTTCGATTACTTTACTGGTTAGAGCTCTCGCAAAAAAAATCATTATGCCGGCCTGCGCTATTAAAATGTGTCGGAACTATTTTAAAACGGGAAAGGATAAAGATAAGATGTCATTTAATCGGAAAACTTAACACTTTTCTCATGATTTCTTTGTAAAAACGTGAAATTTAATTTCGACATTTTCAAGGTTATCGAATTGATTGATGTTGTCAGGTGACAAGTGTGACTTATTTTCCAAAATTTGGGGACTTTTGTTACGATTTTTTTTATTTATGAAATATGAATAATTGAAAAAATCTATAGAAAACAGACATGTAATGTTTGTGTATCCGGTTTTCTTAAACTAGTTTATATTACGTTTTAGACTTCCTACGGATCCAATTGTAGCATATTGTTGGACAAAGAGATGGATTTTGAAAGAAAATATTTTGAATCATTTTCGGAATTATTTTTGCACTATGTTTTTTATATTTTCTTATCAACGGCACAGTTGTATTGAAATAAAGTACCTGAAATAATTATATATGATCGTGACCGATAAGATGTAAGTTGTGTGAAGGATAATTAGAAAATTTAAGAATACTTAACCACCATATAAAATTATTTCTAATCTAACCTTAGCGCTTTGGACAATATAAACTTTTTAATGTAACCTTATGACGTTTGACATAGAATTGACAGAATGCGTGCTGCAAATATCGTCAAAGAGGATGTAAAAAAAACTGAATATCGTTTAAAGCAGATGCTTCGGTCGGAGTTATCTGTACTAATATTATAAAGAGGTAAAGTTTGTAAGTTTGTGACGTTGTAGGGGATAATCTCGGGATCTACTAAACCGATTTTAAAAATTCTTTTACTGTTGGAAAGCTACGTTAACAGGGAGTGTCATAGGCTATATAACATGACGCTTTATACCACGGGAACGGGACAGACCGCGGGTGAATCCGCTCCGGGCCGCTAGTAATATTATAGATAACTCTTTATTGTCATAATTAAGATATTAAATTTTGTCTATATTCTGTTAGCTGCATCTCCATTAATTCCTAATAAAGAAATAATTTAATATATTAATATGATAAAAAACAAATTTTAGTTCATAAAATAATCAAACTAAACTAGTTTCAATAAAAACTTTTGGATATGAATATTTTTATTTTTATAATAGCACTTTTCAAGTGTTTAGTTGCTCTTAAGTCCCTGCATTAAACTAACCCGTGTACCTACCCCGTAGTTCCTACTACTGATATAAACTTTGGATTACACATAAAGCCTACTACCCAATATAAACCTATCGAATCGTTCCAAGTCTACTATTACAAATGATTTCACTGACTTTTAGCGCAGGATAATCTTTGGGTTATAAATAGTCATCTAATAACCTTCGTGAACATGATGTATAACACAAAAATAATTTGCCCTTATGAATAGTTTTTTTAGAATTATTACATTAGTATTGGTAATTAACAGACTTATAAATATGTACTAATTATCTGTACAAGCATTTTATTGCGAATTAAAATTACTACATGTGCTAAAATGTGTTATGAATTCATTTGTGCATGTATTTTTTATGGTTCGTTCCAAGATACACAACTGTTGTTGCTAATACTTTATTTAAAAAAAAACTAAAACCTTTGAGTAATATTAAATTACATCACATAAAGCGATGAAATCATAACGATCATTTAAACTTTTCACTTACATAAAAAAATATTTAATTATAAAAAATGGGGTAATCTTTTTTTCCTGATATCCCGAAAATGCAGAGTGAATTTAGCAACGCTTTGCGTTTTTGATGCCGTTTTTGCCGGTGTTGTTTGTTAGCAAGGTGAGAAGTGTGACTTATTTTCAAAAATTTGGGGACTTTTGTTACGATTTTTTTATTTATTTATGAAATATGAATAATTGAAAAAATCTATAGAAAACAGACATGTAATGTTTATGTGTCCGGTTTTCTTAAACTAGTTTATATTACGTTTTAGACTTCCTACGGATCCAATTGTAGCATATTGTTGGACAAAGAGATGGATTTTGAAAGGAAGTATTTTGAATCATTTTCGGAGATATTTTTACTCTATGTTTTTACGATTTTTTTTATTTATTTATGAAATATAAATAATTGAAAAATCTATAGAAAACAGACATGTAATGTTTATATGTCCGGTTTTCTTAAACTAGTTTATATTACGTTTTAGACTTCCTACGGATCCAATTGTAGCATATTGTTGAATAAAGAGATGGATTTTGAAAGGAAGTATTTTGAATCATTTTCGGAGATATTTTTACACTATGTTTTTTTTATTTTTTTTTCTTTTTTTATTGCAGGAGATCAGCAGATAGGCAAAAGGCCTACTTAATGGAAAGCGGTTACCATCGCCTATAGACATTTGCAACACGAAAGTTGCTACAAATGCGCTGCTGCTCTCTTAAGGGAGACTGGAACCTGGCCACTAATGCCGGAACACAACTCAAGGTTGTTATGGCGACATACTTTAGACCAGGGGTGGTAGCCATCCAGCCGGGCAAATGCCCTACCACCTGGCTGTGGGTTGTTAAGTCGCCTCTTACGACAGGCCGCCCGGCCGCAGGAAATTGTATTCTTTCTCCGTTCCTGCACGGATAGTCTTATCAACGGCACAATTGTATTGAAATAAAGTACCTAAAATAATTATATATGATCGAGACCGATAAGGTGTAAGGCGTGTGAAGGATAATTAGAAAAATTAAGAATACTTAACCATCATATAAAATTATTTCTAATTTAACCTTAGCGCTTTGGACAATATAATTTTTTTAATGTAACCTTATGACGTTTGACATAGAATTGACAGAAAGCGTGCTGCAAATATCGTCAAAGAGGATGTAAAAAAACTGAATATCGTTTAAAACAGATGCTTCGGTTGGAGTTATCTAAACTAAAGAGGTAAAGTTTGTGAGTTTGTGACATTGTAGGGGGTAATCTCTGGATCTACTAAACCGATTTTAAAAATTCTTTTACTGTTAGAAAGCTACGATAACAGGGAGTGTCATAGGTTATATAACATGACGCTCTATACCACGGGAGCGGGACAGACCACGGGTGAATCCGCGTCGGGCCGCTAGTAATATTATAGAAAACTTTTTAGTGTCATAATTAAGATATTAATTTTGTCTATATTCTGTTAGCTGCATCTCCATTAATTCTTAATAAAGAAATAATTTAATATATCAATATGATAAAAAACAAATTTTGGTTCAGAAAATAATCAAACTGAACTAGTTTGAATAAAAACTTTTGGATATGAATATTTTTATTTCTAAAATAGCTCTTTTCAAGTGGTTTAGTTGCTGTTAAGTCCCTGCATTAAACTATCCCGTGTACCTACCCCTTAGTTCCTACTACTGATATAAACTTTGGATTATACATAAAGCCTACTACCCAATATAAACCTATCGAATCGTTTCAAGTCTACTATTACAAATGATTTCACTGACTTTTAGCGCAGGATAATCTTTGGGTTATAAATAGTCATCTAATAACCTTCGTGAACATGATGTGTAACACAAAAATAATTTGCCATTATGAATAGTTTTTTTAGAATTATTACATTAGTATTGGTAATTAACAGACTTATAAATATGTACTAATATCTGTACAGACATTTTATTGCGAATTAAAATTACTACATGTGCTATGAATGTGTTATGGATTTATTTGTGCATGTATTTTTTTATGGTTCGTTCCAAGACACACAACTTTTGTTGTTAATACTGTACAAAAGTCCCAAAAACTCCCAGTGAAGCGAAATTAAACAATGACGGATGCTCAAAAATATATATATTCGCTACTGGAATCGAATCAAAATTTATACAGGCAAATAAAAGAACACTTCCATTGTACAAAATTTAAAACCATAGTGCGTTTCAAAACGGTACAGCGCCATCTAGTTTTGGCTTCGCAAACGTAACATATCATTACCAATTCGGACATGGCCGCCAGCTATGAACTACACTGTTCATATCACTAAATGTGTAAACTTAAACTAGAATGTATACAAATCAAAATATAAAATTAAAATTCCTTTTATACAATGCAAAAGATACACGAAATAACATACAAACATCAATAGCAAAAATTACAAAAAGAGATAACACAAGTGAATAAATATTCAAATGTAGCTATAAGGAAATACAAGTAAGTACATAGAAGTAAGTAATACAAACTTACTATGTTACTGGCAATTTAACAATTTTGCTAACTGGCCTTTTTATAATTGTGTCTTTGCAACGCAAACTAACGACACGAGTTACGTTGTCCAAACCACTATGCTTGTCTGTAATAATACCATACAGCCAACGAGCTGGTGGAAGATTGTCCTCTTTCACGAGTACAATATCGCCAATCTCAGGTTCTGAAGTGCGCTCTTTCCACTTATTCCTTTGCAGAAATTGGGTCAAATATTCGCGAGACCATCTTCTCCAAAACTCCTGAACCATTCTCTGTGTAAGTTGCCAACGCTTGAGACTGGTTATATTTGCGTACTCATAGTTGGCATCCGGAATGAGTACCAAAGGTTCTCCAACCAGGAAATGTCCTGGTGTTAAAGGATAAGCGTCATCAGAATCTGTACCGAATCTTGCTATCGGTCTCGAATTGAGACAAGCCTCAATTTGAGCCAGCACCGTGGTGAGCTCTTCGAATGTCAACGTGGTGTCACCAACAATCTTCTTCAGGTGACCTTTGGTTGACTTAACACCAGCCTCCCACAATCCTCCAAAGTTAGGACTGTAGGGTGGTATTCTATGCCACGTAGTGCCATTGGTCGAAAGCCAATTGGCTATATCTGTTGCTACAGTAGACCTTTCAGACTCCAGCAGAGTCTTAAGTTCTCTGTCAGCACCGACAAATGTGGTTGCATTGTCGCTCCATAATTCATTACAATGGCCTCGTCTAGCGACAAAGCGTTTAAATGCTACCAGAAACGCATCCGAAGTGAGATCACTAACGACCTCAAGATGGATCGCTCTGGTAGCCATACATATAAAAAGGCAAATATAGCCCTTAGTGGCCTTATGTCCCCGGCCTTTAGTAGTCCTAACAGCGATCGGGCCTGCGTAATCTAGTCCGCTTTGTAGAAATGGCCTACTTGATGTTACTCTAGCCGTTGGTAATTGACCCATCAATGGATGGACGGTTGTAGAAGAGTATCGAATACAAGTGACACATTTATGGATGTAAGATTTCACTAAGTTCCTCAGGTTGACAATCCAATACTTAGAATGAATATAATTCATGGTCAACTGAGGACCACCGTGAAGTGTCTTCTCATGGGCATTAGCTATAATAAGTTTAGCTATATGTGACTGACGGGGAATAAGTATAGGATGTTTCCGATCTTCGGATAAACTAGTATGTTGCAGTCTACCACCAACACGCCATATGCCGTTATTATCCCTAAAGGGGTTAAGAGACGAAAGTTTATTATTTTTCGCCAAATCAGTATCAAAATATTGATTTTGACATCGTTTGATGCAGGCGTTTAGCACATCTCCTAATTCCTTAGCTAACAGCCAAGAAGGTTTTTGAAGACCAGGTAAGTATAATCTCCTGCACCAAGCTAAAACTCGTACGAGTCTACGTAACGAGGAGAATCGTTCCAAGAATGGATCACCCTCTGAACTGCAGGTAGTATGATGACTTTTAGTCTTCGTTTTTCTTTCTTCTAGATTAGTATCCAGTATATCTCCTTTCTTATAGTCTATTTCTTCCAGATGCAGCCACTCAGGACCACGATTCCAGAGATCATATCCTACAAGTTCGGAAGGTTGCAGTCCCCGCGATGCACAATCGGCAGGATTATCTTTCGAGGAAACATGTGACCATTGGTTACTATCTAAAAGGGTAAGTATCTCCGATACTCTATTGGCAATAAATGTCTTCCATCTACTGGGATGACATCTAAGCAAGAACTATAGATGAATCAGTCCAAGCATATACATGATGCTTAGGTACTTCGAGAACTTCTGATACTTCGTGTAAAAGTTTGGCTAGCAAGACTGCACCACATAATTCTAAGCGAGGTATTGACACTTGCTTGATAGGTGCAACTCTTGTTTTTGAAGTAACCAAACTAACGTGAACATGGCCATGTTTATCAACTACACGAGCATATACCACTGCAGCATATGCCACATTTGAGGCATCTGCAAACCCGTGAAGTTCGATACACCTATCATCTTCACTAGAGCTCATCCATCTGGGTATATGAATTTCAGCTAGTTTCGGCAAATCATCACGAAATGAAATCCAATCCTCTAACAAGTACGAAGGAAGTTCACTATCCCATTCTATTCCTGAAAGCCAAAGTCTTTGTATGAAGACTTTCGCTGTTGTAATGGATGGTGCCAACCAACCTAAGGGGTCGAACAACCGCGCTATATCAGATACAACTCTACGTTTAGTAACTGGAATTTCAAGTGGAGGAAGTTTAACAGTACAATAAAACGTGTCTCCTTCTCTGTTCCAGGTGAGACCCAAAATCCTCATAACCTCATCAGTCTTAAGCTCCAAGTCTTCAGGAATATTGTTTCCCTTGCTTATGTGTGACATTAAATCGGCGTTATTGCTGGACCACTTTTGTAGAGGGAAACAACCACGCTTAAGCAATCCTATCATTTGCTTGTGAATAAGGACTCCCTGGTCTACAGAGTGAGTGCCACTGATCAAATCATCCATATAGAAGTCACACAAAACACGCTGGGCAGCTAACGGAAAATCGGCACCTTCATCGTAAGCTAACTGTTGTAAACATCTCACTGCAAGAAAGGGTGCTGGAGAGGTTCCGAAAGTGACTCTAAGAAGACGAAATTGTTGGAGGTCTTGATCAGGATCTTCACGCCAATAAATACGTTGGAAATCTGTATCTGACTCCAATACCTTGACTTGTCTATACATCTTGACAATGTCCGCAACAAGAGCTATCGGAAAACGACGCCAGCGCATTACCAAATGCCTCAATTCTGGCTGAAGAGTGGGACCTGTCATCAAATCGTTATTTAATGATACCCCATTTGAGCCTGAGCAAGATGCATCAAAAACCACACGTACCCTACTTGTGATCTTATCTTGCTTTACGACAGCATGGTGAGGTAGATACACAGCATCCGATTTATCGGGGTTGCTGACTACCTCCATGTGACCCAAATGCACATATTCATTCATAACCTTTGAATATTCACGCTTAAGTTCAGGGTTCCTGAACAAGCGTTTTTCTAACATGAAAAATCGCTTACGGGCAATTTCCTTTGAGTTTCCGTACTTACATAACGGATCTTGTGACTTGAAGGGAAGTTTGACAATATAACGCCCTGACTTATCCCTGCAAGTAGATTGCGAGAACAAAGTCTCGCAACTCTGCTCTTCAGGAGTCAAGTGTTTTGCCTTATACGAAGATGGTTCCGACTCCATCTCCCAGAACTTCTTCAACAAATCATTGTTAGTAGCATCTACTATATGCATACTAATGACATTACACTTAACGCTTTGGTTGACGTCATTAAGACAATTGGAAGTGTCAGTTTTGCCGGATAAGATCCAACCTAGTCGAGTGTTTTGAGCAATCACTGAGCCAGGTAGACCTTTGACCAAACCTTCTAACAAAATCTGGCTGTACACTTCCGCCCCTAATAGCAGATCTATCTTATTTGGAATCCCAAACGATGGATCGGCTAGTTCCAAAGACGCAAGTTGAGGCAAGACACGAACTTGCCTGCTTGGCAAAAAGCATGTTAACTTCTTCAAAACATGAGCCTTGATAGAAATTTTGAAGGTGGAATCAAGACGAGACTGAAGACTTAAAACAACGGTGAACTTCGACGCTATAGTCGAGTCCCGGTCACCGCCCAATCCAGAAATTGTGCTAGTCTCAGGTATGCGTTTGAGACCTAATAGCTGGACTGCAGACTCTGTGACAAATGACGCCTGAGATCCCTGATCTAAAAGAGACCTTAACACGATAGTCATGTTCTTTGTAGGAGACTCTGCCTTAACCAAAGCAGTAGCCAAAAGAACTTGACTAGGGGTATTTGAAAAATAGGACGTAATAGTCGGAGTACCTGTCGATTCGCTTTGGGTCTGTGATGTTGATGTTGTAGCTGTGGCCACAACGCTCTTGTTCACAGACTGATCTGTCTTGATATGATCAATGACAGATTTTGGAGTTTTAGGATGTGAAAGTGTGTGGTGCTTTTTCTTACACAGACGACACCTCGTAGACATGTTGCACTGGAATACTGTATGATCAGCATTTAAACAGTTGAAGCACAAGTGGTTACTTTGGACAAAGGCACGTCGTACATCGGTAGTTTCCCTTGCAAATTTTTTACAATTGGCCAATTTGTGACCATCGGAGCAAAATGAACAATTTATTACAGTGGTGGTAGTTACGTGGTTGCAATTAGGTTTGTCTTGTTTCTGAACCTTAGGATCTAAAAATTCAATTGACCTATAACGATTTTCTAAATAATCTTCAAACATAGTAAGACTGGGTAACTCTTGGGCAGACTCTGTAAACTTTTGTTCCCAAAGTTTCCTAGACTCTGGGTCAAGTTTCTGACTTACTAAAAAAATAACAATGATATCCCAAGAGCTAATATCTACGCCTAAGTTTTGTAATCCATATAAACATTCTTTCGTTGTGTCCAATAATTGTTTAACTGAAGTAGAGGATTCTGTAGTCAAAACCTTTTGATTGATTAATTTTTTCAAAATACAATTAGCTAAAAACTTTTTGTTGTTGTATCTAGATTCCAATTGTGACCAACAAATTAAATAATTATCAGAAGTGACAGGAATATATCGCAACAATTGTTCTGCCTCTCCAGTAACAGAACTTTTGAGGTAATGCAACTTTTGGACATTATCTATGTTCCCATTCTTATGTATTAATGACATAAATAAATCCCGAAAACTAGCCCATTCGGCATATTTGCCTGAGAATTTAGGGATTTCAATCTTCGGCAATTTAACGCTTAACTGTTGTTGACCGGTACTACACTTATCAGAAACTGATTCTGGATTAAGTTTTCGAAGTTGGTCTTTAAGTAAAGCCTTATACTCAATATAATATTCCTCCGCAGAGTTATAAATATCATTCAATACATAAGAAGAAACCTCTAATTCCTCTTTCTTAAATTCCATAACAATTCTTTGATCATTACTTGTAAAATCTGTCCAATGTTGCTCTAAATTGTCCAAACGAGTTTCAACATAACATAGATTTAGACGTTCTTTAGGTGTCTTTTTAAAGTTACTTTTGGATTTTACAATTTGTCCAAGAATGTTTTCTTGAAGTTTAAAATAATTGGTTGCCATGGTAAAGATAATCAAATAAAAACGGCAAATATATATAGAAAACAACACAAGTCACAACAATAATATATTTAAAAAACAGAAGTTTATTTCAAGTATGAACAATTACAAGTTATTGAAAGGTACACAAAAAAATATTATAAGTGTTGGAAAGAACAAAGGCAAAAGTTTACAAATTGATGAAAAAAAGTTTTAAAATTATTCTAAGTGTTTGAAGAGTTGACGAAAAAATTACAAGTCGATGAAAATTTTTAAAAATTATTCTAAGTGTTTGAAACACATTCACATCAAGGCAAAATCCGGCATGGATTCCCCGTCGGTTCACTTTTTTACAAACTATTCTAAGTCCATGCACATCTTAAAATTATACTAAGTCCAAAACCACGTTAAAATTATTCTAAGTTAATATTATACACTGTTAAAATTTTACAAGTCTCAAAAGTTCTTAATAATAAGGTTCAAATTGTACTCACAGTTTTTTGTCACTCACACTCACACTACCGAAGATAATGACACTTATCGTTGTCGCCGCTATTGCCCACCAGAGGGCGCTGCTCAGGATCTCTAGGCAGGATTCCCCCCGCGCCGTTTCCGTCTCACGAACAATCGCTCCAACGTCAGCTTACCAGCCACCAGATGTCCGAGGGGGTGCTCCCCGCTCAGATGCCAAGTCGGAACACGATGACGATTTACAGCACTATAGGTAGCAATCCACTACCTGGTCAGCACTAGCTGAACTATGCACAGGTCTACCTTACGTGTCGCCTTGTTACCGGCTAATCGAAGGACCATGTACAAAAGTCCCAAAAACTCCCAGTGAAGCGAAATTAAACAATGACGGATGCTCAAAAATATATATATTCGCTACTGGAATCGAATCAAAATTTATACAGGCAAATAAAAGAACACTTCCATTGTACAAAATTTAAAACCATAGTGCGTTTCAAAACGGTACAGCGCCATCTAGTTTTGGCTTCGCAAACGTAACATATCATTACCAATTCGGACAATACTTTATTTAAAAAAAAACTGAAACCTTTGAGTAATATTAAATTATAACACATAAAGCGATTCAATCATAACGATCATTTAAACTTTTCACTTACATAAAAAAATATTTAATTATAAAAAATGGGGTAATATTTTTTTCTTGATATCCCGAAAACGCAGAGTGAATTTAGCAACGCTTCGCGTTTTTGATGCCGTTTTTGGCGATGTTGTTTGTTAGCAATGCTCTCTCTAGACATGTTATATCTCAATGATTTTATGTTAAGTTAATGATGTTGTTTTGTTAACCTTTTTTTTTCTCTCTTTTTCTGGTAACTTTTTTTATTAATTTTGTCATAATTGTCAATATCATTTTTTTTTTTTTTCCTCAAATGTGACATTTTGTTGCGTTTTGATTTTGCTATAATTGTGTTGTTATACTCTTTATATCAGCTATCTTATCCACACACCTGGCAGACATTCTGATTGATTTGTATTTAATTTTTTATTTTTTTATTTTTATAAACATAGTATTTGTGTATTATTATATATTTGATTATTTATATATTTGATTATTTATATATTTGAAATTATAATTTATTTATTTATTTAAAGTATTTATTTTGTTCTATGGATAATTATGAGAGTTTTAGTGATTCTGACTCAGATTTTCATTCCTGTTTGTCTTCATCTGACAGTTCACATGGCAGCAACCATAATTTACCTTCACTGTAAGAAGTAATTGAAAATCAATTTTCAGGTCTTTCTCGTAATTTCAATGTGGCACACATAAATGCTCAGAGTATTCCAGCTCATTTCCCCGATATGCTGGCGTCATTTAGTCATAATAATTTGCACGCTGTATTAGTTTCGGAATCCTGGCTTAAACCTTGCCTGTCCTCTACTTCATATTCTTTGCCAGGATATCGTCTAATCAGAAATGACCGTATCGGTACTGGCGGTGGAGGTGTTGCTATATACTTGCGCTCCCATCTAGCATACAAAATCTTAAGTGCATCCTCACAACCCCCAACACCGGATAACGGTGAGTATTTATTTATAGAAGTAGAACTTGCGCATACCAAAATTTTGCTAGGAGTATTTTACGCATCGTCTGTTCGCATTAATTACTTCTCCTCATTTGAAACTTTACTGGAAAAGTTTTCTCCTTCATATATGCATAGTATCATCATGGGTGATTTCAACACTTGTCTCCTTAAACAAGACCATCGTTCTTCTGCTTTAGAAACTTTAACAAGATCTCTTAACATACATATTCTTCCTCTGAGTGCTACTCATCGTTTCCCTAATTCATCACCTTCTCTTCTCGACCTAATAATGGTTTCATCACTACCTCACGTATCTCATTATGGTCAATGTTCGGCGGATGCTTTTTCCTATCATGACATGATTTTTCTCTCATATAACTTACATCCGCCGAAAGCCAAATCCAAAATCATCCTGCAGCGTAATTTTGGCGGCATGAGCCTAGATGCCTTACTTAAGGACGCTCAGGAAGTTGACTGGTCTGGGGTGGTCAGTGCAACCACTATTGATGAGAAGGTTCATGTGTTTCATGCTGCTTTGATGAAGCTGTATGATATTCATGCACCTTTACACCGTATCAAGGTTAAACATTTGCCTGCACCGTGGCTTACCGATGATATTAAATCGCAGATGCACAAGAAATCTAAAGCTAAAACTCGATATAAAATGAAACCAACCGAAGCGAACAAAGCGGCTTATGTGAGCATTCGTAATCGCTATAATAGAGTGTGTAGGGACGCTCAACGCCGTTATATTCACGAATCAGTTCAAAATGATAATCCAGCTAAAGTATGGAAGTTTCTACGCTCTTTGGGGATTGGCAAACAAACGGAAAACTCAGTCAGTCAAAAATTCAATATCGATGATTTAAATCAACATTTCTCAACCACTTCTGACTTTGATGTAGTGATAAAGTCTGAAACTTTGAAAAGAATCTCGTCCAAGCCAACACCTAAGCATTCTCCTTTTCTTTTCAGTCGATTTACTGACAGTGATGTTAAGAAAGCTATGAAATCCATCATATCTAATGCTGTCGGCAGTGATAGCATTAGTCGCAACATGATCCTACCCATACTGGATGTCATTAATCCTACCCTTACCCATATCCTTAATACATCCATAACCTCTTGTGTATTCCCAACAGCTTGGAAAGAAGCCCAGGTTACTCCTTTGCCAAAAAGACCCAATCCCGCTTCCTTTTCTCAATTTCGTCCTATTTCCGTACTACCTATCCTTTCCAAAGTCCTCGAACGCTTAGTTCATCAGCAGCTAAGTGTTTTCCTGAACCGTAATTCCCTTTTGAATCCTCACCAGTCTGGTTTTCGTCCTGGCCACAGCACCACCACAGCCCTTATTAAAATTACAGATGACATCCGGCATGGCATGGACAATGGCTTGCTGACTGTGCTATCGCTGCTCGATTTCAGCAGTGCTTTTAATAATGTTGACTTTGAAGTGCTACTCGGCATCCTACGCTCTATTAACATATCTCCTGAAGTAATCGACTGGTTTCATAGTTACCTGTATGGACGCCGGCAGCGCATTCGAGTTGATGACGACTATTCGTCGTGGTGTGATCTCTCTGCCGGTGTTCCACAGGGCGGCGTACTATCTCCTTTATTATTCGCTGTTTTCATAAACTCAATTTCCAATGAACTTACTTCATGGTCAAAAATCTTGGAGTTATATTTGATAGTGAGCTGTCCTGGAGACCCCATATAACGGAGTTGAGTCGGCGGTTGTTTCTCTCCTCCAGATCACTTTGGCGGCTGAAAAACTTCCTGCCCATCGCCACCAAAATTAAGCTTGCAGAGTCGTTACTTTTGCCCATACTTGATTATGCCGACGCCAGCTATCTCGATTTGACTCAAGAGCAACTTAATAAACTTGAGCGCCTCCAAAACTTTTCCATAAGGCCAATTCGTTTTCGCCGGAATACTCACATTCTTTCATTGCTTTATAGTATTTTATTCATCCCTAATACTCCACAGTACCTTAAAGAACGCTTCGAATTTATTTCTTGCTCTCACAATTTACGCCCTTCCAGTCAACAAAGACTTATTACTCCTATTCATAATACAACGTTCTTCAATAATTCTTTCACGGTTAAGGCTGTCCAACTTTGGAATTCATTGCCTGTTGCTGTCAGACAAGCAAAATCCCTAATAACATTTAAGAACTTAGTCAGGAAATTCTATCTGCAATATAATGATATGTAATTTTATATAATTAGTAGATATTATATTGCATATAGTTATATGTTTATTATGTTTAAATAGTTGCATATTATCACCATATCTTGTATATGTATATAACTTATGTGTATATTTGTATATATAGTATAGTTATATATTTATTATTAAAATGTAAGTAATCGTACAATAATTATGTATACCACCGTCGCCACTCCTAATCAAAATATTCTTGCCACGGGTTGTCTGGAAGAGATCGCTTTTTAGCGATAAGACCGCCCTTTGTACCCAACTAGACTAATTAATACTAGTTCTAACGCTCCATTCAAACTATTCCCCAAATTTACTCTTCTTTCTATATCAGCGGTGTACCTTCCATCCCTGCTAAAAGCACATCCAAGATATACAAACTCATTCACTTGCTCCAGCATAACATCATCGACCATTATCCTTGCATTCGTTCTGGTTTCTTCTCTTTCAAACACCATAACCTTTGTTTTCTTCACATTCAAATGTAAGCCTCTCGCCTGACAGTCATCTTTCATCATTGTGACTAGTGTTTGCAGTTCTGATGGCGATTCGGCTAAAAGCACGGCATCATCCGCATAAAGCAAGGTGCTTACAACTAGATCACTCATTCGCACCCCAACATCCATCAATCTTATTCTCTGGAGACAATCGTCCAGGTATAGGATGAACAGCAAAGCCGACAGCACGCAGCCCTGCCTGACGCCAATATTGACGTCAAACCAGGGCGACAGGCTGCCATCCACTCGCACGCATGCCATACAGTCCTCGTAAGTGGACTGCACAGCACGCATCAATTGGCCATTAATCCCATATCCGGGCAATATGTCCCAGAGCTCCTTCCGCACAACCCTGTCAAATGCTTTCTCTAGATCCACAAAACCGCAGAAAACCTTCCGGCCCATAGCCAGCTGCTTCTCTACGATATTGCGGAGAGAGAAAACTTGATCCATACATCCCCTTCCATTTCTGAAGCCACCTTGTGCATCCCACAGTAATCCATCGGATACCACTCTCATTCTCTTTTCAATAATCTTCGTATACACTTTAGATGCTGTGCTGATCAAACTGATGGCCCTGTAGCTGGCGCACTCCATACGTGACCCCTTGCCTTTATACAAGGGCACGATGACAGCGCGCCTCCAGTCCTTGGGAACCTTTCCCGTCCTCCAGCACAAGTTGCATAAGGACAGGAAAGCATCCCGGACGCAGGTTCCACCATATTTGATCATCTCAGCAGACACACTATCGATTCCTCCTGCCTTTCCATTTTTCAGACTTCTTATCGACCATTCGATCTCTTCCAACGTGATCTCGGATGCTGACTCCTCGGAGTCAGTCACAGACTCAGTCGGTAGTGGTCCGTTTCAAGAGTGGGGCCTCTGTAGGCTCTTGTATCCATTATTGTGTTTCGGAGGCGACTATCTATTAAAATCAGATCAATCATACTTTTCTGATCATTCATTCCCCATGTATACGTGTGAATATCCTTATGATGGAATAAAGTGTTCGACACAAGCAAGTTTCTTTCCATGCATACGTCTATGATTGGCCTACCAGCATCGTTCACTCTCTTGTCACCATAGGGTCCAAGCACAGCCTCAAGGCCGTCTCGTTTGGTGCCCACCCAGCCATTAAGATCACCACACATAATTATTCTTTCATTCCCTTCAGCCAGATCCAGAATTTCTCTCACAGACTCCCAAAACTTCTCGAGTTCTTGGGGATCCGCTGAGCTTACGGGAGCATAAGCTGCGACCAGAAAAACTCGCGTAATCCCCAGTTTTAGACGGACCCAGAGAAGTCTCGGGTTCACCAGACAATAGTCTTTTACTCCAGACACAAAGCGGGTTGAGAGTACGACGCCTACCCCCCCACTTGCACGCTCGTCCAGGTCCACGCCGGACCACAGAGCAAGCATGCCACCGGGGAGGTCATCGATGTCGCACCCCTTCCGCTTTGTCTCTGTCAGACATAAGGCATCCAGGCTTCTCTCATTCATTATATCAATCATTTCGTCAATCTTATCTTTCATTCCACCTCTCACATTCCACGTGCCTATACGGCACTCTGCTCCTCTCGACCCGCCAGGTTTGGCGCTGCGTGAAGGGTGGCGGCCCCCTTCGCCGCATGCGCGAGAGTTCACACCGACGGGGGCGCATCGGTGAGCGTCGCCTGCGGGGGACGCCCTATTGTGCACTCCACGTCTGTGAACTCGGGTCAGAATTGTGGCCCCCATTTCTTGATAATGACAACATTCTTAGGGTAGGAGGTCGCCTTCAGAATGCTATAGACATATCTTATGATAAAAAACACCCAATCATATTACCCAAATCATCCAATATTACACATATGCTTATAAGAAAAGAGCATCTCAGGCTTCTACATGCCGGAGCAAAGTTAGTGCTAAGCTCACTGTCTCAAACATATTGGATACTTAACGGTATTAGAGAAGTTAAAAAGATTTTACATAAATGCACAATATGTTTCCGGGCAAAAGCAGTGGCCTCTAAGCAATTAATGGGTTCACTCCCTGTACAAAGGATCACACCCTCTAGACCGTTTGAGGTCACAGGAGTAGATTTTTGTGGTTCATTTGACATAAAGGTAGCAAGGGTTCGGAAACCAATAGTAACGAAAGGCTATGTTGCAGTATTTGTTTGCTTTTCCACAAAGGCTATTCACTTGGAGTTGGTCAGTGACCTGACAACACCAGCCTTTTTAGCCTGCCTCCAAAGATTCATTGCTAGGAGGGGGATGCCATCACAAATATATTGTGATAATGCTAAAACCTTTAAGGGTGCAGATAATGTCATAAAAAACCTATATAAACTACATTCCTCTAAAAGTCACATAGACTGTATTGAATACTGTTGTACATCAAATTATATCAAATTTAAATATATACCAAGTTACTCCCCAGAGTTCGGAGGGCTATGGGAAGCCGGGGTAAAGAGTCTTAAGTATCACTTAAAGCGCATAGTAGGTAACATTTGTCTCACATTTGAAGAGTTTGGTACTATCTTAACACAGATAGAAGCTATACTAAATTCACGACCTCTGTTGCCAATGAGTAGTGATGTGTCAGATTTAAAATATTTAACACCTGGTCATTTTCTCATAGGTGCACCCCTGACAAGCTATCCTGAAACCGATCTAAAAGATGTAAAAGTAAATAGGCTTAAGCTTTGGAATGTATGTAATAAATTAAAACAAGACTTTTGGAAGGTTTGGTCAAATGATTATTTGTCTCAATTACAAAATAGACCAAAATGGAAATATGATTATACTAATTTGAAAAAGGGTGATTTGGTGATTGTAAAGTTAAGTAATGTTCCTCCTCTTACTTGGCCCATGGGGCGAATTGTAAAAACGTTTCCAGGCCCTGATGGGAAGGTTAGAGTAGCTGAGGTTAAAATGGGGCATAATAATAAAATTTACAGTAGGTCTTATACTAAATTGTGTCCATTACCACTGTCAAATTGAAATATTTAAATAAAATGTGTATGTCCTATATAGATATGTTTAAAATACTTAAGATAAAATAATAGATTGTAAAATTATAAGAGTGCAGATATGAATATTGAAAATAAACTTAAAAATATAATGTAATAAAGAAACTGATTGACATATTTTGATTGAAATTAATTAACATTGTATAACTTGACATTTTTATTTGTAATTTTGGGTTTTGAATTGTATAATAATAAATATAAATATTTCTAAAATGTATGTTTGTGTCAACATGTAATAGTTGCAATAATTCTTTAAGATAATATATAATAATGTAAAATGTAAAAATAAATAATTGTATTATTGTCACTTAAATTATAATTTGAATTGTGTTACATTAGTGTTGTCAATTTTCTATTGAAATGTTTAAAATTTGGATTTTGTTTTTATAAATTGTCTTGACATTATTTGAATTGTATAACTTTTTAAGACATCAGTCATTAGGGTAGCCGGGAAATGAATATAGTAAAAATTGTTTAATAACATTTAATTAATGCTTTATTTTTATATAGCTTTCTTTGCTGGGCCCAACTTATGTTCAAGACATAAAATATGCTAAATTAACTTTTGTATATGACAACACTAAATATTAATTTTGATTGGTGACAACATTATAAAATAAATTCTCTTCAACTCAAAATGGCTTCTCATTAATACGTCCCCTAAAAGTTTTTCACTCTAAATAATTATTTAACAAGCACCTTTGGCGTTATAAATGTCCATAGGCGATGGTAACCGCTTTCCTTAAGGCGGCCCCTCTGCCTGTCGTATTATCTCGTGTAATATAAAAAAAAAACGAGAAGAAAGGTGGAAAACCTAAATTAACCTTCGCACTCGGAGTTACATATCGGTTTACTTACTGATAATAAAGTCTATATATTACGTCAGTTAATAAAAAGCATAGAATTGGCTGCGAACATTATAATAATTTTAATCTACGCTGCGTCCACTTCTGTATTACATCAAATTCAAATTGAAAGTGAGCACAAACTACTATGGATACTATGTATAAAGTGAGTGCGGCCCTGAAGAACTTTATAAGAATAGTTCTGAGTGAATCGCAATGAAGTTCAAAGAATGAGCGACTGTATTTGATACCATCTTTACCAAACTCTAAATAAGGAGAGATTTCCCAGTAAGCCTAGCAAAATCTACAAAGATATGTTAAATTGTAAATTATTAGGAATGCTAGTAATAATTACCTATTTAAGTCTTGTAAGTATTTTATACTTTCTTTATTATAAACAATCTGTGTCTTATAATGTTGTTCACTTTTAGCCAGTTATTAAAAATACAAGAACCACAGCAATTCATCGTCTTTTAAGTTCCCGCCAAGATCTCAGACACTTAAAACTGTTTATATTTTAACAACAGTTATTTATTTATTTAGGTTTATGGCATGGCAACTAGGCCTTTAAGTCCGATCTTAGTTTACAATATAGTTTCTTCATTTTCTTAAGCCTATGTGTAGCGCAGCTGAACTGTAGGTAATCAGCTAGTGCCATTCAACGGAGTTTTTGTGACAACTCAAAAGGCCATATTTGACTATACAGTTCACATTTGTCACAAAACACATAATTACTACTCAAAAAGTATCAATATCCTACAACTATTGTTCATTTTAGAGTAATTTTACACACTTTTAGAAAATAAAACTGCACAGCACAACGTCTTTCAATTCCCGCCAAAAACTCCATTTTAACAAAAGAAAAGGCAATGAAGAGGCCCAATTACTATCTAGGATGGTAATCCGCTGCGTAATGCAGGATCGTGAATGTTGTTGCAAAACGCATTGTGTCCTACAACACGTAGCAGGATGCCTCTTCTTCCTGCAACTCCGTCCACTGCAGAATAATGAATGGGCCTCTTTAGTTTGTGGATGCAACTGGATTGGGAGTTTTTGGCGGGAACTGAAAGGAAATGTTGTGCTGTGCAGTTTTATTTTCTAAAAATCTGTAAAATTACTCTAAAATGAACAGTAGTTGTCGGATATTGATAGATTTTGAGTAGTAATTATGTGTTTTGTTGAGAAATGTGAACTGTATAGTCAAATGTGGCCTTTTGAGTTGTCACAAGAACTCCGTTTAATGGCACTAGCTGATAACCTTCAGTTCAGCTGTGCTACACATAGGCTTAAGAAAATGAAGAAACTATGTTTTAAACTAAGATCTGGCTCAAAGGCCTAGCTGCCAAGCCATAACGTTAAATAAAAAAAAAATAAAAAAAATCCTACTAACATCTTGTCAATCCAAGAAGCTTACACACAATGGAGATTGCAATGCTAACATTTTTTTGAAGACTAAAAATATGAACTCCATTGACCTTTGTTATGTCTTCCATCTCACTCGCTCTATCGTTCGGGTTACCAAGACATACGGTAAATTGCACCCAAATAATACTTTTTTCGTTTATCTTGTTATATATTAATAATGAAAAATTAGCAAAATATAATATTAATATCGAATAAATTAGCATAATATAGAAGCTGTAGGTTTACTTTTCTGCAAGAAAATTAGATGTCATAATAGAAATGGCGGTACTGGGTTTTTTTAAAGATAAGGAACGTCGGCTTTTAAAGCCAAAATCAGTAATTCCTTAAATAGTAATAATAGAGTAGTTTACTCCTTCCAAATAATAAACCACAAGAACTTTTCAAATAATAATTATAAGTAGACAAAGTAAATAAATGAGTGAACACTGAATAGAATTCGGGGCTCTCTGCTCCCAGACTCGAGGCACAGTGTCCAATGCATCTGGTCCAGGTCGGTAATTATTAAACAAATGCTCAATAATCGGTATAAAATTAAAGAACCTGTTATTACTTTTATGTTATTATGTTATAATTTGCACCGACTAACATAAAAGCAAACTAACACACGTGCGCTGTACAAAATAAATATTTTTATTATTGTTAATCAATTATTTGTTCCGACATACATACTATCACGCCTATTCCCATGGGGGTAGGCAGAGACTATGGATCTCCACTTGCGACGATCCTGACAATCAGCTTTCGCTTCATCTACTTTCATTAAACTCTTCATATACGCACGTTTATTTGAGATGCTTTTTACCTGACCTTTTTTAACACTTCTATTTGATCATGATGTGTACTTCGTGGTCTACCAAAACCAACTCTGCTATTCACAATGCTGTCATACGTTTGCTGATTTTAGATTAGAGAACTTAGATTATCCTTTTTCTTACGTCATCTATAAATTAATTCACATATTCGTGCCGATATATATATAAAAGTAAAAAAAATCGTCAATTTCCATCAGTTCTAAGAAATTATTATAAAATTTGAAATGTTTTTATTTTATTTGCAAACAATAGACAGAGATTAGTTCTATGTAATGGAATCTTTTATTAAATAAAAAGGAAATTTTCCTTTGATTCAAAATATTATAACAATATTATTTCACAAATAAGTCCCCATCATTCGTCAAAAATTAAAAATCTACTTTGGCAACACTGAAACTAGATATGGCTTCCGGTCAAAAAGTTAGTTTATAAGTTTCGTCTAATTCGATCGTATAACTGAGATTTTATATGATAAATGGTGTGTTTAAGTGGTATTCTAGAATGAGTTGTGTAGTTCGTGGTTGCAAAAGTGTTTGGCATCCAACATCAGGCGTGAAAGTGTTCAGTTACATTAACATTTTAGGGAAATTAACACTAAAAGTCTTGCTATTTTATAATAACACATACAGAAATTAACGATACTTTCTTTGCATCAAATCCCACAGCGAATTATTCCACTAATATGCAGTTAAATACGATTTATTGTATTGTAAACTATACATAACCAAGAGGAGTAGGGTGACAAGCATTGAGATATAACATGTCTAGAGAGAGCATTGCTAACAAACAACATCGCCAAAAACGGCATCAAAAACGCGAAGCGTTGCTAAATTCACTCTGCGTTTTCGGGATATCAGGAAAAAAATATTACCCCATTTTTTATAATTAAATATTTTTTTATGTAAGTGAAAAGTTTAAATGATCGTTATGATTTAATCGCTTTATGTGTTATAATTTAATATTACTCAGATGTTTCAGTTTTTTTTAAATAAAGTATTAGCAACAAAAGTTGTGTGTCTTGGAACGAACCATAAAAAAATACATGCACAAATAAATTCATAACACATTCATAGCACATGTAGTAATTTTAATTCGCAATAAAATGTCTGTACAGACATTAGTACATATTTATAAGTCTGTTAATTACCAATACTAATGTAATAATTCTAAAAAAAACTATTCATAATGGCAAATTATTTTTGTGTTACACATCATGTTCACGAAGGTTATTAGATGACTATTTATAACTACCGCGGGGGGCCTTTAGCTTGCTAGGAAGAGCAAAGGACCTTCTACCCCCGCACAACGAAGTGGGGTGTGTTCTCCCAGGGCACACTCCAGGCACTTTATTGCGCTGGATCGGCTGGGCGTAACTATGTTCTAAGTCTCAGCCTTTCCAACACATTCAAAGCGCAGGGTCGTCAGGGAGGAGGGAGTTTTTAGTGGGTATTGGGGTTGCTCGCCCGTGCAGCAACGCTCGGAGTCTTCCACACTATTCTGTGACGTCGATCGCGGACGGAGCGCTGCCAAGAGCATACTATTGCTGCAGTGTTATCGCCCCCGACCGACGCGTGTCGTTCCCCTAGCAACGACCCAGTTTGTGCGTAAATCGGTTAAGCATTTTCCCTCGCCTCAAAAAAAAAAAAAAAAAATGACTATTTATAACTCAAAGATTATCCTGCGCTAAAAGTCAGTGAAATTATTTGTAATAGTAGACTTGGAACGATTCGATAGGTTCATATTGGGTAGTAGGCTTTATGTATAATCCAAAGTTTATATCAGTAGTAGGAACTACGGGGTAGGTACACGGGATAGTTTAATGCAGGGACTTAAGAGCAACTAAACCACTTGAAAAGGGCTATTATAAAAATAAAAATATTCATATCCAAATGTTTTTATACAAACTAGTTCAGTTTGATTATTTTCTGAACTAAAATTTGTTTTTTATCATATTAATATATTAAATTATTTCTTTATTAGGAATTAATGGAGATGCAGCTAACAGAATATAGACAAAATTAATATCTTAATTATGATAATAAAGAGTTTTCTATAATATTACTAGCGGCCCGGCGCGGATTCACCCGTGGTCTGCCCCGCTCCCGTGGTATAAAGCGTCATGTTATGTAGCCTATGACACTCCCTGTTAACGTAGCTTTCCAACAGTAAAATAATTTTTAAAATCGGTTTAGTAGATCCCGAGATTACCCCCTACAACGTCACAAACTTACAAACTTTACCTCTTTATAATATTAGTACAGATAACTCCGACCGAAGCATCTGCTTTAAACGATATTCAGTTTCTTTACATCCTCTTTGATGATATTTGCAGCACGCATTCTGTCAATTCTATGTCAAACGTCATAAGGTTACATTAAAAAGTTTATATTGTCCAAAGCGCTAAGGTTAGATTAGAAATAATTTTATATGATGGTTAAGTATTCTTAAATTTTCTAATTATCCTTCACACAACTTACATCTTATCGGTCACGATCATATATAATTATTTTAGGTACTTTATTTCAATACAATTGTGCCGTTGATAAGAAAATATAAAAAACATAGTGTAAAAATATCTCCAAAAATGATTCAAAATACTTCCTTTCAAAATCCATCTCTTTGTCCAACAATATGCTACAATTGGATCCGTAGGAAGTCTAAAACGTAATATAAACTAGTTTAAGAAAACCGGATACACAAACATTACATGTAATTGAATTTTCTATTAGATAAAAAGGAATTATTCATATTTCATAAAATATTATAACAATATTGTTTCACAAAGTTGTACCCAGCATTCGGCAAAAATTAAAAATCTACTTTGGCAACAGTGAAACTAGATATGGCTTCCTGTCAAAAAGTTAGTTTATGAGTTTCGTCTAATTCGATCGTATAACTGAGATTTTATATGATAAATGGTGTGTTTAAGTGATATTCTAGAATGAGTTGTGTAGTTCGTGGTTGCAAAAGTGTTTGGCATCCAATATCAGGCGTGAAATTCCACAAGTAAGTTGAATTAAATTCTTATTGAGTTACATTAACATTTTAGGGAAATTGACACTAAAAGTCTTGCTATTTTATAATAACACATACAGAAATTAACGATACTTTCTTTGCATCAAATCCCACAGCGAATTATTCTACTAATATGCAATTAAATACGATTTATTGTATTGTAAATTATACATAAACAAGAGGAGTAGGGTGACAAGCTTCTTATTCTTAAAAATTGTTCTAATGATAAAAACTTCCTGTTTAAAGTATTTACTGATATGTAGTGCTTGTAGTCTTGGCGTACCTTTTAATTTACATAATAAAGATCCAAGATTTTAAAACATTGTAAATTATATGAGCAAAATGATTTATTAAAAACAGTTTATAGCCTATTTTTGGACATTTCTACTATTTTTCTTTTTATTTCTATTTACAGTTTCCCTAAAGATCCAAACAAGAGGAATGCTTGGTTATCTGTAGTACCATTAAAGGGAAAATTTTATGAATCTGCGAAGATTTGTAGTCTTCATTTTAAGAATGCAGACTATAACTAGCAGGCCAGGTTGTCTGCTAAAAGATGCTGTACCATTCTACTCATATCAATTGTGTAAATGTTGCAATGTGGTGGTAAGTGTTGGATAAGAACATTTGAGATCTTTATAGTATATATTATTATGTTCTTATGAAAAATGTATACCTCTATAAATCATTTTTAATTTCAGGATTGTGTTAATGTCCCATCAACTTCATGGACTCAATCACATACAACTGTCAATGATAATGTTCCCCTAATGCTATTTCCAAAACAAGATATTGTAAGTGAACAAACTTTTATATTAGCAAATTATCTTATTAGATAGACAGTATTCTGTGAATTACATTTTTATAAGTTTCCACTCATAAAAACAAAAACAATGAAAGTGAAATCTCCATTAGACATTTTTGACTCTAAATTAATTTTCGACAGGATATTGAAAATTAACCACCATACAAACGGCGTGCTTTGAAAGATTTTAATGTTCAAGTAAACTTTAAGACATCACGTGAACAATCTTTAGAGAAGAGTAGAAAAATATTGCAGCAAAAGGTGAAGAGACAAGAGCGAAAAATTACTGATATGATATCGCTCATAAACGTGGTCCAGGATTATACATCACAGTCTGAAATTGAAAATATTTTGCGAGGTAACTGCTAATATTTGTGAAAAATTTCAGAAAGTTAGTACAGTAAACAAGAAAAGAAAAATTACATATAGTGATGACATCAAAGCTTTTGCATTGTCTTTGCACTTTTATTCGCCGAAAGCATACAACTTTTTAAGAAAAATAAGTCTACCTTTTTCTTGATCAGCACTTCTATATAACCTACCTTGTGAACATAGGGTTAACGGTTTTGCAGCGAAGGGTTCCTACCACTAGATGATTACGATTTATGGCCAATATTATATGTTTTATTCATTTAATAAATTTTATTAATTTTCACTATATAAATTCTTTTATTCCATATCCCGCTCAATGCTTCGGCTTCGGTATGTCATTCCTAGACCTTTGGATCAGGGGGTGAGCGTCACATATTCTATAAATTAAATCTAGAAATAGCAACTAATTGTACACAAAACTAATTGTAGTTTTATTTACCGAAAATCTCTATTGTTGATTATTATAAATAATTAGAAGTTTTAAAAATTATAAAGTATTAAATAAATAAGTAATCCTAAAGTTTCGACAATCATGTTTGGTATCGACATTTGGGTAGATATTTTCTAAAGAATATCTATCAGACAGTATGACGAGGTACTGAACAATGTATTCCGTATCCTAGTATAAAAAGTATAGAGGGATGACATGTTTGTTACAAAATTAAATAAAAAAAACTCAACAAAAAAGAAAAGTAAACATTTAAAAAGTCGAAAATAATACCTATCGTTGAGCCATCAAATTCGATTGAGTAACACCTACTATATATGCTTTGATGGATGGCACGATAAGGTTTGCTCATTAAAATGGCGCTATAATGTCAAGGCGGGATACAAAAATTGTATCCCTAATTGGTTGACTCGTTCAAGAGATACGGTGCCACAGACGGACAGCGGTCAAACTTATAATTTCTCTTTTTTCGTCGGGGGTTAAAAAATGGCAGCTATCAGGTTTTTGTTAATTGTTAAGCAAAATCAGTCCTGGTAAATGTGATACAAAAACGAAAAGTAATTTATTATCCATATTTTTAAAAGAAAGTATTGTCACCCTAAAGAAAGAGATAAAAGACATAAGTGACGTCATTCAAGGACAAATTATTGGTCTTCAGTTAGGTATTCGGAACGAAATCTCCATTGTTGGTATCATTGGCCTACGGTGTGATGACAAAGGGTCCATACTGATGCTAGTACTGTAAGTGGAAGTGCTTATGGATCGTGATTGGTAAGCTACAAATTATGTGCTTGTTCCACCAGGCACAGAGGGTATGTCATTATTATTATTATTTTAGTGAGCATTATGCAAAGTAATATAGTGAGTTCTTCTTTATTTTTTTGAAGGAGTTATGGCTCAACTTAATCTGCATTGTTTTGGGCAATATTGCAGTAGGTGGTAAAATGTCAGTTGCATGTAAAAATAGACAAAACGAAAAATTAGACCAGTAATCTGCTAAATCATTTTCTGAATGTTACACTAACTACACTATAAATAAATGTTGTTTATTGTTAAAATTTTTGATAATGTATGCACATGACTACTATGAGCTGGGTTAGGATAATTTGAATTGAATTGACCAGTTGGGAAAAATCTTTGTGTAAGATACTGTAGAGGGGAGTAATTTTAAGAGTTTATAATAATTTTGTATTTGGGAACCCGAATAGCTGAATCAACAGGACCACCTTGAGATAGTCTTGACGCATTGGTAAAAAAAGCTGAAGGTGGTTTGGCCAACGGTCTTGCATAATTTTACAGAGTGATTAGCATCTGCAATTTCTTTGTGAATATCTAGATTTAGAAAAACAATAGGTTTATTAATATGACTTTCAAATCTGAACTCAAAAAAAAAAAAAGATATTTATAATAAAAAAAATGTCAGGTCAGAGATCTACTAGGTAGTTACTTTCAAGAAGTGGAAAACTTTTGTGAGTCTAATAACTAGATGTGTAATTAATTTGATAGACTTGCTCTAAGACAGCGATTCCCAAAGTGGTCAATATCAACCCCCTGGGGTCGAAATCAGTTTCCCAGGGGTCAACATAAACAAAAACTGATTTTGGTGATCAGTGAGGTCCAAAAACCGACCCCTATTAATTAAAATAAGTTCTTATTCAAAAAAATCAAGATACTGTTAAGTTGTGTTACATGTACCAACTGATTAAGTATCATTGCTGTATGATTAAAAATACTAGGAATAGGATTTTTAAAGTAATTTGGCTATGGGGGTCTGAGGTATCAGTTTATTTTGGAAAAAGGGGTCTCTTGCCCAGAATAGTTTGGGAATCTCTGGTCTATGATGTTTTAAAGGAAATGATCTGAAAACTCTATCACTGTGTAAAAAATAATCTGTCCAATAGAAGCTGCCTGTGGAGAATAATACCCCAATCTATACACAACCTGGAGAGTATTAGTTGGAGAAGAATTCATTGCGCTTGTAGAGTGATCTTCTGTAGGCTCTTGGCTTGAATGTGATGCAGTTTAATAGAAGCAGATTTATTGCAGAATTCCAATATGAAACAAGCATAGTCATAGTGGCTGCGGATGATGGCATTATAAGAGTTAATTTGGCAAGTAATAATTATGCTTCATTGTTCGTGTTTTAGTGCCACAACAAGTGCAACCTGAAAAGACGACACTAGTCTCAAGATACTGAAGTTCATCACACACTATGGAGGAAAAGACAACCATGACTTGCTACACCTGTTGTCAGTTTGAGGACTGGGCGACTGCTAGCTCAGGCAAGAAGGGATGTGGCGGAGCAGTGGTCAAGAATATTTATCAGTATACACACCAACCTACTCGGAGTACCTGGCAGATATTTTCTTGTGAGCAAATTCCTTTTTATTTGGTGGCAGATCATCTTGTTTTAAAATAAAGTTAGTATGACAAACTGGCAGTTACTATGCACATAAACCTTGTTTATTTAAGTGGTACAGGTGGTGAAAACATTTAATTCACTACTCAAATGCAAAGCAATGTAATTATAATTGATGAACAAGATATTCTGCAATCATAAATATCTTTAGAATGCTTTTAATTTTGTTGATCGATTAAAGTTGGAACCTGTATAGCAACAAGCGTGGTTACTGATTGCATTCACTAGACTAATCCGGAAGCGAAGTGGTCGATTCTGGTCACGGGGAGTGGCATTCGGGCGCTATACCCAGCAGGGTTAGCATGATGGATGCATTCCGCCAGGCTAAAGGGACAGTGTACTGGTCTGGTCTAAAAGGTTGTGGAGAGTGTCATTTGGACCCTATACCTAACAAGGTTAGTTTGATGAATACACTATGCCACCTTAAGAGGCAAATGTCATTCGGGCGCTATACCTAACAGGGTTAGTTTGAAGAATACACTCTGCAAGATGAAAGTGGCATCCACGCCATATCCCGAGGGAATGGTTGGAAGGATCCACTTGTCGAGTTCAGATATGCTTATTCGGTTGGCTGGCCAAAAGGATAGTGACATCCGGGCCACACCCAAGGGGGTTGGTTGAAAGGATTCACTCGTCCGGTTCAGACGTTGGTTCAATAGACCAAAGGATAGTGACATCCGGGCCACACCAGGAAGGGTTGGTTGAAGGAATTCACTTGTCCGGTCTAGATGTTGGTTCAATAGACCAGACCCATTACGGAAAGTTGAAAGAATCATTTACTCAGTTTAACCACTTTATTCCGGGGGTCTTCGTGGTTGGGGTCGGAATTACGCTTGTTTAGTTATTGCTAAATGTAGTTATTGTTACTTGCTCATGAACGCGAAGTTAGATTTAAAGTTCAATTAGTTCCATATAGAATGATATAATTTCAGAGGGTGGTATTTTAAATGCCCGTGGGTCATGTATCAGTCGAAGTCATTGTTAATGATGATAATAATGAGATTAAATTTTGGTGTGATCTCTGGTAAAGTACCTTATTGGCCGTTTTGAGATAGATTGAGAGACCGAGAGATATGCATAAGACTCTGTAAGAAGTCTGGTTGGGGATCGTAGTCTGAAGAGGCAGTATGAGCATTGAGTCAGCAGCAGGTAGACTCAAGTGAGAGCAATGCTATAGTTAACTGGTCATGGCAATAGAGGTCCTGCCTTGAGAGGTTTTAAATCAAGAAGTTCTAAAAGTTATATTGTATTGGTTTTAATAGTGAAAAGAAGCGACTGTGATACATGGCTCTGGAAAATAATTTTGGGGTTCTGATTTAGTATTCTTTGGGTTCTGACTAATGATTTTTATAGCTCAGAATAATACTTTTAGTATTCTTAATCATTTCGGCACTTAGAGTTGTCATGCAAAGATCATTAAATTATGATATCATATTTGAAATAATAAGTGTTGAAGATTAAAATAAAAAATTCTTTAATTATTGAAGATTATAAAAGTTAATTCAAGTAGAGTCATCCAGTAGTGGCAGGATGGACGAGCGGATGTCCTGGTGCTTGGAAGTTGTTTGTTTCAGAAATACAATAACGCCCGAGGACGGTCGTATGTCAGTCTGGCCGTGTAGACAGTTCACTGAAACGTCACTGTCATACTGTCAAGAGTGATATGTTGTCAATATCACTCTCGCGGAGCGTCATAACTACGGAAGCGGGGCGGCGGGAAGAAGGAAGATATAACCTAATAACCTCCTCCAGAGAATCGTCGCCAGCGCACCAAGTATTCGACGAACTGCGATTCATAGCCTTAATCAAAGTGAATTATAACGTAATCAGTGTTAATATCAAGAGAGATGATTGTTTCATAAATATACCCACATACATCATGCCATGCCATGATGAATTCTGATTGGGCTCATCATGAGCTTATACGGCTCTGACGAGCTTACAAATAAAACAAGTCCTTTCCTTGAAAAGTGACAGATGACATTCCCGCGGAATCACGTTTTGGCGAATTTCTCCTGGTTTTCTTTCGTGTTTTTCTGTTTTCCTGGCTTTGTGTTGTCATTTATCTGTTGGTGTTGGCTATTTTTAAGTTTATTATTAGTGGTAAGTACTTTACTTTATAAATGTCGCAGTCGGTGGGAGAGAAAGTCCCTCCTGATAGGGGGAGACATTCTTTAGGAATGGAAGTGGGCGAATCTCACGCTATTGGCCAAACTAAGGAGAAATTACGGGCTAAACGTTCTTTAGAGGCTCCTTCAAATACCCCCGAGAAAAGAATTTTGCCCCCTTCAGTCTCTATCCAACACACATACACCAGACCTGGATTTGAGGCAAACTCGGATCTCAGGTATTCTGAGTCTGACTCAGGCCCTTTTATTGTTTACGTTACGGGTCCCGATGTGGACCTGCCCAAATCATCCAACAATATGCGCGCCCTTAAAATAGCCCAAGTTATTTACAACAGCAAAGTCTCAGGGGTTGACAAATAAAAAAATATAGGAAGAAACAAAATTTCTATTTATTTTAAAACATTCTCTGAAGCTAACTCATTCTTATCCCACCCTGTCCTAGAGTTAAATAATCTTACAGCAATAATTCCCCATTTTCAACTTACCCGTATGAGTGTAATTCATTCAATCCCTCTAGATTGGTCTTTGGAGGACTTGGTTTCATGGACTGAGTGCCGTCCAGAGTCTTCTATAGTAATTAAAGCGAGAAGACTAAATAAAAAAAACGTGTTGAAGATACAACCTGCTGGGAACCCACTCGTACTGTAGTTCTCACCTTTTTAGCCCAATCCCTCCCAAGCCATGTTTATTGTTGCAACCTCTCTCAACCTGTTGGAACATATACCCTTCCCACTATACAGTGCCTAAAATGCTGTCGTTTCGGACACATTCGTGACAAATGCCGATCTAACTCACGCTGTTCTCGCTGTGCTGGCCCGCATGAAAATGCCACTTGCCAGGTACCTGAGGATAAAATTAGTTGTTTGTTTTGTTCTGGTAATCATGCAGCCACTGACTCTAGATGCCCCGAACATGCACGCCAAAGAAACATTAAAGTCATAATGTCCACTGAAAATATTGGATATGTTGAGGCAGCCCGTAGATTTAAACCTGTTCGGACTTCATATGCTGACATTTCCTCAACAGTTCCAAACAAATCTGCCTACATACCCTATCCCTCTCCTAATTCTGTTCCCTCCACTATGTGCCCTGAACCTTCCCCCAGTACTGTTCAGTCTGCACCAAATTCTTCATATAGGAAAACTATCTATATACATAGAAAACCTAGACAGGAGCTAGGTACAACATATGATCATCTAGCCCATGCTAATATTGTCTCCTCGCCACCTTCCTCTTTACCAAATGGTTGTGCTCTTGGCGATAACTCCCCTAATATCTCTACCGCTAATGATAATTTAGTACAAATTTTGTCAACAGCTTTAATTAACATATTTTCTAAATGTGGTGATATACAACCGTACAATGTCATAGATATGCTTCAAAAAATTATTATGTCTCTTATAAACTCTTCTATCCAAAATGGCGAAGGTCCTTCAATGGAACTGTCGTAGTGTTAATAATAAAGAACATGAAGTATCTTTTTTAATTAATCAGTTTAATCCTTACCTTTTTGCCCTCTCTGAAACATGGTTGAACCCTGGTTCTTTATTTCGAGTGCCTGGGTTTTCATGTATCCGAGATGACAGATCGGATGGTTGGGCTGGTTGTGCTATTCTTGTTAGAAGAAATATTACATTCTCCCGTTTCACCCTCCCCCCTCACTCCCCAGATATTAATATTGTAGCTGTCCGTTGTCTTAATATAACATTTGTGTCTGTCTACATCCCTTACCCCAATGCTCTCCTCATACAAGAACTTTTCTCCCTCTTATGCCATCTTCCTGTCCCTCCTCATTCTAGGAGACCTAAATATCCGCCATACTTTGTGGGGTTCAGCTTCCTGTGATCCTATTGCTCCAGCATTTCTTGATATCTTAAATGATCTAAACTTATGCATCATTAATGATGGATCCCCTACGCGTAGTCTCTCCCCTTCAAAATCCGAGTGCCCCGGACCTTACTTTATCCTCTCCCTCCATAGCCTACTCTCTTTCATGGTCTGTTCTTTCTAACTGTTATGGAAGTGACCATCTCCCTATTCTTTGTTCCTTGCCTGATTATTCACCCCCTCCTGTCACTCCAACGCCTCTCTTGAGATTTAGACTCGCAC
Organism: Dendrolimus kikuchii; assembly: GCA_019925095.2. Taxonomy (NCBI): domain Eukaryota; kingdom Metazoa; phylum Arthropoda; class Insecta; order Lepidoptera; family Lasiocampidae; genus Dendrolimus; species Dendrolimus kikuchii. The sequence goes on from JAHHIN020000031.1 coordinate 1,635,686, forward strand.
TAGCTGACTGGCATAAGTTCTCTTCCTTGGTACAAAGTAAATTAAACTCTCTTCCTGATGTTTCTTCTCTGAATTTTACTTCCCTATATGATGAGTATGTATCTGCATTGACATCTGCTGCTGAACAATCAATCCCCTTAAAAAACTCTGTAAAAAATAAAATTCCCTCCCCTGCTTGGTGGGATTCTGAATGTTCTGCTATAGTAAAAAAGCGCAAAGAAGCGGAGATTAAATTTACCAGGAGCCTCACATATCATAATTACTTAGAATTTCAGAAAGTCTCTGCTTCCTCTAAAAGACTGTTGCGTTCAAAGAAAAAAAAAGGTTGGCAAGCCTTCTGCGAATCCCTTTCTCCCAGGACTCCAGCTTCTATGATATGGAAGAAAATAAAAGCCTTTAGAAAGTCCCAAAGTGACGATAATATTAATTCCAATAATCCACCTTCCTGGCTTCCCAATTTCATGCACAAGCTTGCTCCTCCTTTTGTTCCCCTTGAACCTTGTCCCCCCATCAGTTGTTCCCCTTCAGATGAGTTGAATCCCATGAATTCTAAATTTTCCTTTGGAGAACTATGCGCTGCCCTAGATCATCTCCGAGACTCTTCTCCTGGAGTAGACGGCATTACTTATTCCTTTGTAATTCAGTCCTGTGAATCTTCTAACCATTTTCTACTGAACCTTCTGAATCATATTTTTCTTTCCGGATCTATCCCAGAGTCTTGGAAAAAGCAAATAATTGTTCCAATATTAAAACCTGGCAAGGATGCTTCAGACGCTGATGCTTATAGACCTATAGCCCTATCTTCAGTCCTTGCTAAAATTATGGAGCATTTAATTAAAAATCGACTCGAGTGGATCGTAGAAAGCAAAGGCATATTAGCCAATAGCCAGTTTGGTTTTAGACGAGGTTTAGGTACAGTGGACAGTCTCAGCCTTATTACCTCAGACATCAGATTAGCTTTTTCCCGAAATGAACATGTCGTAGGAGTCTTTTTAGACATAACGTCTGCATACGACAACGTCAACCTTCAAATACTCAAGCTGCACAATCTGAGTATCCCCCCGAGGATTGTCAACATTATTTCCAATATGTTCATGGAGAGATCAATCTCCGTCCGCGTTTCGGGAATCGACTCCCCCCCGCGTCTTGTATGGAAAGGTTTACCCCAAGGCTCTGTCCTCAGCCCGATCCTCTATAACATTTATACGGCTGATTTAGAATCTTCTGTAAGCAGCTTTTGCAAAGCCCTTCAGTATGCCGATGACATTGCTCTATATGCCACTTCTGACTCTTTCAGTGATGCTTCAAACCGTATCAATTCTGCTCTTTTTTATCTTAACTCATGGCTTTCAGAGCACGGTTTGTCACTTTCTGCTTCAAAAAGCTCGGCTGTAATATTCTCCCGCAAAAGAGATATTCCTGCCCTAGACATTCACATTAACAATCATCCAATCCAAATTGCTAACTCTGTTAAATTCCTAGGTGTCTTCCTCGATGCCAAACTTTCAGGCCTCCCCCATCTCAATTATATTTGCGCAAAAACAGAAAAAAACACTAACGTAATTCGAGCCCTGTCAGGCGTTAGGTGGGGATCTCACCCCTATTGTCAGAAGCTGCTTTATAATGCCATCATCCGCAGCCATTTTGACTATGCCTGCTTCATATTGGAACCCTTCAGTAAATCCGCTCTCATGAAACTGGAACGCATACAAGCCAAATGCCTCAGAATCATCACAGGCGCAATGAAATCTTCTCCAACAAATGCCCTTCAGGTTGAGTGTGTAGACCCTCCTCTTGCTCTTCGCAGGCAGCTTCTGTCGGACAGATTCTTTTATAAAGTGATAGAGCTCTCAGATCATCCCCTTCTAGGTATCTTAGATCAACTCCTTCAAATTTCGTTCGCATCTAGTTATTGGACTCACAAATGTCTTCCACTTCTTATAAATTCGTATAAGAAACTAGTAGATCTCCCTCTTGGCATTTTCCAGAATTATAAAAATCCTGTTTTTGAGTCTAGTTTTGAAAGCCTTATTTATAAACCTAATGTTATTCTAAATCTAGATATTCACAAAAATTCTCCAGATGCTAATCAATTATTTTGTAAAATTACGCAGGATCGTTGGCCAGACCACCTTCAGTTTTTCACCGATGCATCACGGCTATCTCAAAATGGCCCTGTTGGTTCAGCTATTTGGATTCCCAAATACAAAATTATTTTAAATTTCAAAATTCCTCCTCCTAGTTCTGTGTTCACTGGCGAATCAATCGCTATTCTAGAAGCCGTCCTTTATATTGAATCCCATAACATAAGTAAATCTATCATTTTTACTGATTCCTTAAGCTCCCTACAGGATATCTCAAAATTACCTTTACATGCTAAACATAACTTTGTCATCTCCCTAAAAATAAAGGAAGCCCTCTTTCGTTGTCACTCGTCTGGTTTAGATATAGTACTTGCCTGGATCCCAGGTCACTGTGGAATTGGTGGAAATGAGATTGCCGACTGTTGCGCCAAGGAAGCTGTCTGTTCGGGTAGTAACAAATATAATAAATGCTTTCCCCGCGATTTACGTTCTCTCGCGCGGCCCCAGATGTTTGAGACCTGGAATGGTATCTGGCAACAGTCCCGTCTGACTGTTGGCAGATACTACGGTAGTTTGCAACCAACATTACGTCCCAAACCTTGGTTCTTTAACTATAGAAAACTACCCAAAAAAGTTATATCAACTATAATTCGCCTGCGTCTTGGCCACTGTTGCTGTCCTGTATTTCTTGCAAAATTAAGAATTCGCGATAATTCTCTCTGTGAGTGCGGCTTAGCTGACGGCTCTGTCCATCACATTTTTTTCGAATGTCCCAAAATAGTTTCTCCCCTCTACAGTATATTACTCAAAGATTTCCCCGACCGGTCAATGTGGACTTTCTTCTTACCCTAGCTGATAGTAGACATGTACATATATTATCAAAGTTTTTAACAATAAATAACATCTATCTCTAATGTAGTTAGTCTAACACTCTATGTTTTGTGTTGTCCTCGGGATCTCAGAAAGTGATTTGGAAGATCACCGACTAAATTTTTCTTTTCGCATTTATACTCTTATATGCACCTGACATTTTACCACCTACTGTGACATTGGCCAAATCAATGCAAACTGCGTTGGAGCCATAATCCAAAAAAAGAAGAAGAAGAAGAAGTCCTTTCCTTGCCTTTGTGGAAAATTTTAACAACAACATAAATAACACAATATTATGATACTGGTACCTACTTTTACTTTCTTAAATAAAGAACTTATATTAGCTATGTATATAAAATAAAATGAACATTATAAACCAATTACCTAAACTAGATTTATATGTCTGAAAGATGTTATGTTGTGGATGCTAAATACTGAAGCAAAGCTACGTATACTGGATGATAATGCAACCCGACTTTTAGAGAATGATTAGGGCTGAAGGTTCGTAATAATTATTTAACTTTTGTTTCATGTGCTAAAAAGTTGTGTAACTTTTTTAAGTAGTTTTAATTATAATCTCAAAAATCTAATGTATTAAGTGTTACGGAGAAAAATATTCATTCCCAAGTTTAAAATAAATAAAGTGAGAATTGCTGAAGAAATGTTCCATAGTATCACTTAATACATTGATTGGTATCCTATTCTACCTCGTTGCCAGTTTGTCCTTTGAAGAGACCTCTCGAGCTATTTGAATCCCATCTCTCACTGCCTTTACAGTTTCTGGACCACAAGGTCTCTGTTGTGTCTTTCAAATCATCCTCTCATGTCTTGTACACCATTCGCCCGCTGTCGTTCGTCGCGCGCGCCGTCTCCCGTTCCGCCTCGGCAGTCCGTTATTCGTGTTCGTTGTGTTCGTTCGCTCACACGGTTGATTTGTGTTTTTTCTGTGACAGTGCAGTGAAAAGTGCGTCATCAGGTGGTTTTTCCACCAAATCGTTCGTCCCCTTTAGGGACAATGGACGGCGTGGAGTCTTCTCCATCGCCGTTGGAGGGTTTGCTGTCGTTTTTACGGCAGCAATTCCCTCAGGTACTAAATCAGTTTTTGGGGACTGCGGAGTCCCAATCAATTGCGTCCGTTATCTCGGAACTTAATTCCGAGAAACCGATACACCTGCAAGGGGCCCCCGGGCAGGCCCCCTCCCCGCGCCCGCGTCTGCCGCGACCATCGCACCCCCCGCGACCCCCGCCGCCGCGCTTACCGCGGACTACCTGCGCTCCGCCATAGCGCTCGCCCCCCCCCGCGTCCGTACCCGCTACGTTACCGGTTCGCCCACCGCCCGCACCCCCGCTCAGCGATACGCACCGTGTGGCACCAAAATCGCGCGCCTCATATTCCCGCGGTTCCGCGTCGGGACAACCGCGTTCGAGCTCCGCGAGTTCAGCGACATCACGTTCGCGATCTCCTATCCACCGAGTAATCGATTCTCGTCGAGAAATCGACTTGTCCCCTGAAGGTCCGCAATACCTCAGGGATGCCCCTCTCTCACTGGCTGATGAATTAACCCCCATGGATGTCGCACCTCCCGCGAACATCCCCCTTGACCGCGAAGACGATGACGGTTTTATAACCGTCAATCGCTCGAAAAAGCGTAAGACCCAGAGGGAGGTCCCCCCCAACCCCGCACCCACTGCGGGCAGCAAACCGACAGCGGCACCCTCCAGCCGCCCTGGGCCACCTTCCCAGCGCCCACCGCCACCCCTAGTTATCCGCGAAAAAGCCCACTGGCTCCAACTCGCTTCGGAACTGCCAGGTAAGGCAATTTCTATTAAAGAAGCCCGTGATACCCAACACGGCATCAAAGTTATGGTCACGTCTTCAAGTGACCACCGCGCCCTAACATCTCTATTATGTGACCGTAAAATCGGTTACTATACTTATGCCTTGCCGGAAGAAAAACGCCTTCGGGCTGTAATCCGCGGACTCCCACAGGAAATCGAGTGTTCCTACATTCTCGAGGACCTTAAATCTCAAGCGCTACCGGTGCACGAAGTGCACCGTATGCACAGAGGCGACGCCACAAAGTCGCCTCTAAACCTGGTATTGGTTGTCCTTGACCTCTCCCCAGAGGGGAAAAAGATCTTCGAACTTCAGAAGGTCTGTGGCCTCTCTGGCCTTCGTGTGGAACGTCCACACAAAAAACATGCATTGCGGCAGTGTCATCGCTGCCAACTTTATGGGCACTCTGCCCTACATTGTCAATCCCGTCCCAGGTGCGTGAAGTGCCTGGGGGACCACGGGACCCCGGAGTGCACTCGCACCCGGGACTCCCCGGAGCCACCGAGCTGCATCCTCTGCGGAAAAGCGGGTCACCCCGCAAACTACAGAGGCTGCCCTGCCGCCCCCCGACCCAAACGTAAGGTCGGAAAGGACAATGCCCAAAAAGGCACTAAGAAAGTGCCGAACAAACCCGCATTCGTGGCGGCCCCCCTTCCAGTGGTAAACCACTGGACGGGTCTTCCCGCGATGGAAGCGTTCCCACCGTTAAGGGCGCGCGCCCCAGCTACGGCCGGCTTACTCCCGGCCACCCCCGCCCCCGCCCCCATTTCGAAAGCACCTTCTGGGCCGTCAGCACACCACTCTATAGCGGAGGACTTAGCCTTAGCGACTAAATTCGCCAAGAACTTGCCCTTCGACCTAGAAGAGGTCCAACTCTTGGCTCGGAAACTGAGACAAGTTTCAGAGTCAAGTCAACCCTCCCTCCGGGATCAACTCGTGATCGAAATGGATCACGCGTACCTCCTCCAGATACTTAGGTCGTTATAACTAAACAACCTAGTTAAAATGTTGTTACCGGTAACAAATGGCGCATGTAGGTAGGAATAAACCACGCTCATTGACTCTGGCGACTTATAACGCCAACGGCCTTCGAAACCAGCGCGACTTGGTCCATGACTTCCTGGTTACCAATCAAGTAGATATACTACTAGTGCAGGAGACCTTCCTGAAACCGAGTGATAGAGATCCAAAGATCTCTAACTATCGGGTCACTAGACATGACAGGATAGGCCGTGGTGGCGGCACCCTGATCTATTTCAGAAGATCTCTACATTGCATGCCCCTAGTCACCCCCCTATTAGAAGGTATGGAGGTATCCGCCTGCAGACTAGCAATGACTGGCCACCAACCCCTAGTCATAGTCTCAGCATACCTCGCATGCCAAAAACCCCTTAATAAGAAAGACCTAGAAGCCCTATTCAACTTAGGCCCGGCTGTTATAATAGCCGGGGATCTGAATTGCAAACACGAGCAGTGGAACTGCAATACCACTAACCCCAATGGCAGAGCACTCATAAATATATCAGACAGTCTTTTGTTTGATATACTAACTCCTTTGACCCCCACAAGATACCCCCCCAACCGCGACTGGGGGACCCCAAACATTCTCGACCTAGCATTACTGAGGGGCGTAACCCTTCAGTTCCATTCGATCTAAACGATGGACGATATAGACTCGGACCATCGTCCGGTTATACTCAGATTAGGACCACAGACAGACCAGACATCTGAAACTAGGACCTCTGTGGACTGGTTGAGACTTGAGACCCTCCTCAAGGCAACCAACTCAGAAGACCTGGACCGCATCCCGGACCACATCGAGTCCCGCCAAGACACGGAGACGGCAATCGAGGCTCTCACCAGCCACCTTCAATCCGCAGTGCGGAACTCGTCCAGGCAGGTGCCAGTGGAGGATGACCGCCACTTATGCCTGCCGGACGAGGTGAGGGTACTGCTGAGGGAAAAGAGAGCCGCCTCCAGAGCTCACGACAGATATCCCACCGAGGATAATAGAGTCCGACTCCGCGAACTAGAGCGCGAGGTTAAACTACGTATCCGGGAAGTCAGGGAACAACGTTGGGACAGAACGTTGAGGGATATCGAACCAACTCACCAGGCGTACTGGAAGCTGGCTAGAGCTCTCAGATCAGACACCCTTACTGTCATACCCGCGCTAGAAAGAGCCGACAACACCGAGGCGTTCGATGACGAGGAGAAGGCCGAGTGCCTTGCTCAGAGTCTAGAGCTTCAATGCTCCCCCACTACGCAAAACGTCGACCAGTCACACCTGACGGAAGTAGACTCCGAGGTCGAACGTAGATCCTCCTTACCAGCGGAAACCACACTCGACACGGTCACGGTCGAAGAAGTGCAAGATCTGATCAAGTCTCTCAAACCGCGAAAGGCCCCAGGGATCGATGGCATCAACAATCGCGTTTTAAAACTTCTACCCGCCCATCTAATTATAATCCTGGTGAGCATCTTCAATGCCGGCATAACAAACTGCTCCTTTCCCGCGATCTGGAAGGAGGCAGATGTCATCGGTATTCACAAGCCGGGAAAACCGGCTAATAAACCGTCCAGCTACCGTCCAATCAGCCTACTGAGCGCACTCAGCAAGCTTTACGAAAGGGTCATCCTCTCTCGACTTAGAGATTTTGCCTTCAGCAAACATCTAATACCCGATGAGCAATTTGGCTTCCGTGCCAGACACTCATGCGTCCAACAGGTGCACCGCATCACGGAGCACATATTATCTCACTTTGCCCATCGCCCCCGCCCTATAGGAACAGCCGCACTGTTCCTAGACGTAGCAAAAGCCTTCGACAAGGTCTGGCACAACGGCTTGATTTACAAGCTATACCAGTTCGGTGTGCCAGACAGACTCGTGCTCATCTTGCGAGACTTCCTCCTAGGTCGTAGCTTCCGTTTTCGAGTGGAGGGAACGCGCTTGTCCCCTCACCCACTCACAGCCGGTGTACCACAGGGCTCGGCCCTGTCACCACTACTCTTCACGCTGTACACCAGCGACATCCCAAAAACTCCAGATGTGGAGTTGGCCCTCTTCGCGGATGACACCGCACTCTATACATCAGATCACAACCGACAAATGGCTTGCGTCCGGCTGCAGGCAGCTGTCACTGAGCTAGGCGAATGGTTTCGCAAATGGAGGATAGAGGTAAACCCGGAGAAAAGCGCAGCAATGTTCTTTTCCCCGGGCACGCTTCGCTCCCCCAAACGCGCTAGCCTTCGCCTAAAAACCATTTCGCTCTACGACCAACAAATCCCCTGGGAAAAGTACACCAAATATCTTGGTGTCACCCTAGATCGGAACTTGCGCTTCAACGAGCATATCACTATAGTCCGAAATAGAGCGCGATTTGTGATGGGTCGTTTAGCACCCATGATAGACAAACGAAGCAAAATGTCCCTCAGACACAAGCTTACTCTGTATAAAACATGCATCCGCCCGATCATGACATACGCGAGTGTGGTATTCGGCCATGCCAAGCCTGCCCTATTAGATAAACTGCAAATCGTGCAGAATAAATTCATGCGCAGAGCCGTCGGTGCTCCCCTCTATATGCGTAACGTCGACCTCCACCGCGATCTGGAGCTTCCCTCCATCAAAAACTACATTACGTCGCTCTCGCGTAAGTATTTCGATCTCGCGCCGCATCATCGAAATCCGCTCGTCGTGTCCGCGTCCGATTATAAGCCTCGGCGAAAGGCTCTCGTGCGACGACCGCGTAACGTCCTCACGGACAGGGTCGACGTTATCACAAAACGGCTGGCCCGGATCAGCCCGCCCGCGGTTAGGACGGCAGGCTGGCAGGCACGGACAGACAGACACAGACGGCGGCGTCTCAGGCGCCGCCAATCAAGATCTCTCCACGTCCCTGCGAGGGACGTTAGGAGACATAGCCCCCCCACAGGATAGACTAGGCGTGTTGCTGGGAAGTTTCTTTCGCCGTTTCTTCTCTCCCAGCCATAACACGTTACGAAATGGCAGTAAGATAGCGTAGGCCGCCGCGAACCGCCGATCCCGGCCCGCCGGGATCCTTCCCCTCGGGCTTTATATTACCCGTCGCCCGTTCTCAATTAGTGCTTTGTGTCGCCCTATGGTGGGCATCATTAAATTCATCCCCCTCTCATGGCAACAGTCCAGCCGAGGTAAAACTCCTTAGGGAGCTCCCTCGAGCAAGTTGCCCCCCCGGGCTCGAGCGCCTTCGCTTCGCGAAGGCACTCGCCCCAAAATCCCCGGTAAAGTTGTAAGGTCTTCGGACCAACAACATAAAGTCAAGTCCAATAAAAAAAAAAATCATGTCTTGTAATGTTGTCCTCTACACAGTTTTCCATCTAGGTGTGGCATAGTTATAGGGCACATTTTATTTATTATTTGATATACAAGTAAATTTTTGGTGGTTATAAAAAAAATAACCGCGAACCTATGTTAAAAATGATTGAATCTGTTCATAATAGTTCTCTTACATCTCTTCAGTACCACTCCGTTGTCTTATATCTCCATTTATTTTTACTATTTTTATGATATTTCAGATGCATAATAAAACTACATTTTAACGGTTTCAAGCGCGGTAATTTTATTTGATTTTGGTTTTTCCGACGTTTCGGCCACTTTTCAGTGGCCGTGATCACGGAAGACAAAGATGTCAAGTGTCAACGAGTATTGTTAAAATTTTATTTAGCCTACCGCCAACTTATTAATTTTAATTATTTAATTTTAATTTTGTTTATGGTTATTATTTACTCTATGGAAGCCTAATCTAATTTACTACCGCTTCGCAACATGTTATGGCTTGAAGAGAAGAAGCGGCGCAAGAATTAAAATGGGTGGAAGGAAAAATAAAAGTAATTATCAGTCAAGTTGGTTTGTGTTCCGTTGTACGCAGAAAGAGCTCACAGTGTCTTGAGGTCTGGCAGCTGGTTTTTGCTGGGTTTGGGTCTTAATAGTTTTGATAATTGGATCCCAAACAGGTGGTACTTGCCAACCATCTTCTCTATTGAAATTTGGGTGTTTTTTGATTTCAATAGCCTCACGCATCATTCTAGGTATGAAACGATTCTCTTTCGCGAGGATTTGTGGGTTCTCGAATCTGATGTAGTGGTTGGGTTTATCCAGCGTGTGTTCACTGATCGCAGACTTCGTAGACCTTGTGTTTCATGTCAGCAATGTGTTCTTTTACTCGTGTTTTTATGCTCCTCTTTGTTTGCCCAATGTATGACAATCCACAATATCAGATGCAGTTTTATTTCAATTTTTTTTGTTATCCTTGCTGCCTTTTTGAACTTAGTAAATTTATTGATTATCTAATTTAATTTTATCTTTCTATGCTGATCTGACAAACTTTAAGTTTACTAAGTTCTCTGTCAGTAAGCGACCAAGTTTGACATTCATGTGTTAGAATTGGAAGTAGACAGTAAAACCTCTTTCATGTTTTTAGGCCTGGGTTTATTGTGACTTTTTGTATAGATCAATACTATTCTAAATGTTTTTCTTTTTTTCCTATTGCAGGAGATCAGCAGACAGGCAGACGGCCCACTTGATGGAAAACGGTTACCATGGAATAAGTGAGAGCGCGGTTGCGCTGGCACCTTACAATAATATAATAATATTAGGGGACTTCAATGTAAATTTGTTAAAAAAGGATAGCTTTAACTCTAAAAGACTTCAGGAATTTTTCAACCACTTCAATTTGCAACAAATAGTTGATACATCTACACACTATACAAGTCTAAGTTCCTCTTTAATAGACATAATTTGCACAGACATTACTTCATACACAACAGAGGTGGATCATATAAGTGAGCTTAACCACCACTGTTTTATAACGTGTGAGACTAATATTAAAAAACATAAACCTACACCACGTTTGGTAACATATCGGGCTTTTAAAAATATAATACTGGACCTATTTAACCGAGATTTGCAATTATTACCTTGGCAATATATATGTGACGAAGTTGATTTAGATGTTAAGGTATACACACTAACGTCCTATATTGTCACTTTATTTGACTTGCATGCCCCAATGAAGAGTAGAGTATTTAGAACACCTCCAACTCCATGGATTACAGATAATATAAAATTGATGTTTAAACTTAGAGATAAAGCTAAGAGTAGATATAATAAAACCAAAATAGAAAGTCACAAACAATATTATTTAGATCTTAAGCATTTGTCGGCAGAGGCACTACATAATGAAAAAAAAGGATATTTTACACAACACATAAATAATAATATAAACAATGCTAAAGTACTTTGGAAAAATTTAAAATCAAATATACTTCAATCACATACAGAAAAGATACTCCCGGTCCATTTTAATGACCCAGGTGGCATGAATGAAGCTTTTCTGGAAGTACCTGGAGAAAACACTGTGAGCATCGAGAAGTTTATACATTTTGATAATCAGAAGTATGGTCAAACAAGCTTCTCTTTACAAACAGTTTCTGAGGATAAAATACTAAAAATTATTAATTCACTTAAATCAAACGCAATTGGAATAGATGGAATAAGTCTCGAAATGATTAAATTAACACTGCCAACTTCCCTTAAATTAATAACTAATATTATAAACAAATCTATTACAGCAAACAAATTTCCTTGTCTATGGCGACAGGCTGTCGTACATCCAATCCCCAAAAAGCATAATCCGGGCAGTTACAAGGATCTGCGTCCTGTAAGCATATTACCATGTCTTTCCAAAGTTCTGGAAAAGGTGGTCTACTTACAGGTCGTTGAATACTTAGAAATAAATAATATATTACCTGATCTTCAATCTGGGTTCAGGAAGGGATGTGGCACAGCAACTGCTTTATGTGATGTGGTAGGAAACATTACTGAAGCTCGTGATCAAGGGCAGGGTACGGTACTTGTTCTGCTAGACTACTCACGGGCTTTTGATGCAATTAACACAAATTTACTTCTGTCCAAGCTATCATATTATGGATTTACAAATGAAACTGTTCTTTGGTTCCGTAGCTATCTAACAGAAAGGAAGCAAAAAGTTGAAATTAAAAAAGCAGATGGAACATTTGCGGCATCAGATCCCTTACATCTAACTAGAGGAGTCCCTCAAGGATCTATATTAGGTCCACTATTATTTATAATTTACACAGCAGATGTTGTCAACTGTTTTCAGCATTGTAGGTATCATATGTATGCTGATGATATTCAACTTTATAAACATTTTATACCGAGTGAAACATACAAAGCTGTTTGTGAAATTAATAGTGACCTAGAAAGACTTGTACAATGGTCTGAAACTAACTCGCTGGTATTAAACCCAACAAAATCTAAATTTATGATACTAGGTAGTCGCCAACAAGTTAGTACAATAAAAAATGGTAGTCCCATAATCAAAATTCAAAATGAACAAATTGAAATGGTTGATACTGCATGTAGCCTAGGTCTCACTATTGACTCAGAACTGCGTTTTGAAAAGTATATCAATAATATTATGAATAATTGTTTTTATAGGCTAAAAATATTATATACAATTAGGGCTTACATAAATGTAGAAGTAAGAAAAAGATTAATAGAGAGTCTGGTGCTGTCTAAATTAAATTATTGTGACACAGTATATGGGCCCTGCCTATTATCATGAACAGAGCGTCTAATACAGCGTATACAAAATGCATGTGCCCGTTACTGTTACGATATACCAAAAAGAAACCATGTTACTCCATATTTAAACAAAAATAATGTGTTAAATATGTTTACTTTCAATAAACAAGAAACTCATATGCAGTAAACACATATCACTGTCTCACAACTTACTTATAACGCGAGTCACTCTTGTGCACAGACTATATATACAGTGGGAAATAATATACATTAAACATTTCATATCTTAACAGTAAAATAACACAATCAGTATTTTATAGGTTATGAAGTAAAATGTCATTTGTTGCCTCATGCCAGTGATGTGGCACACGGAATGTGGTAATTAACACTCGGCAAGCACTAGCGAATCGTATTCGAATAAATGATATGATACAAGTTGATACACGAGTATTTATTTTAATTTTGTAGCAACGTATTTATTGTTGGTTTTTTTTTCCAATTTAAATATTATATAAGTAGCATTAGTTTTTTTTTATTAATTATTATTCTCATTTATTATTTAATTAACAAAACTGGGTCATTTTGGTCTTACACCTAAAGGAAGGTTTGCACTGAAAATCAGCGTTGTGTCGGATATTATTCCGACACAGCAATATGCTGAGTGCAAACCTTGTTTGCTGAAAATGCGGCGTACAAATTCTCAAAATATGCTTTGTGTATAAAAATGTATAAGGAATTTAATTGAAGTATCTGTGTCGTCCTGAAGGTCAGGGTGCCGCTGGTGCGGTTGACCCATTCCGTCAGCTGTGGCCTGATTGCATCCACCGTGTAGCCGCCATAGGCCGCAGGGTTGTCGAGCTCTTGAGACCAGACGGCGATCATGGAGGCGGTTTCCCGCTTCCTGATCGCCTCGATTTCGACCTGACAGAAGGTCAGGCCTCTAGCTAGGGCATCCTGCCGGGTGCGGCGCACCACTGTCAGGACGTCCGCCTGGAGATGCCAGGGCGGATCGCCTGCCAGGAGGGTGGCCGCCGTCCGCGACACTGTGCGATACCCCCGTATGGTCCTCACGGCCAGAACCTGCTGCGCCCGTTGCAGCAGGGTTCTGTTGTGGCGGTGAAGTGCATTGGACCAGACGGGTGCACCGTACAGTGCCATACTCCTCAGGATGCCAGAGTAAAGTTTCCGCGTCGCACCTCCCGGGCCCCCTACGTTGGGAAGCAGCCTCGAGAGTGCGCCCGCGGATTTGACGAGTTTGGGAACTAGCTGCTCAAAGTGCGCTTTGAACAGCCATTTCCCATCGAGAACTAGCCCCAGATATTTCATCTGGGGCCCTACTCTAATGGCCACCCCTTGGACCGAAACGGTCAAGTCCGCGGGGGGATTGCGAAATTTCCTATGGAACATGATGGCCTCCGTTTTCGCGGGGGAGACCCTCAAGCCCAGCCTAGCTATTCGATCTACGACAATCGCCAACCCGGCGTTAGCGACGTCCACGGATTCCGCAAATGACGCAGCGCGTGCCGTGAGTAGGGTGTCGTCCGCAAAGCAGATCAGCCCTACCCCGGGTAGGACCGGAACCCGAAGGATCCAGTCATAACCTACGTTCCAAAGAATCGGCCCGAGGACCGACCCCTGTGGAACGCCGCACGCGACGCGTCGACGACCTACCTCGGGATTGCCGGACTCACCGCCCTCCCAAAGGATATGTCGATCCTGCAGGTACGCGCCCAACAGCCTCGTGAGGTACGGGGGGACTCCATGCGCGCGGAGCCCCTCCCTGATCGTCTCATGAGGGAGGCTGTTAAAGGCGTTCGCTATATCTAGCGACACCGCAAGAACGACATCCTTCGCTTGGACGGCTTCGTCCGTTGACGTTCGCAGCGTCTCGAAGGCGTCCATCGTGGAGCGCCTCCGCCGAAACCCGAACTGCGTTTCTGAAAGCCCCGGCTCCACAGTGTCGAGATGCTTCACGAGCCGCTCCGCCAAGATCTTTTCGAAGACCTTAGCGACCTCGTTCAGCAGCACTATGGGCCTGAAGGCGGACGGATCGTTGGGAGGCCGACCTCCCTTGGGAATCAGGCACAAACGACCCTCCTTCCATTGCGACGGGAGCCGACCTGCGCGAATACAGGCTTCGAACAGTTCCCGCAGCTGGCCGCGTAGATGTTTAGCGGCCAGGAAGAGGAGTCGACCTGGAACCCCGTCGGGTCCCGGTGCCGTCTTCCTGCCCCGGAGCCGGTCCAGGGCAACGTCTAGTTCCCCCTCGGAGATGGAGTGAGGCTCCTCGTCCGTGGGAGTGTCGGGAACGGGTGGACCCATACTGGGGGGAGTGAAGTTTCCCGGATCCGGGAAGAGCCCGTCGATAACCGACCGGAGCACCTCGGGTTCGAGCGTTTCCGTGACCGTGGATGTGCAAGGCCGCAACGTGTTGCGAGCCCCACGGTACGGACGCCCCCAAGGGTCCCGATCGAGCGTCTCGAGGAGCTCGGCCCGAGCCCGGGCTTTCGCTTGCAGTATTGCAATCGAAAGGGCCTTTCTGGCCTCCCTAAACTCTCCCACGAGTCCATTTTCCGCGACGTAGTCCGGAGGACGGCGCGCCCTGCAGCGTTTGAGCCTGTGGCTGATGATGCGAACTGCCTTTCGCATCTCGCCCAGCTCCTCGGTCCACCAGTGGACCTGCTTGCACGGAGGCTGCCGCTTGGAGACGCGAGGCATCGCCGCGTCGCAAACCCTCGTCAGGGTCTTGCGCATGTGCTCTGCCTGCGACTCCAGGTTCTCGAATTCGACTGGGTAGGCCCAGCTTTCCGTGAGTGCCCACTCCTCGGCCTGCTCCGGATCGAGCTTGGTAAGGGCCCAACGCGGGAAGAGAGGGGGGCGATGAACAGGGCTCGGACCGGAGGAGGGGGTTGTCATGTATAGTAGCAACACCAGTCGGTCTTTTGTCTTTTGTATTATTGTCTATGTATCATGGCTGTCGGAGTGTCGAAGCAATACAAGTCTGCTGCCGAGATCCGTCTTTCATTCCAATATAAACCTTCCAAAACCACGCCAACCATATCGACATGGTGTCAGAAGAAGTCAGCGTATCTAGAAATACGTAAAGAGAAGTCGTCGGAGGTACAACTACAAGCCACGAGCACAAATCCAACAGACGCAAAATGGCCGAAGCAAAAATGAATGCATCAGGTATTATTCTCCCGCCGAGCGGATTTTCACTTAATATCAATTCGTCTAATATGCCCCTCGAATGGAAGAATTTCTCAATGTCGTTGCAAATATACTTAACTGCAAATGGCCTCGAAAAAGAATCAGATTTGAGAAAAGTCGCCATATTGTTAAATACAATAGGTCAAGACGCGCTGCAAATATTTTATTCTTTCGACGTTGACATGCAGAAAATAACCTACAAAGACCTTATTCAAAAATTCGAGTCTTATTTCATGCCGAAAATTAATACTACAGTCGAAAGGCATAAATTATTTAACCGCAAACAATTGTCAGGCGAGGACATAGAGGCCTACGCTACAGATTTAAAAAACATCAGTTTACAATGTAACCTCGGTACAGCTACAGATGATCTTCTTCGAGACATATTTTCTTGGAATCTAAATTCGTCAACGTCATATATAAAAGAACGCTTGCTTATTGAAAAGCCAAAAACATTTGAAGATGCCGTTTCACTAGCTAAAACTATACGAAATACAAAAATCCAGACACAAGCAATTACAGAACCAACAAGTCTCAGTCACATTCAAGCCCGAATAGCCAGAAGTCCTGCCAGATACAAAAGCCCTACTAGATACAATACAAGCCGTAGAAGTCTACAAAGTGGAAGACCTACCGATTCAGTCAATAAGGTGTGCAGTAAATGTGGTCAAATTCACAGAGTACGCTGTCCAGCACAAGGAGTCACCTGTAGGAGCTGCGGAAAGAAAAACCACTTTGCGTCGGTATGCTTTAATAATAAAAAATTAAATAATATTCAGTCTGATGTAAATTGTGTCCAGGAAAATAATTATTGGCTAAATTCTTTATTTTTGTCTAACATTAACAATGTCAGTGACAATCCATATGTGATTAATGTAACTATAAATAATTATAACATAAGGTTTCTCCTCGACACAGGAGCAGACACTAATGTTTTGTCGTTCAGTTCATACAAAAAGTTAAATTTGTCTTTAGACAATATTCACAAGAGTACACATAAGTTGTCAACTTTCAGTGGAGAAGTTTTACCCACTGTAGGTCAATGTCAAATACACATTCCATATAATAACAAAATGTATGAAGCCACATTTCATATTGTTGATTTGTCATGTCAAAATGTCATAGGTCGTAGAACTTGTGAACAACTAAAATTGATAAAAAGAATACACAATGTTCAGTTTAGTCATGCTCTCGATAACAATTTGCTGACGGAATATGCTGATCTTTTCCAAGGTATTGGTTGTATTAAAAACTTTGAGTGTCATTTAAAATTAAAGCCAGATGCAATTCCATCCGTAGATGCTTGTCGCAGAGTCCCATTTAGTCTACTTGATGATCTTAAGAAAGAATTAAATATTCTAGAAAAAGACAATATTATCACTAAAGTCAATGAACCAACCGATTGGGTGAGTTCAATAGTCCTCATATCAAAGAAAAATGGTAAACTTAGATTATGTATTGATCCACGTAAGCTTAATGAAGCTATCATGCGAGCACACTATCAGTTTCCAACAATCGACGAAATCAAATCTAGTCTGTCAGGAGCTCAATATTTCTCTACTCTTGATGCTAATAAAGGCTTTTACATGCTCAAACTAGACCAAGCTTCTTCAAAGTTATGCACTTTCATTACACCACAAGGGCGCTATAGATTTCTCAGGCTACCCTTTGGTATTAATGCCGCTCCAGAAATATTTCATTCAATTATGATAAAACAGTTTAGTGGCATAGAAGGAGTTAAAGTCATGATGGATGATTTACTCATTTATGGTTCAACAAAAGAAAAACATGATTACAGTCTAAAGAAAGTACTAGACAGAGCTAGAAACATAGGTATTAAATTTAACAAAGAAAAGTCAAATATTTGTCAAAGGGAAGTCACATACTTAGGACATGTCTTCAGTAAAGAGGGTGTAAGAGTTGACCAGAACAAAATAAAAGCTATTTGTGACATGCCACCACCTACAAATATTACAGAGTTACAACGCTTTTTAGGCATGGTTACATATTTAGGCTCATATATAGAAAATCTATCACAAAATACCTCTAATTTGAGATCACTTTTGTTGAAGAACACAGAATGGCATTGGTCAGAAAAACATGACCTTGAATATAATAATTTAAAAAGTATTATTACAAATGCCCCAGTCTTAACATACTATGACCAAAATAAAGATATTGTTTTGTCAGTCGATTCATCAAAAGATGCCATGGGTGCTGTCATCAGCCATGACAGACAACCTATAGCTTATGCTTCTGCATCATTTAGTCAGTCCCAACAAGCATACTCTCAAATAGAGAAAGAGTTGTTAGCCATTTTGTTCGGTTGTACTAAATTCCATCAGTATATTTATGGTCGCCATGTCACAGTTGAAACGGACCATAAACCAATTGTCTCATTATTTAAAAAACCTATTTATAATATACCAGCACGACTTCAAAGAATAATGCTCAGACTTCAGCCTTATGATTTAAGTGTTATATATAAACCTGGTAAATACTTATATGTTGCAGACACACTTTCCAGATGTGCATTACTAGAAAAGTCTTTAACCGATTTAGATGCAGATATAGACCTGCATGTCAATTTAGTCATAAAATCTTTGTCAATCAGTCAACATAAACTTAAAGAATTTCAAATTTATACTTCTAAAGATCCAGATCTATGTACTATTATGAATTACTGTAAAAATGGCTGGCCAGAACACAAAAATTCAGTGCCTAATAACATTAAGTCTTATTTTCCCCTAAAACACGAATTACATGTAATTGATGGCCTTGTTCTTAAAAATAACAGTATCATAGTCCCAAGTTCATTAAGAAATGATATACTTAAACTTTTACATGAAGGACATCAAGGGTCCAAAAGCTGTCAAAATTTAGCTAAAAATACTGTCTTTTGGCCAAATATGTATTCAGAAATTGAAACATATGTTAATTCTTGCCATATATGTCTTACTTACCATAGGAATAACACTAAAGAAACACTACACAGTCATGAGATTAAAATGATACCATGGTACAAAGTCGGCATAGATTTATTTGATTTAAATTCACATAAATACTTACTTATTGTAGACTATTATTCCAAATATATCGAGTTAGCTCATCTCAATAATAATTCAACAGCAAATAGTGTCATTATACATTTAAAAGCAATTTTTTCCCGTCACGGTATTCCAAAAATTATAATGTCTGATAACGGTCCACCATTTAATTCAAAAGAGTTTGCAATGTTTATTTCTCAATGGCAGATTGAACATCAAACTTCTAGTCCTTATCATAGTCGTTCCAATGGTATGGTTGAAAGAGCCGTAGGTACAGTTAAGAATATTCTTAAGAAATGTTTAGCCGATAAAACAGATCCATACTTAGCTATTTTACAATATAGAAACACACCTAAAGATGGTTTATGTTCACCGGCACAACTTTTAATGTCACGAACATTGAGATCTAAATTACCAACACTTGACAAAACACTTAAACCTAAAGTTGTTAACTATAGAAAAATTCAGGATAAAATGAAACAACACAGTCAGTACTCAAAGATGTATTATAATAAACACTCTAGAGACTTACCTACTCTTGCTAAGGGGGATAAAGTATATTTTAAAAAACAACCACACAGTACATGGACTCCAGGTATTATTACAGACATAGGTCCACAACCACGGTCATACATTATTCAGTCACCAGATGGTAATTTCCGTCGAAATCGTGTTCACATACTAAAACCGAAATCTCCAGCATTTACAAAGTCTATAACTCCGTCTCCTCCCCAGTTCAGTAGTCGTACTTCAAAACCTGAAAACATACAAGATACATTAGATACAAATTACATTGAACCTGACATACAACAACAAATTACAGATAAAAATGGTACTTACTCTTCATTTGGCAGATTAATTAGAAAGCCAGGTCGATTTAACGATTGATAATTTGTATATTAATGTAATGAATGTCTTTTCTTAATTATAATAATATTTTCTAATAATGTTAATTAAATTTGTAAACATTGGGTCACAAATGTCATTATGTCAGTTACGTCAATTGTCAATCTAAAGTCATAGATTAAGAAAATAATTGTTTTTGTTTAGTCGCGTTCCATTACGCTTTTTTATGAATGATAGCAATGTCTGTTATCAAGTTTTTTAGCATATTTGTTACTTTATAAATAAATATAAGTTCCACTTATTGTTTCAAAGGGAGATGTCATGTATAGTAGCAACACCAGTCGGTCTTTTGTATTATTGTCTATGTATCATGGCTGTCGGAGTGTCGAAGCAATACAAGTCTGCTGCCGAGATCCGTCTTTCATTCCAATATAAACCTTCCAAAACCACGCCAACCATATCGACAGGGGTAAGCTCAAATCTGATGTACCGATGATCAGAGAGCGACTCCACCTCCTCCAGCACCCTCCATCCGACAACTCTGCGGGCGGCCGCATGAGTGGCGAATGACAGGTCGATGACCGATCCACCCCGCGCGCGCACGCAGGTCTGGACCGATCCCTGGTTCAATATGGTCAGGCCGGATTGAAGAGCCCATTCCTCAACCGTCCGGCCCCTAGGTTCCGTGAACGTATTTCCCCAGGAACAGTGTTTTGCGTTAAAGTCGCCCATCACGAAGACCGTTTTAGGCGACAATCTGTCTATGGCAGCCCTGATGGCGTCCAAGTGAAGCTCGAACTCCGCCAGGGGGCGGCTGCGCGAAAAGTAAACGCCTATGACGACGATACTCCCGCTCTCCGCCACCGCATAGCCCTTTCCTCTTTCAAGACAAGTAAGCGGTGTGCCAGAACCGGCTCTGGCCACCACCGCTACCACGTCGTCGAGGTGGCCCACCCAATTGCCGCAAGGCGGCACGTAATAAGGTTCGCTTATTACGGCCAAGTTCGCTTGCCACTCCGCCATCGCCTGCAGGCACAAATCCTGAGCGGTGGGGGAGTGGTTTACGTTCGCCTGAAATAGTATTGTTACGGGCGTACTAGGCATTGGAGGTGTCCATTGCGCGTACTCCCGTAACACCCGTGCGTTGTTTCGTCCTCGGATGGACGAATTTGCCCTTCACGTAGGGAGGCTGGCAGAACCTCGCCAACGTGGGGTGGGCAGCGTTGAGTCCCCCCGCCGCACACGCCGCGCAGTGGGGGTTCCGGGCCGTGCAGTCCGGCATCTTGTGTCCGCTCTTACCGCAGCGGAGACACAAGTTAGTCCGGTCCGGGCACGTGTCCGGACAGGTCTGGGCGCCATGGCCGACGTTGTAACACCGGTAACAACGTATCGGTCTGGCTTCCAGTGCCTCTACCCTCGCCGAGGTGAAGCCTACCACGAGGTAGCCCATCTCGACGATGACTTTGGCAGCAGCGACGGGGCACATCACGTACGATGCGCCCAAACCGCCCGGTCCTGCACCGATGTGCTTCGTGCGCACGTCGTCGCGCCGGCATTTGCCGGCGCGCGCGATCGCGTCACGCAGCCCATCGACCGTGACCGATTCGTCCAGCCCAGAGACGTAAAGCTCCCCACGCTTTACGGGGCGGACGACCTCGGCCATCCCTGCAAGGGCTCCGCGCAGGGCCTCGGCGACGCGGTCCGCCTTGGCCGCGCTCTCGGGTCCCGGCTGGAACTCGAGAAGGCGCGCGTCCCTGACGGTCCGCACCACCTTCAGCCCCTCGCGGAGGCCCATGGCCGCGATGTCGACCACCGTCGAGGCCTTCGCGAAGACCTCGCGATAACCGACACCCTTCGCGGCCGCTGCCGGCAGCAGTTTGATGATAACTGCGGCCGACTTCGGCTCACGGAATACTACCGCAGGCTTCGCAGCCTGTTTCCGTTGTTGCTGCCCCCGCCCCGTCGGCAGGGGATCAGCTTGCGCCTGGGTGGGGGGAGGGGGCCCGTCGGCCTTCGCCCCCTTACCCTTTTTCCGCTTGACGACCGTCGTCCACGCCCCCCCCTCCGGGGCGGTGGCCACGGGCGCCGGCGGCGGCGCGACGTGCGCGATGCGAGCGCGGATGGCGGGCGTCGCGATTACCGATGTCGCGGCCGCAGGCGCCGTCCGTTGCCTAGGGGCCGGCCTAGGAGCCGACACCACAGGCACGGGTGCCGTGGCGGGGGCCGTTAATGCAACGGCGGCATCGCGTGCCGCTCTCCGCTGCATTTTCAGCCTCCACTTCACCCCCCCTCTATTCGTCTTTTTTTTAGGGGGGGGGGGCCGGTGACGGTGGGGAGTCCGTCACCCCGACAGCCAGGGTCGCCACCACCTCCATCGGAACCGGGGTACTTACTTCCCCTGCATTCCGCCGGACGGCGGCGGCAGCCGTGGCCGCTTTCGGCCTAACGGCCACTTTTGGTGCCGATTTGATTGCCGGCGCCTTGCCTCGGTCGGCCGCTAGCGGTGGACGGAGGGTCGGCGCGGCATTCAGCCGGTCCTCGATTCCGGCGAACCGGGCATCGAGTATGGGGGCGACAACGTCGATCACGGCCCGCACAAACGCGTCGTGATCGATGCCGCCGGGCCCCGTTGGAGCGGATGTCGGCGCCACCCCGTTGGCGGCCGCCGGAGGTCGCTCCGTCCCGACGACGGGAGCCGGTGTCGGCCCTGCTACCGCAGCACGGGCCGGACGCGATTTTGTAACCGCAGCGGGTGCGGCGGGCCGCGGCGGTACCGCCGCCGCCTCCGCCGTGGCGGCTTGGGCCTTTCGCTTGACGGGTACGGGGGTCGGCGCCGCCATTACAGCAGGCGCCGGCTCCGCAACCGAAGCGGAGGCCTTTAGGGCCTTACGCATGTCTTCAAACTCCCTGCGGTAGGAGCGGTTTTCCTCCCGCAGCGAGTTTAACTCCATGCCTAGCCTGGCGTTCTCGTTACCGAGCTTCCAGGCCTCGGATTCCGGATTTCGCGTGACCAGTGTGTCGACGATGTCCGACACCCTGGACGCGGCCTCCTTCAGCCGGCGCACGTAAACCCCCTTCAAATTGCCCGACGTTTGGGCAATTTGAATTATCTCGGCGACCTGGGCGCACGCCGCTAGGCGGAGCTCCCCAGGGCCGAGAGCCGATATATCCCCGACGAGGGCGGCGCACTGGCTAGCCGCGGCCACTTTGGCGGCGGTTGCCTTGCGCGCCTTGCGCCCCTTTTCACCCCCCTCGGTGCGGAGGTAGGCCTCCGCACCCGCGAGAATGCTAGTAGTCGCCGCGGGTGCGCCCCCCGTGGGGCGCAGAGGCGAGCGCGCGCGCGCTGGGGAAGAAGCACCCGACGTGCCGTCCGAATCGGCGCCGCTGCTTTGGGACCGGTCCCAGAAGCGCGACCTCGATCCGGGAACGAGCATCGGGGCACACGAAATCGGCACCGTTGCCGTTGAAGACGTTGACGGCGCCGCCGAACCCGATGCCGAAGACGATGAGGCTGTGAACGAACATGACGACGTCGTCGTGCCCGCCGCCGCTGCCGCTGAAGACGAGGACGTGGACACCGCCGCAGCCGAAGACGCAGGCGCCGACATCGCAACAGCGGCTCCCATCCCATTAGGGAAGGAAGACGAGGGGGTCGCCGCTGCCGCGCCTACGAGGTCCCTATTCACGACCCCGGCCGAGGGCGCGAGTGAGGCTCGCGCGACAACCGGTGTCGTGGGACGGCTGCTCTCGACGTTGCAGCCCGAAAGGTTGCAAGTCGATGTCGTAGGCACAGGTGAAGCCCGTGCGCTATACGACACCGTCGTCGTAGGGCACCCATCCCCTGCCGTCGCTGAACCGGCCGCCGTGTATACCGGACTACAGGCAGGCGCTTCAGGGCGGGAATAACTATGATCTCGAATCGCACCGTAGAGCGCGTGCTCCAGCGAGTCTGGGACGCTGCCGGACGGTGGGATGTGATCATGCTCTACGTAGGCGCCGCTCCCTTGCACGAGTGAGGCTCGCGCAGAGGTAGGTGGCGCCATGTAGGCATATTGAACTATGGTGCTTGCAGCGCTCACGGCCAGGCAAACGGCCGAGTTCGCTGCAAGCAGTACGTTCCTATCTATCTCCGGGTGTGCTGCACTCCTGCGCGCGGCACGCCCGGATGGGGCCCTAGGCGCCATGGGAACCGGAGGCGGTCCCATCGCGCCGCACCTATCCTCATGCGTGGCGGCGGTGAGGTCTACCACCGCCGACGCATCCCCTACCGAGCCGGGCATATCGGCAGCCGTGAAAACGGCACTATCCGCATGCCCGTGACGCGGCCCGGCAACCGACCTGCTGCGACGGGCCGATGAAGAAGACGCCTTTTTCACCCGCGTCTCCCCGATCTCAGGCATTAACCAGCCATCCTTGGCCTTCGTGTGGTCCCGCTTTCGCGGGACACTCGAAGGCCTCGGGGCCTTCTGGGGGCCTGGGCCATCCATTACTGGAGGCCCGTTCCTTTGCCGAGACCAGTCGACGCGTGTGAATAACTATCGACACAAACGACCGTTATTGCGTAATGCGCTTAGGCGCGCCGAAATAAACAAGCGAATAGAGCTTAACAACTCACCCCAGTCGAAAAACAACTGATTCGCGCCGGAATCAAACTAAATAACACTGTACACTATCACTACACAACTGTTGTCGCAATTTGTCGCT
This sequence comes from Dendrolimus kikuchii, assembly GCA_019925095.2. Lineage (NCBI taxonomy): Eukaryota > Metazoa > Arthropoda > Insecta > Lepidoptera > Lasiocampidae > Dendrolimus > Dendrolimus kikuchii. Next base: position 1,659,872 of record JAHHIN020000031.1, read on the forward strand.
TTTTGAGAGCGAAAAAGCGTAAAAAATTGCAGCTTTCCGTAAAGAGCACGGGCATTTGCGACTGCTTCGCACGGATGCCGTCCGGGAATGAACCTGGTCACTAATGCCGGAACACAACTCAAGGTTGTTATGGCGACATACTTTAGACCAGGGGTGGTAGCCATCCAGTCGGGCAAATGCCCTACCACCTGGCTGTGGGTTGTTAAGTCGCCTCTTACGACAGGCCGCCCGGTCGCAGGAAATTGTATTCTTTCTCCGTTCCTGCACGGATAAACGGATGTGTCTGAATCTATGTGTGTATTAAATTTACCTATATCGCCATATTAGTTAAGAATTTCTTTTAAGCAAGGTTGCCTGGAAGAGATTACTTTTAGCGGTAGGGCCACCTGTTGTTTCCCCAAGAAGTATTGTAATTATGCATTTTGTCTTTGTATTTGTTTATTGTGGTGAGCAATAAAGTGTTATCTATCTATTTCGAAGTGTTTACTATACTTTTTCTTTTCTATTTATTGTCTTCAGTTGTGCATGAAGGGGCAACCCTGTAGGAAAGGATCACATATGGCTGTGTTAGACAATAAAATCAAAGTGTTTAGTTGAAAAAAAAACTGGTGTTTTTTTCCAATCCTAAGTGCATACCCCTGCTCGCACATAAGAATATTATAGAAGTTCTTATTTATATATATATATATATATATGTGTGTGTATATATATATATATATCACGACCTTTAATGCTTTATGATATATTCACTGAAACACTTTTCAGGTTTCAAGGGAATCTATTAACACCCTTAACATGTCAAATTTCAAACTGAATCTAACTGAAATCAAAGTAGTATTGATAAAGGTAGAACCACCTCTAGAAACGAATGAAGACTCATTCTTTCCTATTATAAAAGAGATTAAGTCAGAAGTACCTGATGAAGGCACACTTACAGGTGTGAATGAAACAAATTGTGATGTAAAAACAAATTTTACTGAAGATAACATATTACGTAATGAAGATATTGTGGAGGATTGTAAAGAATTTATTGAAGATGTTAAAATTGTGCCGGAAACTGTTCTTTCTGTGACTGATAAGGAGTTGAAAGAAGAAATTGTTGTGAAAGAAGGTAATTAATTTATTAATTTAGAAATCGGTTTGTATGTTTGCTTTTACATCTTTACTTAGCGAAATTAGGTTACTGCAGTTACTGCAAAAATGTAAATAATACCTAGACTAGAAGGAATTTAGAATATTTTCAACAATCACCTGTGTAATAATAATCATGCAATTAGGCACACTGATATTGTGAAAAGTAAGATTTCTTCTACTGTTATGTCATGTTTCGGGCATCAATTTCTTAATTTATAATTTAACACAGTTAAACACTATTGTCAATACATGAAGTTTATGCTATGTAAATACAGATAATAGATGTCTAGATTGCTGTTAGACAGAAGCGTGCTCGTCGCGATCCCCGCTGGCCCAGAGGGCCACAATTCTGACCAGAATTCACCCGAGTGCAGTGCACGATAGGGCGTCCCCCGCAGGCGACGCTCACCGATGCGCCCCCGTCGGTGTGGATTCTCGCGCATGCGGCGAAGGGGGCCGCCACCCTTCACGCAGCGCCAAACCTGGCGGGTCGAGAGGAGCAGAGTGCCGTATAGGCACGTGGAATGTGAGAGGTGGAATGAAAGATAAGATGGACGAAATGATTGATATAATGAATGAGAGAAGCCTGGATGCCTTATGTCTGACAGAGACAAAGCGGAAGGGGTGCGACGTCGATGACCTCCCCGGTGGCATGCTTGCTCTGTGGTCCGGCGTGGACCTGGACGAGCGTGCAAGTGGGGGGGTAGGCGTCTTACTCTCATCCCGCTTTGTGTCTGGAGTAAAAGCTTATTGTCTGGTGAACCCGAGACTTCTCTGGGTCCGCCTAAAACTGGGGATCACGCGAGTTTTTCTGGTCGCAGCTTATGCTCCCGTAAGCTCAGCGGATCCCCAAGAACTCGAGAAGTTTTGGGAGTCTGTGAGAGAAATTCTGGATCTGGCTGAAGGGAACGAAAGACTAATTATGTGTGGTGATCTTAATGGCTGGGTGGGGACCAAACGAGACGGCCTTGAGGCTGTCCTTGGACCCTATGGTGACAAGAGAGTGAACGATGCTGGTAGGCCAATCATAGACGTATGCATGGAAAGAAACTTGCTTGTGTCGAACACCCTATTCCATCATAAGGATATTCACACGTATACATGGAGAATGAATGATCAGAAAAGTATGATTGATCTGATTTTAATTGATAGTCGCCTCCGAAACACAATAATGGATACAAGAGCCTACAGAGGCCCCACTCTTGAAACGGACCACTACCTGGTGATAAGCCGGTTTGTGGGCCTTTTCAAGAAGTGGAGACACTGGCGAGTGCGTACCAATTTCGGGGAGCTTGAAAGAATAAAGTGTGAAAAATTGGAAGATGTTAGTGTAAGGAGTATGTATGCGCGCCTAGTCGAAGAAAGGCTTGCAAAAGCGGACTTCTCCGACTTAGATGTGGATAATGACTGGGATAGTATGAAAGAAAGTATAGTGGAAAGCGCAAAAGAAGCATGTGGATGCGCGAAGAGGCACATAACAACGAAAGGTGATGAATGGTGGGACGCGGATGTTAAATCCAGCGTAGAGAGAAAGAGAAAAGCCTGGCTGGATTATGTTGCTTCCTTGCAACAGAATGACAGTATGAAAGAGATGAAGAAAGAAATTTATCGCCTCTGCAAGAATGAAACCAAAGCTTTAGTGAAAGAGAAGCGTGAAAGAATAAAATTGAAAGAAGAAGAAAAGCTGACGGAGAACTTCGAGGCGAATACCAAACTCTTTTGGAGAGAGGTTAAGAAGTCTCGGGGTTGTTCGTCAGCTTCCAGAATGGAAAGAATAAAATCTAAAGCAGGGGACGTTCTTGCTAACCCACAAGAGGTATTAGCGCGATGGAGTGAATATTTTAGAGAAATGTACGATAATATCCCGGATGCTGGCACCACGACTGAGTCTGTGACCGACTCCGAGGAGTCAGCATCCGAGATCACTTTGGAAGAGATCGAATGGTCGATAAGAAGTCTGAAAAATGGAAAGGCAGTAGGAATCGATAGTGTGTCTGCTGAGATGATCAAATATGGTGGAACCTGCGTCCGGGACGCTTTCCTGTCCTTATGCAACTTGTGCTGGAGGACAGGAAAGGTTCCCAAGGACTGGAGGCGCGCTGTCATCGTGCCCTTGTATAAAGGCAAGGGGTCACGTATGGAGTGCGCCAGCTACAGGGCCATCAATTTGATCAGCACAGCATCTAAAGTGTATGCGAAGATTATTGAAAAGAGAATGAGAGTTGTATCCGATGGATTACTGTGGGATGCACAAGGTGGTTTTAGAAATGGAAGGGGATGTATGGATCAAGTTTTCTCTCTCCGCAATATCGTAGAGAAGCAGCTGGCTATGGGCCGGAAGGTTTTCTGCGGTTTTGTGGATCTAGAGAAAGCATTTGACAGGGTTGTGCGGAAGGACCTCTGGGACATATTGCCCGGATATGGGATTAATGGCCAATTGATGCGTGCTGTGCAGTCCACTTACGAGGGCTGTATGGCATGCGTGCGAGTGGAAGGCAGCCTGTCGCCCTGGTTTGACGTCAATATTGGCGTCCGCCAGGGCTGCGTGCTGTCGGCTTTGCTGTTCATCCTATATCTGGACGATTGTCTCCAGAGAATAAGATTGATGGATGTTGGGGTGCGGATGAGTGATCTAGTTGTAAGCACCTTGCTTTATGCGGATGATGCCGTGCTTTTAGCCGAATCGCCATCAGAACTGCAAACACTAGTCACAATGATGAAAGATGACTGTCAGGCGAGAGGCTTACATTTGAATGCGAAGAAAACAAAGGTTATGGTGTTTGAAAGAGAAGAAACCAGAACGAATGCAAGGATAATGGTCGATGATGTTATGCTGGAGCAAGTGAATGAGTTTGTATATCTTGGATGTGCTTTTAGCAGGGATGGAAGGTACACCGCTGATATAGAAAGAAGAGTGAATTTGGGGAATAGTTTAAATGGAGCGTTAGGTAAACTTCTAGGCGCTAAGAACCTCAGCCAGAAGGCCCAGCTCGCCGTACACAACGCGGTGCTGGTACCTACGCTCACGTATGGAAGCGAGAGTTGGGTATGGAAGAAAGAGCATGAAAGTAGAGTAAACGCGGTCGAGATGCGAGCACTGCGCAAAATCTGCGGAGTGACGCTCGCGGACCGCGTTCGTAATACCGAAGTAAGAAAGAGAGTTGGTCTGAAAGAGAGTGTCGGGGTGAAGGTAAGGAAAGGAATGCTCCGATGGTTCGGGCATGTGGAAAGAATGCATGATGAAAGAATGACTAAACAGATATACAATGCAAAAGTGGATGGATGCAGAAGTCGTGGAAGGCCACGACACACCTTCCATGATCAAATTGATCGTGTACTAGCAGAAGGTGATGTCAGGAGCCTTAAGAACAGACGAGCTTGCATGACAAGAGTTATGTATGTCAAAGAGGCAAGTGAGGTGTGTAAGAATAAGCCTAAATGGCACTCTGTTGTTCGTGCCTACCCCGCGAGGGAACTGGCGTGAAGTTATGTATGTATGTATTGTACCGATAGCGCTAACGAACGGATAAGCTACAGTTAAAAGTACCTCTGAAACCGGACATAAGCAATCAATATACAACAGGAGTATAACTACTCATCATGTTATTTCGTACTACTCTCAGAGCAATATAACCCTGAACTCTTGCCAGTGGTGCGTCACTATTGACAAGAGTTATGTATGTAAAATTACTCTAAAATGAACAATAGTTGTAGGATATTGATAGTTTTTGAGTAGTAATTATGTGTTTTGTGAGAAATGTGAACTGTAAAGTCAAATGTGGCCTTTTGAGTTGTCACAAGAACTCCGTCGAATGACACTAGCTGATAACCTACAGTTCAGCTGTGCTACACATAGGTTTAAGAAAATGAAGAAACTACATTAAATCTAAGATCTGGCCTAAAGGCCTAGCTGCCAAGCCATAAAATCCAAAAAAAATTAATTCATGAACCCATTTTTTTTTTTTTTGGTTTTGAGGCGAGGGAAAATGCTTAACCGATTTACGCACAAACTGGGTCGTTGCTAGGGGAACGACACGCGTCGGTCGGGGGCGATAACACTGCAGCAATAGTATGCTCTTGGCAGCGCTCCGTCCGCGATCGACGTCACAGAATAGTGTGGAAGACTCCGAGCGTCGCTGCACGGGCGAGCAACCCCAATACCCACTAAAAACCCCCTCCTCCCTGACGACCCTGCGCTTTGAATGTGTTGGAAAGGCTGAGATTTAGAACATAGCTACGCCCAGCCGATCCAGCGCAATAAAGTGCCTGGAGTGTGCCCTGGGAGAACACACCCCACTTCGTTGTGCGGGGGTAGAAGGTCCTTTGCTCTTCCTAGCAAGCTAAAGGACCCCCGCGATAAACGGAACCTAACTCAGGGAGGGAAGTAGTGCACGTACCTGCCTCTCCGGGTGCCAGCTGAAGGCCGGTGGCCTGATTGCGTCCACCGTGTAGCCGCCATAGGCCGCAGGGTTGTCGAGCTCTTGAGACCAGACGGCGATCATGGAGGCGGTTTCCCGCTTCCTGATCGCCTCGATTTCGACCTGACAGAAGGTCAGGCCTCTAGCTAGGGCATCCTGCCGGGTGCGGCGCACCACTGTCAGGACGTCCGCCTGGAGATGCCAGGGCGGATCGCCTGCCAGGAGGGTGGCCGCCGTCCGCGACACTGTGCGATACCCCCGTATGGTCCTCACGGCCAGAACCTGCTGCGCCCGTTGCAGCAGGGTTCTGTTGTGGCGGTGAAGTGCAATGGACCAGACGGGTGCACCGTACAGTGCCATACTCCTCAGGATGCCAGAGTAAAGTTTCCGCGTCGCACCTCCCGGGCCCCCTACGTTGGGAAGCAGCCTCGAGAGTGCGCCCGCGGATTTGACGAGTTTGGGAACTAGCTGCTCAAAGTGCGCTTTGAACAGCCATTTCCCATCGAGAACTAGCCCCAGATATTTCATCTGGGGCCCTACTCTAATGGCCACCCCTTGGACCGAAACGGTCAAGTCCGCGGGGGGATTGCGAAATTTCCTATGGAACATGATGGCCTCCGTTTTCGCGGGGGAGACCCTCAAGCCCAGCCTAGCTATTCGATCTACGACAATCGCCAACCCGGCGTTAGCGACGTCCACGGATTCCGCAAATGACGCAGCGCGTGCCGTGAGTAGGGTGTCGTCCGCAAAGCAGATCAGCCCTACCCCGGGTAGGACCGGAACCCGAAGGATCCAGTCATAACCTACGTTCCAAAGAATCGGCCCGAGGACCGACCCCTGTGGAACGCCGCACGCGACGCGTCGACGACCTACCTCGGGATTGCCGGACTCACCGCCCTCCCAAAGGATATGTCGATCCTGCAGGTACGCGCCCAACAGCCTCGTGAGGTACGGGGGGACTCCATGCGCGCGGAGCCCCTCCCTGATCGTCTCATGAGGGAGGCTGTTAAAGGCGTTCGCTATGTCTAGCGACACCGCAAGAACGACATCCTTCGCTTGGACGGCTTCGTCCGTTGACGTTCGCAGCGTCTCGAAGGCGTCCATCGTGGAGCGCCTCCGCCGAAACCCGAACTGCGTTTCTGAAAGCCCCGGCTCCACAGTGTCGAGATGCTTCACGAGCCGCTCCGCCAAGATCTTTTCGAAGACCTTAGCGACCTCGTTCAGCAGCACTATGGGCCTGAAGGCGGACGGATCGTTGGGAGGCCGACCTCCCTTGGGAATCAGGCACAAACGACCCTCCTTCCATTGCGACGGGAGCCGACCTGCGCGAATACAGGCTTCGAACAGTTCCCGCAGCTGGCCGCGTAGATGTTTAGCGGCCAGGAAGAGGAGTCGACCTGGAACCCCGTCGGGTCCCGGTGCCGTCTTCCTGCCCCGGAGCCGGTCCAGGGCAACGTCTAGTTCCCCCTCGGAGATGGAGTGAGGCTCCTCGTCCGTGGGAGTGTCGGGAACGGGTGGACCCATACTGGGGGGAGTGAAGTTTCCCGGATCCGGGAAGAGCCCGTCGATAACCGACCGGAGCACCTCGGGTTCGAGCGTTTCCGTGACCGTGGATGTGCAAGGCCGCAACGTGTTGCGAGCCCCACGGTACGGACGCCCCCAAGGGTCCCGATCGAGCGTCTCGAGGAGCTCGGCCCGAGCCCGGGCTTTCGCTTGCAGTATTGCAATCGAAAGGGCCTTTCTGGCCTCCCTAAACTCTCCCACGAGTCCATTTTCCGCGACGTAGTCCGGAGGACGGCGCGCCCTGCAGCGTTTGAGCCTGTGGCTGATGATGCGAACTGCCTTTCGCATCTCGCCCAGCTCCTCGGTCCACCAGTGGACCTGCTTGCACGGAGGCTGCCGCTTGGAGACGCGAGGCATCGCCGCGTCGCAAACCCTCGTCAGGGTCTTGCGCATGTGCTCTGCCTGCGACTCCAGGTTCTCGAATTCGACTGGGTAGGCCCAGCTTTCCGTGAGTGCCCACTCCTCAGCCTGCTCCGGATCGAGCTTGGTAAGGGCCCAACGCGGGAAGAGAGGGGGGCGATGAACAGGGCTCGGACCGGAGGAGGGGGTAAGCTCAAATCTGATGTACCGATGATCAGAGAGCGACTCCACCTCCTCCAGCACCCTCCATCCGACAACTCTGCGGGCGGCCGCATGAGTGGCGAATGACAGGTCGATGACCGATCCACCCCGCGCGCGCACGCAGGTCTGGACCGATCCCTGGTTCAATATGGTCAGGCCGGATTGAAGAGCCCATTCCTCAACCGTCCGGCCCCTAGGTTCCGTGAACGTATTTCCCCAGGAACAGTGTTTTGCGTTAAAGTCGCCCATCACGAAGATCGTTTTAGGCGACAATCTGTCTATGGCAGCCCTGATGGCGTCCAAGTGAAGCTCGAACTCCGCCAGGGGGCGGCTGCGCGAAAAGTAAACGCCTATGACGACGATACTCCCGCTCTCCGCCACCGCATAGCCCTTTCCTCTTTCAAGACATGTAAGCGGTGTGCCAGAACCGGCTCTGGCCACCACCGCTACCACGTCGTCGAGGTCGCCCACCCAATTGCCGCAAGGCGGCACGTAATAAGGTTCGCTTATTACGGCCAAGTTCGCTTGCCACTCCGCCATCGCCTGCAGGCACAAATCCTGAGCGGTGGGGGAGTGGTTTACGTTCGCCTGAAATAGTATTGTTACGGGCGTACTAGGCATTGGAGGTGTCCATTGCGCGTACTCCCGTAACACCCGTGCGTTGTTTCGTCCTCGGATGGACGAATTTGCCCTTCACGTAGGGAGGCTGGCAGAACCTCGCCAACGTGGGGTGGGCAGCGTTGAGTCCCCCCGCCGCACACGCCGCGCAGTGGGGGTTCCGGGCCGTGCAGTCCGGCATCTTGTGTCCGCTCTTACCGCAGCGGAGACACAAGTTAGTCCGGTCCGGGCACGTGTCCGGACAGGTCTGGGCGCCATGGCCGACGTTGTAACACCGGTAACAACGTATCGGTCTGGCTTCCAGTGCCTCTACCCTCGCCGAGGTGAAGCCTACCACGAGGTAGCCCATCTCGACGATGACTTTGGCAGCAGCGACGGGGCACATCACGTACGATGCGCCCAAACCGCCCGGTCCTGCACCGATGTGCTTCGTGCGCACGTCGTCGCGCCGGCATTTGCCGGCGCGCGCGATCGCGTCACGCAGCCCATCGACCGTGACCGATTCGTCCAGCCCAGAGACGTAAAGCTCCCCACGCTTTACGGGGCGGACGACCTCGGCCATCCCTGCAAGGGCTCCGCGCAGAGCCTCGGCGACGCGGTCCGCCTTGGCCGCGCTCTCGGGTCCCGGCTGGAACTCGAGAAGGCGCGCGTCCCTGACGGTCCGCACCACCTTCAGCCCCTCGCGGAGGCCCATGGCCGCGATGTCGACCACCGTCGAGGCCTTCGCGAAGACCTCGCGATAACCGACACCCTTCGCGGCCGCTGCCGGCAGCAGTTTGATGATAACTGCGGCCGACTTCGGCTCACGGAATACTACCGCAGGCTTCGCAGCCTGTTTCCGTTGTTGCTGCCCCCGCCCCGACGGCAGGGGAGCAGCTTGCGCCTGGGTGGGGGGAGGGGGCCCATCGGCCCTCGCCCCCTTACCCTTTTTCCGCTTGACGACCGTCGTCCACGCCCCCCCCTCCGGGGCGGGGGCGGGGGCCACGGGCGCGGGCGGCGGCGCGACGTGCGCGATGCGAGCGCGGACGGCGGGCGCCGCGACGACCGATGTCGCGGCCGCGGGCGCCGTCCGTTGCCTAGGGGCCGGCCTAGGAGCCGACACCACAGGCACGGGTGCCGTGGCGGGAGCCGTTAATGCAACGGCGGCATCGCGTGCCGCTCTCCGCTGCATTTTCAGCCTCCACTTCACCCCCCCTCTATTCGTCTTTTTTTTAGGGGGGGGGGGCCGGTGACGGTGGGGAGTCCGTCACCCCGACAGCCGGGGTCGCCACCACCTCCATCGGAACCGGGGTACTTACTTCCCCCGCATTCCGCCGGACGGCAGCGGCAGCCGTGGCCGTTTTCGGCCTAACGGCCACTTTTGGTGCCGGTTTGATTGCCGGCGCCTTGCCTCGGTCGGCCGCTAGCGGTGGACGGAGGGTCGGCGCGGCATTCAGCCGGTCCTCGATTCCGGCGAACCGGGCATCGAGTATGGGGGCGACAACGTCGATCACGGCCCGCACAAACGCGTCGTGATCGATGCCGCCGGGCCCCGTTGGAGCGGGTGTCGGCGCCACCCCGTTGGCGGCCGCTGGAGCTCGCTCCGTCCCGACGACGGGAGCCGGTGTCGGCCCTGCTACCGCAGCACGGGCCGGACGCGATTTTTTAACCGCAGCGGGTGCGGCGGGCGGTTCCGGTACCGCCGCCGCCTCCGCCGTGGCGGCTTGGGCCTTTCGCTTGACGGGTACGGGGGTCGGCGCCGCCATTACAGCAGGCGCCGGCTCCGCAACCGAAGCGGAGGCCTTTAGGGCCTTACGCATGTCTTCAAACTCCCTGCGGTAGGAGCGGTTTTCCTCCCGCAGCGAGCTTAACTCCATGCGTAGCCTGGCGTTCTCGTTACCGAGCTTCCAGGCCTCGGATTCCGGATTTCGCGTGACCAGTGTGTCGACGATGTCCGACACCCTGGACGCGGCCTCCTTCAGCCGGCGCACGTAAACCCCCTTCAAATTGCCCGACGTTTGGGCAATTTGAATTATCTCGGCGACCTGGGCGCACGCCGCTAGGCGGAGCTCCCCAGGGCCGAGAGCCGATATATTCCCGACGAGGGCGGCGCACTGGCTAGCCGCGGCCACTTTGGCGGCGGTTGCCTTGCGCGCCTTGCGCCCCTTTTCACCCCCCTCGGTGCGGAGGTAGGCCTCCGCACCCGCGAGAATGCTGGTAGACGCCGCGGGTGCGCCCCCCGTGGGGCGCAGAGGCGAGCGCGCGCGCGCTGGGGAAGAAGCACCCGACGTGCCGTCCGAATCGGCGCCGCTGCTCTGGGACCGGTCCCAGAAGCGCGACCTCGATCCGGGAACGAGCATCGGGGCACACGAAATCGGCACCGTTGCCGTTGAAGACGTTGACGGCGCCGCCGAACCCGATGCCGAAGACGATGAGGCTGTGAATGAACATGACGACGTCGTCGTGCCCGCCGCCGCTGCCGCTGAAGACGAGGACGTGGACACCGCCGCAGCCGAAGACGCAGGCGCCGACATCGCAACAGCGGCTCCCATCCCATTAGGGAAGGAAGACGAGGGGGTCGCCGCTGCCGCGCCTACGAGGTCCCTATTCACGACCCCGGCCGAGGGCGCGAGTGAGGCTCGCGCGACAACCGGTGTCGTGGGACGGCTGCTCTCGACGTTGCAGCCCGAAAGGTTGCAAGTCGATGTCGTAGGCACAGGTGAAGCCCGTGCGCTATACGACACCGTCGTCGTAGGGCACCCATCCCCTGCCGTCGCTGAACCGGCCGCCGTGTATACCGGACTACAGGCAGGCGCTTCAGGGCGGGAATAACTATGGTCGCGAATCGCACCGTAGAGCGCGTGCTCCAGCGAGTCTGGGACGCTGCCGGACGGTGGGATGTGATCATGCTCTACGTAGGCGCCGCTCCCTTGCACGAGTGAGGCTCGCGCAGAGGTGGGTGGCGCCATGTAGGCATATTGAACTATGGTGCTTGCAGCGCTCACGGCCAGGCAAACGGCCGAGTTCGCTGCAAGCAGTACGTTCCTATCTATCTCCGGGTGTGCTGCGCTCCTGCGCGCGGCACGCCCGGATGGGGCCCTAGGCGCCATGGGAACCGGAGGCGGTCCCATCGCGCCGCACCTATCCTCATGCGTGGCGGCGGTGAGGTCTACCACCGCCGACGCATCCCCTACCGAGCCGGGCATATCGGCAGCCGTGAAAACGGCACTATCCGCATGCCCGTGACGCGGCCCGGCAACCGACCTGCTGCGACGGGCCGATGAAGAAGACGCCTTTTTCACCCGCGTCTCCCCGATCTCAGGCATTAACCAGCCATCCTTGGCCTTCGCGTGGTCCCGCTTTCGCGGGACACTCGAAGGCCTCGGGGCCTTCTGGGGGCCTGGGCCATCCATTACTGGAGGCCCGTTCCTTTGCCGAGACCAGTCGACGCGTGTGAATAACTATCGACACAAACGACCGTTATTGCGTAATGCGCTTAGGCGCGCCGAAATAAACAAGCGAATAGAGCTTAACAACTCACCCCAGTCGAAAAACAACTGATTCGCGCCGGAATCAAACTAAATAACACTGTACACTATCACTACACAACTGTTGTCGCAATTTGTCGCTTTTTGAGAGCGAAAAAGCGTAAAAAATTGCAATTTTCCGCAAAGAGCACGGGCATTTGCGACTGCTTCGCACGGATGCCGTTTAGACAGAAGTGATGAAGACAATAAAACAAATGATTGTAATAAAAAGGGATCAGAGAAAGAGTTTCATACACATCAGAACAAATATATTTCGTATAAATGTGATCTATGTGATTATAGGTGTTTGCAAAAACATAACTTAGCTGAGCATATAAAGTATAAACACTCCAAGGAAAAGAACTTCTCTTGTCATATGTGTCAGTACAAATGTGTTACGAAATACTCTTTAAATGTACACCTTCGTAAACACACTGGCGAGAAACCATATACATGTGATTTATGTGATAATAAATTTTTACGAAAAAATGAATTAAAAGTGCATATAAGGTATAAACACACAAAGGAAAAGAACTTCTCATGTTATATGTGTCAGTACAAATGTGTTACGAAATACTTTTTAAACATACATCTTCGTAAACACACTGGGGAGAAACCATATGCTTGTGATTTATGTGGCAATAAATGTTCACAACAAAATCAATTAAGAAGCCATATAATGCATAAACACACCCAGGAAAGGAACTTTTCATGTCATTTGTGCCAGTACAAAAGTGTTACAAAATGCTCTTTAAATGTACACCTTCGTAAACACACTGGGGAGAAACCATATACATGTGACTTATGTGATAACAAATTTTCACAACAAAGTCAATTAAGAAGTCATATTAGGCATAGACACGCAGGGGAAAAGAACTTCTCATGTCATATGTGTCCTTACAATTGTGTTACCAAAAACGATTTAAATGTACACCTTCGTAAACACACCGGGGAGAAACTATATACATGTACTTTATGTGATAGTAAATTTTCACAACAAAGTAAATTAAAAGGACATATAATACATAAACACACAAAGGAAAAGAACTTCTCATGTCATATGTGTCAGTACAAATGTGTAACTAAGGGCGCCTTAAATAGACACATTCGTAAACACACTGGCGATAAACCATATGCTTGTGATTTATGTGATAGTAGGTTTTCAAACATAAGTAATTTGAGAAGGCATATAATGCATAAGCATACGAAGGAAAGGACCTTCTCATGTCATTTGTGTCCAAACAAATTTGTTACAAAGAGCAACTTGAATGTACATCTTCATAGACACAATGGAGAAAAGCCATACACATGTGATCTGTGTGATTACAGATGTTCGGAAAATGGCGACTTAAAAACCCATATGAAGTTTAAACACATAAAGGAAAAGAACTTCTCATGTCATACGTGTCAGTAAAAATGTATTACAAAGAGTGACTTAAACAAACACCTTCGTAAACACACTGGAGAGAAACCGTATAAATGTGAAATTTGCGATTTTAAAAGTTCACTCCTATCTGCCTTAAAGTCACATTTATTATCAAAACATGCAAAGGAAACAATGAAATAATGCTCATATCTGGCACCGCAAAGGTGTTTGAGGACTTTGTACGGACTCGTTATGAAAAACAGTGAAAGGCCTGAAGACGTGACGCATGTTCACAGTTTTAGTCATCTGGCTGCAGAATGCTAAAATAGTGAAAGTGACCTATTGAGGCATGAGATGGTGCAGTAGCGTAGCGAGGGCGCTAATAGTTTGTGTGCCTAAATATGCCTTTCACCCGAGGTTAACACTGCTTTTCATTTCGCATATGAGGAAAGTAAATAAATTGATTAGTCAAATAAATATATATAATATACGCTACCAGGACTGTAGCGTAATGGCTAGCGCACGCGCACTGGATTCAGAGGGCGCTGGTTCAACCCTGGCCTGAACGCATGCACCACTTAGTCAGTTTTCTGATCTAATGTGCATATTGTTACGATTACCACATGCTAACAACATTGAAGGAAAACATCGCGATGCAACCTGCACATCGAGATAACCGATGTATCAAACCTGCCAAGCCGCCTTGGACAAGCGTGGCGGGTATACTGTTCCCCTATAATGGGAGGCCCGAGCCCAGCAGTGGGACATTTATGGGTTGATATTTTAATACTAGCTGATGCCCCTGACTTCGACCGCGTACCCTATGCAATAGGCACTTATTGCTGAGTCAAACATCTCATTGACATAGATTTCCAAAATGTCGATCAGCAGTAATTGCCTATAAATACCAAATCTTTTTACAAATTCATAGAGTTCTCTTGGTTATTAGCCACAGCTCTACAGCAACGGACCTGGTTTATGCCTGCCGGCTGGATTGCTCAAAACTAATACCATATCGGTCCGGTAGACCTTTGAGGTCCCGTATATTGAGACTCCAAGTCAATTATTATTCATAATAATAAAATAAAAGGTTCCTGTAAGCCAAAATTGTTTTTTTTTTAAAACATATAAGTGCTCGGGACTAACATTTGGTGTCAGAAGAAAGCGGGATATTATTGCCCGCCGGACGCCCCGTTCCTGACGACGTCCAACAAAAAGCCAAGCTGTGACGGTGCTGTACCAGTCTCTCTGACTGTGCATAGCCAGACTCCAGCTCTACGTGTCGAGGAAGCCGCCACGCCGTACCTCATCGTGCCCGAGGGTCCACTGCCCAGCCGCGAGGTCCTGTTGCGCGGCCCAACGACAACGCGTTGACCTAGATATAAAGCGTCAACGACCCAACGTGTTGCTGCCACGCGCTGACACGAGCCGCCGATTGAGCGTCGCCGCCCGCCGCCGCCGCAGCCGTCGCCGCCTCCGCCGCCGTCGCCGCCGCCGCCGCCGCCAAGTCAGCATAATAACCAACACATGCTGCCGCTGATGTTTATACTGTGAGTGCATTTTAAGTTTATTATCTGTTATAGTTCCATTTCTTTATTTATAATTGATCATGGCAAACCCAAAAATCGATCACTCCCCTATATCCTCCCATACCGTAAAAATGAATTTTACCGACCTCACCCGCTTCATAAAAACCTTCGATGGAGATAGAAATAAATTATCCCCGTTTCTACGTAACTGCGAGAATGCCCTTAACTTAATTAACCCCAATCAATACGAAATATTATTTAAATTTATACTATCCCAATTAGAAGGTAAAGCAGAAGCAATATGTTCCCTTAAAGTTTTCAGTAATTGGTCGGACCTGAAACAATTTTTAAAAAGTAACTTTGGCGAGTGTAAACACCGTAACCATCTATTATTAGACCTCCAAAACTGTAGAATGAAACCTAACGAAAGTGCTCTGCAATATAGTACACGTCTAGAAACTCATCTTACACGACTACAGACGGACATATCTCATTCAACCATCAATCAGGGTGAACTGCTAGGACGACTAGCTAATACGGAAGACCTGGCTTTACACACCTTTTTGCTGGGGCTACCCAGCCATATTTCCAACATATTGAGATGCCGCAATCCGGAAAACCTTGCCGAAGCAATTAATTTAGCTATTCAAGAAGAAAAATTCTACAACTATGCTCAATCCTCGCAGTCAAGAAATTCCGTAGAATCCAAACCAAAATGCCGTCTTTGTGGCAAACCTGGGCACACGGATAGATCGTGCTATTCAAATCGTCACCGTCCCATCCATAATGTAGCTTTCCAACCAAGACCTTCTCAATCCATTCCCAATACTTCACCACCAAACCCGACTATCTGTGCATATTGTAAGGCAGTCGGTCATCACATAAATCAATGTCGTAAAAGGGAATATAATAACACAAATCGTCAAAGATTTTCAAACCCTACAAATCATCAAATAAATTCTAACCCACCTTTAAATAAAGTACACAATTTAGACGAAAACCATGATCAGACCCAAGAGTGTCCAACAGACCCCCAAAATGATAATTTTTTATACTAAATAGGGTTCCGCAACCGCGTCATGTGGAATCTGCTACACAAACCGACGCGCTACCAAGTAAAATACCTCCTAACGATTCTGATTCCCTTTATTGCCATACCAATAAGTTACCGACAGACAGAACAAATAGTCACGACTCCTTCTTCCCTTCACGGCTCACTGAATCCCGAGTTATACGACAGGGTAACCAGCCCCAGATAGGAAACTCGTCTATTAAAAACACTGGTTCTAAAAACTCTACTAAATCTTATACCAATAATTCTATGTCTAATAAATCTTATACCAATAATTCTAAGTCTACTAAATCTTATACCAATAATAAAAATTCTACTAATTCCTATACCCGTAATACTAAATCTGCGAATTCTTATAATACAAAGTCCACAAATTCTTATAAGAATAACGAGACAATTTATAAAATTCATTATAACGATAAAATTCACTTACCGCATGTCTATATAAAATCTCAATATTCAAATAAGCCGCTGGTTTTCTTGATTGACTCAGGCTCTAGTATTTCTTTAATAAAAAAATCTTCTTTAGTCACACATCCTAAACTTATAACAGAAAAGGTTAAGTTCAAAGGTATAGATGAAAATGCCCCATGTTCTGAGAGTTTTGGGCACTTTCAATTAGATTTCAAGCTCGATAACTCTGAAACAATATTCAGTAAAATTCATCTAGTTTCAGAATCTCTAAGTTTCAATTTTGACGGAATTATAGGTAATGATTTTCTAAGAAACAATAACTGCAATATCCTATACGGAAATAATACTCTGCATCTTGATAAAGGCACATTACAAATTCATTTTACTAAACCCCAATATACAATACCAGCTCGTTCCGAAATGATGATAGAATGCAAAGTAACTAATCCAGAAATTACATCCGGGTTTGTTGAAAAGTCTGAGATTCAAAAGGGTGTATACCTATCCAGTTGCCTCACATCCCTTAAATCCAATAAACACGTTAATGTGTCCATTCTTAATACTACAAATAATGAAATAAATATACAAACCTTTTGCGTTGAACTCCTACCATGTGATATTCTAAGGTCTAATAGTATACATAATATAACTTCCGATCATAACCGAGCTTTGAAAATACGGAACCAAATAAGAACATCTCATCTTAACTCAGAAGAATCTAAAGTCCTCCTATCTCTTTGCCACGAATATTCCGATTTATTTTACCTTGATGGTGATCATCTCTCTTGTACTAACACTGTTAAACATGAAATTAAAACTACTAGTTCACAACCAATCCATGTAAAAAGTTACCGCTATCCAGAATGCCATAAAGAAGAAGTAAATAAGCAGATACAGAAAATGTTGAATCAAAACATTATTAAACCTTCTAGTTCCCCATGGTCATCCCCAATTTGGGTAGTTCCAAAAAAACAAGACGCTTCCGGTCAAAAGAAATGGAGAATCGTAGTAGACTATCGAAAACTTAATGATATTACCATTGGAGATGCTTATCCTATTCCTAACATAACCGAAATCTTAGACCAACTAGGTCACAGTAAATATTTTTCTACATTGGATCTCGCCTCCGGTTTTCATCAAATTCAAATGGCTGAAGAAGACTCTCCCAAAACCGCCTTCTCAGTTCCAAATGGCCACTTTGAATACACTAGAATGCCCTTTGGACTAAAAAATGCTCCTGCAACCTTTCAACGTCTCATGAATACAGTCCTTACCGGTCTACAGGGTTTACATTGCTTTATCTATCTAGATGACGTTATTATCTATTCTCATGATCTCCAGTCTCACATCTCTAAACTTGAATTAATATTCGATGCCTTAAGAAAACATAATCTAAAGTTACAGCCAGACAAATGCGAGTTTCTTCGTCGCGAAGTCGCCTATCTAGGTCATATAATTTCAGACAAAGGAGTATCTCCCAATCCCGATAAAGTTGAAGCCGTAGTATCCTATCCTACACCCAGAACACCCAAACATATTAAAAGTTTCTTGGGACTCATAGGATATTATAGGAAATTTGTTAAAGACTTTTCTAAAATCACTAAGCCACTAACTTCCCTGTTAAGAAAGGATGTAGATTTCACCTGGTCACATCAACAGGAAGAAGCATTCAACTCTCTTAAATCAATGCTTACTAACGCCCCTATCCTCCAATATCCTGACTTCTCGAAACCTTTCATCTTAACCACTGATGCTTCCGAATATGCAATTGGTGCAGTTCTATCGCAAGGTGAAATAGGCAATGACCTACCCATAGCCTATGCTTCCCGTACTTTAAACAAAGCAGAAGGAAATTATAGCGTGTCTGAAAAAGAACTTTTAGGAGTTATATACGGTACAAAAACATTCAGACCGTATCTTTATGGGAGAAAATTCAAAATCGTTACAGACCACAAACCCCTTGTGTATCTTATGAATTGCAAAGATCCTAGTAGTAAGTTATTACGCTGGAGATTAAAAATAGAAGATTTTGATTATGAAATTGTGTATAAACCAGGAAAATTAAATAGTAACGCCGACGCCTTATCCAGACCGCCTATACATAATATCGAAGATATAGATCTTAATGATAACTTAACCTATGAATCCTATATTAGAACACGTTCATCCCCTACAGTTTTTAATACTCGAATAACAGAATTTAACCAAAATTTACTTGAATCCTCGTGTCCATACATAGCCTACCCAACATCCATTGACTTAGATGACTCCAATCCCTACTGTCGAGATATACTAAACCTTTTAGAAAACAGAAATGACTTTGAAAACTCTGAAAGAGAATTGCATAATATTAAAATATCCGAAATAAATAATAAAACTTATCTTCATCTTTTTACTAAAGTCCATCACTATGACTCTGTCACTTATAGAGATATCTTTGCAGTATTAAAAGAAGTAAGAAATAACTTAGTTATATTCTACCCCCAAGTTAATGAAATTTCTATCTCTGATTTCGATAACCCTTACGATAAACTAAAATTTCTAATTATTTACGAAATGATAACTTATATATTCCATGACACTAATATTAAAATAAATATTTATCACAACAAACTCGTATATCCTACCCCTAACCAAATTCCTGCTATCCTGAAGGATAACCATGACTCCCCTATTGGAGGCCATATTGGCTCCAATCGAATGTATAGTAAACTCAAAGATACTTACTATTGGAGTGGAATGAAAAAGGATATTGAAAATTATGTAAGAAATTGTCCACTCTGCCAACAAAACAAAGCACTTCGAGCTACTAATAAAGCCCCTATGGAAATCACAACAACTTCAAATGAACCCTTACAAAGAATATTTACCGACATTGTAGGTCCTCTTCCAGAATCTGGTCCCCAAAAATACAAGTATATAGTCACATTCCAAGACGATTTAACTAAATATTCCATGGCCTATCCTATTGTTCAATCCACTGCAGAACAAACTTCTGAATGTCTTATAAAATTTATATCTCACTTTGGTATTCCCAAAACTGTCCTTTCTGATCAAGGTGTCCATTTTATAGCCGACGTATATAAACAAGTAGCGTCTCTTTTTAAAATTAAACACTTATTCTCATCTCCATATCACCCCCAAACCAATGGTGCACTTGAGAGAAGCCATAGCACTCTCAAGGAATATCTTAAATCCTATGTAAATGATAATCAAGACAACTGGTATAAATATCTCCCTACTGCACTGATATCCTACAATTCAACAACTCACTCTACCACAAATTTTAGTCCTCATGAACTTTTATTCGGATGTAAACCTTACCTACCAAGTTCTATCTATGACATAAACCCTACTGTCACTTATCCCGATTATATTAAAAATTTAAAACACAGATTAATTAATACAAGAAACATAGCTCGCGAAAATATTCTTAGAAGTAAAGAAAGATCAAAACACTACTATGATCAGCATACTAGAGAAATATCTTATAATGTTGGAGATATGGTGTATATAAAATACCACCATAGATTGCGTAAAGCCTTGTCTCCTATATGGAAAGGTCCTTACCAAGTCACGGCAGTTCATGGTAATAGCAATGTAACAGTGCAAGTAAATAGGCGAAAAATCCGTTACCATTTTAACGAAATAAAACTAGCCCACGATAATTCCATTCCAGGGCCATCGCGCCAGGTGCCATCTCCGACTCAGGACTAATATCGCCAATCCCAAACAGTCCAGGCCTATACTATGAAAATCTAGGTACTTTAAGGTTTTATAATAGTTTTTGGAACATGGTCACTTTTACAGATTTCTCCTACATACAACCTCATATAGAAAATATTAAAAATATAATAAATACCGTTAAAACAACCTGTAATAGTTATAAATCAAGTAAAATTCAAACAGACTGCTCTAACACATTAAATCCGTTAGAAACTCTCCTAGTTAACGTAGAAAATAATTTTATAGCTGTATCACATCTCACAAATAAAAATCGTATTAAAAGATCTTCGTGGTTCGGTTTTGGCGGACCTATTCTTAAACAGTTATTCGGATCCTTAGATGAAGATGATGCAAAAACCTTCTCTGACGCTATCAATGCCGTCCAAGACGATCAGAGACATCTATCGTCTTTAATGAAAGATAACATTCACGTAATCTCTTCCGCTATCGATACTTTTAATAATACAATTAGAAGACTAAATGATAATGAACAAATATTAAATCAAAACATGGGTAAATTAGATACAATTTTAGAAACCGTTTTGCAAACAACTTCCAAATTAGAAACTTCTTCTTATCTATCTTTAACCTTTAGCGCAATAGAAAGTTCTTTAATAACTTTAAATTTTAACCTTGAAGACATTATAGATGCAATTCTGTTCGGAAAACAAAACATAATTCATCCTTCTATTTTATCCCCAGTTCAATTATATAATGAACTAAGTTCCAACCAAAATATTATAGCTCAAAACTTCCCAGTCTCATTAAGCATAGAAAATATGCACACTCTCCTAGATATCTCATCAGTTTCTAGCTTTGTTAATGGATCTAAACTAGTATTCGTCATAAGAATTCCGTTAATAAACTTACAAGAATACAATCTCTATCATATTTTTGCTCTCCCTACTCCGCATGATATAAATAATCCTCATTCCTTTGCTATGATCAATCCAACTACTAGATTTCTTGCTATAACCGATGATAAATTAATGTACTCAACAATGGACTCTACGAGTGAGTGCAAAAGTGTAACAAAAGAATATTATCTGTGCAAACTAAGTGATGTGCATCCTACCGCAACAAATCCAATTTGTGAAGTGATAATCCTAACTAAACATATAAACAAATTACCAAAACCTTGTGATTATAAAGTAATAATTAGTGATATTGACGTTTGGCAAAAACTTAATAATAATAAGTGGTTATATGTACAGTCTGATCTAACTAAACTATCTGTTAAATGTAACAATACTCTTAGTGACTACGATATTGTTGGAACAGGAATCCTCAAGGTTCCTAAAGGCTGTAAGGCTTTTCATAATCTTCTACAATTTGTTGCATCTACAGAGTATGAGTCTAAACTGTATTTACCTTCTCCAAATTTTAATATTATAGAAGATGATTGCTGTTCCAAGAAAAGGATAAATAATACGATTCCATATTTAACTCCTATTAAATTATCTCACATCGATTTAGATTCCTTGCATTATGTCACACATAGATTAAATCAGTTCAGTGACGAAATAGAGAAAATAGAAAATCAACCTTACCACATTAAATATGGAAACTATTTTAGCGGAATTACAACAATCTTGTCTGTATGTGTTTTAGCTTATATGTCTTTTACTATTTATAAGAAATGTTGTAAGAAACCAAGACGAGATACAACCCAAAATGAGCCTGGTTGTTGTATAAAAATATTCAATAATTGTTATGCTAAGCCTAATACCCAAACAAATCTTCAGATTCAGAATAGAGCATTTGAAGTATCTGAAAACTCGGAAGAATCTCCCTCGAGTTTGAGGAGAAATTTACATATATATTAGAAAAAACTTATAGTAATCCATAAATAATAATTTTGTTAATTTTTTAGTAATAAATAATTTTACTAGTTCATGTTAATGTCTCATAGAAATAATGAATAAAAACTACTATTCCTTTACTAAAGTTTTACTATTTCTTTACCAGTTCTCAAAGAATAAAATATTTACCATATCTTTACCAATTCTTATAATGAAAATAATTATACTAGTTCTTTACAAGTTCATACTAGATCTTATGATCAAAATTGTTTTCTACATCTTTACTAGTTCATAGGATATTTTACTATTTCGTTACAAATTCTTAAATCATTGCTATTTCTTGACTAATTGTAATATTTCAATTCTCGTGTTACTTAATAGCTTAAGCACTAAAATATGTAATTTGTTCAACTTTTCTAATAATTGATACATAGTAATTTTAAAATTCTAGCTGTAAAATAAAACTGTATATTTTGTTAAATGTACTGTGTAAATGTTTGTAACTTCTTGGTGTCTCAATCTACTCGCATCTTTTCCTTATTTGATGCTCCGTTTTAAGGGGGGAGGTGTTACAACCCTATGCAATAGGCACTTATTGCTGAGTCAAACATCTCATTGACATAGATTTCCAAAATGTCGATCAGCAGTAATTGCCTATAAATACCAAATCTTTTTACAAATTCATAGAGTTCTCTTGGTTATTAGCCACAGCTCTACAGCAACGGACCTGGTTTATGCCTGCCGGCTGGATTGCTCAAAACTAATACCATATCGGTCCGGTAGACCTTTGAGGTCCCGTATATTGAGACTCCAAGTCAATTATTATTCATAATAATAAAATAAAAGGTTCCTGTAAACAAGTCAATTATTATTCATAATAATAAAATAAAAGGTTCCTGTAAGCCAAAATTGTATTTTTTTTTTTTTTAAACATATAAGTGCTCGGGACTAGTGCTGTGCAGTTTTATTTTCTAAAAATGTGTAAAATTACTCTAAAATAAACAATAGTTGTAGGATAGTGATAGTTATTGAGTAGTAATTATGTGTTTTTGCAAGAAATGTGAACTATATCGCCAAATGTGGCCTTTCGAGTTTTCACAAGAACACCTTTGAATGACGTCGATTGTAGCCTACAATACAACGGCGCCTGGCTTAAAAGCCTAGTTGCCAAACCTTAAACATAAAAAAACTGTCAATAAATATATAAATACTAACACTATGAGATGGCGCCACAGCTGCATTGGGCTTTTTTTATGTATAAGGCTTGGCAACTAGGCCGTTAAGCCAGGCGCCGTTGTATTGTAGGCTACAATCGACGTCATTCAACGGAGTTCTTGTGAAACCTCGAATGGCCACATTTGGCTATATAGTTCACATTTCTCGCAAAAACACATAATTACTACTCGAAAACTATCAATATCCTACAACTATTGTTCATTTTAAAGTAATTTTACGCATGTTTTAGGAAATAAAACTGCACAGCACAACATCTCCTTTCAGTTCCCGCCAAAAACCCGCATTGGGCTTTCTTGTCTCGCTAACCCAGATTATAATAATTAACATTTGAAAGTCCGTGAATTAAATATCAAATATTGTGATTCTATATTCCAATAAGAGCACAAAACTATATATCTAGTAAACAATTTATTTAAAATTTTATTTTCACATAGCATCTAATAGTCGCTTTCCTGGTGTTTGGTCTGTATATCCGCTAACTCCTAAACCACGTAACAGATTTTGTAGTGATTCTTATGGGAGGGTAAACCGCTTCGTTACATAACGCGTTACGGCGACAGTCTGTCTGGCTTCCCTTTCTCTCACGCATACGGCAGCGGTAGGCAGGCTCCTCCTCTCTGTCTAACCCACAGCGCTAGCCGTGTTTCGGTAATTATATAAAATAACGATACTACTATTTATTGCAGGAGTTCAGCAGACAGGCAGACGGCCCACTTGATGGAAAGCGGTTACCATCGCCTATGGACATTTGCAACACCAAAGGTGCTACAAATGCGCTGCTGCTCTCTTAAAGGAGACTGGAACCTGGTCACTAATGCCGGAACACAACACAAGGTTGTTATGGCGGCATACTCTAGACCAGGGGGTGGTCGCCATCCAGTCGAGCAAATACCCTGCCACCTGGCTGTGGGTTGTTTAGTCGCCTCTTACGACAGGCCGCCAGGCCGCAGGAAATTGTATTCTTTCTCCGTTCCTGCACGGATAAAATAAACTACTAATAATGTACATACCAAAAATTCTAATATACATATTCAAGAATTGTAACTAAGAATAAAATATATTTTATAATGAATAAATGATTTTAGTAATAAATAACCTTTCCTTACATTATCATATTAATATACATAAAATTTAAGTAATAACCGAAGCTTTCTAAGTTAAACAATTTCAATATTAAATAGTTCAACTTAGATTAGTTTAATTTATCACTTCTGTCGGGCGTCCCGAGATGCTCACGTTTTTTTTAACAGTTTTTACCATCAAAAAGAAAAATGCAAAGAAAGTTTGTATATATACTAGCTTTTGTCCGCAGCTACGCTCGCTCTATATAGACATCTTATTCGAGTTTTTACATTAGTAAAAAAAGAGTTAGCAGAAATTGACCCGTGGTGTAGCCCCGCGGATAACTCTAGTTCGGTGTAAGATATTTGTCGTTTAGATAAATATAAAGTTGTGACCGCTAATCGCTATAATAAATCTATCATGCAATGATTATCAGAGACTTGGTCCGTTAAGGTGCCAACACATTACGGGACGCGTCCATCAGCCGCGGCTGGTGGACGCCGAACAATGTGCATATCAAAGCGTAACGCACTCTCCAGATTGCTTTAGGATGTCCGATTACGCCCGCAACTTACGACTTATAATGTGCACACTTCAATGGACTTTGCATATCCTGATGCGTTTTAAGCCACGCCCCTCAGCCCCGGCCGTCAGCTGTGAGTAATAATATGCACACAGCTTTATTCAATAGGAAGCTACTTATATATCAATAAGCCTCTTGAGAGCTGAAAGTTCCGCCTAGTGCAAGATTGCCATGTAAGATATTGAATGGGCCTCTTTCCGCTGTGGAAATAATCTGTGGCTTAATAATTTTTTTTTTGGTTATCCGAGTTTTGGCGGGAACTGAAAGGAGATGTTGTGCTGTGCAGTTTTATTTTCTAAAAATGTGTAAAATTACTCTAAAATGAACAATAGTTTTAGGATATTGATAATTTTGAGTAGTAATTATGTGTTTTGTGAGAAATGTGAACTGTATAGACAAATGTGGCCTTTTGAGAAGTCACAAGAACTCCGTTGAATGGCACTAGCTGATTACCTACAGTTCATCTGTGCTACACATAGATTTAAGAAAATAAAGAAACTACATTGAATCTTAGATCTAGCTTAAAGGCCTAGCTGCCAAGCCATAAAAAATTGTTTATCCTGAGTTTTGGCAGGAACTGAAAGGAGACGTTGTGCTGTGCAGTTTTAATTTTCTAAAAATGTGTAAAATTACTTTAAAATGAACAATAGTTGTAGGGTATTAATAGTTTTTGAGTAGTAATGATGTGGTTTTGCGAGAAATGTGAATTATATAGCCAAATGCGGCCTTTCGAGTTTTCACAAGAACTCCGTTGAATGACGTCAATTGTAGTCTACAATACAACGGCGCCTGGCTTAAAGACGTAGTTGCCAAGCCTTAAACTTAAAAAAAATTGTCTATCCTTCTGGCTTAAAGGCCTAGTTGCCAAGGCTTAAATATTGTTAAAATTTGTTTATCCTCTAGGAGTCTGTGGTTTTGTATTTGGATGGTTTTGTTTGAGTAGGTATACGTAGCAAATTGTATCCATAGTAGTTTGTGGTAGTATCCATAGTAGTTTGTTTTACAAGAGGTCCATGGTTTTACATAGTATCCATTGTAGTTTGTCCCTGTAGTGTAAAATAAATGCATTTTGCTATACGTGAGTGATTAAAAAGATGATTTTTGATAAAGTAAAATGAATATTACTTCAGAAATAATATCGTGTCGCGTTTGTCTTATAACCAATGTGAAAATGTACGATATGTACAAATATCGAGTAAAAGATGTATTTGAAAGCTTGATAAATACGAAAGTAAGTATTTTATTAATTTTACTTTATTGATGGTTTTTATGTTTTACTGCGTCTGTTGACCTAAGTCACTGGGTTCGATTCCTCGCATAGTGAGTCACGTGAGTGAACTCTTCGTTGTTTACAATGGATAATATACAATAGATCACTCTAGGACTGATTTCTAACACCCAGACCATAGTACTGAAATAGCGGAAAGTTCGATTAATTAATTAATCATGCTGAGAATCCAACTTGAGACCTCTGGTTGCAGGTTTTTTTTTTAAGGTGGGGGAAATGCTATTTACGCACAATACTGGGTCCTTTGCAAGGGATTAGACCATAGTTGATCATGAAGGCTTTCCCTTTTGACAAGGGGCAATCCGAACAATAATCAAGCCAGCTTGTGTGGAGACTCAGACAAGTTGCACGGGCAACACCCACTACCCACTAAAACCACCCTCCTCCCATGTTCCCCGCGCTTTTTATGAAGGAAACGCTGAGACTTAGAACGTAGTTACGCCCAGTCCGATCCAGCGCAAAAAGTTCCTGAATGTGCCCCGGGAATCAGAACACATTCACTTCGTCAGCGGGGGTGATAATCCTTTACTCCCTTGATAGCTAAAGGCCCCCCGAAGCGGTATTATTCGGGCCTCTGGTTGCAGTATGGTAAGGGTTGCTAACCATACTTTATAATAATGAAAAATAAAGTATGTGAAATTATTCTATTTCCAACCTTTACTGTGATGATAATATTTTCTTAAGTTTTCGCGACTTGTATCTATAATAAAACTACATTCTTCTCTTCAAGCCATAACATGTTGTGAAGTGGTGGTAAATTTTTTTTTAAGTTTATGGCTTGGCAACTAGGCCTTTAAGGCAGGCGCAGTTGTATTGTAGGCTACAATCCACACCATTCAACGGAGTTCATGTGAAAACTCGAAAGGCTACATTTGACTATACAGTTCACATTTCTCACAAAAACACCTTTTACTACTCAAAAACTATCAATATCCTACAAAACTATTGTTCGTTTTAGAGTGATTTTACACATTTTTAGAAAATAAAACTGCACATCGCAACGTCCCCTTTCAGTTCCCGCCAAAAACTCTGCGGTGGTAAATTAGATTAGGCTCCCATAGAGTAAATAATAACCATAAACAAAATTAAAATGAACAAGTTGGCCATAGGCTAAATAAAACTTTAACAAATCTCATTGAAAATCGTCTTCTTTGTCTTCTGTGATCACAGCCACTGAAAAGTGTTCGAAAAGTCAAAATAACCGAAATTAAATAAATTACCATGCTTAAAACCGCTAAAACATAGTTTTATTATTTACTGGGATGAGTTAAATGGAACACTTATATGAATAATTACTGAACTATTATTGTTGAAGTTTTCACTAAAAGAGTTATTTCAGTAGTGAATCTAAAATGGCGAGTAGAGAGGAACATCTATAAGTTTTATATGAATGAATGAATCTTTATTAGCAAAAATACAGTTAATAGTTGTATGTGAGATGGTAACAAAGTCAAATGTTCTTACTGTACTTGACCTACTCAAGGTTATACAAATATTTGACTGTGTTAATCTAAAAAAAAAGATTACAACAAATTTATAGACATAAGTTAATTAATTATAATTATATTAAAATATACAGCACTCTCTATTAGTAGCTCACAAAGCCTTCCATATGGTGACTGCTGTCGTTTTGGTCCTGGAGAAAATGTCACTAATGACGTCATCATTTTGTATCACACAATGCTCACAAGGACCCATGTCAAGAGGTGGATTCAATTACCGTTCCACTTGTGTTTACAATTATAACGCCGACAAACAAGAGGGATGGGAAAAATTGCAGTTGTGAATGTGGTCCTTGTGAGTCTCCAATGGAACATACATACATACATAACTTCACGCCAGTTCCCTTGCGGGGTAGGCATGAACAACAGAGCGCCATTTAGGCTTATTATTACACACCTCACTTGCTTCTTTGACATTCATAGCTCTTGTCATGCGCACTCATCTGTTCTTAAGTCTCCTGACATCACCTTCTGCTAGTACACGATCAATTTGATCATGGAAGGTCTGTCGTGGCCTTCCATGACTTCCAATGGAACATAACCATAGAAATAAAACAATGAAATATATCAAATGTCTAAAATAAAAAATTTATATAAAAACATTAGTTGCTTACTTTATAGTCAGGGTGGCCAAGTCTGTCAATGGGTTAAGTTCATACACCGCTCCTTTTAACTTTTTTAAAGGGAATTTAACACCAACCTGAAAACAATTCTTTTTTTTCTCTCCTGAAACATGCAAACAGGCAGATGGCCCACTTGATGAAAGGTTACTGTTACTTATGCATATTTGCAACACCTGCAGCGTTGCTGGCCTCTGAGAAATTTTATAATATCCTTCTTAAACAACCTCATGTTGTAGCGCAGCAGAGGGAAAACCTCGGCGGGAAATTCACTCCAGATCATTGTTGTATCCGGAATAAATGTTCTAGAGAACAGTTGCATTGTTCAGCAGCATAAAAGCTCCAGGAAATGGTGGCATCCTGAATTCAGTGGTGGACTGAATTGTTGTGTCATGGAAATAATTAGAGGTGTTCAGAGTTCCCCCACTGACGAACCTTGCCACCTTCTCTATATATATACAACATACTCTGCAAGTTGCTTGTTTATTGAAACTTAAATTAAGATATTATGCAATATTAAGTAAAGAAACTGCTTCCCTTCATTCATTGGATTATCCAAATGCTCAATGACAACAATTAGTGTAGTTCATTTTTTTTATTTTTTATTGCAGGGGATCAGCAGACAGGCAGACGGCCCACTTGATGGAAAGCGGTTACCATCGCCTATGGACATTTGCAACACCAAAGTTGCTACGAATGCGCTGCTGCTCTCTTAAGGGAAACTGAAACCTGGTCACTAATGCCGGAACACAACTCAAGGTTGTTATGGCGACATACTTTAGACCAAGGGTGGTAGCCATCCAGTCTATTCTATTCTATTCTATCTTTGTTGTTGATGGCTCCAACGCCTTTGGCATTGATTTTGCCAATGTCATAGTAAAAGAGGCAGGTGTTAATAGACGCTAATATAGCTGGCAAAATCAAGAAATTTCCATAGTCGGTAATCTTTTTCCAGAAACCTGAGGACAAGACAACACAAACAGTTATGTTAGACTAACTACATTATAAGAATATATTGTTAAGTGATAAAAATTTACATAAAATCAATATATGCTTACTATAAACTAAAGTCAGAAGGAAATTAATATTAATTGGGCGAGGAATATCAAGGGGCAGAATATCATAAAGGGGTGAAGATAAATTTGGACAGTTAAAAAATATGTGTTCCAGAGAACCTTCGGCAAGACCACATTCACACAGAGAATGATCACGTACCCTGATCTTAGCCAAAAAGACTGGGGTGCATATAAAACCTAATCTTAAGCGAATGATAGCTGAAGTCATCTTTTTGGGGAGATTACGGAATCGGAAAAACCAAGGAAATTGAGCCAAATGAGGTTGAAGTTGTCCATAATATTTGCCTTTAGATTGGCAGGATTGGTGCCATAACTCACTCCAAGATTTAAACATTTGGGATTTGGAGAGGGTACGAAGGTCCCTAGGAAAGCACTTGTTGAATTTTTCACAGCCTGAGTGGACAGCTTGTTTGGCACAGTTATCAGCCGTCTCATTTCCACTAATTCCTGAGTGGCCGGGAATCCAAGCTAGAACTACTTCTAAGCCCATGTCATGACAGCGTTGAAGAGTGTCTTTAATTTGAAGTGAAATGGTAAATATATCCTTAGATCTAAAGGGGGACTTAGCAATGTCTTGTAGACAGCTCAAAGAATCAGTGAAAACAATTGACTTTCTTATCCTATGAGACTCTATGTAGAGTGTGGCTTCAAGGATGGCGATTGCCTCACCTGTGAAAACCGAACTGTAACTGGGGAGTTTATAATTAAGAATTATTTTATACTTAGGTATCCATACAGCAGCACCTGTAGGACCATTTGGAGATAATTTTGATGCATCGGTAAACATTGGGAGCCAATCAGGCCATTTTTCAAGTAAAATACTATTAAATAGCTGATTGGCAACCAGAGAATGTTTCTCGATACCAAAGTCAAATATTATTCTTGGGCGAAACATCAAGCTTTTAAAATCGGTTTCGAATAATGGGTGCCTGTAATTTTGAAAAACGTTAGAAGAAAGGTTTTTGAATTGATTGAAAGAGTTAACTAAAGGGGGAAGGCTTTTGTGATTCCAGTAGGGAGAGGATTCAGTCAGTTGGGATAGTTTGTCAAGACTTTCTAAGATAGGGTGGTTCGATAGCTGAAGGGCTTTGTAAAAGAACCTGTCAGCAAACAGCTGTCTACGCAGAGTGAGAGGAGGTTCCAGGCATTCAACTTGAAGAGCGTTGGTAGGGGACGACCTCATGGTACCAGTGATGATTCTCAAGCATTTAGCTTGAATGCCATCCAGTTTAGATAGAGTAAGTTTATGACAAGGTTCTAAAAGAAAGCAACCATAATCAAAATGGCTCCTGACTACAGCATTATAGAGGAGTTTTTGGTTGTACGGATGTGATCCCCATTTTACTCCAGAAAGAGCTCTAAGGATATTGACATTTTTTTCCGCTTTCTCACAGATATATTTTAGATGAGGGATGCCAGAGAGTTTTGAGTCTAGAAAAACCCCTAAAAATTTCACAGAATCAACTATTTGAATGGGACAGTTATTCACTTTTATATCGAGAACAGGGGGGACTCTTTTACGAGTAAAAATAACTACATTACTTTTTGTGGATGAAAGGGACAGGTCATGATCCAGCAGCCAAGAGTTAAGGTAGTATAGAGCGGAGTTTAAACGAGAACTAGCATCCGAAAACGAGTTTGATGAAACATATAAGGCTATATCATCAGCATATTGCAGTATGTTGCAGAAGCAATTTACAGAGGTATCTAAGTCTGCTGTGTATATATTATACAGAATGGGGCTGAGGACAGAACCTTGGGGGAGACCCTTCCACACGAGCCTTGGGGAGGATAATTTGCCATCAGGGGATCGAACCATAATGGACCGTTCCATGAACATTTCGCAAATGATGTTTATCATTCTCACAGGTATACTCAGCTTGAGCATTTTCTGCCTGAGTAGGTGGAGGTTGACACTGTCATAAGCGGAAGTAATATCTAGGAATACACCAACAACATGTTCATTTTGTGAAAATGCAGCTCGTATGTTTGTGGTAAGAAGGCTTAAGCTGTCCATAGTCCCTCTTCCTCTTCTGAACCCGAACTGGCTACTGGGTAGTAAGTCACGATTTTCGATGATCCATTCTAGCCGATTTTTAATGAGGTGCTCCATGATTTTTGTCAAGGTAGAGGATAATGCTATAGGGCGATATGAATTTGGATCTGAAGGGCTTTTTCCAGATTTTAGTATTGGAACAATAATTTGAATTTTCCATGAAGAAGGGGTAGAACCGGATTTAAAAAAGTTATTAATTAAATTAAGAAAATAGACTTTAACAGAGTCAGAAGATTTAGAAATAAATGAATATGGAATACCATCAATACCTGGAGTTGAATCACGGAGGTGATCTAAGGCACAGGACAGTTCTGCAAAGGAGAACTCCGAATTCATTGGGTCAGGAATGGAAGACACAAGGGATGGTAGATTGGGATTAGGAGGAACATAAGAGGGAGCAAGTTTGTTCGTAAATTGGTGAAGCCAAGAAGGGTCGTTTATTGTGCAGTTTGAATCTATTTGAGATTTCCGAAATGTTTTTATTTTTCGCCATATGAAAGCCGAAGGAGTTCTAGGAGATAGGCTCTCACAGAATGATTGCCATCCCAAGCGTTTCTTTTTACGAAGAAGTCGTTTAGAACGGGCAACAATTTTTTTGAAATCTAAAAAGTTGGATAAGTTTGGAGTCATTATAAATTTTGATTCTGCAAGCTTTCGCTGTTTCACACTGCTGGAGCATTCAGAATCCCACCATGCTGGAGAAGGAATTTTGGACTGGGCACAATTCTTTAGGGGAATTGATTCTGATGCCGCCGAAGAGAGGGTAGATATAAATTCAGAATAAGCAGATAGAGCATTGTGTTGAAAAACTTCCGGGAGAGAGTTAATTTTATTCTGGACCAAGGAGGAAAATTTATCCCAATCGGCTTCACGTAATCTATATTTTAAAAGAGGAGCGGGACTTAGAGCTGGGGGCGAAGAGTCTGACAGGGTAGTTAGGATAGGGAGGTGATCACTACCATAAGAATGAGAAATAACTGACCATGATAATCTACTTGTTAAAGAAGGAGAGCAAAGTGTTAAATCAGGTACACTAACATTTTGCACGGGTGAAACTCGACGAGTTGGAGTCCCATCATTTAAGATGCACAGATTTAGATTATCAAGGATTTCAATAAACTGAGGTGAGATAGAATCACATACAGGTGCACCCCATATAGTGTGACGTATATTGAAATCTCCCTGAATAATCATAGGATTACGAAATGATGATAGGATAGATGATAATTCCTGAAGAAGGTTAATATTGGGGTATGGAATGTATAAAGAAACGAAAGTAATGTTAAATGATTTTATATAAACTGCCACAATGTTAAAACCAGAAGAATGAGGGGGGAGGGTTATTTGTGAGAAGGATACTTTCCTATTCACAAGGATAGCACATCCTAGCCATCCAGTCAGGCAAATGCCCTACCACCTGGCTGTGGGTTGTTAAGTCGCCTCTTACGACAGGCCACCGGGCCACAGGAAATTGTATTTTTTCTCCATTCCTGCACAGATAAAATCTAATCTCTACTCTAATATTAAAATAAGGTCTATTTAAATTATTTCAGGTAACAGTCCCAGACTTTTTGCCCCATTACATTTGTGTATACTGCACCTCATTGTTGCTGAAATTTTCACAATTTAAAGAGAGGTGTCTGAAATCACAGTATTTGTTAAGGAATACACTCTCGAAATATAATCAAGTAAGTAAATTGATGAACAGTTGCGGTATGTAAAGGTTTGTCACAGGAGACAGGCAGATGGCCCACTTGATGGAAAGAGGTTACCATAGCCTATGGATATTTGCAACACCAAAGGTGCTAACAATACACTGCTGCTCTCTTAAGGGAGACTGGAACCATTTATAACTATTATGTACTAGGACCCGGCGCGGTTTCATCCGCGCTCTATCCTGTCCCGTGGTATATAGCGTCATGTTATATAGCCTATGACACTCCCTGTTAACGTAGCTTTCCAACACTAAAAGAATTTTTAAAATCGGTTTAGTACATCCAGAGATAACCCCCTACAATGTCACAAACTTTACCTCTTTGTAATATTAGTATAGATTGTATATATTTTGAACTAATACGAGGATTGACTGAAACAGCTTAATAGCGATCATTCCTTTTTAATGTGGTCCTCTAGACAAGCATTCGTAATATAATAAGTCTACTCACACAAATGTTGCATTGCTAATTTTTTAAACTTGTTTATGGTAAGTTCTCGAACTTTTCTGGGATTATTCTGTGGTGACACAGCTCGTTCTGTCAGCAGTGTTGCACTTGGGCTACTACGGCGCGCGTTCGGCAGTCTTACCCGAATATTGCAACAGATCGGTCTTGTCTTGCAAAACATACCAGTCCACGCATTATGACTTAGCGTGTGTAGATTATATGTATGTACATTTTGTGTGTGAACAATATAACCATGTAAAATAGTTAAAATCAAAAACTTAGTTTGACTTCTCTCACACCTCAAGAACACCTGATCGAACGTCACCACAGGCAACACTTCCACCACAATTTTTACCCTAGGAAACTATTCTAAACTTTAGTGAGCCTACATATAAAGAGATCTAATATTTTGATTGCAGTCATCATTGGATGTGTTAAAGAGTTCTGATGTTAAAACACACATTCATCCATCATATGTTATATTCCATGCAGACGTTGTAGACATACCACCTATAAAACTCGAACATGATTTTAATGATTATCACAGAAACGGCATATATAACAACGACTTTGTAGATAATAAAAATGTATTTAAAGATGATAAAGTTGAAGACATAGATGATAAATATAGATATATGCATGATAAGAATGAAGAAATAGACGATAAGAATAGTTATGCCGATGATAATGATATACATGCAGATGATAAAAATGGTTATTCGAACTTAGGAGATGTTTTACTGAACGGTGTTAGAAATAATTCCATAATTCAAATAGATAATATAGTAACAGTGGGCACAAATGATTTGTTAAATGGATCTGAAGTAAGTAGTGATGAAGAACCATTGTCAAGGAAGAAGAAAGACAGTAGTAGAAATGTAAAGAAAAAGAAATTAAAAGATAGTACAGACAGTATTAGTGCGGAGATGGATATAGTGGTATTGAGTAAAGAAGAGCAAATTAAAGAAGTAGAAGATAGGAAGTGTTCATATAATTATTTAAGTTCGTACTATAAATGTGAATATTGTTTCAAAGGATTTGTCACTGAAGGCACATATAAGAATCATATGGTTCGTCATGATCCGGTAAGTTTCAAATTCAAACTAAGCTCCACTGAAGAACATTTTCTGAAGATCCTCCTACATATAATTTTTTTTTATTGCAGGAGTTCAGCAGACAGACAGACAGTCCATTTGATGGAAAGCGGTTACCATCGCCTATGGACATTTGCAACACCAAAGGTGTTACAAATGCGCCGTCTGCCTGTCTGCTGAACTCCTGCAATAAAAAAAAATATAATATATTCATAGAAATTATGTAAAAATACTTAAGTAGGTGATTATTTTTGAAAGAGACATTTGTAAAACATAACAACTTATACAGTATCTTGAAAGTGTCAAATAAGAACTCGTGTTAATTAATATGGGTTGATTTTTAGACCTCGTCGGCTTCCAAAATCAGTTCTCGTTTATGTCGACGCCTGGGAAACCGATTTCGACCCCCTGGGGTCGATATCGATCACTTTTAGAATCCCTGCTCTACCACATTAAAACTTGAGAATTTTTTTTTTTTTTATTCCAGAGTAGTGGTCCGATGGTATGCGACATTTGTAATACAAGGTGGCCCGATGTAAGAGCATTGAAGGCTCACGTACTCGTTTCACACAAGAGGAAGTATATTTGCAGGTATTACGAAATATTTTCTAGACGGCCGCACCGAATGAAAATAATATGACAGTTACCAAGAAAGCGTCCATTGATTACGTGAGCTGTTTTACGCGATTTTCCGATCCCACCCTGGTGAGATATAGTGAGATTTGGTTCTTATTTTAAAAACCGAAAAATGTACGTATCAGTTAAACACACTGAAATCTCGTATAACTCTGAGCTGCAAAATGTAAGCTCAGGTGTACCGCAGGGTTCGATACTTGGCCCAATTCTATTTATTTTATTCTCAAATGATGTCTTAGATTACATAAACAATAATATTCCGGGTGTTAATTTTATAGTTTTTTCCGATGATACAAACGCGGTTACTAGTGCTAAAACCATAGAATTGTTAAACATTAATTTGGACTCATTAATGAAACTATTTCATGCATGGTTTACTGACAATGAACTTAATAATATTTTTTTAAGTTTTCGCGACTTGTATACATAATAAAACTACGTTTTAACGGTTTTAAGCGCGGTAATTTAATTGATATTTGTTATTTCGACGTTTCGGCCACTTTTCAGTTTATGCATAGTGTTTTTTTTTTATAGCAGGAGTTCAGTAGGCAGGCAGACGGTCCACTTGATGTTAAGCGGTTACCATCGTCTATAGATATTTGCAACACCAAAGGTGCTACAAATGTGCTGCTGCTCTCTTAAATGAGTCTGGAATCTGGTCACTAATGCCGGAACACAACTCAAAGTTGTTATGGCGGCATGCTCTAGACCAGGGGTGGTAGCCATCCAGTCGGCCAAATGCCCTACCACCTGGCTGTGGGTTGTTTTGTTGCCTCTTACGACAGGCCGCCCCAACGCAGGAAATTGTATTCTTTCTCCGTTCCTGCACGGATATTTTCGTTTCACGTTTCAGCGTTTCACTAAAATTTATGCGTAGATGTCTATTTATTGCTATTTTAAGATAACTTATATACCTGAGTGACCTACGGAAATTCAGCCCATCAAATGGTATTTCATAGAGAAGTGGGAAGGGGCTAGGAAGGTCTGGGCCTTACTACCTGTAATTTCTTTGCATATTCTGAAAACATTTACAATAGTAATGTATTTTTTTTTACACCATCAGAAAGTAGAGATTTCAACGAACAAAAAGCCCACCGACTTTTTTTAAAAAGCTGATATTTTGACGCGAGAGTTTGCGATTAAAAATTGGGGTGGTTTTTCGATATTAAGCCAAAATAACGTGATATTTTTTTTTTTGTAAAAGATACAAATAAAAAACCAAAAACTTGGCTATTTGAATTTTTCATATAAATTTTGAGGTTATGTGAAAAAAGTGTAAATACTAAAGTTGTAGATCTTTTTATTACCTACAACTTTGACATTTAACGTTTATTCCATAGCACTTGTAGTTTTGTCGGAAATCGAGATAAACCGTTCTTCACCCTTAAAACTCGCCCCCTTCCACTTCCCGACCTCAGATCGCCCGTAAATTATTTTCCCTTTCGTTTCTGTTATATTCTCTTCCTTTTCCAATGGGTTTCATCCTACTATAATTTTTTTTTGTTTAAAAAATGATCTACCCTGGTCTACAAGTGTAACTTGGGCATATACAATGTGTGTTTGTCTGCGAATAAAATAAAATAAAAATTGTTAAAGCATTTTTGAAAATATACAAATGGTTATAATATTAATATAGATAGATATTGTATCTCATATTTGTTAGACTATGCAACAACATCTCGCGGAATTTGCACAAAGCGAAAGAGCATCAGAATTGGCACAACGGTTTCAAGTTTGTTTGCAATGTGTGCGGTGCGATTTTCAACAAGTCCACGACGCACTTGACGCATTTGCGGACGCAGCATCCGTCACAACACGACCACACCTGCGATGAGTGCGGGGAGAGTTTCATCAGTGAGGTCGGCTTGAGTATGCATAAGAAGAAAGCTCATAGGGAGAGTAAGGTGAGTAACCGCTCAAAAGCTTACTTCAGGCTTAGTACTACTACTTTCTGAATATTGCAAAAAACTCAAGTGGCTGCCAATCGCACTTCACCGGAATGCTCATCTTCTACATTTATTGTATCGTACACTATTTATACTTTACACTCCTTCTTACCTTAAGGAAGGTTTCAACTTCCTTCATACATCACATCCATGCTCCTGTGAAAGGCACCTGCACGTTCTTCAACATTTTACTCAAAATCCTTCGCTGCCTTTGGAACTCTATCCGTAGATGTCAGAAAAGCTAAATCACTTGCCATATTTAAAAAAATCTGTCAAAATCCATTGCCTTAGTTTAAATATATATTATTCTGTTCTTCTTAACTTTGCCGTTTACTATTCGCATTGTACTGTACTTCCTTTTTACAAGCTTTTATTTAACTTGCAACGGATGTACGTATGTAAGTTCGGGTGGAATCTTGCGAGTTAAATTTGACCAACTTCCCGGTTTCCGATTGAGCTGAAATTTTGCACGCATACGTATATCGCGTGACAATGCAATAATATGGTACCATCTGATCTGATGATGGAGTCGGAAGGTGGCCACAGGAACTCCTGTACTAAACAAGATAGACCCGTCGTTTTTGGGCTCGTTTTACTTGTCTTGGCTAGGATTCTGCGGCTATATGATATCCAAGATTACTTCTTTTTAATTTAATTATATCTAGACATAAGTTGTTAAAAGTATTCTCTCAATCAGGTTGCCAGGAAGAGATCGCTTTAAGCGATAAGGCCGCCTTTTGTTTTGCTATTAAATTATTGTAATTATTCATTCAGTAATCGTTTATTTGGTGAACAATACAGTGTTTTGGATTCTATTCCATTCTATTTTAGGGTTGATATGGTAGGACCATAATATGACCACGTCTCTGAGTATCTCAAAGAGCTCGAGTGGTAGCCTATCTCACTTCGCCGGAAGGCTCATCTTCTCAAATTACTATATTGTATAATGTTTATGCTCCGGTGGTTCGGGCATGAGGAAAGAATGACTAACCAGATATACAATGCAAGAGTGGATGGATGCACCTTCCATGATCAAATTGATCGTGTACTAGCAGAAGGTGATGTCAGGAGCCTTGAGAACAGACGAGCGTGCATCACAAGAGCTATGAATGTCAAAGCAGTGAGTGAGGTGTGTAAGAATAAGCCTGAATCGCGCTCTG
This sequence comes from Dendrolimus kikuchii, assembly GCA_019925095.2. Classification (NCBI taxonomy): domain Eukaryota; kingdom Metazoa; phylum Arthropoda; class Insecta; order Lepidoptera; family Lasiocampidae; genus Dendrolimus; species Dendrolimus kikuchii. The sequence goes on from JAHHIN020000031.1 coordinate 1,698,002, forward strand.
TTGTTCGTGCCTACCCCGCAAGGGAACTGGGCCAAGGGTAAATTTTGAGGTCCTTCCTCACCTCCCCAATAGCACACCACGTGGCGGCGGTAGTATAATAAATTGCCCTACCTCCTGGACTGGTGCGGCCTTCGATAATATAACTCAAGAGCAGTGGACGGCAGGACAATCAAATCAATCGTTGCATCCGATTGATCATATGGGAAGGAAAATCTGGTCACTAACCTTAACCTCCCGAAACTGCACTTCTCCCAATTCGGCAAGCCTGGAGACGTCTGGCAGCGGTCGTCGAGGTTCGATTGATTGCACACGGTGGTATTAGATAGTCTTTTTAGTCACACACAAATGGCGGTTTAAATTATTAAAAATTAGCACATATATATATGGCTGCGGAGCGGGTCGCCATGCGCGCGCGATCGTGTAGGATTTTCGACTTATTATATTATTGGGGCGGTGGTGCGGTTTTTGTCCCTCCAATGTCATTACGTGACGACATAACATCGTTGGCCAATGAGCCTCCTTAGAAGGGCACAGATCGGAAGATGTCGGTGTGACTGACTTCATTCCGATCATATAATCAAGGAAATGAACCAATCGAAATAATTGGCCTAAACATCCACCCCGCCTTGAAAGTCCTCAGGTTAAACTTTCAAAACAGACCTAAGCTATAACATCAAAGGCCTCACGGAAGAGCGGTTTATAAAAGCGGTATAAATACAATATGTATAAAAGCGGGTTGATAAATATATAAGCGGGAGAAATATACAATAAAAATAAGGCACTGTTATTATCTTACCATACCTAGATAACTACATACTAATATAAAAGAAACTTAAATTATAAAATGAATAAAGTGAAATTATTGGGAAGGCAGTGGACATAGTTTAACTACTGGACGCTTAAAAGTACTATTCTGAGTCTTAACAAGCGCGACCCTGACAATACCGTCACGTCCTGGATATACCTCCTTGACAATACCTAAAGGCCATCGAAGCGGAGGAACATCGTCCTGAATAATGAGAACAATAGTGCCCACTTTCAAGGAGTTACTTGAGGAACTCCATTTTAATCTGGATTGCATAGTGTGTAAGTATTCTAGACTCCATTTTTTCCAGAAGTGCTGTACTAAATTATCCAACAACTGTTTCCTATTTAATAAAGAGAGACGCTCTGAGGAGACGTCAACTGCGGGAAGGAACTGTAATGGAGTAGACATTAAAAAATGTGCTGGTGTAAGCACTTCCGGATAAGGATCCTCTGAAAGAACACATAGCGGTCTTGAATTAAGAATACACTCAATCTGTGTTAATATAGTCAAAGTTTCCTCATAAGACAGCAGTTGTGTTCCAACTACCTTATAAAAATGACGCTTAAAACTCTTCACATTCGCTTCCCAAATCCCCCCAAAATGAGGACTACTAGGTGGAATAGTATTCCAAATAATTTTACGTTGATTAAGCTCATTGCTTATGCAGTTTTGAAAATCGGAGGATGCGGTTAAAGAATAAATCTCATTTAATTTTGACCTTGCCCCGATAAAATTTGTACCATTATCTGAGTATATAACTGACACAGGTCCCCTACGAGATAAAAACCTCTTAAACGCGTCTAAAAATGTGTCTGTTGACAAGTCAGACGCCAACTCAATGTGGACTGCTTTAGTCGTCAGACAGACAAAAATACATAAATAAGCCTTTTGTGATTTTTGGCCTCGGCGGCGAGTTAACGTAATATGTATTGGGCCTGCGTAATCTAAACCCGTGTGCACGAAAGCCTTCGCTTGCTGTACACGATAAGAAGGAAGATCTGCCATTTTCGGCCAAGAGTGTGTGGGATTAGCACGAAAACATATGTTACATAATTTAACTCGATGCCTAATAGTATTTCTAGACGATAAAATCCAATAATTCTGTTTTATAAGCGAGCTCAACAAATTTGCACCTGTGTGACAGTTTCTAATATGATAATGATCAATTAATAAATTTACTACATGATCCTTTTTTGGCAAAAGGAGCGGGTGTTGGGTTTCAAAAGGCAAGTTAGAGTTAGACAATCTACCTCCAATACGTATTAAACCTTTATCATCGATAAACAGGCTAAGATGTTTTAAGTTAGATGGCACAGAGCCATTTTCCAAAATTCTAAAAAGATCGGCAAAATGAACCTTTTGTACTGCTTGTATTAAATAATGTTCGGCGGTATTTATATCCGATAAAGTAATATTATCCGATCGCGGTAAAATTTTTGCGAAACGCAAAATGTATGTGATAACATTAAGCACTTTATTCCAAGAAGAAATATTTTTAGAAACCTTGTAAATTAATGGTAATTCATCGTTACAAGTTACCGTAACAAAAGTATGAAGCTTCTTCTCTGGTATATTAGAATCTAAATTTGTAATAAACGGAGTGATTGGCCATAGATCTGTCTGAGAGCGCAACCAAGCTGGTCCGCGCCACCACAGCTTATGTACCATTAAGTCAGACGGCAACATGCCGCGTGACACACAGTCACCAGGGTTCTCCATGCCAGAAATATGATAAAAGTGTTTCGCGTCAAGGTTTTCGTGTATTTTTGCTATCCTATTTGAGACGAATATGGACCAGCGGTGCGGGGAAGAATGAATCCACGATAAAGTTATCGTCGAATCAGAAAAGGCGTATATGTTAGAAATAGGATAACGAGAATTATAACAATCGTAAATACAGCGAACTAGTTTAGACAAAAGCAATGCGGCGCATAACTCAAGACGAGCAAGCGAAACTACTTTGACAGGAGAAACCTTGGACTTAGAGCAAGCCAATTCTACAAAAATATTACCAGATGAGTCGGTTACGTGCAGGTAAATAACACAACCGTATGCTTTCATACTAGCATCACAAAAGGCAACGATATTTACCTTACAATTATTTGACACATTTAAATGTCGCGGAATGCGTAAATTGGATAAAAAAGTTAGTTCTTCTAGAAGTTTAAAGAAACTAGTAGTGATATGATCTGGCGGTGTGTCATCCCAGTCTATGTTGGCATTCCAAAGTTCCTTTATGAGAAGTTTGGCGAATAAAATAACTGGTGAAACTAAACCCAAAACATCAAACAATCTCGCAACAGTGGACAAGATTGTACGTTTTGTACAAGTCGTTGTACACTTATTGACATTGAAATAAAAACTATCTTCAGCTGGATGCCATGCAAGGCCTAAAATCTTCATTCCAGCTTCATCAGTGAAATCAACAGGTGCACAGTGCGACGGCGGTAATGTAGAAAGTAATTCAGCCGAATTACTAGCCCATTTTACTAAATCAAATCCTCCTGACGAAAACATAGCAATTAGTTGCTTAGCGATGTCAATTGCCTCATCAGCGGTGGCCACGGAGGAAACCAGATCGTCAGTATAAAGAGAAGACTCTGCCACGGCGGCAGCAGCGGGATAGCGGTATTTTTCGTCTGAAGCCAGCTGGCGAATAGTGCGCATTGCTAGAAAAGGGCTGGACTTCAATCCGAAAGGAACGCGTAAAAACTTAAAAACACGAATGTCTTCGGTAGTATTAAACCTATATAAGATTTTTTGAAACTTACAATGGTCATTAGTAACACCTATTTGTAAGTACATTTGCTTAATATCAGCAGTGATAGCGATTGGAAATAGGCGGAAACTTAATAAAAGTTTAAAAAGGTCGGCCTGTAAGTTAGGACCAGCGTGTAGGATGTCGTTTAGTGACAATCCTGTATGTGTCTTGGCACTCGCGTCCAGAACAACGCGTACTTTAGTGGTAGCCTTGTCTGTACGGAGTACGGCATGGTGCGGTATAAAGTAACCCTCGTCGGAGTCCAACTCGGGCGGAACTTCACATAAATATTTATTATTTATATATTCGCGAATTATTTCATTATAATTATCTCGAAGTGCGGACGAGACCTTAAATTTACGTTCCAGGCTCATAAAACGGCGGTGTGCAGTAGCACGAGAATTTCCTAACGAAGACTCACTGTCCTTGAAAGGAAGCGATACAATATATCGGCCGTCACTATTGCGAGTAACGGTCGAACTGTAAATTTCCTCACAAGCAATATCCTCAGGGCTGGAGAAAGACTGGCTAGGTAACTCCTCTAACTCCCAGAATTTGTGTAAGGAATTGTTCAACTCACTATCAGTTAGTGAAAGACAAGCAGTAGATACAATATCTGTATCTTCAGATAAAACGCAAGAGACATCTCCCATTAAAATATAACCGAAAGTGGTTTCCAGTAGCGGTGGAGCGGGGGGAGGGGCCTCGACGCGACCATTCAATAAAATAAATGGAAATAACTGAGAACCTAAAAGTATATCAATTTGAGCGGGTACATTCCAATCATTGTCCGCTAAAGGTATATTTTTAATAAAATACATATGCGACGTATCTATATAGCGCGTTGGCAACTCATCCGTAATACGGTCAACAACCAAAACATTAATGTTATACTTATGCGGCGAAACTCGCGACTCGATTGTTAAGTTAGCATAACCATAAATCGGACGACTGCTCGAACCAACTCCTTTAATAAATGAATTATTTAGCGGTGAAATGTTTAAATTAAGTTTTTTACAACAAGACATTGTCATAATATGATTTTGAGATGCATTATCTATTAAGCAACGAACAAGTAATTTATTCCGAGGGTTGTTTTTATAAGCATATACCTGCGCGGTGGATAATAAAGCATTCGAACGCGGCATTCCGCTCGACTCACTATCGAGTGAGCTGCATGCATAGGTATGCATAGCGAGGGCGACAGACGGAGCGTGCGCGCTTGGTGTCACCTGTTGCGCTTGAGCATCGACGCTGTTCATATCATTCAATGTATTAGAAGTTTGGAGATTTAAATTAGTATTGAAATGTAAAAGTGAATGATGATGTTTTTGACATCTTGTACATGTACGGTTCGATTTACATTTAGCGGAAGTATGCGATAAACTTAGGCAATTTATACAACCATGTTTTTGTTTTATAAAATTAAAACGTTTTTGAGGAACAATATTTTTGAAATCCGAACATTCATATAAATGAATGTGGTCAGTTTTATTACAAAATGAGCAATAATTTTTGTTAACTTGCGTAGATATATAAGATCGAGATATTTTAGCGGAATTTTTGTTTTGATAAGTTTTAGGTTTTAATTCAGATTTAGAAGTTCTTTCCAAGACTTTAACTTGTTCTCGAATAAAAGTAACAAATTCTTTATAAGTGGGTAACTGTCCCGGTTTTCGATAAGCGGTTTCAAAAGATTTTACGGTTTCTGAATCTAATTTTTTAAGACCAATATGTATGAAAATAAATTCTTTAAAATTATCTATATTTAATTGTTCTAAAGCGGTGTAAGTTGTTGTAAATTTATCAATAAATGACTCTAAATTGTTTGAATTTAAATTGGAAATTGGTTTGAAATCTAATATTTGGTCTATATAATTAGATGCAAGGGCACGGTCGTCTTGATATTTGTCAATTAATGAATTATAAAGCGGTAAATAATTTTTAGATGCAGGTGTAATACCTGTACAAATACTTCGTGCCTTTCCAGACAACGAAGATAATAAATATTGAATGCGCTCAGTGTCATTCAATGTGTTATTTTCGTGAATTAACATGTTAAATGTTTCTATAAACAAAGGCCAATCATTTAAATCGCCATTAAACTGTTTTAATTCAATACGCGGCAACTTGACGTTGGATCGTAGTTCACTGTCGCTAGTGGACTTTGAACCCGATGCGGACGAGTGTTTTCTAGAAAAACGTTCTCGTGACTTTATAATGCAATTATATAAATCGGTAAAAGACCAAACAGATTCAAAATTAGGTTTTTGAGAAACATCTAACGAACTATTCAAATCATCAACGATTTGAACAAATTCAGATCGAAAATTATCAGAGATACTTTGTGACTTTGTAAGAAAATTATCAATAATTTTGTCATCAGAATCCGATTCCGGAATGCAATCATAGATAGATTGTAAGTATGCAAAGTATGAATCGCGCTTAGCAACAAGCAATTCAACTTTCCTTTTGGATTTTTCGGTTGCCATTTTTAACTAATAAATAAACAAAAGATATGTACGTTATAAAGTAAGTACGTAAGATATAAAATTAATTAATATAAAATGTGTACATGAATAGCGGGGATGAAGTCGCGGTCGAACTCAGCGTAGTTCGTAGTATTGGGTGACAATAAGTCTACCTGCTTTATGATCGCGCGAGAAAAAATGAAACGTATATTGGACTAAGAAATATTTTATCAATATTATGTGTCTCAAATGGTTAAAATCGCAATGATTTTAGCGGGAATAAGGAGCGGTAAAATGCCTACTTGCCTAATTAACTTATAGGTTCGTTACGGCGAATAATTCTATAAATGAATTATATGAAAATGAGCACAACACAAAAAATAAGTTGACAAAATATTCTCGTTATAATTATTCCAGTGATTAACTTACACTATTGGCGCGGTAGGATATACGAAAGTCTATCCAGGAACGTGTGCAACGTAAATAGATATATATTAAGATGAGAATTGAAAATTATTAGAAAGATTAGTGGGTTTCACAGTAAATAAACATACATATATAGGACAGAAAAATAATATATAAATACGACGAGGATCATAAATGCGGCTCGAAGTGGCCATAAAATATGGTGGTGCCAAGGGTAAATTTTGAGGTCCTTCCTCACCTCCCCAATAGCACACCACGTGGCGGCGGTAGTATAATAAATTGCCCTACCTCCTGGACTGGTGCGGCCTTCGATAATATAACTCAAGAGCAGTGGACGGCAGGACAATCAAATCAATCGTTGCATCCGATTGATCATATGGGAAGGAAAATCTGGTCACTAACCTTAACCTCCCGAAACTGCACTTCTCCCAATTCGGCAAGCCTGGAGACGTCTGGCAGCGGTCGTCGAGGTTCGATTGATTGCACACGGTGGTATTAGATAGTCTTTTTAGTCACACACAAATGGCGGTTTAAATTATTAAAAATTAGCACATATATATATGGCTGCGGAGCGGGTCGCCATGCGCGCGCGATCGTGTAGGATTTTCGACTTATTATATTATTGGGGCGGTGGTGCGGTTTTTGTCCCTCCAATGTCATTACGTGACGACATAACATCGTTGGCCAATGAGCCTCCTTAGAAGGGCACAGATCGGAAGATGTCGGTGTGACTGACTTCATTCCGATCATATAATCAAGGAAATGAACCAATCGAAATTGGTAGAGCGTTTGCCCGACTGGATGCCTACCACCCCTGGTCTACAGTATGTCGCCATAACAACCTGGAGTTGTGTTCCGGCATTAGTGACCAGGCTCCAGTCTCCCTTAAGAGAGCAACAGCGCATTTGTAGCACCTTTGGTGTTACAAATGTCCATAGGCGATGGTAACCGCTTTCCGTCAAGTGGGCCGTCTGCCTGTCTGCTGAACTCCTGCAATAAAAAAAAATAAAAAAAATTTTTATTCATTAATATTATTTTCCCTATTCCTTATATATACTACGTATGTATATGTGTGTGTATGTATATGTATATATATATATATATATATGTATATATATATATATATATATATATATATATATATATATACATGTATATATATATACTATTTAGGATTCCCTTCATGCTTTGCAATGATGTTGACAGTACCTTAAGGGCTCAGCGGAAGATCAGCACTGGTTTCAAAAGACCAGCATTACGCTGAGTCTGATGATGATTTCAGGGCAAGATTATGTTGTTAGTTTTAAATGTTATTAATTACAATTAATAACATGTTATTAAATGTAATTGTAATTGTATTAACAATTATAGCTACACTACACCAATGTAATTTTTCTAACTGAATAAAATGATTTTCTTTCTTTCTTCTTTCTAGTTCTTAATTCTGTAATTGTTTATTCGGTGAATAATAGTGTCTTCTATTCTATTCTAAATATATGCTTTTCAGGTAGCATTGTTCCAATGCGGTAGTTGCAAAGTACAGTTCGCGAACAAAGCAGCCGTGAATAAACACAACGCCTTCGAAGGGTCTTGTACAGATAGCAAATTAAAGTCAGTATTGATTTTTTTTTTTTTAATATCTTCAATTAGTATTTTTTTTAAGATTTAGCGTTTTAAGTACACATAATAAAACTATGTACAGGGTGTTTTCCGTGATCGCTGCTACTGAGAGATAGCCGAAACGTCAGAATCGTTAAACCGTAGTTATATTTATCTTAAACTAGTTACGTCCGCGATTTTTATATGCGATTGAAATTATTTCATTAATTTAATGGATGAAGGAGTTATGTTTTACTTTTTAATTCTATTTCTATAATTCAATTAAATTAGATTTAAATTAATGTCCGTGAATGTAAGATACCGGTGTTTTGAGATTGGAAGGTTTTGTGACCGCCCTTATTCTTTTTTTAATTTTTATTGTAGGAGTTCAGCAGACAGGCAGACGGACCACTTGATGGTAAGCGGTTACCATCGCCTATGGACATTTGCAACAGCAAAGGTGCTACGAATGCGCTGCTGCTCTCTCAAGGAAGACTGGAACCTGGTCACTAATGGCGGAACACAAATCAAGGCTGTTATGGCGACATGCTTTGCGACCAGGGGTGGTAGCCATCCATTCGGGCAAATGCCCTACCACCTGGCTGTGGGTTGTTTTGTCGCCTCTTACGACAGGCCGCCCCAAAGCAGGAAATCGTATTCGGTGTTGATAAAATTCGGCCGCATTCGGGCGCTGTCGCCGCCCACGTGCACATATTCTTATGTAATTCACTATTTCATATTTAACTAGCTTCTGCCCGCGGCTTCGTTCGTTGGAATGGGTTGGTTTATGTAGTTTATAGATAGATAGACGGGGGATAGATTAATAGAACTATAACGAGTTGAAATAGGGAATGTAAGTTGTCTGTCTATCTGAATACCGAAAATGGACATAGATATAAAATGTAGAGAAACTTCTGGGGGCATTTTTTTTTATTGCACGAGTTCAGCAGACAGGCAGACGGCCCACTTGATGGAAAGCGATTACCATCGCCAATGGACATTTGCAACACGAAAGGTGCTGACGCTCTCTTAAGGGAGACTGGAACCGGGCCCCTAATGCCGGAACACAACTTAAGGCTGTTATGTTTACTTCGGGTAGTATAGTTACTTCGGGCTGACGCTAACTTTAACCCGCGACTTTGTTTACGTAGAAGGTGAAAGTGTTAAATCTCAATGACTGCCCGCCGGCCTTGCACATCATAAATGCGCGCGCAGTACTTGATCATCATTTCGCTGCGATGTTATTTTGAAACTGCGATATCTCCTAAGATGTTCATCGAAACCGAATGATGTAAATGGCAATTTTGTTTTAAATTAAACACTTGTGATGAGTAACGTATTTATTTGGATAAGGATTAATATCATGTTTATGAAAACACCTTCGCAAATAATAGCACCTTTGGTGTTGCAAATGTCCATAGGCGACGGTAACCGCTTTCCATCAAGTGGGCCGTCTGCCTGTCTGCTAACCTCCTGCAATAAAAAAATTAAAAAAATGCTTTATTTTTTATTGCAGTAGTTCCCAAATACCCATTTTGCTAGGTGGTAGAAATACCCTACCACCTGGCAAATGCTGTCGCAGACTTTTTTTTTAGAACTTTTAAAGGGGAACAATTCTGTCACACATGATTTTTGCGAAACTTTGACACGTTTGAATTTCTCAAATCAGACCAGTAGTTCCTGAGATTAGCGCGTTTAAGCAAACAAACTCTTCAGCTTTATATATTAGTATAGATTGTTTAATATTTTGTAATTAACTATTTGAGCCAATTTTTATTTTTATTATACAAATTATTTTTAGTGGAAACTTGATTGATTAATTGTATGTATTAATTATTGTGTTTTATATTTAAGAATATTAATTATTCTATGTTTCCCAAACAAATTAAATAAATAAATAAATTAAATAAATAAATTAATTAAATAAATTAATTAATTAATTAATTAAATTAATTAATTAATTAATTAAATAAATCAATTAAATAAATAAATTAATCAATTAAATTAATTAATTAATTAATTAAATAAATCAATTAAATAAATAAATTAATTAAGTAAATAAATATTTTCTTTGTCCTTTACAGACCTTGCGTGAAATGTGGTGATCATTTCGATGATGACGATTCTTTGAGAGTACATTTGAAAGGGCACCAAAAGGACGATTCTTTGGATTGTCAGTTTGTATGTATTGTTACGTATTTGCGGGATACGAATTAAAACGCTGTTGGAATAATCACTAACTTTTACTTTTTTTTTATTATTATTATTAACATCTCTACGGACTCGAGTTCCGTACCCTTTTTTACTACTTAATTTCTATGAACAATTTGAGACTCCATACACGCTTATTATGTATTTTTGTTACTGTGTGTGACATTAATTTAGTAATTTTTATGTTGTGGTGTACCTTAAGAATAACTTATTATATTAATTTATTGTAATTTTAATACTAAACTTATACTAATGTAGAGTGTATCTGTTACATGCTGGTGTTGTGAGGAAGTGAATGTGCAGTGTTGGGCTTATATCTATACTTATACTAACTTTTACTAGAAATACACTAACATAATTCAGTTTTATATAAACAAAACCAAACGCAACAAGGTCAAACTGTAAATTTGATAATGTACTAAAATAATGCAATTTATATTTACATATGTCTCTAATAATAGCTATATGGTACAAATATTATAAATACAGTGTAAACTCCATGTAACGTCACTCGATTTAACGACAAACTCCGTTAAGCGTCGAAATCACTTGGCTTTGGTTGGTTTAGTTTGTGTTCCATCTGCCAGGGCTGCGGAGAGGCTAGGTCATATACCCGTAGCCCTGGCATAAGGCGAAGGACGGAGCACCCAGTGGTTTTAGTGGGTATCCCTAACCGGGGGGGCCCTCCAGCATCTAGGGAGCGGAGGAGTCTTCACCCCTGTTGACGAAGTGAGTTTGCCTTTCCCGGGGCATTCTCAAGCACTGATGCGCTAGGATCAGCGTGGGCGTAACTACGTTCTAAGTCTCACGCTCTTCCTGCCATAAGCGCGGGGCACATGGGAGGAGGGTGGTTTTAGTGGAGTATTGAGTCTTCGATTCTCCACACAAGCCGGTCGATTAGTGTTTGGATTGCCCCCAGGGGAATGCCTCCATAATCGACTATGGTCCAATCCCTAGCAAAGGACCGGGTACTATGCGAAATGCATTTCCCCCGCCTTAAAAAAAACCAAATGATACACTCTATATAACATTACACCCACTCTCAATAACGACAACAATTAAGTAATAAATAGTACCTTTTAAGTTGCCAAAATTAGTAAAAACTACGCAGCTGTGTAGGTTTTTTATCGCTTAATTATCCTAGCCCGTAATAAACTCGACTGTCGGCATCATGCATATCGAAATTTCTAAGTACTTCCTTTATCACCACGACGCCTCAATATCGCAAGACATAAATAAAATAAGTAAAAAAGTACAACAAAATTATTGGTGCAGCAAAAGACGTCAGACAAAAATAACAGACTTCTCTCCATTTAACGACAACTCTCTATAACGCCATAAAATACACAGTCCCTTCGGTGTCGTTATATAGAGTTTACGCTGTATATTTATACGCTACTGTAGTAGTTTTTTTTTATTAGTATTTATTATTATTATTTAATATATTTAGGGACTTCAGCCCCAGCTTACCCTAATCATACAATTACACAAAATTTATATAAACGTTTTCACAATTTTATATGTTAATAGAGCCGAGCCGACTGTGGCCGCGACAAAATGCTCTGGAAAACACGTCCATCAAATTAATTATTTTATTATAAAAATTTTCTACAGACTCTTAGTTCCGTACCTTTTTTAGTAAACTTAATTGGAAAAAGTATTTCAAAATTTACACGCTTCTTATATCATTCATTGTCTACAGTTTTTAGGATTATTTATTGATAATCAATTAACGTGGAAAACATAGTAAAAAAATATTGTTTTTCCTATACTCTTTATAAACTCTCAAAATTTGTAAATCGAGATACTGTATTGATCGCTTACCATAGCTATGTTGAATCTATGCTAAGGTATGGAGTTATATTTTGGTGGGGACTGAAAGGAGATGTGCTGTGCAGTTTTATTTTCTAAAAATGTGTAAAATTCCTCCAAAATGAACAATAGTTGTAGGATATTGATAGTTTTTGAGTAGTAATTATGCGTTTTGTGAGAAATGTGAACTGTACAGTCGAATGTGGCCTTTCGAGTTGTCACAAGAACTCCAATGAATGGCACCAGCTGATCACCTACAGTTCAGCTGTGCTACACGTAGGCTTAAGAAAATGAAGAAACTATATTGTAAACTACGATCTGGCTTAAAGGCCTAGCTGCCAAGCCAAAAACTTAAATAAAAATAAATATATATATATATTGGGGTAACTCCACAAACAAAATCATATATTTATCGCACAAATCTTTGTTTTAAAATCTGTTAATTTTTTTTCCATTATTTTTAATAACTGTAAAGGTGGTCCGGAAGATATCGCCGGCGGCGATAAGACCTCCTATTGTATATATAACTTATGTATGCAATAAAGAACATTCATTCATTCATTCACAAAAGAAATGTGTATTTATTATATATTCTAATAATGTAATGTTCAGAGCTTTCAGTTGTTCATTGATACTTGCAGTGCAACAGGTCGTTCTCGAACGAGCGCACCTTCGCCGTCCATTACCAGCGCTTCCACGTTGGCAAGCTGAAGAGGGACAGAAAGCAGATGGCCGCGAAGAGGCAGGAGTGGGTGTGCGAGATATGCGGCGTTAAATCTATTGTGAGTGATATTTTATTATTCAATATATATCCTAGATATGCCCGCGACTTGGTCCATGCTTAGATTTTTCTTAGTTTTTTTTTTAATAGAATAGAATAGAATATACACAACGCGGTGCTGGCACCTACGCTCACGTATGGAAGCGAGTGTTGGGTATGGAAGAGAGAGCATGAAAGTAGAGTAAACGCGATCGAGGTGCGAGCAGTAAGAAAGAGAGTTGGTCTGAAAGAGAGTGTCGGGGTAAAGGTGAGGAAAGGAATGCTCCGGTGGTTCGGGCATGTGGAAAGAATGCATGAGAAAGATGGATGCAGAAGTCGTGGAAAACCACTACACACCTTCCATGATCAAATTGATCGTGTACTAGCAGAAGGTGATGTCAGGAGCCTTAAGAACAGACGAGCGTGCATCACAAGAGCTATGAATGTCAAAGAAGCAAATGAGGTGTGTAAGAATAAGCCTGAAAGGCGCTCTGTTGTTCGTGCCTATCCCGCAAGGGAACTGGCGTGAAGTTATGTATGTATGTATGTATATGTAGAATAGAATATACTTTATTGTACAATAAAATTTATGAAATAATACACAAAAGCAGCTTAAAATTAGGTACAAATGGCGGTCTTATCGCTGACAGCGATCTCTTCCAGACAACCTTGGGATGGAGAGAGAAATATGGCACAAAAGCTAGGGCAGGGTTTGCTGCACAATATTTTAATGGGGTAATTAATAAAACTATTGGTCGCCCAGTGGTCGAAATTCGACCATAATTAATTTAAATTATAAGTTTGAACATTATTAAGATTCTGTTGTTAAAGATTTCGCCAAGGCTACACTGTTAATTTGACTTGAACAATAAACACAAGAGTATATTATGCGTGTGTGTGTCAAATACATGGTAGTGTGTGTAATGGTAATATTTTTTTTATTTTATTGATTTAATGTATTTTTTATGCATAATTTAAAAAAAATAGCATTCGTCGCTTCTTCTCTATATAAACTATAAAATAAAAACACTTCGTTTAAAAAAACCGACTTCAAAAACTAAAAAAAATAATAAGTATAAAATAACTTATTTCTAAAGCTATTATTATTAATATATATTATCTAAAACATCTTAAAGTCTGTGCTTAGTAATTTTCAAAATATAGTAATTTTTATGTTTTACTTTGCACCGACTTCAAGATGTTTTAGATAATATATATATTAATAATAAAAGCTTTAGAAATAAGTTATTTTATACTTTTTAGTTTTTGAAGTCGGTTTTTTTAAACGAAGTTTTTTTTATTTTATTTGTTACTTTTTAGTGTCTAGCTATGTATGGGTAAACCTACGAAAGGTGCCGTGCTGCTTAAAAAATATAGGTTCCAAGAAACAAAAACAAAAAAATGTTCGTAAAATGAAAACTACTGGGCCAAACTATATTAAATTTTTTAGTGGATCAAATGGCAGCTATTCCGCTTCGAACAAAAAAAGATTCCGACGAATTGAGAACCTCCTCCTTTTTTTGAAGTCGGTTAAAAAGTGTGCGAAATTTCATATTCCTCCGCCCGCGCAATTTTCGTAAAAAGTGGTACAAAGTTTTTGCTTCACGTATTTAATATATAGACTTTATTTTAAGACTTACTGAATCAAAGCATAGACATCTTATAACAAAATAATAGTTTAAAATGCCTTTTGCATCAAAAAATTATACTTTATCCAAATCTCGCTTATAGTAAAATGGCGGTAAAGGCTCGATATGTTGTATACATACAGCCAGGTGGTAGGGCATTTGCCCGACTGGATGGCTACCACCCCTGATCTAATGTATGTCGCCATAACAACCTTGAGTTGTGTTCCGGCATTAGTGATCAGGTTCCAGTCTCCCTTAAGAGAGCAGCAGCCAGGGCTGGGCAAAATACATAGTTTCCTTTAATTGAAATACAAATTACAAAATACTGTCTCGCATGTATTTAAAATACGAAATACAAAATACTTTTAACTCGGGTATTTAAAATATAAAATACAAAATACAGCATTTCAACTATATGTATTTAAAATACAAATTACAAAATACAAAATACCGTCAGGTGTTAGGTTATGTAAATAAAATATTCACAAAAATCAAATAATAATTATTATTAGGCCCTTGGCTATGAAATTGCCGTTTTTTCTGAAATAAGTTAACCTAATTTTATTAAAAAAAAATTATTCTAATCTCCACGGCCTTGAAGATAAGGACATTTCCATCTTGTAGGTACGCGTAGATTTTGGTGGTTCCACCCGGATCTATGCGTGCTTATATCGGTTCCATGGCAGAGAATGCACAAGGACTGAAACAGCTCGCTTTTTTTGAACACTTTCATGAGGTGACCGATAAAGTTTTTGGGCAGTATCCTTTAGCAGAGGTAGTCATACTCGAGAATTTTAATGCTCATCACGCTGAGTGGTTGGGTTCCCCGAGAACTGATCTGCAAAGGACTACTGCCTACGATTTTGCTCTCGCCCCTGGATTCACTCAGGTGATTAGGAAGGTTACCCGAATACCGGATAGAGTGGATCATGAGCCTTCTTTGCTGGATCTTCTGCTGACCACACACCCGGAGAATTATCAAATCTCCATCAGTCCTCCATTGGGAACCTCTGATCATTGTCTGGTATCTTCGGTGGAGCCCCTTCCTATTCCCGATCGGACTCGTCTCGCTGGACGACGGAAGGTGTGGCGATACAGGTCAGCAGATTGGGATGGACTCCGTGAATTCTATGCATCCTTCCCATGGAGGCAGTTATGTTTCTCGTCGGAAGATTCTGATCCGAGCACAGACTCGATCGCCGATGTAATACTGCAGGGAATAGAATGTTTAATTCCAAACTCAACTGTACCTATTGGTGGTACGACTAAACCACCATGGTTCGATAAGTCCAGCAGTAAGGCTGTAAAGCTAAAGCAACAGGCTTATCGAGCCTGGACTGCAGTGCGGGCTCGTCAGGATCCAAGTTCCTCTGACCTGAAAAAGAGGTACAATGCCGCCCCCAAGTCCCTCAAAAAACAGCTCGCGAGAGGAAAATACGATCACATCGGCAGAATTGGTGAGCGCCTCTAGCTACTCTTCTGGGACTAGAGCTTTTTGGGCCCTCACCAAAGCTGCCCAAGGAAACTTTTGTCGGGCGTCTCTTCCACCTCTGCGCACAGTGGACGACCGTCTGGTACACGCCGCCAAAGATAAAGTCAATCTTCTGGGTGAAATCTTTGCGGCCAATTCAACTCTTGAGACATAGGAGAAACTCCACCTACAATCCCTGAGTGTGAGTCTAGAATGTCGGAGGTGCGCTTTACTCAAAAACAGTCTGATTTGTTCTCCTCTCCCTCGACGTCAAAAAGTCTTCTGGCCCTGATAGCATTCCTGCCATTGTGCTGCAGACGTGTTTAGCTGAGCTGTCCCCAGCCAGTCCTTGCCCGACTTTTCACTGTCTCTTACTACAAGGGTTGTGTCCTCGCTTCGTGGAAGATTGCCCATGTGCACCTTGTCCCCAAAAAAGGGGACGTAACAGACACGTCAAATAGGCCTATAGCAATAACCTTTTTGCTCTCAATGGTGATGGAGCGTATTATCAACGCTCTGCTTCTGTGTTACCTCGAAGATTCCCAGCTGCTAAACGATCGGCAATACGGCTTCCGCCACGGTCGCTCAGCTCGGGATCTCTTGGTTTACCTAACCCACCAGTGGGCTGAAGCCATTGAGAGCAAAGGGGAAGCACTGGCAGTTAGTCTAGAATTCTAGATATTGCTAAGGCCTTCGACCGGGTCTGGCACAGGGCTCTTCTATCGTCTCCTAAGTGCTATACCTCTTTTGGATATTTGTTTTATTGAAAGAATAAATTAGAATAATGAATTGCGTTTATTGCTTGACCTTTTACAATTTTAAAGGTATTAGAAGAAGAAAAAAAAGGGTTGCCAGAGACAATTAACAAAAAAAATGTTTTTCTTTATGTGATTGTGGCGGGAATTTAAAGCGTAGACATCCTCCCCACTTTGAAAGCCTTAGCTTTCAAAAACCTTCTTGTGCTGGTAACCGAACTATGTTGTGGATGGCTCTTCGGATGGTTCCCTTTGCCGTGTATACATCCACCACCCTGGTTATACCATCTGTGCCACTATGTAGTTTGGTAATCCGGCCAAGTCTCCATCGTTGCGGTGGTGAATTTTCTTCCTTAATAATAACCATATCGCCGATGCATGGTTCTGGTGTAGAAAGTTTCCATTTTGAACGCTGCTGTAATTCCGCCAAAAACTCCTTGCGCCAACGTCGCCAAAATTCTTTGCGAATCTTTTCAATAGCTTGGTAGTTTGGTTTGGCAAGCTCGGGCGCTGGGAATGGCACAGACATCAGTGGTCGGCCTACCAGGAAGTGTCCTGGCGTAAGTGGGTTCAAGTCGGCAGGATCAGATGATAGAGGTGACAACGGGCGCGAATTGAGGATAGCCTCTATTTGTATAAAGAGTGTAGCCAAATCTTCAAAACAGAGAGAAGCGTTTCCTACTACTCTTTTCATATGGTACTTGGCGGACTTTACGCCTGCTTCCCAAGCCCCGCCACAATGAGGTGAATATGCAGGAATAAACTTGAATTGAATGCCTTCGGAGCTGGCAAAATTTAGGGTAGACTCACGACTGGAGCGTAACATTTTGTTAAATTCATTGTTGGCACCAACAAAATTTGTGCCATTATCGCAATAGATGACTCTAGGTTTGCCGCGCCTAGATATGAAGCGTTGCAGACAAAGTATAAATGCGTGAGAGGTTAAGTCACTCACCACTTCTATATGAACCGCACGGGTACTGAGGCAGACAAACAGACAAAGGTAACATTTAGTGGTTCGATTTCCCCTCCCCCTTTTGCTACTAATTTGATAGGGGCCCGCGAAATCGGTTCCTGTAGAGTAAAATGGGAAAAGTCCTTCTGTTCTTACCGATGGCAAGTTGCCCATTTGAGGCTTTATAGTTTTTCCTCGATATCGAGTGCAAATAACGCATTTTTTGACAGTTGCGCGAGCAAGTACTCTTCCACCAATCGGCCAATAGTGTTCTCTAAGAGAGGCGAGTAGAAGCTGAGGACCCGCATGGTACAAACGATTGTGCTCAAACCTCATAAGTAATTTTGTAAACGTATTTTTTCCACATAATATGACAGGGTGTTTTTTATTAAAATTGTAAGGTGAATTCTTCATGCGACCACCAACTCTAAGTACTCCGTCATGATCCAAAAATGGATTCAAAGAAAGTAAATTAGATTTATTGCACAATGACGCACCATTAGACAATAATTGTATTTCATCTTTAAACGACTCTAGTTGACTAAACCTAATCAAACTAGTTAACGCCTTATTACACTCTTCCGTAATCAAAGGGCCTGAAAGTTTATTATTCTTATGTCTACAATTATATATAAAACGACGGACATATGCAAACATTCTAAGTAAACGCTTATAATTAGAAAATTGATCAAAATTAACAAGTGACAAATCTTTACAATCGTCCACACTTCCTACATGAACTTGTAGCTTAAATTCGGGTAAATCTATTGCTGTATTCTGAAGCTTTTGTGGCCACTCACTAAGATCCTTCCTTAAGAAGGAAGGTCCTTCCCACCACAAGGGATGAGCTTGCAAAAGAAGAGGGTCAACTCCCCTGGAAGCTAGATCCGCAGGATTTAAATCTCCTGGTACATGCCTCCAAGAAAATCCCTGGGTAAGTTCATTTATCATAATAACTCTGTTAGCCACGAAAGCCTTTAATAACGTTGGTTGCGCCTTGATCCATCCCAAAACGATAGTTGAATCTGTCCAGATAACCTTACGATCTATAGGACATCGGACAGAATCTAAAACCTTTTGGGATAATTGAGCACCAAGTAAGGCTCCGCAAAGTTCTAGGCGAGGTATAGTTAATATTTTTAAAGGACTAACTCTTGATTTAGCACATAGTAGTTTGACTTCTATGTGACCTTGATTGTCAGTTGAACGAAAATAAATACAAGCTCCATAAGCTTCTTGAGATGCGTCTACGAAGCAATGTAACTCTATTGATATAGGAAAATCACACAATACATTGCGTGACACCGTGACTTGCGTCAAACATTTTAACTTCTCTGCTATGTTTTTCCAATCCTGGGCAACTTGGGTAGGAACTTCATCATCCCAGGTTAATTTCAAAACCCACAATTTTTGTAATATTATTTTAGCTTTAATAATACAAGGACAAAGTAAACCTAACGGATCAAAAATTTGACAAGTTAATGAGATTATTGTTCTTTTCGTTATTTTATTGGTTAAGTCTAAATTTACAGAAAAATTGAGTGAGTCGGACAAAGGTGACCAATTTAGTCCCAAGACTGTAGTACTTTTGGATAAGTCTAAAGCCTGAGATGTTGTCTCGTCCTGCAACACGTTTGGACAATTCGTTCGTATCTTATGTATCGGAAAGCATGCAGAGGATAATGTACTGCAAACACCATCATAAATATGTCGGAGGTCTTCCTCAGACTGGCAAGAAGTAATAAAATCGTCCATATAAATATCATGTGCTATAACCTTACCTATAATAGGATCAGGGCATTCGTGTGCCAGTTGTAGGAGACATCTAGTACTCAAAAAAGGAGCGGATGCAGTCCCATATGTAACTGTATTTAGTTTATATACTTTAATTGATTCACACTTATTTTGTCTCCATAAAATCAACTGTAGATGGCGTTGAGAACTGTCAATTTCAATTTGCCTATACATTTTTTGTATATCTGCAGTTAATACGTATTTATAATGACGAAATCTAATTAAAATAGAAATTAGATCATCCTGTACAACAGGGCCGATATATTGAATATCGTTGAATGATTTACCTGAGGTAGTTTTTGCCGAGGCGTCGAATACTACTCGTAATTTAGTTGTTTCACTTTTGTCATGTAACACAGCGTGATGTGGGATATAATATCCAAATTCGGGCTTATCAACGGAACTTAAATGATTTAAATTAAGATATTCGTCAATAAACTCACAATACTTACGCTTAAGATCTGGATTTTTATCTAATTTTTTCTCTAAACTTAAGAAACGTTTCTTTGCTAAATAAAAGGAATCACCAAGGGTATTTTCTGGAATTTCCTTTAGTGGTATTTTTACGGAGAACCTACCATTTGGCAGACGTTCAAAATTCTGTATAAAGTGTTCTTCACAAACTTTTTCTTCTAGGGAAAATATTGGTTTAGAAAATTGTACTTCTTCAACCTCCCAAAATCTTTGTAGATCATTATGGATTTGCCTTGTAAAGTGGCATGTAACTTGATGTGGAATACCATCTCCTACCGGGCCACTAATCAGCCACCCGAGCTCAGACTTCTGCAATACCGGTTTACCTACCCCTAATACAATGCGCTCACAGCCTACGATATTCCAAAAAACATCAGCCCCTAACAATATGTCAATTTCAGAAGGCTGGTGGAAATCAGGATCCGCAAACACGAGGTTAGTAGGTATATTTAAGTTAGCGATATTGACAGGCACACTCGGTATAGTACCTGTGATTTCAGGCACTATGAGACAATTTATATGTGTGTTGAAAGTACTTGTACGTGACTGTATATACACAGAACACTTTTCTTTAATATTAAAATTCATGTTAGTTATGCCAGAAATACATATTGGCTTAATTATGTCTGAAGAAAGCATAATTTTATTTTTTAGCCTATTAGTAATAAAAGACGATTGACTCCCTGTATCTAACAGTGCCCGAGCAAGGTAAGTATGCTCATTATTTACATTAATAACTTTTACCAAGGCAGTACTTAGCAGCACTTGACCAATGGACGTAGTAGATAAGCTGATCATGTTGCAGGAAGAGGATAGTGAAGGTGTTGAAGTGTGATCACTAGCAGAGTTTGAAACCAGTGGTAAGCTGACCTGCTCGCTGCTATTTAGACTCTGATGTTCATTGTGCAATAAATAATTGTGTTTCTTTTTACATTTACATAAACTTTTAACACGGCAATGAAATGTTTTATGACCTTCACGAAGACAGTTTGAACACAAACGCAGTCGTTGTACCTCCTTAAATCTATCCTGTATATTTAACTTTAAAAATTTATTACATTCACTGATAAGATGACCTTGTTCATTACATGAAAGACATAATTTTTCATATATTTTATCCTGTGAACAAATAGACAAATTTGTATTGGATTTATTGTTATTTTTAACTTGAAGTGTTTGTGTTTGAAAATTATTGTATTTAATATTCTGATTTTGACTAAATTTTTCCCCTTGAATTGCTCTAGTAGACTCTAAAATATTAGCTCTGTTTCGAATAAATTCATAAAATTCTTCTAAAGTAGGTATGTTTGTTTTATTGTTTTTATACTCTTCCCATTTTATACTTGTAGTTGCATCTAACTTTGATGTAACCATAAAAATAATTAAAGTATCCCAATGTACTGTTGGTTGGCCTAAAGTACTCAGAGCTCTCATATTTTTAGATACTTGATCCACTAAGTAACGCAATAATTTGTGAGACTCATTATGCAAGGGTTGTATGGCAAATAAAGCCTTTAAATGATTATTGACTAAAACTTGTTTATTATCATAGCGCTTGCACAATAATTCCCAAGCAACTTTGAAATTGGCAGAAGTAAACTCTAGAGTCGCCATTGCTTCAGTGGCACCACCTCTTAAGGAGGATCTCAAATAGTGGAATTTATTTATGTCTGGCATGGAATTGTTACAAATAATCAAAGACTCAAAAGTGTCCCTAAACTCAAGCCATTTTAAATATGACCCATCAAACAAAGGTAATGAGATTTCAGGTAATCTAATTGGTTGAGAACTATTAGAGAAATGCTCATGAACACTAGTGATAGACTTATTATCATTGTCCTTTGGTAGTGTTTTTTCTAATAAGTCTTCTAGGAAAGAAATAATATAAATGATCTGTTTCTCTATACCTTCTCTCTCTTCAGCCTCTGTATTAATCTCTTCATTTGTCTCACACTCCTCCTCAATCTGTGACTGAATATGATTAAAATCTGAATTTAATTCTTCACATATTTTTTGCCTTCTTTGTATTTCTTTTATTTGCAAGGTACTAAAATTTCTAACATTTTCAATAGACTGGACATATTGATTTAATTTTGTAATTCTACCTTTTAAAGAGGCACGCTTTCTTATTAATCTTGCTAGACACTCTTCCCTATCATCAGACATAATTAAATTTCACTAGTATATTTGTATATTTTACAAAAAACATGCACTTTACTTATACCTGTTTTAGCACAAATATGTAATAATGAAATGAACTTATATACAACCAGTTTGATTTTACACTCCAGTAGTTCTACTATGTAATATTGAATTGCCAATCTACTCCAGCAGCCTCCTTTTATGGTTATATATTCCAATTGATTCCATCTAAAATCCCAAATCCAAGTAGGTATTTCGCGTCTTCCACGGGTCCAAAGGTTAATTTCCTTGCCAAAACTCCCCGTGGGCATTGGAGCCCCTTTCCGAAGATACTGGTATACTTGCTTTTGCACGGTCGCCACAATGTTATGGAGTCTCCTAAGTGCTATACCTCTTTTGGATATTTGTTTTATTGAAAGAATAAATTAGAATAATGAATTGCGTTTATTGCTTGACCTTTTACAATTTTAAAGGTATTAGAAGAAGAAAAAAAAGGGTTGCCAGAGACAATTAACAAAAAAAATGTTTTTCTTTATGTGATTGTGGCGGGAATTTAAAGCGTAGACTATGAAATGTATTTTGCAACCATAAGTATTTGAAATACTAATTACAAAATACCTCAGCGTCAGGTATTTGAAATACTAATTACAAATTACATTTTTAAGAAGTAATTGAAATACAAATACAAAATACGTATTTGTATTTCAATTACGTATTTCAATTACAAGTATTTCAAATACTGCCCAACCCTGGCAGCAGCGCATATGTAGCACCTTTGGTGTCGCAAATGAGGTAAAGATATGTTGCTGGGGAGTTTGTTGCTCCGTTCTTCTCCTTTAACAGCAACTAAAATTGCTTTAGAAGCGGTGGTAGACTCATGACTTTCATTAATTAATCTGTAAAGTCCATTTTGAGATAAATACTTTCCTTTTTTGTATTTGTATTTCAGACGAAAACAATGCTTCTGTACCATCAGAGGACGCACACCGGCGAGAAGCCGTACCAATGTACCCAATGCCCGAAGTCCTTCAGGATCTATCAGAGTTTGCAGGTATATTTATCCTAACCTATCCTAATTATCTTTCTGTGTCTCATCTTTGATAAATTGTAAAACACTAAAGGCTAATAAAGATTTATTATTATTATTTATTGTTTATCGATACTATACAATATAGAAATTTAATTCAATGAAATAAGATCTACTTTGCCGGATTCGACCAATGGGCGACCACTAGTTATTATTTATTATATATATCATTCTCTATTACCGCCCCGGATGTGAATTAACATGGAACATTGGAAGTTAATTAATTTATCGATATTGCGAGTAACGTAATAGACGTTGTCGAAGAGACACCGTTTAGCCTCAGTTGGGATAAAATGAGATAATATACATACATACATACATAACTTCAGGCCAGTTCCCTTGCGGGGTAGGCACGAACAACAGAGTGCCATTTAGGCTTATTCTTACACACCTCACTTGCCTCTTTGACATTCATAACTCTTGTCATGCAAGCTCGTCTGTTCTTAAGGCTCCTGACATCACCTTCTGCTGGTACACGATCAATTTGATCATAGAAGGTGTGCCGTGGCCTTCCACGACTTCTACATAATATAATTAATAAATATTCAAGATAATGGCTTCAAACGGACTGATTCGAATGAATGTGTATTGAATGCCAAAGGTATTGTTACGAGTCGCGAGACTCGAATTAAAATGCCGTTAGAATTACTATAGAGTTTATTAGAACTATACAAACATGTATGACACAGGTACAAATATAACCGAACACAACAAGTCCAAACGTAATGCAGAAAGCCGTAATTCCATAAAAACGCGCAAAGTCCGTACCAAAACCCTGATTCTCTATTAGACCTGATGACGCCTCGCAAATCCTAGTGAACCGATCATATAAAAAAGAACGCTTACCATCACTGGAAGTGAGTAAGCAATTATTCAGGGTTTTGACCGGATTCGCGAGTCCTGGATTTACTCAAACACTGCACTAGATGTTCGGGACACAGTTGGCACTTTAGGGAGCGGTTTTAGGGCACAACGCAGTAATTTTACGACGGTTTTGGACTGTTTATCTATTATATTTAGGCAGCCATTGAAATATTCGGCTCGGCCAATGAAATGCATGTGTGTGCGCAGCGCCCTCTGGTTAGTATCGGCCGAATTAAGCTGGAAGAGGAAATGTTTCCGGGAATGTGACGGGATGTCGTAACAGAAACCATATCCATTAGTGTAATACACGCTATTTTAAAAATAGGAGGTCTTGTAACCGTCTTTAATCGGCCGCATTCGGGCGCAGTCCTCGCTCACTTGTATTTTTTAAAATGCAATTTACTATTTTTAATCGACTTCAAACAACAAAATATTTATACTGTTTATTTTATGTAGGACTGTATTATTATTTACAAATTAAATAGTTTTTAAATTAAAAGAAAGGTTTGCATTGAAAATGCGGCGTACGAATTTTCAGAATATTTTTGAATTTCATTTTTTAAGGTGTAAGCAATGCAGGTATGTAGCTTTTTATTGTTACACAAAAAGTTACAAAAATATATAGAATAATGGTGATGTATAAAAGCGAGCTTAACCCTAAAAGAGTTTTCTTCCAGCAAACCTATGAGTCTACCGAGAAGGGGAGAAGCAAAAGGCAGGGTTGTATACACAAAGATATTTTACGATATTAACTATGTAATATATACATACATAACTTCACGCCAGTTCCCTTGCGGGGTAGGCACGAACAACAGAGCGCCATTCGGGCTTATTCTTACACACCTCACTCGCTTCTTTGACATTCATAGCTCTTGTCATGCACGCTCGTCTGTTCGTAAGGCTCTTGACATAAAATAAAATAAAATCCTAAATAAAATAAATACATATATAATGTAAAATATAGACATATAAGAATAATTTGAGATAGATAGTGCTCTTTGACTTGCTTTTGAAAGTGCTCTCCGATGAACTATCTCGGATAGTCTGCACGGTGTTGCATACTCTGACTGCGTGGACAGAGAAAGAACCACTATAACATTCGGATAACTGTGTGGGAGCTTTGACAAGATGAGATTATTCTTCAAATAAATGTTTTCTTTCTTCCTTTCTCATTTTCAAAAGGACGAGTTTCCAAATTCGACTATACGTTTTTAACTTCGAAATTTACAATGTTTTTTCTTCTTCAGATCCACGTTCGGACGCATACGGGTGAAGCCCCCTTCAAGTGCACACAGTGTCCGAAAGCTTTCAAACACAAAGCCGGCCTCAATAGACACAATCGCGTGAGAATTTTTATTTTATACGTACGACCGAGAATGACACAATAATAAAACAGTGTAACGCCTCGATATAACAAATCTGAAGATTATTAGAAAATATTCGTTATACCAAAAGATTTGTTACAAAGAGGTTTGTTATGTAGAGGTTTTAGTCTGGTCTACGATTCGTTTTTGGCAAGGTTAAAACCTGGAATGTCGGCAACACAACCGTCCGTGTCGTGAGCTTTTTAGCTACTCTCATGTTGGGCAATGGTAAAATTCTGAATTTTTCCACTTGTTACGTTTTTTGTGAAATATAATGAAGAATTCAACTGAAAATATTTTTTTGTTTTTTATAAATAATATTTTTTATTTTTTACCACATTTTAGGGAAAAAGTGTCAAACATTTCAGGGGGAAACTAAAATTAAAAAGTAACACACATTATAAGGAATGCATTTTAATATTTATTTTACCTTACAAGGCTAAACATTAATTTATTATCAAACTTTAAATTCTTGGATTGTGTTATAGTAAACTAATATATTGTAGTAACTCTTTTTAAATAAATTGGCTGAATAATTTATGCAAAGGTTCACAGAAATCCTTATATAGAGGTTATTTTTTTGTCTTTTTTTTTAATTTTATTGATGGAGTACAATGGACAGGCTGACGGCCCAACTGTGATGGAAAGTGGTTACCGTGGCCTATGAACATTTGCAACACTAAAGGTGCTACCAATGTGCTGTCGGACTCGTAGATGAACTGGGCCTTGACCACTAATGCTGGAACACAACTTAAGGTTGTTATGGCGGAATACTGTACTAGATCAGAGCTGGCTATAGTTTGTTTTGTAGCGTCTTATGACAGGCCGCCAGGCCCCAGGATTTAGTATTCTTTCTCCGTTGCAGCATAGGTTAATTATACTGTCTATCCCCACCCCCGCAATAATTTAAAATTCATTATAAAGAGGTTTCGTCAAAATTGTATTTGAAGGTGTGTTTTGTATTAACTCTTACGGTCGTTTCTGAAAGATATATAACAATCTGTTATATCGAGAAAATAGTTATACAGAGGTTCCGTATAATTTTGTGTCACTTAATTATTTTGGTTAACAGGTGCATACGGGCGCGAAGCCATATTCCTGCCCGCACTGTAGCAAGTCATTCTCGCAGTCCAACTCTATGAAGCTTCACGTGTCTACGGTACACCTCAAAATGCCGGCGCCGTACAAAAATCGCGCTAAAAACAGGCAAATACATAACTCTATTGAAACCGCATAAATAAATATATGTATCTTGGTAAACATGTAGTGGAACACTTACAAGCCAATAGATGGCGCTGTGCAATAATTGATGTCGCAAGCGTTTCCCGAAACATACAAAGAATATATATGAATTTCCAACAATAACAGATGGGTCTCGGCCTGCGAGGCACGACAACAGCCTCGCTGGAAGATCTTCCTTTGAGACGGAGGAGCATTCCATCTCGCTCTTCCGACCGGTAGGGTCCTTCAAACATCTCTTGTCTGAAAAAAATATTAGAATTTTTCAAATTATAACCAAAATACAAGAGCAACTTACATGAGACATTATACAAATGATCGCCTGACAATTACTTTAAAGAATGCTCCATAGACAACTATAGTCTATGACATGTAATATGTAATTTGTAATAAATATAGAAAGTTAAATCTTTATGATTATATTAATAAAAGATTTTGAATAATAATGTATGTTTTACTGTCACTAAATTTGCTGGCGCCATGTATGTTAATTACTGCGCGCTAATTAAAAAAAAATCCATTGTCATCTTTCCCTTTCCTTCCTAACCAAAATCGCACTCGCTAGAAAGAGATAGGTAATCGGAGGAACGAAACTACGCGCTAAGCTGCCGCGACTCCTGCACGCCCGCAAACCAGTGTGATATCGGTTTGAAGCATACGTTTTTGCCGCTCCGCTGTTGCTGAAAAATCGCGATAACATTTAAGCTTTCAAACCATTGAAGAAAGCGAGGATTTAAAGAACCAGCGCCCTCAAAAATTCATGGATGTTCCATAATATTCCCATAGAATCGCCTCACCAAAATTACCAGACCTTTTTGTAAAATCTCCCACTTCTGTTCCTATAGAATGTGCAATCTGGCAATAGCATTACTTAGCCTTACTAATACGATGAACCTCCTCCTTTCGGAAGTTGGTTAAAAATAAATACGTTTATAATATGAATAATGGTATCGTGTTCCTTAATATTTATGTTAGATATCGATATTTTGGTTCACACCAATGGTGCAGTGATCAAGAAGCTTATGTGTAAGCTTCTTAGCAGTGATACACACACACTACACATTCCTAGTATAATCTATAGTTAGTAGATATACATAATCTGTGAGTTTTGGCGGGAACTGAAAGAGGACGTTGTGCTGTGCAGTTTTATTTTCTAAAAATGTGTAAAATTACTCTAAAATTAACAATAGTTGTAGGATATTGATAGTTTTTGAGTAGTAATTATGTGTTTTGTGAGAAATGTGAACTGTGTAGTTGTAGTCAAATGAAGCCTTTTGAGTTGTCACAAGAACTCCGTTGAATGGCACTAGCTGATTAGCTACAGTTCAGCTGTGCTACACATAATAGGCTTAAGAAAATGAAGAAACTATATTGTAAACTAAGATCTGGCTTAAAGGCCTAGCTGCCAGCCAAAAACTGAAATAAATAACATAATCTATGAAACTGATCTGGGGTCTGGGATTAAGGGGCACATACACTATCATGCATGGCATTCCGTCTAGCAGTCCGCCGCGTAATGAAGACTGAATTAAGCAGTCTGGCAAGCTTAGACTACTGCAGGTCTGCAATGCAGAATCGTGTATATAGGTAAAGCTTAGCTGCGAAGCCGTGAATTATAAGAAAAAAAGCAGATGAACAACAATTGAAGAAAAAAATTCCAACTTCTACTGATTTCATTTACTAATTATTTAAATATTTTTAGCATATATATTTGCGACTCAATTTTATATAATAATACATCTATTTCACATATAGTAGATATAATAATTAAACCAAAACAATGAGTGTAAATAGCGATACAAAGAATTATTGCTGTAGTTGTTTGAACACTGAAGCGAATTTTCGGAAAGTTGATAAGAAAATAGTAAATATTTTGGTAAATCTATAGCTTCTTTATACAGGAATTTTAAGTAGTGGGGTGGTAAAGTGGGGAGCGGGGGAGGCATACTTACCTTTACTACAACCCCTAAGGTCCGGAGATATTGAATTTTTTTTTTTTTTAATAAACATAACCTCACTTATTTTCACTGATTTTTTCGCTAATGTTGCACTTCTATCATAGGTCCAAAATTGAAAAAACGTTTCAAAGTTCAAAAAAAAGCCAGTAATCAACATAAAAAGAGCCAAAATAACCCAAAAACCAGCTTAATTGTATAAAAATGAACAAAAAACACAATAGAGCACATTTATATACACTACAAGAGTAACCATTCAAAATGGCGACCAATAAAGACGATATTTTTTTTACGTGATCGCATTAATTTATATTTAACCAATATTTAAAAAAAATTCAACAGTGTATTTAATAATAAAATTTATATCATTAATATATTGATTCATTGTCATATTAAATATTAAAAGCCAACTTGCTAGTCGTCCACTAAATTGATAAATAAAACAAATGTTTCATATGAGACTTTCAAAGCTTCCTAACTTTCTGTGTGTACAAAAAAATAGTAAATGGTTACAGTCGGTTCTGGCACTCGCCGGCCGCTACCGCGGCACGCTCGCTTCGCTCGCTCGGCTCGTGCGCTTTGGTCTGAATATCACCTAACATAACCGACTGTTTGTGTATAAAATAAATAGTAAACGGTTACCAGTCGGTTCTGGCACTCGCCGGCCGCTACCGCGGCACGCTCGCTTCGCTCGCTTCACTCGCTCGGCTCGTGCGCTTTGGTCTAAATATCACCTAACATAACCGACTGTTTGTGTATAAAATAAATAGTAAATCGAAATTATTATAAAACACAGCACAAGTCGTCGTAAAATCAAAAATTAACAGAAGAAGTAGGAAACCTATGGAAATGAAACGTCAATAAAAAATGCGTGCCACTGTGACGTCATCTGGCCACTAAACATGGCGGTTTTAGTGCTGCCCAGAAGATTTTAATGTTATTAGGTTTTATCGATAAACGTCCTTGGCTCATTTTATTTTCAATATTATTGAGTATTAATTATTTGTAGAATTTATACTTTAATAGGAAGTAAGTATATTGTTATGTGCAAAGATACTTTGATTTAGATGTGTGAAATCTAAGACAAGTTCGTGTTTCAAATTTATCAAGTAAACGATATGACGATTTTTAAAAGTTGCTACACTGATTTGATAAAGTTGTCGTTTGACAACACAGTGACCACAAAACATAAACATATGGCGTAGTACAGTGCCATCTGCCCATCTCTAGCATGCTAAATTTTATCGTCGTTTCGTATGTTGCCGTCTCGCTCGCACTTGCGTATATGCCGGAAAGGGATGGAAGCTTTATGTCGGCGATAAAACGTTAGCATGCTAGCTAGCTATGCTGTTTTGGATATCAAAATAAGAGTACGTGTTTTTCCTATGAAAAACACGTACTGTTATTTTGATATCCAAAACAGATTAATTAGATTGTAATAGAGAGGTAAGTAGTCTAAACTACTTACCTCTCTATTACAATCTATTTTAATTGTGTTGCTGTCTCTAAAGTCCGTAACACATTACCGCAACGCACCTCAAGATAGGTGCGCTGCACCATAAGTGAGAGTGATTCAAATTTTAAACTTATTAAGGGCCGCGTGATAAAAAAAAAACAAAACACCTACAGAACATTTATTTAATTACAAACGTCATTCCTTATGACTTCCGCTCTAAAATCACTTCATTATTAAAAATTTAACGAATTTACAATAGTTTTTATTAAAGTAAAACTAATAAAGGCATAAGTTTATAATATGAGTTTTATTTGTACCTTAGATGTTTTACATGGAATACAAAATTCAAAGAAGTAACACCATCAGTTTTGGTTTATTCCTCTAAAGATGTCAAAGCATATTACTTTTATCTAAGTAGGTTCAATAGCTTCACTATAAAGAGTCTGTATATACAAAATCTAACATCTCTTGAAGCTAAAGAACAGCAGAGTCCTTAAATGTGCAGCTAATACCAAGGTAGAGGTGTCAGGACCGGCCAAAACAGGAATTGTTTCCAACTGGTTTTCTTTTAATATGCCAGTTTTATGTTGGCTGGCATGTCGCTGCAAAATATTGAAATATTAGTTTACAATAATTGTGTCCACAGTATTTTTTTCATAAAATTTGCTTAAATTATGACATTATCATTCAAATTGGGCAAATACATTTCTTGGATGGAATCACAGCCACAAAACCCATAAGTTTTTCTAAAATAGTTATATAGAATGAGAATGACATAGACTACAACTAGTAACTAGCATGTCAGTAATAAGGTAGCAGCAACAAGTATATCAAAGGCTAAAAGTGAAAGTACAAATTTCAATTATACGAGCAGTCTCCATGAGGGTGAGAGGCACGAGAAGACATATTTAGGCCTTCGACTGCGAAGACGGAGCAGGAATGATATAATAAGCCGACAGTCCAACGACTATCCTGCTGATCATCGTCCCACCATACAAAACTTGTATATTAATTTTGATCCTTTTATAGCACGTTTTGTTATAAAATAATATGTATGTATTAAAATATGTATATAATTAAAAAAAAGTATATCAATACTAACTATAAAAGTATATACAGTATTAACTTACTCTTACAAATTTGAAGGGCACGGCATCATCTCGTAGTCGAGTCACATCCAGAGTTTTGTTGAAACATTTATCATCAAAATGTAGCGAGCAAATATAAATATATTTTGCATTTGGCTTTATATTTTCCATTCCAATGGCTTCCAGCCACTTTTTCTTTATACGCTCATTTCTTGGGATCCTATAAAATATGTTTTAATTATTATTTTTGTATGTTTTAAGCGGGGTAGCATGATAAAATAAGAAATTTTATATAAGCAATCATATTATATCGATATCAAAGTCGATAAATAATGTACAACCCCAGCTAATAAATTAACATTATTTAAGCGTAAAAATATAGTTAAATAAGTTAAATCCATTCATGACCTATAACTGCACATAAGAACCTTGCTAATTATAATGAAAATCTTCCTTTATTTTCCCGGAAACATTAACAATAAGCAATATTTTTAATGTTATTTACAGCGTACCTGTGTATGGTTAAAGATGACTGATTTGGTGTTTTTCTTATGCCGCACCCTATTACACTGCACACGGACATATCTGCGACGTAATTATTTATATTTGGCTTCAATTATTTTAAATCACAAGCAAAATATTGAAAGATAATTAGTTATTTTGATTTATACCACGACTTTTTGACAAGACAAGTACCGGGTGCACTGACTGATAATGACATTTGGTGCACTAAACATGGCGGATTTTCGGCCTCATTAGGTATTTACGTATATTCATGTTCCACTTTATGTACGCACTGAAATACTGTTATATTGTTTTCCTGCGAGTTACAGTGCTGAGTAAGAACGAGATAGATATATGTTTATGTGTGTGCCTTCAAAATGGATGCTATTTGTATAAGCAATTGTACGTATAGAACAATATGTCGCGTCCCTATTATAGGATGCCAATAACTTTGTGGTCAATCCAACTTTAACAGCTGCTCATTATAAGGCTATTAATGTCTCCCGTATGGGAGTGGTTCAGGGTGTCCCCAAGGACTGGTCCATGGAAGAGTTCGTAGAACAGGTTGAACTCCCGGATTACTGCGGACAAATTATTAAAGCTAGAAGGTTCAGTAGGAAGGTACGCCAGCCAGATGGCTCCATAGATTGGACACCAACAACAACAGTAGTTCTAACATTTACCGGACAGATCCTCCCTAAACACATTTATTGTTGCTACACCTCAATTCCAGTCACAGCTTACCAGTTACCGACAATACAATGTTTCACATGCTGCCGCTTTGGACATGTAAGCGACAAATGTCGATCCAAGCCCAGATGCTATAAATGCGGCCAATTACACTCTGGTAACACCTGTTCTGTTGCTCCCGAAAATGCCTTTTGTTGTTTATGCAAAGGGTGCCATTATGCTATCGACAAGAACTGCCCTGAACTGTACACTTGTTTCCGTGATGACAGGGACGATGGGTATGCTGGCTCAGCTATATTAATAAAATCATCACTTACAAATTTTCTTGCGCGTACAATTGTTGCGTAGGAAGTTTTCGTCGTCGTTCAATAATTTGCGTTCGTTGTAAAGTTGTTCGGTTTTTTGATATTCGAATATTGGCGGTTGGCCGTAGACAATGAGCGTTTTCATAGTAAAAGGTTAATATTGCGCGTACACACCGGCGCGTGCGTATTGGATTCATGTCCGATTGCATCAGTGTGTATCATCCTTGGTTAATCGTGCCGCGACATACCCCCGGCCTTGGATGCTGCAGCATCCAAAATTTGACCCTCAGCACAGTCAGCACCTCCTCGCAGAGAAATGACATATTCTGGTCATTGTGCGCTTGATGAGTCCAGATGTCGTCCGAATCTCCACTACTCTCGTGGCGCCGTCTTCTGCGCCAGGTAATGTTTCCTCACGATGTTTGAAGTGCCACTTTAGTAGGTAGCATGTTAGTCTTGATAACAATCAGTGTGTCTGTGGTAATAAATTTGTGGTGTTCCTCTCCGCTTGCTCCTCGTCTGCGTGTCTGAGATGTACTCCTTCATCCATTGCGTACAGAAATACTGCCATACCTGCTCCACTCGTTGATAACATGACAGACGATGCTCTGATGTGTCTCTGGCGTCAGCACACACAGGAGATGTCATGGTACGGCTAACGAGGAAGTAGGCAGGACTCAAGGGATGGAAATAGAGTGGATCAAAGGATGGGATACAGAGTGGCCGAGAGTTGAGGATGGCTTCCACTTGTGTTAATATAGTGCTTCGCTCTTCAAAAGTCATGTTATGCGCGTTTCCATTTACACGGTGTAAATGGAGTTTATGAGACATGACTCCCGTTTCACACAGAACCCCGAAATGAAACAAGTGTGAAAGATACCACAAGGTGAATTTAATGTGTAGACTAGTGGCGTAGTCATGAATGTTAAATGAAATTTTAGAAAAGTCGTTCATAAATCCCACTAAAATTCTAAATAATAGTTGAATAACAACAACAGAATGTCATCTGCGACTTACTTCGTCATAAACTAATGCGAGTTCATGTGAGTAAATATACATCAAGGGACAGATTGCCTACGAGTTAAAGAGCATTGCGCGTGTAGAAATGCACGTAAACAGGCAAACGTACCCCGTGACAGTTCTTGCGACCCTATCTTTGCGATTCAGTACGAGCATTGGTTTCGAGTATTCAACACTTTAACATAAAAGATAGGCAAGTTGAAATTGACGTGAGGTACTTAAGTCACTCATTTAAATGATTATGAGTCCAACCTTTCAATTCTATATAAGTACTGGTGCACTACCTATCTTGCGAAATGCAAGTGTATCAGCAGCCATCGCCTTCAATGCAACGTGAATAGCGCCTTGTAGAAATGTGCATGAGTCGTGGATGCTCATATTGATAGTGGAAAGTATGTACTTATGCTTACTACAAATTAAAGGGAAATATTTTACGAAAATAGCAACTAATTGGACTAAGCCACCTGAATAATTTTAGTAAAATATAAATATAAATTAAATTCGAAATTATGTGTGATTGATTGTAATTAAATAGATATATTATATTGAATGTTTATATGATGAATGGTGTGAATGACAAAGTAATGTGTCATGTGTAGTTAGAAAATGAAATGCGAATTCTTCCAACTACAGCGCGAAGTTAAAATATTGACAAAATTATATGTGGTTGAATGTAATATACTTCTGTTTGTATATAGATGGGTGCGCGAGTCCCTTTGTAAAGCAGCAGACTTTTGTTCTGCTTGCGAACATGTCTATACCAAAGATTCAGCTGTCATTTTCAAGTGGAATGCGAATGCGGAATCCTCCGGCACTATTGCGTGTATTAGTGACAACGAAAGATCGTTCGCATCTCAGCTTGTCAGACAATGCGACCTGAACCTTTGGTAATTCCTAAGACTACTTGGACTGACATGACTGCTCACTGTTAGAACTATGTATATATTGCGCGATATTACATTGTATAGTGTCACTGCTGCGCATGGTAGAATTTACAGGGCCTGACACTATCCAACCAAATTGTGTATTTTGTAACGTTGGACCGTTTGGTAAACGTATCCTGCCTTCGATAAGTAGGTCCCAAAATCGATCTGCGCCTATTAATATGTCGATGTCTTGGGACTCTAAAAATTGTGGATTTGCCAACTGAATATTCTCAGGAAGCCTGAACTGTGTGCGTGGCATATTAACAGATGGCAAAGTTGATGTAATTTGCGGTAAAACGAAACACTTGATGCGCGTGGAGAAGGTGTTTATGCGTGATTTAATTTCTATATCACAGGTTTGCGTACACTGTGACGCAGAATTACCTACTCCTCGAATTTCGTGAGTGGACTGTAATAGTGGAATATCTAATAACCTGCATAAAGATTGCGTTATAAAACTACGTTGACTCCCATTGTCGAGAAGAGCGCGTACTACGTGTTTATTATTATATTTGTCTACTATCTCGATCAATGCGGTTGGTAACAAAACGGGTTCAATATTAGAATTGTGTGCGCATAAGTCGTTACTGTGAAATTTATTTAGATCTATAGATTGGTATAACTTGCTACTCAAAGCAACGACGTCCGCGGGGGCGGAGTGAGGCACGAGGGAACAACCACCTGTGGATGCGCATGCGCACTGCGCATCCCCTGTGATTGCGCTGGCGCAGACCTCAGTTGACGACGGAAGCGTCGTTGTCGTGCTAGTGTCCTTGACCCCGTTACTATGAATTAGCGTGTTATGTTTATTATTGCATTTCCGACATGGGCCAGACTTACACTCGTTTAAAGCATGACCCGAGTGCAAGCAGTTTTTACATAAGTTGTGATTAGATATAACGTTTAGTTTTGCGTCGAGATCTAAGTTTAAAAACTTTTGACATGCATACAGTGGATGTCTAGCGTTACAAATAATACACAACTTAGAATTGCGGGTCTGATTGTGCGGTTTACCGCTGGAAACAGTGTGACAGTGGATTTTAGTGTTGTTGTGTGTATGTAAATGTTGTTTTGTATTATGTGCGTGAACAATATTTTTATTATGTGACACTGATAGTGTTTCTAGCATGTCAGCCCTGAGTTTTAGAAAATGCAATAAGTCGTCTACCTTAATAGTCGCCTTTGAGCCTCTCTGGTTTAGATGTGTGCATTTATATTGTTCCCATTCGCGTTCTGTAGTCGAATCTAATTTAGAGGTTACAATATAAATAACTAATGTATCCCAGGAGTCTGTGGGCTCACCTAGGATCTTTAATGAGCGTAAATTCTTTAAAATGGTGTCTATGAGCGTTCGTATCAGACTAGGTGACTCTTTAGGCAAAGATTGGATATTAAATAAAGCTTTCACGTGATTGTGTACCAAAAGACTGCTGTTATTATAACGATTGAGAAGTAGTTCCCATGCGACAGTGTAGTTGTTTGAAGTGAACTCCAGGGAATCTATTACCAAGACTGCGCTGCCTGTCAATGACGATTTAAGGTAATGAAATTTCTGTATGTCACTTATATCTGTAGATTTGTGTACAAGAGACATAAATGTGTCCCTGAACTCCAGCCAATGCTCGTACGAACCATCAAAGGTTGGCATGGCTATGGTCGGTAATTTAACCGATCTGTGAACGTCACTACACCTAGAACTACTTTCGGCTATCTGTCCGTTATTAATCATGTACTCAGCCTCAACTTGCGCGCTGTAATAACTGCTTTCAAACGTTTCGCGTTCATTTAGCTGCTCATCTAAATCGTTTTCAGAGACAGACTCTTCGATTTGCGTTTGAAGGCAGTTAAATTCAGAAAACAAACTTGTGGCTCCCTGAAGCCGTAGCTTTAAATCTGTGCGTGATTTTGCAGGCAAAACATCATCACTAGTATGAAGTGTATTTAAATAGTTTGTGAACTTAGTGAATCTGCCTTTAATAATGCCTCGCTTTCTGACTAAAGCTCGTAAGTGATCTACGCAAATGGGATCATTGTCTAACGGTTTAGGGGACTTTGAACGTGCTCTGCCACTAGGTACACTAATATTGTCTAAATTCATTTCGGTGATTGTGAGAAAGGGGAGTACTTACGTATGTAGTGACCTTTGTGCGAATTCAGCAGCTGCCGGTGCAAACGAGCTGATGATCACCTTGTATTGCTGAAATTAGCAATAAACACAATATTAACACAAGTGAACGCGTAGGATTTGGAATGGTGTGAATAGCTGACCGTACCAGATATTCCTGCAGGATAGTTGCGTGCTTCTATTCTTCGCAGGCTCTGTATGTAGTCAGCAGTTCCAAAAGTCGCTGGCTTTCCTTGCGATGGAAGTCCAAATTTGGCGTTGAAGGATCATATGAAGCGTAGGAAGTCTTCAATGAAGCACCCTTTGGCTCGAAATGCGTATATTTTCAATAATTTGCGCTTTTACAATAAATTTTCTTGCGCGTACAATTTTTGTCGTCGTCTCGTTCGTGATATTTCGAATATTGGCGGTTGGCCGTAGACAATGAGCGTTTTCATAGTAAAAGGTTAATATTGCGCGTACACACCGGCGCGTGCGTATTGGATTCATGTCCGATTGCATCAGTGTGTATCATCCTTGGTTAATCGTGCCGCGACATGGTCTGTTTCCCGTTCGCCAGTTCTCACCTCTCTTAAAATACAACACTAATAAGGCGAATTGGGATTCATATGTCATAGAAAGTGATCGCCACACTAAATCAATCCCAGAGATTTCGGAAATAAACTTCCTCCATACCTATGACCAACTAATTAACGATTTGCATACGGCTGCTAATCTGTGCATCCCCCTTTAAAAAAACTGGAACTAAAAAGCGTTATTCTCCACCATGGTGGGATGATGAGTGCACCTCCATGTTTCAAAATCGTAAGGCAGCTGAATCCCTACATAATTCAGATATGTCAACATCTAATTAT
Organism: Dendrolimus kikuchii; assembly: GCA_019925095.2. Lineage (NCBI taxonomy): Eukaryota > Metazoa > Arthropoda > Insecta > Lepidoptera > Lasiocampidae > Dendrolimus > Dendrolimus kikuchii. The sequence goes on from JAHHIN020000031.1 coordinate 1,735,546, forward strand.
ATAGAATATAAAAAGGCTATGGCAGCTTCTAAAAGATTTTTCAAAAAAAAAAAGAAAAGGTCATGGTTTAGATTTACAGAGACCCTAAATCCTCAAACTCCTTCTTGTGTAGTATGGAGGACCGTAAAACGATTTCGCGGTTCCTGGCATTCATCTAATCCCTCCTGTAACGATAATTCGGTCTGGATTTCTGACTTTGTTAGTCAATTGGCCCCTCCTTCTGTCCCTAATCATGATTCTCTCCCATCTCCTTATCCCCTATCTTTTCCTGCCCACAAATTTAACGAACCTTTTAATATGCCTGAATTATCCTGTGTTTTCAATCGACTTAAAGACTCTTCCCCCGGCTTGGACGGTATCCCATATTCCTTCCTTACCAAAGCTGGATCCTGCACTAAGGCCCTATTTCTCAAATTTCTTAATAAATCCTATGAATTAGGTATAATACCAGACTCTTGGAAATCCCAACTTATTATTCCCATTCTCAAACCAGGTAAAAACCCTTCCATGCCTTCCTCCTATCGTCCTATTGCATTATCGTCTACCCTTGCTAAGGTAATGGAGCACCTTCTGAAAAATCGCTTGGAATGGTACTTAGAATCTAATAGCATGCTCTCCAGCACTCAATATGGGTTTCGCAAAGGATCAAGTACCATGCATAGTCTTTCGATTCTTACCACCGACATTAGGATTGCTCTATCCAAACGACAAATCCTGGCGGCCGTGTTTCTTGACATAACTGCCGCGTATGATAGTGTTCTTCTTCACCACCTCAGGCAGAAAATGCAAAAGCTGAGTGTTCCCGTGAGGTTATCGCACTACATATGTAATTTGCTAATGGATCGTTCGGTTGTAACTAGACTAGAAGGTTCTATTCACTCTACTCGTCGGACATGGAAAGGCCTCCCCCAGGGCTCTGTTCTGAGTCCATTGCTATACAATCTATATACCTCAGAATTAGATCATACTGTTACCTCCTTCTGTAACATATTACAGTACGCTGATGATATAGTACTCTACGCATCAGCTGATACAACAGAGCAAGCTGAATCTATGTTGAACCGCGCATTGCACTATTTATTTAACTGGCTAACGGAACACGGGCTAGATTTGTCACCAGATAAGAGTAAAGTAGTCGTTTTTACGCGTAAACGAAATCCCCTATCGATCAGAGTGGTATGTAACGATCTAGTGATTCCAGTCTGCGACAGTATTAAGTTTTTGGGTGTATTTTTAGATTCAAAAATGACAGGACTACAGCATTTAAATTTTATTATAAAAAAGACTGAATCGAATTTAAATCTCCTTAGATGTTTGTCAGGAGTCTGGTGGGGCGCCCACCCATACTCCCAAAAATTAATATATAATGCTATAATCCGTAGTATTTTAGATTATGGTTCTTTTATTCTTCAGCCTTGTTCAAAAACAGCTCTTGTTAAACTAGACAAACTACAGTATAGATGCCTCAGGGTGATACTGGGTGCCATGCGATCATCTCCGACCAATGCATTACAGATAGAGGCCTTAGACCCTCCTCTTCAAATTCGCCGCCAATATTTATGTGATCGTTTCTTATATAAAACCTGTCAGATTTCTTCTCACCCTTTAATTTCTAAGATCAAGTCCCTCTCTTCCCTTATCACAAACAACCCTTACTGGTACCATAAAGATCTTCCATGTCTTATAAAATCTTTTAGAAAATTAGATAGATTAAGTACTCCGCTTTTCCAATCCCATAAACTAGCTCCTTTTAGTACCTCCTATGAAGTCTTAAATTTCTACCCTAAAGTTTTACTACATTTTGGCATCTCCAAAGACGATCCTAGAGCAAATGATTTTTTTAACCTACGGCTTTCATCGGAATGGTCAGACTGGTGCCCGATTTATACTGATGCCTCCAAACTATCTCTAGAAGGCTGTGTTGGTGCTGCTGTCTGGTGCCCTAACTACAGGCTAGCATTGACCTATAAGTGTCCTATATTTACATCTACTTTTACTGGTGAAACAATAGCAATTTTGGAGGCAATAAAGTTTGTTGTTGCTAACAAAGATAGGATACATAAATGTATAGTCTTTTCAGACTCTCTAAGCTGCCTCCAAGCTATCCTTTCAGAGGATTTAACAATTGGCCTGCGTTTCCCTTTGATTCTTAAAATCAAGGAAAATCTCTTTCTCTGCCAGTCTAAGAGTATTGATGTTGTCCTAGCTTGGATTCCTAGTCACTCAGGTATATCCGGTAATGAGACCGCTGATGAGTTAGCGAAAAGTGCAATAGTTTCAGGATGCCTAGACCACTCCAGACTGCACCCTCAGGATCTCTGTTCTAAAGCTCTGCAAGACCTTAAAGGGGAATGGCTTATTAGTTGGACAAATTCCAGTCTGGTCAAAGGGAGGTTCTATAAAGATATTTCTCCAGAGATACCCATCAAACCATGGTTCTATAAATTCCGCAATGCTGACAAAAGACTCACCTCAGTGATTTGCAGGTTGCGACTGGGCCATTCGTGTACCCCTGTCCACCTTCATAGGATTGGAGTTCGTGCCTCTCCAATGTGTGAATGTAATACAGGGGAAGGCTCTATCGATCATATATTTTTTAACTGTCCCCTTTACCCCACATCCCTATATGATATCCTGCCACCTAAAATTCCAAGACCCACTAATATTAAAACTCTCCTTTCCCTTATATGTAATCGTCTTATATTTAATGCTCTAACCAAATATATTTCCGTTTATAATATAAAATTATAACCCTATAACAAATTTTGTGTACCTAAATTTAAAAAAAAGTGTTTTCATATATGTGTATATATTTATTTTACTAATACTGTTTCAGGTGGTGGCGGTGAATTAATTCTAGAACAAGTTTTTATTTGTTTTCCCCCCTTTTTTTTGTGTTTTCTTATCTAACTGGTCATCGCCATAAACCTTGCCTTTTCCACACCTGACGTTGGCAGTAATGGTAGTTCGACCAAGAACAAGCCTCTTGCCAAAAAACAAAAAGTGAAGTTTTGATAATAACAAACCGTGATTTGAGTTTATGAATGTACTCACGAATTGTTTATGAATGTACTCATGAATTACATATAACCACTAGAACTTTTTGTAACACTAAAACTGTTTTTTTAATGTAGAAATAAAGTTTCAAATTTAATTGACGCATAAATACACATTCATGCTAGACATATATAATCGATTGATTAAAAAATGACAGTTTTTAGTGTCACTTTTGTTTTTAATGGCTTGGCTAACAAGGTGTGATTATAAAAATAAATTAATCGATATGTCATTAATACTTATCGATTTGTAATTAAGAAATTCGAAAACTTGTAGCTCAAGATTTAGAATTAATTAATATATTGTTTTTATAATTTTCGGAAATCGATATATTTCTATGTAAAAAAAATAATATTTTTGTTTGCCGCCTTTATTGCCCCTTTTATTGCCGCCATTTTATTCCTTTTCTCTAGTAGTTGAGTGAATGTGCTTTCTTCTGTTAATTTTTGATTTTACGACGACTTGTGCTGTGTTTTATAATAATTTCGATTTACTATTTATTTTATACATAAACTGTCGGTTATGTTAGGTGATATTCAAACTAAAGCGTGTAACCATTTACTATTTATTTTATACACAAACAGTCGGTTATGTTAGGTGATATTCAGACCAAAGCGCACGAGCCGAGCGAGCGAAGCGAGCGTGCCGCGGTAGCGGCCGGCGAGTGCCAGAACCGACTGTAACCATTTACTATTTTTTTTGTACACACAGACAGTTAGGACGCCTTGAAAGTCTCATATGAAACATTTGTTTTATTTATCAATTTAGTGGACGACTAGCAAAGTTGCCTTTTAATATGACAATGAATCAATATATTAATGATATCAACTTTATTATTAAATACAGTTGATTTTTTTTTAAATATTGGTTAAATATAAATTAATGCGATTACGTAAAAAAAAATATCGTCTTTATTGGTGGCCATTTTGAATGATTACTCTTGTAGTGTATATAAATGTGCTCTATTGTGTTTTTTCTTCATTTTTATCCAATTAAGTTGGTTTTTGGGTTATTTTGGCTCTTTTTATGTTGATTACTGGCTTTATTTTTAACTTTGAAAGGATTTTTCAATTTCGGACCTATAATAGAAGTGCAACATTAGCGAAAAAATCAGTGAAAATAAGTGAGGTTATGTTTATTAAAAAAAAATAATTTCAAGATCTCCGGACCTTAGGGGTTGTAGTAAAGGTAAGTATGCCTCCCCCCCTCCCCACTTCACCACCCCACTACTTAAAATTCCTGTATAAAGAAGCTATAGATTTACCAAGTGAAGTATTAATGCGTCAATTAAATTTGAAACTTTATTTCTACATTAAAAAACAGATTTAGTGTTACAAAAAGTTCTAGTGGTTATATGTAAATCATGAGTACATTCATAAACAATTCGTGAGTACATTCATAAACTCAAATCACGGTTTGTTATTATCAAAAGTGGCACAATTTTACAACAAAAATAAGTGAGATTATGTTTATAAACTAAAAAAAATTTAAAACCTCCGGACCTTAGGGGTTGTCGTAGGGGTAAGTATACCTCCCCCCTATTCACTACGCCCACCCACAACTTAACATTTGTGTATTAGATTCTTAAGTAGCAGCCAATATTTTGAAGGGATTCTTGGGATTGCAGGCTAGTATAAGTTCTATTTATATTCCTTAGTATTTTATATGTAATAAGTTAGTAATAAGTGTGGCAAAGGCAGTAAACGTTCCGGTCCGACTGCTTGGTTTTTTTATATCCTCTCCTTGCCAGCCGGTCTGCGGTATAATTGCCGCGGACACCACCGTGTCCCTTAATCCATTGAAAGGTCAAGGTGTTCTTCTTTACCTGCCGCCTAATTTAGAGTTAAAATACTACATTGACTTATTTTCTTTGTTACTAAGAAACCGCAAAGTTTTATGTCTAATATATATAAAAGTATTGTAAAAATTATTAATGAGAGATAAGAAATGCTCCTTTAATTTATAGGTTTTAAATGGCTGTAAATACAAGAACATATGTGTAACATGTTATATATTACTTTTGAAATCAGTGAGGTTCAGAGAACAATGTTTAGAAGCAAGAGAACTATTGTTGAGCTTGGTTCATGTAAGTACTTCTAATTTTTTTTATAATTACAGCTACAAAGCCTTTGCTATTCATTTTGCCAATTTTAAAGTAAGAAAAAACAGGTGCTTAATTCAATCATACTTCTTATTTATTGTTATTGTATTTTTTCACTGTTAAGGTTGTGCAACATTGGAATACATTGCCTGTTGCAGTCACATAAGAAAAATATCTATTAACATTTAAGAACATTTTAACGGTTTTAAGCTTGGTAATTTATTTGATTTTGGTTTTTCCGACGTTTAGGTCACTTTTCAGGGGTATGAGTATTGTTAAAGTTTTATTTAGCCTACCACCGACTTGTTAATTTTAATTATTTACTTTTAATTTTGTTTATGGTTATTATTTACTCTATGGGAGCCTAATCTAATTTACTACCGCTTTCCAACATGTTATGGCTTGAAGAGAAGAAGCGGCGCAAGTAACTCTTCAGCAAACATGCCTAGCTCTAATAATTTTATATAATATTAAATATATGGCTGGAAAGAAAAATACAAGATATTATCAGTCAAGTTGGTTTATGTTCCGTTGCACGCAGAAAGAGCTCGCAGTGTCTTGAGGTCTGGCAGCTGGTTTGTGGTGTGGGTCTTAATAGTTTTGATGATTGGATCCCAAATAGGTGGTACTTGCCAACCATCTTCTCTATTGAAATTTGGGTGTTTTTTGATTTCAATAGCCTCACGCATCATTCTAGATATGAAACGATTCTCTTTCGCGAGGATTTGTGGGTTATTGAATCTGATGTAGTGCTTGGGTTTATCCAGCGTGTGTTCACTGATCGCAGACTTTGTAGACCTTTTGTGTTTATATCAGCAATGTGTTTTTATTTTAAATTACCGCGCTTAAAACTGTTAAAACGTAGTTTAATGTATACAAGTCGTGAAAACTTAAGAAAATATTATTTAAGAACATGGTCTGAAAATACTATCTGTAATATAATGTATGTTTTTGTCTCGTATGTATGTTTATTTGATTATGCATTTAAACATATATTTTATGTATGCCTGTAATGCCTAAAGTAATTTCTACTATTTTGCCGACCACTCAAGCTTCATGTTGGGAACTATGGGCGTAGCCAAGCCAAGATCTATTTTTTTTTGGGTGAGTGGTCTAGAAAAACGAACAACAAAAATGGTAAATATGACACAAATACTCATGTTAAAAAAATCCACTGCACTGTTTAAGAAGCAGTGCATGCACTATAAATAGCTAATGTTTAGCCAAGTAACTCCTAGGCTATGCCCCGGCTGGGAAACTATACATTAAACATAAATATTATTAAACATTAAAAATTTACATAGTATTTGCAGTTTATCCGTGCAGGAACAGAGAAAGAATGTAAGTTTTTGCAGCCGTTCGGCCTGTTGTAAGAGGTGACAAAATAACCCACAGCCAGCTGGTAGGCCATTCGCCCCACTATATGACTACTAACCCCTGGTACCTAGAGTATGTCGCCATAACAACCTTGAGTTGTGTTCTGGCATTAGTGACTAGGTTCCAGTCCCCCTTAAGAGAGCGGCAGCGCATTTGTAGCACCTTTGGTGTTGCAAATGTCCATAGGCGATGGTAACCGCTTTCCATCAAGTGGGCCGTCTGCCTGTCTGCTGAACTCTTGCAATAAAAAAATTAAAAATTTCATAACTTGAAATTTTTTGGTGTCTCCCTTCAAGTTCGACTTACAGAGGTTTTATTGTATTATATTTCTGTCTGACTATCTGATATTACTTATATGATTTTAATTTTTAATCAAATTTTATGATTTTAAGTGTGTCTTGGAAAAATATATTACATACATACATAACTTCACGCCAGTTCCCTTGCGGGGTAGGCACGAACAACAGAGCGCCATTCAGGCTTATTCTTACACACCTCACTTGCTTCTTTGACATTCATAGCTCTTGTCATGCACGCTCGTCTGTTCTTAAGGCTCCTGACATCACCTTCTGCTAGTACACGATCAATTTGATGATGGAAGGTGTGTCGTGGCCTTCCACGACTTCTGCATCCATCCACTTTTGCATTGTATATCTGTTTGGTCATTCTTTTATCATGCATTCTTTCCACATCCCCGAACCACCGGAGCATTCCTTTCCTTACCTTCAACCTGACACTCTCTTTCAGACCAACTCACTTTCTTACTTCGGTATTACGAATGCGGTCCGCGAGCGTCACTGCAGATTTTGCGCAGTGCTCGCATCTCGACCGCGTTTACTCTACTTTCATGCTCTCTTCCATACCCAACTCTCGCTTCCAAAAATATATTCACTGTTTAATTAGGGGTGGTTATGGACTGTATAATAGGTTTAGATTCAATTTTGTGAGTAGAAGGAACGCACTGTATACTGCTGTTCTTAGTTCTCTTCTTCAGCCCCAGCAACCAGTCCAACGAGATTTTAATTTTTTTTATTTATGTATTTGTCACTTGCAAGACTTGCGCACAGTCTTGATTGTAGGGGCGGTATATTGTAATGGCGGAGATATGAAATTTAAGTGTGCGGTGGTGACATCTTTACTTTTGTTCAGGCGAGAATAAGGATGGGCGCGAAAGTTTAAAAGAAGAGAAATAAATTACATAAATATCTTAATTACCAGTGTGTTTTGTGTTTATATGTGTGTTATCTACTGGCTAAATCTGTCTGTGGGTATTTATTTCTTGTAATCGCCCCGATTCGGCCGCTGTCGCCGCTCACGTGCAATGTTTTTTCTTGTTTAATGAGTAACGTCATAACGCCAGTCGCGTGTCAGAACTGACACACAAAACTTTTTGTACATAACAGTTATTCCAACATTTTTCAGGTATCAGATGAAGCACTAAACGACTTATACAAGATAAATTTCAGACCGAATCTTACACGAACCCAAATTAAAATTCTAAATATAGATGCATCTGCATCATTTCATATATCCAATGATGATGATAATAATGCGTTAATTCCTGATATCAGTGAGTTAAAAGTAGAACTTAAAGAAGAGACAGTAGGAAAGGAAGCAGTGCTTGATGAAGAATTCAATTTGATACAAAGAAATGGTTTCGATCTCGAAAATGATGCAATGGGAGATTCAAATGTTACACAAAATGCTAAGGTAATCGTTGAGATGGATGAACATACACCAGAAACTGTTTTGTTTCTCACAGATAACAAATTAAATGAAGACTATCATATCAGAGGAGGTAAGATGTGTGGTGTGATTGAAGGGTAATATAGTAGACAATACAATTAAAATTATATTGGAAGTCAAATAAAAATTTTACTGTTATGTGTGTTCTGCCTATGTGGGATGTTATGTGTAGGCTTGTTCTTGCTTGGTCACTGAACGGAGCGATCTGTACTAGTACAATTTGTCAGATGTCCTAATTCGGTCTTTTAGTACATTTAGTACAGTTTAGTACACTGAATGAATAAGAATTATATTTTGATTTTCCTTCATACTTTGCAGGCTTAGGACTGTCATTCTAATCAATATTTTAGTGCATTTAGTACAGTTTAGTACACTGAATGACTAGTGAATTATATTTTGATTTTCCTTCATACTTTGCAGGCTTAGGACTGTCATTCTAATCAATATTTTAGTGCATTTAATACAGTTTAGTACACTGAATGACTAGTGAATTATATTTTGATTTTCCTTCATACTTTGCAGGCTTAGGACTGTTATTCTAATCAATATTTTAGTGCATTTAGTACAGTTTAGTACACTGAATGACTAGTGAATTATATTTTGATTTTCCTTCATACTTTGCAGGCTTAGGACTGTCATTCTAATCAATATTTTAGTGCATTTAGTACAGTTTAGTACACTGAATGAATAGTGAGTTATATTTTGATTTTCCTTCATACTTTGCAGGCTTAGGACTGTCATTCTAATCAATATTTTAGTGCATTTAGTACAGTTTAACTGAATGAATAGTGAGTTATATTTTGATTTTCCTTCATACTTTGCAGGCTTAGGACTCATTCTAATCAATATTTTAGTGCATTTAATACAGTTTAGTACACTGAATGACTAGTGAATTATATTTTGATTTTCCTTCATACTTTGCAGGCTTAGGACTGTCATTCTAATCAATATTTTAGTGCATTTAGTACAGTTTAACTGAATGAATAGTGAGTTATATTTTGATTTTCCTTCATACTTTGCAGGCTTAGGACTGTCATTCTAATCAATATTTTAGTGCATTTAGTACAGTTTAGTACACTGAATGACTAGTGAATTATATTTTGATTTTCCTTCATACTTTGCAGGCTTAGGACTCATTCTAATCAATATTTTAGTGCATTTAATACAGTTTAGTACACTGAATGACTAGTGAATTATATTTTGATTTTCCTTCATACTTTGCAGGCTTAGGACTGTCATTCTAATCAATATTTTAGTGCATTTAGTACAGTTTAGTACACTGAATGACTAGTGAATTATATTTTGATTTTCCTTCATACTTTGCAGGCTTAGGACTCATTCTAATCAATATTTTAGTGCATTTAATACAGTTTAGTACACTGAATGACTAGTGAATTATATTTTGATTTTCCTTCATACTTTGCAGGCTTAGGACTGTCATTCTAATCAATATTTTAGTGCATTTAGTACAGTTTAGTACACTGAATGACTAGTGAATTATATTTTGATTTTCCTTCATACTTTGCAGGCTTAGGACTCATTCTAATCAATATTTTAGTGCATTTAATACAGTTTAGTACACTGAATGACTAGTGAATTATATTTTGATTTTCCTTCATACTTTGCAGGCTTAGGACTGTCATTCTAATCAATATTTTAGTGCATTTAGTACAGTTTAGTACACTGAATGACTAGTGAATTATATTTTGATTTTCCTTCATACTTTGCAGGCTTAGGACTGTCATTCTAATCAATATTTTAGTGCATTTAGTACAGTTTAGTACACTGAATGACTAGTGAATTATATTTTGATTTACCTTCATACTTTGCAGGCTTAGGACTCATTCTAATCAATATTTTAGTGCATTTAATACAGTTTAGTACACTGAATGACTAGTGAATTATATTTTGATTTTCCTTCATACTTTGCAGGCTTAGGACTGTCATTCTAATCAATATTTTAGTGCATTTAGTACAGTTTAGTACACTGAATGACTAGTGAATTATATTTTGATTTTCCTTCATACTTTGCAGGCTTAGGACTCATTCTAATCAATATTTTAGTGCATTTAATACAGTTTAGTACACTGAATGACTAGTGAATTATATTTTGATTTTCCTTCATACTTTGCAGGCTTAGGACTGTCATTCTAATCAATATTTTAGTGCATTTAGTACAGTTTAGTACACTGAATGACTAGTGAATTATATTTTGATTTTCCTTCATACTTTGCAGGCTTAGGACTGTCATTCTAATCAATATTTTAGTGCATTTAGTACAGTTTAGTACACTGAATGACTAGTGAATTATATTTTGATTTTCCTTCATACTTTGCAGGCTTAGGACTCATTCTAATCAATATTTTAGTGCATTTAATACAGTTTAGTACACTGAATGACTAGTGAATTATATTTTGATTTTCCTTCATACTTTGCAGGCTTAGGACTGTCATTCTAATCAATATTTTAGTGCATTTAGTACAGTTTAGTACACTGAATGACTAGTGAATTATATTTTGATTTTCCTTCATACTTTGCAGGCTTAGGACTCATTCTAATCAATATTTTAGTGCATTTAATACAGTTTAGTACACTGAATGACTAGTGAATTATATTTTGATTTTCCTTCATACTTTGCAGGCTTAGGACTGTCATTCTAATCAATATTTTAGTGCATTTAGTACAGTTTAGTACACTGAATGACTAGTGAATTATATTTTGATTTTCCTTCATACTTTGCAGGCTTAGGACTCATTCTAATCAATATTTTAGTGCATTTAATACAGTTTAGTACACTGAATGACTAGTGAATTATATTTTGATTTTCCTTCATACTTTGCAGGCTTAGGACTGTCATTCTAATCAATATTTTAGTGCATTTAGTACAGTTTAGTACACTGAATGACTAGTGAATTATATTTTGATTTTCCTTCATACTTTGCAGGCTTAGGACTGTCATTCTAATCAATATTTTAGTGCATTTAGTACAGTTTAGTACACTGAATGACTAGTGAATTATATTTTGATTTTCCTTCATACTTTGCAGGCTTAGGACTCATTCTAATCAATATTTTAGTGCATTTAATACAGTTTAGTACACTGAATGACTAGTGAATTATATTTTGATTTTCCTTCATACTTTGCAGGCTTAGGACTGTCATTCTAATCAATATTTTAGTGCATTTAGTACAGTTTAGTACACTGAATGACTAGTGAATTATATTTTGATTTTCCTTCATACTTTACAGGCTTAGGACTGTCATTCTAATCAATATTTTAGTGCATTTAATACAGTTTAGTACACTGAATGACTAGTGAATTATATTTTGATTTTCCTTCATACTTTGCAGGCTTAGGACTGTCATTCTAATCAATATTTTAGTGCATTTAGTACAGTTTAGTACACTGAATGACTAGTGAATTATATTTTGATTTTCCTTCATACTTTGCAGGCTTAGGACTGTCATTCTAATCAATATTTTAGTGCATTTAATACAGTTTAGTACACTGAATGACTAGTGAATTATATTTTGATTTTCCTTCATACTTTGCAGGCTTAGGACTGTCATTCTAATCAATATTTTAGTGCATTTAGTACAGTTTAGTACACTGAATGACTAGTGAATTATATTTTGATTTTCCTTCATACTTTGCAGGCTTAGGACTCATTCTAATCAATATTTTAGTGCATTTAATACAGTTTAGTACACTGAATGACTAGTGAATTATATTTTGATTTTCCTTCATACTTTGCAGGCTTAGGACTGTCATTCTAATCAATATTTTAGTGCATTTAGTACACTGAATGACTAGTGAATTATATTTTGATTTTCCTTCATACTTTGCAGGCTTAGGACTGTCATTCTAATCAATATTTTAGTGCATTTAATACAGTTTAGTACACTGAATGACTAGTGAATTATATTTTGATTTTCCTTCATACTTTGCAGGCTTAGGACTGTCATTCTAATCAATATTTTAGTGCATTTAGTACACTGAATGACTAGTGAATTATATTTTGATTTTCCTTCATACTTTGCAGGCTTAGGACTGTCATTCTAATCAATATTTTAGTGCATTTAGTACAGTTTAGTACACTGAATGACTAGTGAATTATATTTTGATTTTCCTTCATACTTTGCAGGCTTAGAACTCATTCTAATCAATATTTTAGTGCATTTAATACAGTTTAGTACACTGAATGACTAGTGAATTATATTTTGATTTTCCTTCATACTTTGCAGGCTTAGGACTCATTCTAATCAATATTTTAGTGCATTTAATACAGTTTAGTACACTGAATGACTAGTGAATTATATTTTGATTTTCCTTCATACTTTGCAGGCTTAGGACTGTCATTCTAATCAATATTTTAGTGCATTTAGTACAGTTTAGTACACTGAATGACTAGTGAATTATATTTTGATTTTCCTTCATACTTTGCAGGCTTAGGACTGTCATTCTAATCAATATTTTAGTGCATTTAATACAGTTTAGTACACTGAATGACTAGTGAATTATATTTTGATTTTCCTTCATACTTTGCAGGCTTAGGACTCATTCTAATCAATATTTTAGTGCATTTAATACAGTTTAGTACACTGAATGACTAGTGAATTATATTTTGATTTTCCTTCATACTTTGCAGGCTTAGGACTGTCATTCTAATCAATATTTTAGTGCATTTAGTACAGTTTAGTACACTGAATGACTAGTGAATTATATTTTGATTTTCCTTCATACTTTGCAGGCTTAGGACTGTCATTCTAATCAATATTTTAGTGCATTTAATACAGTTTAGTACACTGAATGACTAGTGAATTATATTTTGATTTTCCTTCATACTTTGCAGGCTTAGGACTGTCATTCTAATCAATATTTTAGTGCATTTAGTACAGTTTAGTACACTGAATGACTAGTGAATTATATTTTGATTTTCCTTCATACTTTGCAGGCTTAGGACTCATTCTAATCAATATTTTAGTGCATTTAATACAGTTTAGTACACTGAATGACTAGTGAATTATATTTTGATTTTCCTTCATACTTTGCAGGCTTAGGACTGTCATTCTAATCAATATTTTAGTGCATTTAGTACAGTTTAGTACACTGAATGACTAGTGAATTATATTTTGATTTTCCTTCATACTTTGCAGGCTTAGGACTGTCATTCTAATCAATATTTTAGTGCATTTAATACAGTTTAGTACACTGAATGACTAGTGAATTATATTTTGATTTTCCTTCATACTTTGCAGGCTTAGGACTGTCATTCTAATCAATATTTTAGTGCATTTAGTACATAATATTTTCTTAAGTTTTCGCGACTTGTATACATAATAAAACTACGTTTTAACGGTTTTAAGCGCGGTAATTTTATTTGATTTTGGTTTTTCCGACGTTTCGGCCACTTTTCAGTGGCCGTGATCACGGAAGACAAAGATGTCAAGTGTCAACGAGTATTGTTAAAGTTTTATTTAGCCTACCGCCAACTTATTAATTTTAATTATTTAATTTTTCATTTTGTTTATGGTTATTATTTAATCTATGGGAGCCTAATCTAATTTACTACCGCTTCGCAACATGTTATGGCTTGAAGAGAAGAAGCGGCGCAAGAAACTCTTCAGCAAACATGCCTAGCTCTAATAATTTTATATAATATTAAAATGGGTGGAAGGAAAAATAAAAGTAATTATCAGTCAAGTTGGTTTGTGTTCCGTTGTACGCAGAAAGAGCTCACAGTGTCTTGAGGTCTGGCAGCTGGTTTTTGCTGGGTTTGGGTCTTAATAGTTTTGATAATTGGATCCCAAACAGGTGGTACTTGCCAACCATCTTCTCTATTGAAATTTGGGTGTTTTTTGATTTCAATAGCCTCACGCATCATTCTAGGTATGAAACGATTCTCTTTCGCGAGGATTTGTGGGTTATCGAATCTGATGTAGTGGTTGGGTTTATCCAGCGTGTGTTCACTGATCGCAGACTTCGTAGACCTTGTGTGTTTCATGTCAGCAATGTGTTCTTTTACTCGTGTTTTTATGCTCCTCTTTGTTTGCCCAATGTATGACAATCCACACTCACAATCAAGCTTGTAAACCCCTGCATCCTGGAGTGGGATATTGCATTTCACAGGTCTCAGAAATTGGGTAATCTTTTTCTGCGGCTTGAAATATGTTTTGATTGAAGCTCGCCTGAGGATGTGACCAATTCTGTCTGTGACCCCCTTGATGTAGGGTAGGGTAGCAGGGCACCGCTCAACTGAAGGTGGCTTGGGGCCTTTGTGACGTTGGTGTGGAGTCTTCAGCTGATTGCGTTGTAGAACTCGCTTGACATGCTGAAGCTCTCCAGCTATGTGGTTCTCATCACAAATTTTCCGTGCTCTCTGAAACAAAGATTTGCCCACGGTAGCTAACTGACTAGGATGGTGGTGAGACGAAAATCAAATAAAATTACCGCGCTTAAAACCGTTAAAACGTAGTTTTATTATGCATTTAGTACAGTTTAGTACACTGAATGACTAGTGAATTATATTTTGATTTTCCTTCATACTTTGCAGGCTTAGGACTGTCATTCTAATCAATATTTTAGTGCATTTAATACAGTTTAGTACACTGAATGACTAGTGAATTATATTTTGATTTTCCTTCATACTTTGCAGGCTTAGGACTGTCATTCTAATCAATATTTTAGTGCATTTAGTACAGTTTAGTACACTGAATGACTAGTGAATTATATTTTGACTGAATGACTAGTGAATTATATTTTGATTTTCCTTCATACTTTGCAGGCTTAGGACTCATTCTAATCAATATTTTAGTGCATTTAATACAGTTTAGTACACTGAATGACTAGTGAATTATATTTTGATTTTCCTTCATACTTTGCAGGCTTAGGACTGTCATTCTAATCAATATTTTAGTGCATTTAGTACACTGAATGACTAGTGAATTATATTTTGATTTTCCTTCATACTTTGCAGGCTTAGGACTGTCATTCTAATCAATATTTTAGTGCATTTAATACAGTTTAGTACACTGAATGACTAGTGAATTATATTTTGATTTTCCTTCATACTTTGCAGGCTTAGGACTGTCATTCTAATCAATATTTTAGTGCATTTAGTACACTGAATGACTAGTGAATTATATTTTGATTTTCCTTCATACTTTGCAGGCTTAGAACTCATTCTAATCAATATTTTAGTGCATTTAATACAGTTTAGTACACTGAATGACTAGTGAATTATATTTTGATTTTCCTTCATACTTTGCAGGCTTAGGACTCATTCTAATCAATATTTTAGTGCATTTAATACAGTTTAGTACACTGAATGACTAGTGAATTATATTTTGATTTTCCTTCATACTTTGCAGGCTTAGGACTGTCATTCTAATCAATATTTTAGTGCATTTAGTACAGTTTAGTACACTGAATGACTAGTGAATTATATTTTGATTTTCCTTCATACTTTGCAGGCTTAGGACTGTCATTCTAATCAATATTTTAGTGCATTTAATACAGTTTAGTACACTGAATGACTAGTGAATTATATTTTGATTTTCCTTCATACTTTGCAGGCTTAGGACTCATTCTAATCAATATTTTAGTGCATTTAATACAGTTTAGTACACTGAATGACTAGTGAATTATATTTTGATTTTCCTTCATACTTTGCAGGCTTAGGACTGTCATTCTAATCAATATTTTAGTGCATTTAGTACAGTTTAGTACACTGAATGACTAGTGAATTATATTTTGATTTTCCTTCATACTTTGCAGGCTTAGGACTGTCATTCTAATCAATATTTTAGTGCATTTAATACAGTTTAGTACACTGAATGACTAGTGAATTATATTTTGATTTTCCTTCATACTTTGCAGGCTTAGGACTGTCATTCTAATCAATATTTTAGTGCATTTAGTACAGTTTAGTACACTGAATGACTAGTGAATTATATTTTGATTTTCCTTCATACTTTGCAGGCTTAGGACTCATTCTAATCAATATTTTAGTGCATTTAATACAGTTTAGTACACTGAATGACTAGTGAATTATATTTTGATTTTCCTTCATACTTTGCAGGCTTAGGACTGTCATTCTAATCAATATTTTAGTGCATTTAGTACAGTTTAGTACACTGAATGACTAGTGAATTATATTTTGATTTTCCTTCATACTTTGCAGGCTTAGGACTGTCATTCTAATCAATATTTTAGTGCATTTAGTACAGTTTAGTACACTGAATGACTAGTGAATTATATTTTGATTTTCCTTCATACTTTGCAGGCTTAGGACTGTCATTCTAATCAATATTTTAGTGCATTTAATACAGTTTAGTACACTGAATGACTAGTGAATTATATTTTGATTTTCCTTCATACTTTGCAGGCTTAGGACTGTCATTCTAATCAATATTTTAGTGCATTTAGTACAGTTTAGTACACTGAATGACTAGTGAATTATATTTTGATTTTCCTTCATACTTTGCAGGCTTAGGACTCATTCTAATCAATATTTTAGTGCATTTAATACAGTTTAGTACACTGAATGACTAGTGAATTATATTTTGATTTTCCTTCATACTTTGCAGGCTTAGGACTCATTCTAATCAATATTTTAGTGCATTTAATACAGTTTAGTACACTGAATGACTAGTGAATTATATTTTGATTTTCCTTCATACTTTGCAGGCTTAGGACTGTCATTCTAATCAATATTTTAGTGCATTTAGTACAGTTTAGTACACTGAATGACTAGTGAATTATATTTTGATTTTCCTTCATACTTTGCAGGCTTAGGACTCATTCTAATCAATATTTTAGTGCATTTAGTACAGTTTAGTACATTGAATGAATGGTGAATTATATTTTGATTTTCCTTCATACTTTGCAGGCTTAGGACTGTCATTGTAATCAATATTTTAGTGCATTTAGTACAGTTTAGTACACTGAATGAATAGTGAATTATATTTTGATTTTCCTTCATACTTTGCAGGCTTAGGACTGTCATTCTAATCAATATTTTAGTGCATTTAGTACAGTTTAGTACATTGAATGAATGGTGAATTATATTTTGATTTTCCTTCATACTTTGCAGGCTTAGGACTGTCATTGTAATCAATATTTTAATGCATTTAGTACACTGAATGAATAGTGAATTATATTTTGATTTTCCTTCATACTTTGCAGGCTTAGGACTGTCATTCTAATCAATATTTTAGTGCATTTAGTACAGTTTAGTACACTGAATGAATAGTGAATTATATTTTGATTTTCCTTCATACTTTGCAGGCTTAGGACTCATTCTAATCAATATTTTAGTGCATTTAATACAGTTTAGTACACTGAATGACTAGTGAATTATATTTTGATTTTCCTTCATACTTTGCAGGCTTAGGACTGTCATTCTAATCAATATTTTAGTGCATTTAGTACAGTTTAGTACACTGAATGACTAGTGAATTATATTTTGATTTTCCTTCATACTTTGCAGGCTTAGGACTGTCATTCTAATCAATATTTTAGTGCATTTAATACAGTTTAGTACACTGAATGACTAGTGAATTATATTTTGATTTTCCTTCATACTTTGCAGGCTTAGGACTGTCATTCTAATCAATATTTTAGTGCATTTAGTACAGTTTAGTACACTGAATGACTAGTGAATTATATTTTGATTTTCCTTCATACTTTGCAGGCTTAGGACTGTCATTCTAATCAATATTTTAGTGCATTTAATACAGTTTAGTACACTGAATGACTAGTGAATTATATTTTGATTTTCCTTCATACTTTGCAGGCTTAGGACTGTCATTCTAATCAATATTTTAGTGCATTTAGTACAGTTTAGTACACTGAATGACTAGTGAATTATATTTTGATTTTCCTTCATACTTTGCAGGCTTAGGACTCATTCTAATCAATATTTTAGTGCATTTAATACAGTTTAGTACACTGAATGACTAGTGAATTATATTTTGATTTTCCTTCATACTTTGCAGGCTTAGGACTGTCATTCTAATCAATATTTTAGTGCATTTAGTACACTGAATGACTAGTGAATTATATTTTGATTTTCCTTCATACTTTGCAGGCTTAGGACTGTCATTCTAATCAATATTTTAGTGCATTTAATACAGTTTAGTACACTGAATGACTAGTGAATTATATTTTGATTTTCCTTCATACTTTGCAGGCTTAGGACTGTCATTCTAATCAATATTTTAGTGCATTTAGTACACTGAATGACTAGTGAATTATATTTTGATTTTCCTTCATACTTTGCAGGCTTAGGACTGTCATTCTAATCAATATTTTAGTGCATTTAGTACAGTTTAGTACACTGAATGACTAGTGAATTATATTTTGATTTTCCTTCATACTTTGCAGGCTTAGAACTCATTCTAATCAATATTTTAGTGCATTTAATACAGTTTAGTACACTGAATGACTAGTGAATTATATTTTGATTTTCCTTCATACTTTGCAGGCTTAGGACTCATTCTAATCAATATTTTAGTGCATTTAATACAGTTTAGTACACTGAATGACTAGTGAATTATATTTTGATTTTCCTTCATACTTTGCAGGCTTAGGACTGTCATTCTAATCAATATTTTAGTGCATTTAGTACAGTTTAGTACACTGAATGACTAGTGAATTATATTTTGATTTTCCTTCATACTTTGCAGGCTTAGGACTGTCATTCTAATCAATATTTTAGTGCATTTAATACAGTTTAGTACACTGAATGACTAGTGAATTATATTTTGATTTTCCTTCATACTTTGCAGGCTTAGGACTCATTCTAATCAATATTTTAGTGCATTTAATACAGTTTAGTACACTGAATGACTAGTGAATTATATTTTGATTTTCCTTCATACTTTGCAGGCTTAGGACTGTCATTCTAATCAATATTTTAGTGCATTTAGTACAGTTTAGTACACTGAATGACTAGTGAATTATATTTTGATTTTCCTTCATACTTTGCAGGCTTAGGACTGTCATTCTAATCAATATTTTAGTGCATTTAATACAGTTTAGTACACTGAATGACTACTGAATTATATTTTGATTTTCCTTCATACTTTGCAGGCTTAGGACTGTCATTCTAATCAATATTTTAGTGCATTTAGTACAGTTTAGTACACTGAATGACTAGTGAATTATATTTTGATTTTCCTTCATACTTTGCAGGCTTAGGACTCATTCTAATCAATATTTTAGTGCATTTAATACAGTTTAGTACACTGAATGACTAGTGAATTATATTTTGATTTTCCTTCATACTTTGCAGGCTTAGGACTGTCATTCTAATCAATATTTTAGTGCATTTAGTACAGTTTAGTACACTGAATGACTAGTGAATTATATTTTGATTTTCCTTCATACTTTGCAGGCTTAGGACTGTCATTCTAATCAATATTTTAGTGCATTTAGTACAGTTTAGTACACTGAATGACTAGTGAATTATATTTTGATTTTCCTTCATACTTTGCAGGCTTAGGACTCATTCTAATCAATATTTTAGTGCATTTAGTACAGTTTAGTACACTGAATGACTAGTGAATTATATTTTGATTTTCCTTCATACTTTGCAGGCTTAGGACTCATTCTAATCAATATTTTAGTGCATTTAATACAGTTTAGTACACTGAATGACTAGTGAATTATATTTTGATTTTCCTTCATACTTTGCAGGCTTAGGACTGTCATTCTAATCAATATTTTAGTGCATTTAGTACAGTTTAGTACACTGAATGACTAGTGAATTATATTTTGATTTTCCTTCATACTTTGCAGGCTTAGGACTGTCATTCTAATCAATATTTTAGTGCATTTAATACAGTTTAGTACACTGAATGACTAGTGAATTATATTTTGATTTTCCTTCATACTTTGCAGGCTTAGGACTGTCATTCTAATCAATATTTTAGTGCATTTAGTACAGTTTAGTACACTGAATGACTAGTGAATTATATTTTGATTTTCCTTCATACTTTGCAGGCTTAGGACTCATTCTAATCAATATTTTAGTGCATTTAATACAGTTTAGTACACTGAATGACTAGTGAATTATATTTTGATTTTCCTTCATACTTTGCAGGCTTAGGACTGTCATTCTAATCAATATTTTAGTGCATTTAGTACAGTTTAGTACACTGAATGACTAGTGAATTATATTTTGATTTTCCTTCATACTTTGCAGGCTTAGGACTCATTCTAATCAATATTTTAGTGCATTTAGTACAGTTTAGTAATTAATCGGAAACATATTTGGAATATTTTTTAAAAATTAAGACAATTTCGCAAAATGTTTATTCAAAAATTAAAACAAAAATAAGCAGTAGTTATATGAACATAAAGTTCAAAATAGCTTCATGAATCCGAGTTATCAGAGATCAAAGTTGGCAAATGAATATTATCATGCATTTCACTCTTTCATTGTCGGTCGTTCATTCAGAGTCAGCCGCGTTCCGTGTTTGTTGTGCGACAGTTCGTAGTATAGTACCAGTGACGAAGAATACATCGCGAAATTTTTATCCGCGCAGGAACAGAGAAAGAATACAATTTCCTGCGTTGGGGCGGCCTGTCGTAAGAGGCGACTTAACAACCCACAGCCAGGTGGTAGGGCATTTGCCCGACTGGATGGCTACCACCCCTGGTCTAAAGTATGTCGCCATAACAACCTTGAGTTGTGTTCCGGCATTAGTGACCAGGTTCCAGTCTCCCTTAAGAGAGCAGCAGCGCATTTGTAGCAACTTTGGTGTTGCAAATGTCCATAGGCGATGGTAACCGCTTTCCATCAAGTGGGCCGTCTGCCTGTCTGCTGAACTCGTGGAATAAAAAAATAAAAAAATCTACAAATCCAAAAAAATACAAAGTAATTTAAGTAGTGTTTTAGATGATGAGTTGGTGGCTGGTGGCTGAAGATGGTATCGGGTGACGTGTAAGGAACGAAACCACGATACATGTACAGTACTGGCGATTTTTCACGATTGAAGCCGCACGTACACGCAAGGCGTAATACTGCTGAGCTGACAAATGCTGACAAGCTGTCCCTACATTTATTTTCAAGAGTTTACATTTATAACGGTGTGAGTGATATTGGTTCCCGCATTAGACCTAGACTTTACAGCGGGAAACCGATACAGTATTATCAATATACTGGCTGTGCCCGCGACGCCGTCCGCGTGGAATTTGTTTTCAAAGCGCGCCCCCCCCCCCTCCCGATTTTGAAATATTTTTCATTGCTGCTCCGCTCCTATTGGTCTTGGCGTGATGATATATAGCCTATAGCCTTCCTCGATAAATGGGCTGTCCAACACTGAAAAAAATTTTCAAATCAGACCAGTAGTTCTTGAGATTAGCGCGTTTAAACAAACAAACTGTTCAGGTTTATATATTAGTGTAAGATTATATATTATAATATGACAGTTCAAATATTTTTTTGTGTGTTTGGGATTCGCTGCCTCTTACTGTCAGAGAGGGCAAAACATCGCCTACATTTAAGAAAGCACTCAGCAAACACTACTTTTCCTTAAATAATTAAGCCTAATTCTTATACTATAGACTATATAATATGTATAATATATATATATATATATATATATATATATATATATATATATATATATATATATATATATATGTATGTGTTTAATTTATAAAGTAATTTAAGTATGTTTATTTATGATTTGTTTCGTGCATCAATAAATTGAATATATATGGTCTATGTAACATAAAAAGAAATATATAAGCAAAAAAAGTTCTAAAACGAAAACGAATGATGAAAGACGTTTGAGAGTAAGGACTCAGATTTGTTTTGGAATAGTTTTTTCTGGATATCCGATAATTTCAGTTTTGGATAAGGAGCACAACGACATCCTTGCTCTCTGTGACTGTGCGACGAATACTTCGCAAACGCCCCGCTGGGACCTTATCCGTGTAACCTTTAATACATAATCGATATTCATTACATTTTATTATTTATATGAAATTTCAGAAGCAGAAGAAGTTAAAATCGATATTGTAAATAGACCAAAATTAGATACATGTGATCTCTTTGGTAATGAAAAAGACCTTTTTATACCCAATTGGAATAAAGCTGCTTCCTTGTCATCTCATGATACAACACACGTTTTATCTGAAAACTCTATAGAAGATACTAACGATGATAATACAGAGCAAAGCGACATACCTAAAGTTTATGATGATGAAAGTATAGATTCTATAGGAAAAAGTGAAAATTCTTGCAACGAAGCTGATGTATCAGATATAGCAAGCGTAGATTTTAATTTCGGTGATAAAGACTTTAGACGGGAGAGCGAAGATTCTAGTGACGAAAGTGATATATCTGATACAATAAGGCGGTACCGTGAGAAATTTAGTAATGAAAATCTAACTTCTGATACGGAATTGACCACTGCAGAAATGCAAATGCTTAAAAGAATTACAACAAAAATAAAAAAAGAAACTCAGGATATCAAAAAGTCTAATTTAAATCTAGTTAATACAAGAAAAGAACCTTACAAACAAAAAGGGAATATTTTACAAAAATGCTTGGAAACACTGGTTTGGAAGATTTAATTTTGGATTGCAGTCCATCAAAGAAACCCAAAATGAGAAATAAGAAAAGTGTTAATATTACATCAGAAGATACTAAAACGAAAACAGCCATAAGTAAGAAAACTTTACAACAGAAGAAGATGAAAGAAGTTGGAAATAGAAAAGATAATACAAAGAAAATAAAGTTTGCAAGACCACGTGGTGTAGAAGTTTTCTGTAAGAAGTTTAATGTAAGTGTTGTTACAATGACAGAAGAGGACAGATTTGATGATATGACGAGGAAGAGATTGAGTCATAGATATATAAGTGCGAAATTTAAATGCGATCAATGTTATACAGTTTTTGCATCTGAGAGCAATTTAAAGAAGCATTTAGAGGAACTGCATAATCCAGTAAGTACCATGGAAGTAATATAGTAAGACATAATAATAACAATAATATGGATACTCAATAAACCCGCAGGGGGGCTTTGTGGCGAAGCCTTGGGTGAGTAGCGACACCTCTTACCTGACTCCGTGCTTGCCTTAACCGGCCAGCACGGAGTGGAGATCGCTAGAGTTAAGACTCAAGCTCCAGGGGTGGAAGTCATAAATGGCATCACGCCAGAAGTAGCTTCGGTGAACCTGCAGCCCACCTCTCTACACCCCTTAGCCACTCACACCCATGTTGCCCCTGTCTTCTATGGCGTTTTCTGGGGTCCATGCAGAGAGTGGCGAGTCACCGTCTGCCCATTTTTCCATGTTCCCCGAACATTGCGACGGGCGGACGCCATAGTCCCCGTATTCCCAGACCCCTAGTACCACTAGCAGTTCACCCCAATAGCCCGGTGCTTTTTGACCTCATTTCCCTCAATAGTCCTACACTGGCCGGGGCTTGTCCTTGGGTGCATTACTATATGGTGTAGACAGGGTTAATCGCCGGTCAGTGTTACGCTACATTAGCATAAAATTTGTCAAAGGGCCTCTACGTGTTGGCCTTTCCATGGCCCCACGCAAGCCCTCCAAATGTCCGGGCCATTTTTATGGCCCGTGGTCTACATAATTATTTATTTATTTCAGACACAAAGATCCATAATTACAACAAATTTTATACATTGTTATTATTAAATTAAATTTAACCTTAAAAAATAAAAATTAACAAATGTCCATCGGTCAGTCAGCCAGTCGGATTAGTCAGATATAACAATTGGCCAGCAAACAAAAATTTTCTAGCAAAAAAAAAAACTGACTGCAAGTTTTTATTTACTTATCTTTTATTGCTGGAGTACAGCAGACAGACGGACGGCCCGGCTGATGGAAAGCAGTTACCATCGCCTATGGCCATTTGCAACACCAAAGGTGCTACCAATGCGCTGCCGCTCTCCGAAGAGTGACTGGAATCTGGCCACTAATGCCGGAACACAACTCAAGGTTGTTATGGCGGCATACCCTAGACCAGGGTGGTAGCTATCTAGACGGGCAAATACCCTACTATCTAGCTGTGGGTTGTTTTGTCTCTTACGACATGCCGCCCCAAAGCAGGAAATTGTATTCACTCTCCTTTTCTTGCAGAATAGAATAACTTAAAATAAAAAAAATATTATTTTTAACAAACTTCAAAAAAAGGCAAGTTGGCAAGTCGTGTCTTAATAGGGATTATATAAAATATTATATTTAAAAGTTTTACATGTAATAAAATAAATCGAATACAGTAAAAATCTATCGCGTCTGCCAACATGAAAACAAAATGTAGTGAATACCGTCTAAATTTTGAATTACAATCGACTGTAATACTTGCAACAACTCAGAAGGGGAGTTTTTGGCGGGAACTGAAAGGAGATGTTGTGCTGCGCAGTTTTATTTTCTAAAAATGTGTAAAATTACTCTATAATGAACAATAGTTGTAGGATATCGATAGTTTTTGAGTAGCAATTATGTGTTTTGTGAGAAATATGAACTGTATAGTCAAATGTGGCCTTTTGAGTTGTCACAAGAACTCCGTTGAATGGCACTAGCTGATCACCTACAGTTCAGCTGTGCTGCACATAGGCTTAAGAAAATGAAGAAACTATATTGTAAACTAAGATCTGGCTTAAAGGCATAGCTGCCAAGCCATAAACTTAAATAAAATAAAATAATAAATAACAACTCGGAAGGATTTTTGGTAATAAAGCAGCAACTGGTCACTATACTTATAATCAGAGAACCTTACGGTTTTAACACATTTTATACACTAACTAAGGAAAGGAATGCTCCGGTGGTTCGGGCATGTGGAAAGAATGCATGATGAAAGAATGACTAAACAGATATACAATGCAAAAGTGGATGGATGCAGAAGTCGTAAAAGGCCACGACACACCTTCCGTGATCAAATTGATCGTGTGCTAGCAGAAGGTGATGTCAGGAGCCTTAAGAACAGACGAGCGTGCATGACAAGAACTATGAATGTCAAAGAAGCAAGTGATGTGTGTAAAAATAAGCCTAAATGGCGCTCCGTTGTTCGTGTCTACCCCGCAAGGGAACTGGCGTGAAGTCGTGTATGTATGTATGTATACACTAACTTTTCACACTCGACAAGCATTTTTAGAACACCTCGCCGTCCCTCCAACAATTTTACAGTATATGAAACTTAGCAATTGGCACAACCGATAGCGGATCGAAGTCATTGATAAACTATTCTAATTAAAGGGCCATGAATGAAAAGAATTTAATACATTATTGTTTGGAAATTAGATAATATTTTTAATAAGATATTATATTTAAATTTTTACACGAAACAAAACAAATCGATCACAATGTAAAATCAGTCGCACTACCATGTAACCCCGAATTCAAATACCTTGGTTCACTACTGCAGAATAATTGTGATATAGAGAGGGATGTAAGGAGAAGAATAAATGTAGCATGGCTGAAGTGGAGACAGGTAACCGGTGTGACGTGCGACAAACTAATGCCACTGAAACTAAAAGGTCAAATATATAAATCTATCATACGACCAGTCATGCTATACGGGTCGGAATGGGCCACTAAAGTGATAAACTACAAACGTCTCCACTCAGCTGAGATGAGAATGTTGAGATGGATGTGTGGTGTTACAAGAATAAGGTGAGAAATGAGTACATAAGGGGATCTTTGAAAGTTGCACCTGTGACAGAAAAATTGAGAGGAAGAAGATTAAGTTGGTATGGGCATATAATGAGGAGGGATGAAAGTCACGTGACAAAAAGAATGTTATACTATAAGATCGATGGCTACAAATTTAAAGGTAGACCAAAAAAAAGATGGATGGATTGTGTGAAGGATGACATGATGATATGCGGTGTGACAGAAGAGGTATGTCAGAATAGAAGAGTGTGGAAGGAAAAGACATATTGTGCCGACCCCAAGTAATTGGGATATGGTGAAAGAAAAGAGAGATAAAATTATTAGAGCTAGGCATGTTTGCTGAAGTTTCTTGCGTCGCTTCTTCTCTTCAAGCCATAACATGTTGCGAAGCGCTGGTAAATTAGATTAGGCTCCCATAGAGTAATTTAAAAGTAAATAATTAAAATGAACAAGTTGGCGGTAGGCTACATAAAACTTTAACAATATTCATTGACACTCAACATTTGTTTTCCGTGATCACGGCCACTGAAAAGTGGCTGAAACGTCGGAATAATAAAAATAAAATAGTTACCGCTAATAATAATACTAATAAAAATAGGGCAAAATTATTATTCATTTAATTTAAGAAAATGGCCGATTGTATCGTTTTGAAATGTTTGAAAATAACTTATATCCTTCAGAAATCAGAGGATAACGTAACAAAATTAATTATTAAATTAACAAAAGATCCATTACTACACAAGTAATTATACTAAATGCAAAAAATACGTAAGACATCGAATGGAAATTTTAATGGAATTTTAGATTAAACATTACATCTCTTAAAAGACCTTTAATTTCCACTCCTCTTATCTCTTCCGCAGTCATTCCCCTTCGGCTACCTTCATCCGCCTCCTCTTCCTCGGCGGCAGCACCACCTTCTGGTGGACAGTCTTGATGTGCATCTTCACGATGGTCGAGGTCTGGTAGGTCTTATGACAGACGGGACACGAGTAAGGTCTCCTACCAGTATGTACCTATGAAAAATATATAAATTATTACTATTGAAAAGCTCTTGTCAGCGTCGGCGTACCGGCCGTATTAGAACCGAATGGCTTGGTACGCGACGCTGGCAAGAGGCCGGATGCTATGTCACTTATTCCTTGGAAGATGGGACGGCCGCTTGTTTGGGACGCGACATGTGTAGACACTCTAGCCCCGTCACATCTTCCGATGACTGAGTTAGAGGCTGGCAACGCTGCTTCAGAAGCTGAAGCTCTCAAACGGCGCAAATATGGAACCTTAGGAAGGGGTTACGTATTTGTGCCGTTTGGTGTTGAAACATTAGGTCCGTGGGGTCCGTCGGCAAAGAATTTCTTCAAAGAGGCAAGAAACTCTTTGATGCCACCCGTGATCAGAAGGCTGGCTCATATGTCGCCCAACAAATAAGCATCGCCATACAGCGCGGCAATGCAGCCAGCCTTCTGGGCACGCTCCCACCTGGCAGCGATTTGTTACACAGTCTATAATCCCTTATACTATATAACTTAGTTTATTTTAGTTTTTAAAAGTCGGTTAAATGTAAACTCACTTACTATTGAAATTAAAGGTTTCTATAGACGAAAATTAGTATTGCATTGATTGTATCATTTTAAATTGACTTGCATAATTTTGAAGTAGTCTTAAGTATGTTACAATTTGCATGCCTGACCGGCAGACGTGTGAGCCTTATAAGCAACAAAATATGATCTATGTATACACCATGTTTTTTGAACAAATAAATGATTGATTGATTGAAAACAAATTTGGAAAATTCACCAAAACTGATAAGGTGCTCTCCGATCAATCCTCATCAAATATGACGTCACGTCAATCAAAAAGGGCGCTGGTACGATCCTGGCCGGAACCCATGCATCACTTATGCCCGGTGTCCGAGGTTACTAGTTACGAGTTCAATAACAAAAGTTGTGTAATAAATAAATAAACTTAGGTTAGCCGTTATTCTATAACTAGTACCAAAACTCGCCACTAGATGGATCTATTTAAGAAGGAATATCTAATAATTATTTACAGACATACATACATAACTTCACGCCAGTTCCCTTGTAGGGTAAGCACGAACAACAGAGCGCCATTCAGGCTTATTCTTACACACCTCACTTGCTTCTTTGACATTCATAGCTCTTGTCATGCACGCTCGTCTGTTCTTAAGGCTCCTGACATCACCTTCTGCTAGTACACGATCAATTTGATCATGGAAGGTGTGTCGTTGCCTTCCACAACTTCTGCATCTATCCACTTTTGCATTGTATATCTGTTTAGTCATTCTTTCCACATGCCCGAACCACCGGAGCATTCCTTTCCTTACCATCACCCCGACACTCTTTTAGAGCAACTCTCTCTCTTACTTCGGTATTACGAAAGCGGTCCGCGAGCGTCACTCCGCAGATATTGCGCAGTGCTCGCATCTCGACCTCTTAACATAATAATTATTAATAAAACTAATTCTACTTAGATGTATTATATACACTCACTAGCATATGCCGGCAAAGGGCTCCGGCAGCTTTGAATGCCTTCTCGCATATGTTGCAAGTGTACGGCCTCTCGCCAGTGTGCACTCTCGTGTGCAGCTCTAGCGCCATCTTTGTTTTGAATGCCTTCGTGCATGTAGTACACTTAAATGGACGCTCTTCTACAACCAATAGTTATAATTATAATTTCTTATTTGTATCTATTTATATAGAATGAATTTATCCGTGCATGAACGGAGAAAGAATACAATTTCCTGCGGCCGGGCGGTCTGTCCTAAGAGGCGACAAAACAACCCACAGCCAGGTGGTAGGGCATTTTCCCGACTGGATGGCTACCACCCCTGGTCTAGAGTATGCCGCCATAACAACCTTAAGTTGTGTTCCAGCATTAGTGACCGGGTTCAAGTCTTCCTTGAGAGAGAAGCAGCACATTTGTAGCACCTTTGGTGTTGCAAATGTCCATAGGCGATGGTAAGCGCTTTCCATCAAGTGGGCCGTCTGCTGAACTCATGCAATAAAAAAAAATAGAAAACAAAAACAAAACATTTATTTGGTTATGAAACAAATTGAGAAATCAAAAAAATATAATTGGTATTAAATAGTGTATATAGTAAAATAATGTCTCGCGATGATACCAAATAGTTGCAGTTCAGCAAAGCATTACACATGGCCCATTATAGTTCCTCATTCTTTTCTTCACGCACTTCAAGTTGGCACCCAACGCGCGGGATTATCAAACAAAAATTGCACAAAGGGCAACGAAATAAATTACAAAATAATAGGGTCACCTCTTTCGCAAATTTGTGTAAACTCAAAGACAAGATTAATTTTGAGACTTACTACTAATTTTTATCACACGTCAAACATAGTGCAAGTATCAAGTTGCCTTATTTACCACATACGCATTTTGTCAATATAACCTATGACGTATATAATAATAACTATAATTTTGTAAGCAACCTTATAATTAACAGAACAAATATTTAATTAGAAGAAGCTAAACGAACCATTAAAAAAAAACCTGTCATGTCCCTTAATCTATGACAGCCATACTTAACCTTTTTCATATAAGGGCCACGTGGACGTATAGATGAGGTGCTGCGGACCACAACATTACTTCGCTTCGGTGTATTGAAGTGATAATTTCTTATGGGAGGGTGAACCGCTTCGTTACGTAACGCGTTACGGCGCCAGTTCGTCTGACTTCCCTCTCTCTCACGCATACGGCAGCGGTAGGCAGGCATTATCATATTAATACACATAAAATTTAAGTAATAACCTAAGCTTTTATCAAAACAATTGCAATATTAAATAGTTCGACTTAGATTACTTTAAGTTATCACGTCTGTCGGGTGTCCCGAGATGCTCACTTTTTTTTATTTATTGTTAGAGTATAGCAAAGAGGTTTGCGACGCACCTGACGGAAAGTGGTTACCGTCATCTATGGACTTATGCAACACTAGAGGCGTTACCAATGTTATTGTACAACTAGTAGTATGTCAGACGGGCCACTTACAAAAGCTCGGCGGGCCACGGGTTGAGTATCGCTGTTCTATGATATCGTCAAATTATGACGAAAAGATTTTTGTTCTAAATTCCGACAACCTTGATAAACTTTAAAAATCACTGCTCCTGTGAAACTTAGCATTGCTATATCCCCTTTGAGGGGCCAAATTTAATATTATTTTTATCCATAATCTGCCAGGCGCCGTCAAATTGCCGCGCCAAAACCAAGAGAATTATATCGTCTTTTACTCTAATACAAATTCTATGTAGTTAGAGGGACAAAGCATCAGTTCAATGTTCGTTTCAATTGTCTGTATTTGACCACAAATTTGTAGTGGTTCCCAATTAGCCTGTGTGACAGTTCGACCACAAATTTGTGGTGGTTCTGCAAAGTGACAGGTGACATTCCCGCGGAATCACGTTTTGGCGAATTTCTCCTGGTTTTCTTTCGTGTTTTTCTGTTTTCCTGGCTTTGTGTTGTCATTTATCTGTTGGTGTTGGCTATTTTTAAGTTTATTATTAGTGGTAAGTACTTTACTTCATAAATGTCGCAGTCGGTGGGAGAGAAAGTCCCTCCTGATAGGGGGAGACATTCTTTAGGAATGGAAGTGGGCGAATCTCATGCTATTGGCCAAACTAAGGAGAAATTACGGGCTAAACGTTCTTTAGAGGCTCCTTCAAATACCCCCGAGAAAAGAATTTTGCCCCCTTCAGTCTCTATCCAACACACATACACCAGACCTGGATTTGAGGCAAACTCGGATCTCAGGTATTCTGAGTCTGACTCAGGCCCTTTTATTGTTTACGTTACGGGTCCCGATGTGGACCTGCCCAAATCTTCCAACAATATGCGCGCCCTCAAAATAGCCCAAGTTATTTACAACAGCAAAGTCTCAGGGGTTGACGAAATAAAAAACATAGGAAGAAACAAAATTTCTATTTATTTTAAAACATTCTCTGAAGCTAACTCATTCTTATCCCACCCTCTCCTAGAGTTAAATAATCTTACAGCAATAATTCCCCGTTTCCAACTTACCCGTATGGGTGTAATTCATTCAATCCCTCTAGATTGGTCTTTGGAGGACTTGGTTTCATGGACTGAGTGCCGTCCAGAGTCTTCTATAGTAATTAAAGCGAGAAGACTAAATAAAAAAAAACGTGTTGAAGATACAACCTGCTGGGAACCCACTGGTACTGTAGTTCTCACCTTTTTAGGCCAATCCCTCCCAAGCCATGTTTATTGTTGCAACCTCTCTCAACCTGTTGGAACATATACCCTTCCCACTATACAGTGCCTAAAATGCTGTCGTTTCGGACACATCCGTGACAAATGCCGATCTAACTCACGCTGTTCTCGCTGTGCTGGCCCGCATGAAAATGCCACTTGTCAGGTACCTGAGGATAAAATTACTTGTTTGTTTTGTTCTGGTAACCATGCAGCCACTGACTCTAGATGCCCCGAACATGCACGCCAAAGAAACATTAAAGTCATAATGTCCACTGAAAATATTGGATATGTTGAGGCAGCCCGTAGATTTAAACCTGTTCGGACTTCATATGCTGACATTTCCTCAACAGTTCCAAACAAATCTGCCTACATACCCTATCCCTCCCCTAATTCTGTTCCCTCGCCTATGTGCCCTGAACCTTCTCCCAATACTATTCAATCTGCACCAAATTCTTCATATAGGAAAACCATCTATATACATAGAAAACCTAGACAGGAGCTAGGTACAACATATGATCATCTAGCCCATGCTAATATTGTCTCCTCACCACCTTCCTCTTTACCAAATGGTTGTGCTCTTGGCGATAACTCCCCTAATATCTCTACCGCTAATGATAATTTAGTACAAATTTTGTCAACAGCTTTAATTAATATATTTTCTAAATGTGGTGATATACAACCGTACAATGTCATAGATATGCTTCAAAAAATTATTACGTCACTTATAAACTCTTCTATCCAAAATGGCGAAGGTCCTTCAATGGAACTGTCGTAGTGTTAATAATAAAAAACATGAAGTATCTTTTTTAATTAATCAGTTTAATCCTTACCTTTTTGCCCTCTCTGAAACATGGTTGAACCCTGGTTCTTTATTTCGAGTGCCTGGGTTTTCATGTATCCGAGATGATAGATCGGATGGTTGGGCTGGTTGTGCTATTCTTGTTAGAAGAAATATTACATTCTCCCGTTTCACCCTCCCCCCTCACTCCCCAGATATTAATATTGTAGCTGTCCGTTGTCTTAATATAACATTTGTGTCTGTCTACATCCCTTACCCCAATGCTCTCCTCATACAAGAACTTTTCTCCCTCTTATGCCATCTTCCTGTCCCTCTCCTCATTCTAGGAGACCTAAATATCCGCCATACTTTGTGGGGTTCAGCTTCCTGTGATCCTATTGCTCCAGCATTTCTTGATATCTTAAATGATCTAAACTTATGCATCATTAATGATGGAACCCCTACGCGTAGAGTCTCTCCCCTTCAAAATCCGAGTGCCCCTGACCTTACTTTATCCTCTCCCTCCATAGCCTACTCTCTTTCATGGTCTGTTCTTTCTAACTGTTATGGAAGTGACCATCTCCCTATTCTTTGTTCCTTGCCTGATTCTTCACCCCCTCCTGTCACTCCAATCCCTCTCTTGAGATTTAGACTCGCACTAGCTGACTGGCATAAGTTCTCTTCCTTGGTACAAAGTAAATTAAACTCTCTTCCTGATGTTTCTTCTCTGAATTTTACTTCCCTATATGATGAGTATGTATCTGCATTGACATCTGCTGCTGAGCAATCAATCCCCTTAAAAAACTCTGTAAAAAATAAAATTCCCTCCCCTGCTTGGTGGGATTCTGAATGTTCCGCTATAGTAAAAAAGCGCAAAGAAGCGGAGATTAAATTTACCAGGAGCCTCACATATGATAATTACCTAGAATTTCAGAAAGTCTCTGCTTCCTCTAAAAGACTGTTGCGTTCAAAAAAAAAAAAAGGTTGGCAAGCCTTCTGCGAATCCCTTTCTCCCAGGACTCCAGCTTCTATGATATGGAAGAAAATAAAAGCCTTTAGAAAGTCCCAAAGTGACGATAATATTAATTCCAATAATCCATCTTCCTGGCTTCCCAATTTCATGCACAAGCTTGCACCTCCTTTTGTTCCCCTTGAACCTTGTCCCCCCATCAGTTGTTCCCCTTCAGATGAGTTGAATCCCATGAATTCTAAATTTTCCTTTGGAGAACTATGCGCTGCCCTAGATCATCTC
Source organism: Dendrolimus kikuchii (assembly GCA_019925095.2). Taxonomy (NCBI): domain Eukaryota; kingdom Metazoa; phylum Arthropoda; class Insecta; order Lepidoptera; family Lasiocampidae; genus Dendrolimus; species Dendrolimus kikuchii. The sequence goes on from JAHHIN020000031.1 coordinate 1,768,752, forward strand.
CGAGACTCTTCTCCTGGAGTAGACGGCATTACTTATTCCTTTGTAATTCAGTCCTGTGAATCTTCTAAGCATTTTCTACTGAACCTTCTGAATCAGATTTTTCTCTCCGGATCTATCCCAGAGTCTTGGAAAAAGCAAATAATTGTTCCAATATTAAAACCTGGCAAGGATGCTTCAGACCCTGATGCTTATAGACCTATAGCCCTATCTTCAGTCCTTGCTAAAATTATGGAGCATTTAATTAAAAATCGACTCGAGTGGATCGTAGAAAGCAAAGGCATATTAGCCAACAGCCAGTTTGGTTTTAGACGAGGTTTAGGTACAATGGACAGTCTCAGCCTTATTACCTCAGACATCAGATTAGCTTTTTCCCGAAATGAACATGTCGTAGGAGTCTTTTTAGACATAACGTCTGCATACGACAACGTCAACCTTCAAATACTCAGGCAGAAGCTGCACAATCTGAGTATCCCCCCGAGGATTGTCAACATTGTTTCCAATATGTTCATGGAGAGATCAATCTCCGTCCGCGTTTCGGGAATCGACTCCCCCCCGCGTCTTGTATGGAAAGGTTTACCCCAAGGCTCTGTCCTCAGCCCGATCCTCTATAACATTTATACGGCTGATTTAGAATCTTCTGTAAGCTGCTTTTGCAAAGCCCTTCAGTATGCCGATGACATTGCTCTATATGCCACTTCTGACTCTTTCAGTGATGCTTCAAACCGTATCAATTCTGCTCTTTTTTATCTTAACTCATGGCTTTCAGAGCACGGTTTGTCACTTTCTGCTTCAAAAAGTTCGGCTGTAATATTCTCCCGCAAAAGAGATATTCCTGCCCTAGACATTCACATTAACAATCATCCAATCCAAATTGCTAACTCTGTTAAATTCCTAGGTGTCTTCCTCGATGCCAAACTTTCAGGCCTCCCCCATCTCAATTATATTTGCGCAAAAACAGAAAAAAACACTAACGTAATTCGAGCCCTGTCAGGTGTTAGGTGGGGATCTCACCCCTATTGTCAGAAGCTGCTTTATAATGCCATCATCCGCAGCCATTTTGACTATGCCTGCTTCATATTGGAACCCTGCAGTAAATCCGCTCTCATGAAACTGGAACGCATACAAGCCAAATGCCTCAGAATCATCACAGGCGCAATGAAATCTTCTCCAATAAATGCCCTTCAGGTTGAGTGTGTAGACCCTCCTCTTGCTCTTCGCAGGCAGCTTCTATCGGACAGATTCTTTTATAAAGTGATAGAGCTCTCAGATCATCCCCTTCTAGGTATCTTAGATCAACTCCTTCAAATATCGTTCACATCTAGTTATTGGACTCACAAATGTCTTCCACTTCTTATAAATTCGTATAAGAAACTAGTAGATCTCCCTCTTGGCATTTTCCAGAATTATAAAAATCCTGTTTTTGAGTCAAGTTTTGAAAGCCTTATTTATAAACCTAATGTTATTCTAAATCTAGATATTCACAAAAATTCTCCAGATGCTAATCAATTATTTTGTAAAATTACGCAGGATCGTTGGCCAGACCACCTTCAGTTTTTCACCGATGCATCACGGCTATCTCAAAATGGCCCTGTTGGTTCAGCTATTTGGATTCCCAAATACAAAATTATTTTAAATTTCAAAATTCCTCCTCCTAGTTCTGTGTTCACTGGCGAATCAATCGCTATTCTAGAAGCCGTCCTTTATATTGAATCCCATAACATAAGTAAATCTATCATTTTTACTGATTCCTTAAGCTCCCTACAGGATATCTCAAAATTACCTTTGCATGCTAAACATAACTTTGTCATCTCCCTAAAAATAAAGGAAGCCCTCTTTCGTTGTCACTCGTCTGGTTTAGATATAGTACTTGCCTGGATCCCAGGTCACTGTGGAATTGGTGGAAATGAGATTGCCGACTGTTGCGCCAAGGAAGCTGTCTGTTCGGGTAGTAACAAATATAATAAATGCTTTCCCCGCGATTTACGTTCTCTCGCGCGGCCCCAGATGTTTGAGACTTGGAATGGTATCTGGCAACAGTCCCGTCTGACTGTTGGCAGATACTACGGTAGTTTGCAACCAACATTACGTCCCAAACCTTGGTTCTTCAACTATAGAAAACTACCCAAAAAAGTTATATCAACTATAATTCGCCTGCGTCTTGGCCACTGTTGCTGTCCTGTATTTCTTGCAAAATTAAGAATTCGCGATAATTCTCTCTGTGAGTGCGGCTTAGCTGACGGCTCTGTCCATCACATTTTTTTCGAATGTCCCAAAATAGTTTCTCCCCTCTACAGTATATTACTCAAAGATTTTCCCCGACCGGTCAATGTGGACTTTCTTCTTACCGTAGCTGATAGTAGACATGTACATATATTATCAAAGTTTTTAACAATAAATAACATCTATCTCTAATGTAGTTAGTCTAACACTCTATGTTTTGTGTTGTCCTCAGGATCTCAGAAAGTGATTTGGAAGATCACCGACCAAATTTTTCTTTTCGCATTTATACTCTTATATGCACCTGACATTTTACCACCTACTGTGACATTGGCCAAATCAATGCAAACTGCGTTGGAGCCATAATCCAAAAAAAGAAGAAGATGTGAAATTGGAAATCCAGGGAAAATCAACAGAAGAAAAGCGCTGAAGTCAAAGAAAGAAAAAGCACTTACATATTGCAAAAATACTTTAAATAAATTAATAGAATTTAAAAACTTCAACGGACAAGTGGCAAAACGAATCGCAACAAAATTTTAACTTGTAGTTTTACGGCAGGTTTTCAAATTGGACAAGTACATTTTATCCATGCAGGAACGGAGAAAGAATACAATTTCTTGCGGCCGGGCGGCCTGTCGTAAGAGGCGACTTAACAACCCACAGCCAGGTGGTAGGGTATTTGCCCGACTGGATGGCTACCACCCCTGGTTTAAAGTATGTCGCCATAACAACCTTCGAGTTGTGTTCCGGCATTAGTGACCAGGTTCCAGTTTCCCCTAAGAGAGCAGCAGCGCATTTGTAGCACCTTTGGTGTTGCAAATGTCCATAGGCGATGGTAACCGCTTTCCATCAAGTAGGTCATCTGCCTGTCTGCTGATCTCTTGCAATAAAAAAAAATTAAAAAAAAACAATCTGCCCGTAAGACTTCAATTTAAATTTTTGTTGCCATTCGTTTTTCCACTTGTCCGTTAAAATTTTACTTCTACTATGTGTCCCAGCGCAAATTTCGATTTTTCGCAGGTTTACTGCAATTTATGATTAGGTTAGGTTAGGTACATTTTAATTAATGCATTTTTTATTTAAACTTATTTTATTTTATCAAACAAAAATACTGAATTCGATCCGGAACCAAACAACGCTTTCATAGTCTACTCTAAAATTTTTGCCGCCTCTCACCACGTCTAGTCTAAATTTAGGCTGCTCTTATACGCGGCCCGTTTTCGTGACAGAAAAATCCTAAAACCCCGTCTATATAGAAGTTTCACTTCAATAATATAATCGATTCCTGTAATTTGCGCTCAAATGAAAATCTTCTGCTAACGATACCTAAGCACAGTTCGTCCTTCGTAGGAAACTCTTTTGCCGTACAGGCTGTTCCCTGTGGAACTCCCTCCCCTTAAAAATCAGACAAGCTACATCCATTGGTACATTCAAACACTTGATCACTGACCATTATTTGTCCGCTAAATAAAATGTGTTGCAGTGAATGGAATTCTATTATTATTCGCATGTAAGTATATGTCATTTATATTATTTTAATCTATTTAATCATGTATGTCTTTATTAGTTTATTATTGTAATTTTTTTTTCTTCAATTACGATTGAATTAGTTTCAATTTAGTGAAGCCACCAGATATTATTGAATTTTTCTTGTAATATCTCCTGAAACACCGGGTTGCCTGGAAGAGATCGCTATAAGCGATAAGGCCGCCCATTGTTCTAATTCAAATGTTTTTGTAATAAATATCTAGGTTTATGTTATGGTGAACAATAAAGAGTTTTCATTCATTCATTCATTCATTCGATCGTAAAAAGCGAGTGTGTATATGTCAAAATCGTTTTCTAAAGAGAAGCAATGTATTTTTTTATTGCAGGAGATCAGCAGACAGGCAGACGGTCCACTTGATGGAAAGCGATTACCATCGCCGATGGACATTTGCAACACCAAAGGTGCTACAAATGCGCTGCTGCTCTCTTAAGGGAGACTGGAACCTGGTCACTAATGCCGAAACACAACTCAAGGTTGTTATGGCGACATGCTTTAGACCAGGGGTGGTAGCCATCCAGTCGGGCAAATGCCCTACCACCTGGCTGTATGTATACAACATATCGAGCCTTTACCGCCATTTTACTGTAAGCGACATTTGGATAAAGTATAATTTTTTGATGCAAAAGGCATTTTAAACTATTATTTTGTTATAAGATGTCTATGCTTTGATTCAGTAAGTCTTAAAATAAAGTCTATATATTAAATACGTGAAGCAAAAACTTTGTACCACTTTTTACGAAAATTACGCGGACGGAAGAGTATGAAATTTCGCACACTTTTAGTTTATATAGAGAAGAAGCGACGAATGCTAATATTTTTTTTAATTATGCATAAAAAATACATTAAATCAATAAAAAAAACATTACACACACTACCATGTATTTGACACACACACACACGCATATATACTCTTTTATTTATTGTTAAAGTCAAATGAACAGTTTAGCCTTGGAGAAATCTGTGATTATCTATACATATAATAAAATTGTAGAGGTCGAATTTCTGTGCAATGAAAAAAAATGCTAAAAACCGAGTCAGGGGGATGTAAGACGTGAAATAGAACTAATTTAGATTTTTTCAAATTTTTTGTGTCTGTTTGTACGGGCTAATCTCCGAAACGACTGAACCGATTTAAATGAAATTTTGTATGGTGGTAGCTTATATCCCTAGTCAACATATAGGATACTTTTGATCCCGAAAAATTAAAGAGTTCCCGTGGGATAGTTAAAGAAACTTTAATTACTTAAACAGCTTATTATACAAGTTATGCACCTAATTAAGTATTGATATTGCCGGTATCATCATACAATAAAACAATTTATTCATTAAAAAGACGAGATTCCGCGAAAAAGTAACACCTATTCAAAATATTATCACTAATAATGTTACGACGATTAACTATTCTAGAAAATTTAAAATTATTAAGCCATGGATGACGCCTGGTTTGATTCGTTGTGTCCGAAATCGCGATAATATGCACAAAAAACTCAGAAAAGACCCTGATAATGCCATATTAAAATTAACTTATTCCAGATACCGTAATTTTTGTAATGCTCTGATTAGAAAACAAAAGATAGCGTATGAAAAGGCTGAACTAGAAAAAGCTAAAAATAACCCTAAAGCTACTTGGAAAGTAATTAAGTCTATAACTAACACAGATTCCCCGACCCGCCAACCCAAAGAATTACTTGAACTCAGTAGTGACTTGTCCACATCCTTAGATACTGTAAATAAATTTTTCGTTAATATTGGCAAGGAATTAGCTCGTAAAATTACTTCCTCTGGCACTAATATAATTTCAACTGCAGAATCCTTGCACGCTTCACCTCGTGACTCCCTTGTTATCCTGCCCGTTGATAAAAGTGATGTTGAAAAATTAATTATCCGTTTAAATAGCGACAGTGCAACAGGATGGGACAATATTCCTACCAAAGTTTTGAAAATATGCAGTTACACTCTAGTTCCTTTAATCACTCATATATGTAACCTGGCTATTAACTCAGGTGTTTTCCCTAAAGCTTTTAAAAAAGCCGTTGTAAGCCCGATTTACAAAAGTGGTGATAGAGGCAGTGTCACGAACTACAGACCAATCTCCGTGCTTAGTTCTTTATCAAAAATACTCGAACGGATTCTTAATAATTCCCTTTGTAATTTTCTGACTAGTAATAACATCATTGCCGATAACCAATTTGAATTTGTAAGAGGGAAATCAACTGAAGACGCCGTAATCTCTTTCACTAACACGTTAGTAAGTAAATTAGATAATCAATTGAAATGTTACGGAGTCTTCCTTGATCTCTCCAAAGCATTTGATACTGTCTCCATTCCAATTCTACTAAATAAGCTAGAAAACATTGGTGTTCGGGGGATCGTGCTCAAAATCTTCGAAGATTACCTTTCTGATCGCACACAACGTGTTAAAATTAATAATCTTGTTAGTCAGAGGAAGTAGTCGAATTTGGCGTTCCCCAAGGTAGTATTTTAGGTCCTACGCTTTTTTTGATATATATTAATGATTTATGTAAACTCCAGCTTAAAAATTGTAACATTTTTACATATGCAGATGATACTGCACTTCTAATTTATGACAAAGACTGGGAACGTGCTAGAGAAAATTCCGAATCTGCACTTCGCACTGTCATGGAATGGTTGTCAAGGAATTTGCTAACACTTAATATAGAAAAGACAAGCGTCATTCGATTTACTCTTCCAAATTCGCATATTACAGCTAATTACCATCACCCAATTAAAGCTCATTCATGTGCAAACCTTTTAACGTGTTGTAATTGTCAAAAATTAACACTTCTGTCTAACACGAAGTACCTTGGAGTACACATTGACGATAAGCTGAATTGGAGACCACAAATTGAAATCATGTGTGGTCGAGTGAGACGTTTAATTCACCTTTTTAAATCTCTACGACACTCTGCTGATAGGGAAACTATATTTCTTGCATATTGTAGTCTAGCAGAATCTATAATTACTTACTGCATTCCTGTCTGGGGTGGTGCTTGCAAAACTACTCTTATACAGTTAGAACGGGCCCAGAGAGCAGTACTGAAAGTAATGCAGTTTAAACGAATGGACTATCCTACCACCCAACTCTATGTTGACTCCAATGTATTAACAGTGCGGCAATTGTACATACTTCGTGTGGTTTTGCAACGCCACTCAGGCCTCCCCCTAGACTCAAATGTTTTTCTGAAGCGCCAAGGTCACTCAGTATGTGATATACCTGCTAGACGTACTACCTTTGCCAGCCGACATTATGTCTCACTAAGTTCACTTTTATATAATAAAATAAATAACAAATTATCTATTTACTCCCTGACTTCATTCAAAATTAAAAAGAAACTTGCTGAGTATTTACAAAAATTAACGTATTGTGAAACCGAATATCTGCTTAATAAAATTGGAGCCTAATTGTATATTAATCTGGTCATAAATTAACCTAATAATATTGTAACATACACCCATGAGGACCCCCAAGACACAGGTGCAAACCTAGTTTAGGGGTTAAAGAATTGACACGTGAACATACATACGTAGATTTAATTCAACTTATCATTCTTTGTCATTGTATCTGGTTTTTATTACAAATAAATTATTATTATTATTACCTTACAAAAACAGTGTCCAGCATAGCGTATTTCATCATCATATTAATTAAACTAGATGGCGCTGATAGTATTCTACATCGCGATCGGGACGCGGACGAAGTCGCGGGCATCAGCTAGTAGAAGTATATAGACTATGACAACAAATTATTATGGTAGTTATTATTATTATTATTAAAATCACGTGTTTTAATATTTTCTTAAGTTTTCGCGACTTGTATACATAATAAAACTACGTTTTAACGGTTTTAAGCGCGGTGATGTTATTTGATTTTGGTTTTTCCGACGTTTCGGCCACTTTTCAGTGGCCGTGATCACGGAAGACAAAGATGTCAAGTGTCAACGAGTATTGTTAAAGTTTTATTTAGCCTACCGCCAACTTGTTAATTTTAATTATTTAGTTTTAATTTTGTTTGTGGTTATTATTTACTCTATGGGAGCCTAATCTAATTTACTACCGCTTCGCAACATGTTATGGCTTGAAGAGAAGAAGCGGCGCAAGAAACTCTAAATAAAACTTTAACAATACTCGTTGACACTTGACATCTTTGTCTTCCGTGATCACGGCCACTGAAAAGTGGCCGAAACGTCGGAAAAACCAAAATCAAATAAAATTACCGCGCTTAAAACCGTTATAACGTAGTTTTATTATCATGTGTTTAACCAGAATGATCTTTAGAGGAGCATCAATATATACATACCGGCACACGAGGATCATTGCTGCCGTAGTGATCCAGCAGGTGCTTCCTCAAGGCCTCCCAATCCTCGTATCTGATTCCACAGTGGACACACCAGTCGCCCTTCTCACACGACTCCTTGTGGTTGTCAAACGCTTTCTGGTTCACATAATGAACCTCGCACGAGGAACACTTAAGGGCCGGTGGAAGGTTCAGAAACTGGTAAAGACGTTCCATGATGATGTTAAAATATTGAAATACAAGACCACAAATGCATACATATATACATAAGGGAACGTACCCATAATACCACGCTTGGTCACAGGGGGGGGGGGGGGCTGACTTAGGTTTTCGTCACGCAGCGTTTAGCGCTTATTACACAACGAATCAGCCAAATTACTATTTTTTAACTAGTGTAAACTCTGCATAACGAGACTGAAGGGACTGTGCATTTTATGGCGTTATAGAGAGTTGGCGTTAAATGGAGAGAAGTCTATTATTTTTGTGTGACTTTTTTGCTGCTCCAGTAATTTTGATGTATTTAATACTAATTGGGAACGGGCGACGGGTAATATAAAGCCCGAAGGGAAGGATCACGGCGGGCCGGGATCGGTGGTTTGCGGTGGCCTACGCTATCTTACTGCCGTTTCGCAACGTGTTATGGCTGGGAGAGAAGAAACGGCGAAAGAAACTTCCCAGCAACACGCCTAGTCTATCCTGTGGGGTGAGCTATGTCTCCTAGCGTCCCTCGCGGGGACGTGGAGAGATCTTGATTGGCGGCGTCTGAGACGCCGCCGTCTGTGTCTGTCTGTCGGTGCCTGCCAGCCTACTGTTCTAACCGTGGGCGGACTGATCCGGGCCAGCCGTTTCGTAATAACGTCGACTCTGTCCGTCAGGACGTTACGCGGTCGTCGCACAAGAGCCTTTCGACGAGGCTTATAATCGGACGCGGACACGACGAGCGGATTTCGATGGTGCGGCGCGAGATCGAAATACTTACGCGAGAGCGACGTAATGTAGTTTTTGATGGAGGGAAGCTCCAGATCGCGGTGGAGGTCGACGTTACGCATATAGAGGGGAGCACCGACGGCTCTGCGCATGAATTTATTCTGCACGATTTGCAGTTTATCTAAAAGGGCAGGCTTGACATGGCCGAATACCACACTCGCGTATGTCATGATCGGGAGGATGCATGTTTTATACAGAGTAAGCTTGTGTCTGAGGGACATTTTGCTTCGTTTGTCTATCATGGGTGCTAAACGACCCATCACAAATCGCGCTCTATTTCGGACTATAGTGATATGCTCGTTGAAGCGCAAGTTCCGATCTAGGGTGACACCAAGATATTTGGTGGACTTTGTCCAGGGGATTTGTTGGTCATAGAGCGAAATGGTTTTTAGGCGAAGGCTAGCGCGTTTGGGGGACCGAAGCGTGCCCGGGGAAAAGAACATTGCTGCGCTTTTCTCCGGGTTTACCTCTATCCTCCATTTGCGAAACCATTCGCCTAGCTCTGTGACAGCTGCCTGCAGCCGGACGCAAGCCATTTGTCGGTTTTGATCTGATGTATAGAGTGCGGTGTCATCCGCGAAGAGGGCCAACTCCACATCTGGAGTTTTTGGGATGTCGCTGGTGTACAGCGTGAAGAGTAGTGGCGACAGAGCCGAGCCCTGTGGTACACCGGCTGTGAGTGGGTGAGGGGACGAGCACGTTCCCTCCACTCGAAAACGGAAGCTACGACCTAGGAGGAAGTCTCGCAAGATGAGCACGAGTCTGTCTGGCATACCGAACTGGTACAGCTTGTAAATCAAGCCGTTGTGCCAGACCTTGTCGAAGGCTTTTGCTACGTCTAGAAACAGTGCGGCTGTTCCTATAGGGCGGGGGCGATGGGCAAAGTGAGATAATATGTGCTCCGTGATGCGGTGCACCTGTTGGACGCATGAGTGTCTGGCACGGAAGCCAAATTGCTCATCGGGTATTAGATGTTTGCTGAAGGCAAAATCTCTAAGTCGGGAGAGGATGACCCTCTCGTAAAGCTTGCTGAGTGCGCTCAGTAGGCTGATTGGACGGTAGCTGGACGGTTTATTAGCCGGTTTTCCCGGCTTGTGAATACCGATGACATCTGCTTCCTTCCAGATCGCGGGAAAGGAGCAGTTTGTTATGGCGGCATTGAAGATGCTCACTAGAATTATAATTAGATGGGCGGGTAGGAGTTTTAAAACGCGATTGTTGATGCCATCGGTCCCTGGGGCCTTTCGCGGTTTGAGAGACTTGATCAGATCTTGCACTTCTTCGACCGTGACCGTGTCGAGTGTGGTTTCCGCTGGTAAGGAGGATCTACGTTCGACCTCGGAGTCTACCTCCGTCAGGTGTGACTGGTCGACGTTTTGCGTAGTGGGGGAGCATTGAAGCTCTAGACTCTGAGCAAGGCACTCGGCCTTCTCCTCGTCATCGAACGCCTCGGTGTTGTCGGCTCTTTCTAGCGCGGGTATGACAGTAAGGGTGTCTGATTTGAGAGCTCTAGCCAGCTTCCAGTACGCCTGGTGAGTTGGTTCGATATCCCTCAACGTTCTGTCCCAACGTTGTTCCCTGACTTCCCGGATACGTAGTTTGACCTCGCGCTCTAGTTCGCGGAGTCGGACTCTGTTATCCTCGGTGGGATATCTGTCGTGAGCTCTGGAGGCGGCTCTCTTTTCCCTCAGCAGTACCCTCACCTCGTCCGGCAGGCATAAGTGGCGGTCATCCTCCACTGGCACCTGCCTGGACGAGTTCCGCACTGCGGATTGAAGGTGGCTGGTGAGGGCCTCGATTGCCGTCTCCGTGTCTTGGCGGGACACGATGTGGTCCGGGATGCGGTCCAGGTCTTGTGAGCTGGTTGCCTTGAGGAGGGTCTCAAGTCTCAACCAATCCACAGAGGTCCTAGTTTCAGATGTCTGGTCTGTCTGTGGTCCTAATCTGAGGATAACCGGACGATGGTCCGAGTCGATATCGTCCATCGTTTCGATCGAATGGAACTGAAGGGTTACGCCCCTCAGTAATGCTAGGTCGAGAGTGTTTGGGGTCCCCCAGTCGCGGTTGGGGGGGTATCTTGTGGGGGTCATGGGAGTTAGTATATCAAACAAAAGATTGTCTGATATATTTATTAGGGCTCTGCCATTGGGGTTAGTGGTATTGCAATTCCACTGCTCGTGTTTGCAATTCAGATCTCCGGCTATAATAACAGCCGGGCCTAAGTTGAATAGGGTTTCTAGGTCTTTCTTAATGAGGGTTTTTTGGCATGCGAGGTATGCTGAAACTATGACTAGAGGTTGGTGGCCAGTCATTGCTAGTCTGCAGGCGGATACCTCCATACCTTCTAGTGGGGGGGTGACTACAGGCATGCAGTGTAGGGATCTTCTGAAATAGATCAGGGTGCCGCCACCACGGCCTACCCTGTCATGTCTAGTGATCCGATAGTTAGAGATCTTTGGATCTCTATTACTCGGTTTCAGGAAGGTCTCCTGTACTAGTAGTATATCTACTTGATTGGTAACCAGGAAGTCATGGACCAAGTCGCGCTGGTTTCGAAGGCCATTGGCGTTATAAGTCGCCAGAGTCAATGAGCGTGGTTTATTTCTACCTACATGCGCCATTTGTTACCGGTAACAATAATTTGACTAGGTTGTTTAGTTACAACGATCTAAGTATTTGGAGGAGGTACGCGTGATCCATTTCGATCACGAGTTGATCCCGGAGGGAGGGTTGTGTTGACTCTGAAACTTGCCTCAGTTTCCGAGCCAAGAGTTGGACCTCTTGCAGGTCGAAGGGCAAGTTCTTGGCGAATTTAGTCGCCAAAGCTAAGTCCTCCGCTATAGAGTGGTGGGCCGATGGCCCTGAAGGTCCCTTAGAAATGGGGGCGAGGGCGGGGGCGGGGGTGGCCGAGGGTAGGCCGGCCATAACTGGGGCACGCGTCCTTAGCGGAGGGAACGCTTCCGTCGTGGGAAGACCCGTCCAGTGGTTTACCACTGGGGGGGGGGGGGGCCGCCACGAATGCGGGTTTGTTCGGCACTTTTCTAGTGCCTTTTTGGGCATTGCCCTTTCCGACCTTACGTTTGGGTCGGGGGGCGGCAGGGCAGCCTCTGTAGTTAGCGGGGTGACCCGCTTGGCCGCAGAGGATGCAGCTCGGTGGCTCCGGGGAGTCCCGGGTGCGAGTGCACTCCGAGGTCCCGTGGTCGCCCAGGCACTTGACGCACCTGGGACGGGATTGACAATGTAGGGCAGAGTGCCCATAAAGTTGGCAGCGATGACACTGCCGCAGTGTATGTTTTTCGTGTGGACGTTCCACACGAAGGCCAGAGAGGCCACAGACCTTCTCAAGTTCGAAGATCTTTTTCCCCTCTGGGGAGAGGTCGAGGACAACCAATACTAGGTTTAGAGGGGACTTTGTGGCGTCGCCTCTGTGCATACGGTGCACTTCGTGCACTGGTAGGGCTTGGGACTTAAGGTCCTCTAGAATATAGGAACTTTCAATTTCCTGAGGAAGTCCGCGGATTACAGCCCGAAGGCGTTTTTCTTCTGGCAGGGCGTAAGTGTAGTAACCGATTTTACGGTCACATAATAGAGTAGTTAGGGCGCGGTGGTCACTTGAAGATGTGACCATAACTTTGATGCCGTGTTGGGTATCACGGGCCTCTTTTATGGAGATTGCCTTACCTGGCAGTTCCTTAGCGAGTTGAAGCCAATGGGCTTTCTCGCGGATGATGAGGGGTGGCGGCGGGCGCTGTGAAGGTGGTCCAGGGCGGCTGGAAGGTGTCATTGTCGGTTTTGCGCCCGCAGTGGGAGCGGGGTTGGGGGGGACCTCCCTCTGGGTCTTACGCTTTTTACTACGATTGACGGTTATGAAACCGTCATCGTCTGCTCGGTCTAAGAGGATGTTCGCGGGAGGCGCGACATCCATGGGGGTAATTTCATCGGCCGGTGGAAGAGGGGCAACCCTGAGGTATTGCGAACCTTCAGGGGCTAAGTCGATTTCGCGACGAGAATCGATTACGCGGTGGATGGGCGAACGTGAACGCGATGTCGTCGAACTCGCGGAGCTCGAACGCGGTTTTCCCGGTGCGGAACCGCGAGAAAACGAAGCGCGCGACTTTGGTGCCACACGGTGGGCGTCGTTGAGCGGGGGTGCGGGCGGCGGGCGCACCGGTAACACGGCGGGTACGGACGCGGGGGGCGCGGGCGCTGCGGCAGAGCGCAGGTGGTCTGCGGCATGCGCGGCGGCGGGGGTCGCGGGGGGTGCGATGGTCGCGGCAGATGCGGGCGCGGGGAGGGGGACCTGCGCGGGGGCCCTTTGCACGTGTGACTCGCGGGACACAGGTTTCTCGGAATTAAGTTCCGAGACAACAACGGACGCCATTGATTGGGACTCCGGAGTCCTCAAAAATTGGTCGAGTGCTTGAGGGAATTGCTGTCGTAAAAACGACAGCAAACCCTCCAACAGCGACGGAGAGGGCTCCACGCCGTCCATAGTCCCTGAGGGGGACGAACGATTTGGTGGAAAAACCACCTGATGACGCACTTTTCACTGCACTGTCACAGAAAAAACACAGATCGACCTTTCAACTATCTGTATTTAAAATACTAAATACAAAATACAAATTACAAAATACCGTCAGGTGTTAAGTTATGTGAATAAAATATTCACAAAAATTCAATAATAATTATTATTAAGTGTTGCCTTGCCTATGAAATTGCCGTTTTTTCTGAAATAAGTTAACCTAATTTTATTTTTTAATTTTTTATTCTAATCTCCACGGCCTTGAAGACCTTTCCATCTTGTAGGTACGCGTAGATTTTGGTGGTTCCACCCGGATCTATGCGTGCTTATATCGGTCCCATGGCAGGGAATGCGCAAGGACTGAAACAGCTCGCTTTTTTTAACACGTTCAGGAGGTGACCGACAAAGTTTTTGGGCAGTATCCTTCAGCAGAGGTAGTCATACTCAGGAATTTTAATGCTCATCACGTTAAGTAGTTGGGTTCCGTGAGAACTGATCTGCCAGGGACTACTGCCTACGATGTTGCTCTCGCCCATGGATTCACTCAGGTGATTACGGAGTTTACCCGAATACCGGATAGTGTGGATCATGAGCCTTCTTTGCTGGATCTTCTGCTGACCACACACCCGGAGAAATACCAGATCTCCATCACTGCTCTACTGGGAACCTCTGATCATTGTCTGGTATCTTCGGTGGTGCCCCTTCCTATACCCGATCGGACTCGTCCCGGTGGACGACGGAAGGTGTGGCGATACAAGTCAGCAGATTGGGATGAACTCCGTGAATTCTATGCATCCTACCCATGGAGGCAGTTATGTTTCTCGTCGGAAGATTCTGATGCGAGTACAGACTCGATCGCCGATGTAGTACTGCAGGGAATGGAATATTTCATTCCAAACTCAACGGTACCTATCGGTGGTACGAGTAAACCACCAAGGTTTGATAAGTCCAGTAGTGAGACTGTAAAGCTAAAGCAACAGGCTTATCGAGCCTGGACTGCAACGCGGGCTCGTCAGGATCCAAGTTCCTCTAACCTGAAAAAGAGATACAATGCCGCCCCCAGGTCTCTCAAAAAACAGTTCGGCAAAATACGATCACATCGGCAGAATTGGTGAGCGCTTCTTTAGCTATTCTTATGGCACTAGAGCTTTTTGGGCCCTCGCCAAAGCTGTCGAGTGAAACTTTTGTCGGGCGTCTCTTCCACCTCTGCGCATAGTGGACGACCGTCTCGTACACACCGCCAAAGATAAAGTCAATCTTCTGGGTGAAATCTTTGCGGCCAATTCAACTCTTGACGACGTAGGAGAATCTCCACCTACAATCCCTGAGTGTGAGTCTAGAATGTCGGAGGTGCGCTTTACTCAAAAAGCAGTTCGATGAGCTCTCCTCTCACTCGACGTCAGTCTTCTGGCCCTGATGGCATTCCTGCCATTGTGCTGCAGACGTGTTTAGCTGAGCAGTCCCAAGCCAGTCCTGCCTGACTTTTCACTCTCTCTTACTACAAGGGTTGTGTCCTCGCTTCGTGGAAGATTGCCCATGTGCACCTTGTCCCCAAAAAAGGGGACCTAACAGACACGTCGAATAGGCCTATAGCAATAACCTTTTTGTTCTCAATGGTGATGGAGCGTATTATTAACGCGCAGCTTCTATGTTATCTTGAAGATTCCCAGCTGCTAAATGATCAGCAATACGGCTTCCGCCACGGTCGCTCAGCTCGGGATCTCTTGGTTTACCTAACCCACCGTTGGGGTGAAGCCATTGAGAATTGCAAAGGGGAAGCACTGGCAGTTAGTCTAGAATTCTAGATACTGCTAAGGCCTTCGACCGGGTCTGGTACAGAGCTCTTCGATCGGAGCGGCCATCGTATGGAATACCCGACGGGCCTTACACCTGGCTATCCAGCTTTCTTGATGAGCGCAGCATTCAAGTCGTTGTCGACGGTTGTTGCTCAGGTTTCAAGCCCATCAACGCTGGTGTGCTCCAGGGTTGTGTGCTATCGCCAAAGTTGTTCATTTTACATATCAATGATATGTTGTCTATTCGCAACATTCATTGCAATGCGGATGACAGCACAGGCGATGCGCAGTACTCTGGTTGTGCAAACGTCCCTCGATCATTCAATCATGATCTGAAGTAGAATATTTCCTAGGGAGAGTCTCTGAATGGGGGAGACAAAACCTTGTCCATTTCAACCCCAAGAAGACATAGGTCTACATATTATCTGCCAAAAAACTCCATTCGAGCAATCGCTTCAGTTCCAAGGAACTCCCCTTACCACCTCCAAGAGTATTGGGATCCTCGGTGTTGACATTGCGAACGATGTTCAGGGGACATCTTGAAGGCAAGTCAAAACTTGTCTCTAAGAAGCTGGGAGTGTTAAACCGGTCCAAGAAGTACTACACACCGCGGCAACGCTTTGTGCTTTATAAAACCCAGGTGAGCCCGCATATGGAGTACTGCTCACACTTTTGGGCTGGAGCACCTGGCTACCAACTCAATCCCCTAGACTGTATTCAACGTCGAGCCGTTCGCTTTGTTGATGATCCCATACTCACAGACGGTCCAGATACGCTTGGCCTTATGAGAGCCTTCGCTTCTCTCTGCGTATTCTACTGACTGTATAATGGGGAGTATTCGGAAGAACTGTATAGAATGGTGTATTCGTCCTCTTTCTACCATCGAACCGCTTGCCATGTGTTGGGATTTCACCCCCACTTTCTTAAGCCGCTTCGCTCATGTATGCAACGGTTCTGTAGAACCTTTTTCGTACATACCGTGAGGATTTAGAATGAGCTCCCAGCCGAGGTTTTTCCACAGCGCTACGATATGGAGTTTTTCAAAAAGGGTGTCATAAAATTTCTTCGAAGCCGGCAGCGGGTTGATGAAATCTCTGGTGTTGCAAATGTCCATAAGCGACGGTAACCGCTTTCCATCAAGTGGGCCGTCAGCCTGTCTGCTGTACTCCAGCTATAAAAAAAAGGTCGAAATTTCCAGAATGGAAGCGGAGAAACCAATAACAAGTGCTGCATTCATTGTAGTGTTCGCTCATAAAGGTCGTTGATGTTGCTTGTCGCTCTTGCCGCGTTGCTGCCACAACGGTACTCTTATTCCATAATTACTCGAATTTTTAACTATCCATGATGACGAAAAAGATTCAAATGCGAAGAAAACATAACACTTATCAATAAATAAATGACTAATTTTTAAAAAAGAATTTCATGTTTTCAAAGTACAATTAATTTGAAATTATATATCTTAGCCAAACATAAATATTTATTTTAAATGGCCAGTACTGCAGAACGTACCTAATATTTAGCGGTCACCATTTTGCTTATGAAAGCTATCAAGCGCTATTTTCTGAATAACACAAACATCAATAAGGTAGCTAAATGTATTTTGTAAAATGTATTTTGCAACCATAAGTATTTGAAATACTAATTACAAAATACCTCAGCGTCAGGTATTTGAAATACTAATTACAAATTACATTTTTAAGAAGTAATTGAAATACAAATACAAAATACGTATTTGTATTTCAATTACGTATTTCAATTACAAGTATTTGAAATACTGCCCAACTAGAACCTGACCAACTTTGCGATAAACAATACTACACTATTAGTAAATAGGTTAAGTCTATATATTCCAATTTACTTGACTTATTAAATTCATTTGCTATTTTGATACAGAACGAATTACGTCGGTAAAATGCGCGGCAATGGTGTGTGTAATAATTTCCTAGGGCGAACATAAAAATGTAGTTTCTCAATGAGATTTGCTCAATCGATTTTGGATTGCGCAATATTAACTAACAAACGTAAATCAGCAATCTTTCTTCTAGTTTTAAGAGGTAAGAGGTGGTAAAAGGGTGAGTTACAAATGTTATGCTCGTGTTTTATTCACTCAATAAATCTACTCACTCAAAAATTTGTTCACAATATATATCTTAGTAAGGGTGAGTTACAAATGTTATGCTCGTATTTTATTCACTCAATGAACATAACTCAATAAATATAGTCACTTAAAAATTTGTTCGCAATATATATCTTAGGAAGGGTGAGTTACAAATGTTATGCTCGTGTTTTATTCACTCAATGAAGATAATTCAATAAATACAGTCACTTAAAATATTGTCCGCAATATATATCTTAGTAAGGTGGGTCACAAACGTTAAGCTCGATTTTATTCAATCAATAACAATAACTCACTAAATATACTAACTCAAAAATTTATTCGCAATATATATCTTAGTAAGGGTGATTTACAAATGTTATGCTCGTATTTTATTCACTCAATGAACATAATTCAATAAATATAGTCACTTAAAATATTGTCCGCAATATATATCTTAGTAAGGGTGAGTCACAAATGTTATGCTCGATTTTATTCAATTAATAACAATAACTCACTAAATATACTAACTCAAAAATTTATTCGCAATATATATCTTAGTAAGGGTGAGTTACAAATGTTATGCTCGTATTTTATTCACTCAATGAACATAACTCAATAAATATAGTCACTTAAAAATTTGTTCGCAATATATATCTTAGGAAGGGTGAGTTACAAATGTTATGCTCGTGTTTTATTCACTCAATGAACATAACTCAATAAATATACTAACTCAAAAATTTATTCACAATATATATCTTAGTAAGGGTGAGTTACAAATGTTATGCTTGTATTTTATTCACTCAATGAACATAACTCATTAAATATACTAACTCAAAAATTTATTCGCAATATATATCTTAGTAAGGGTGAGTTACAAATGTTATGCTCGTGTTTTATTCACTCAATGAACATAACTCAATAAATCTACTTACTCAAAAATTTGTTCGCAATATATATTTTAGGAAGGGTGAGTTACAAATGTTATGCTCGTGTTTTATTCACTCAATGAACATAACTCAATAAATATACTAACTCAAAAATTTATTCGCAATATATATCTTAGTAAGGGTGAGTTACAAATGTTATGCTTGTATTTTATTCACTCAATGAACATAACTCATTAAATATACTAACTCAAAAATTTATTCGCAATATATATCTTAGTAAGGGTGAGTTACAAATGTTAAAAGTGGGTAGGTGTTGAAAAAGTAAGACGTTTTTGAAAGAGCTCTTCAAATTTAAATTAAATTATATTGTTTTATTATCATATTAGTTTGTTATAGTATATGCATAAACTCAGTGTATAGTTAACTCACCTGTCCCAGTTTTTTCCTAACAACAACACAAACATTTGTTGAGATTTATCACTATTTGGATCATAATGGATTCTTTGCAAGATACCATGTCACAACTTGTTACTTCTTTCAAGCAACGCATGGACAACTTTGAAGGAGAGCTACAGAAAGGGCACTCTTCAACAACTTTGTCCTCACTAGCAGCAGAATTTTCCACATTCAAAGTCTTCACTCTAAATACTTTAAAGGTACTGCAATCACAAATTGAACTTCTCCAACAATCCACTGATAATATGGAGATGTATAGCAGGAGAAAGATTCTACTGATTCATGGAGTAAAAGAAGATAAACAAGAGGATCTTGTTGACATAGTTTCTAAGTTAGTTATCAGTAAGTTAAAGCTGGATGATTTTAGTCGTGAACATATCCGTCGTTGTCACAGAATGGGAAAGCCCCCATCTACATCTAAGAAACCCAGGCCTATTCTACTTAAGTTAAGTGATATTTCACTTCGCAATTTAGTTTGGTCAGCTAAATCTAAACTCAAAGGTTCCGGTGTGACAGTTTCTGAATTCCTTACAAAGATGAGACATAATACTTTCATGGAGGCCAGAAAACGCTTTGGTATATCCAAGTGTTGGACACAAAACGGTACAATCTTTGTAACGGCTGCTGATGATAATCGATTTCGTATTAAACAGCTATCTGATTTGGATAATATTGCTTTGCCAAGAGAGGATCCGCAGTCAAACAAGGACGCTCCTGCTGCTACTAAAACGCGAAGGGCTGCGACGACATCCAAAAAGTGATCTTAATGGGTTTCATTAGAAGATATATGTTATTTTATTTTCTTCACTTATTATTATTATTATTTTTTTTTATACATCTTATAATTTAATGTGTGACACTTCATTTCGTATATTTTTCCAACTTTTCGATTTAAGAAACACATTTATTTTTATTTTTTTATTTTTATTTTTTTCAAAAACTTGCTTGGTTTAGATATATTTATTTCATGTTTCTGTTTCGTATTTTATGTTATATTTATATTTACTTTTTATTTTTCTTTTCTGTGTCGACAATTGATGGTGCGTTCAGAAACCTAAAATAAGTTTGTCAATTCGTTTGAAAGTGTCACATTGTAATATTTTTTTTTTACGGTTTTTCATGTGATGTTTGTGTTGTTTTAATATTATCTTACTATTTTTTTTCCTTTTTGTAACTGGTAGGTGTAATGTGAGCAATTTGTTTAATTTTTATTTAAAATATTCTACCATTTATTTCATATAATTTATTTTTTACAGTTTACAATCTTTGTAATATATATAGCTTATTTTAATATTTTGATGAATATCTCTAACGATAGTGAAAGTGAGGCCGAATATGTGTCTTGCTCTTCGGATAGTTTTTATAGTGACAGTAACCCATCATTAAACGATCTCCTTGAGGCGCGCTTTTCAAGTGTTACACCTAACTTCAATGTAGTTCATATAAATGCGCAGAGTATTCCAGCTCACTTTATAGATATGTTGGCGTCGTTTAGTCAAAAAAGTATACATGCTATACTAGTTTCAGAGTCCTGGTTGAAACCTTGTCTTCTCTCAACTACCTACACCATACCTGGTTACCAGCTTATAAGGAATGACCGTACGGGCAGTGGTGGTGGAGGTATCGCTATTTATCTTCAATCGCACATTCCATACTCAATCGTTAGCATGTCTCCACAGCCTCCTCCGCCTGATGCTGGTGAACACCTGTTCATTGAGGTGGAACTATGTTCAACAAAGGTACTGGTTGGTGTGTTTTATAGCCCTTCCCTTAGAATAAATTACTTCACATCATTCGAAAATCTTCTAGAAAATATAGCTCCTATTTATAATCACACTATTATTATGGGTGATTTCAACACATGTCTTCTTAAGCGTGATCAACGTAGTACTTCCCTCGAGTCCCTAGTTACAGCTTCAGGCCTGACCATCCTTCCGCTGAAAGCGACTCATTGTTTTCCTAATTCTATTCCTTCTCTTTTAGATTTGATTCTTGTATCTTCCCTCCCACACGTCGTCACACATGGTCAGTGCCCGGCGGACGCTTTCTCATATCATGACCTGATTTTTCTTTCGTATAATATTCGTCCGCCAAAAGCCAAGCCTAAAATTATCCTGCAACGTAATTTTGGTGGTATTAATTCGGATAATCTACTCAAGGACTGTCGTGACTCGGATTGGTCGAGGGTCTACAATGCAGTTACTACTGATAAAAAGGTGAATGTATTTAATGAAATTCTATTGAAACTGTATGACTCACATGCACCCATGCGACGAGTTAAAATTAAGCATCTTCCTGCACCGTGGCTTACCGATGACATCAAGAAACTTATTCACAAAAAATCTTTGGCCAAGACCAAATATAAAGTCAATCCATCCATCGACAACAAATTGACTTTTATAACTATTCGTAATCGCTGTAATAGAGTGTGTAGGGACGCACAACGCCGGTACATTCATGAATCAGTTGACAATGATAATCCGTCTAAGATATGGAAATTTTTAAAATCGTTGGGAGTTGGTAAGTCAGTCCAAAATACTGTCCCAAAAAACTTCAACATTGATAACCTCAATCAACATTTCTCATCCGTTTCAAGCTTTGACAATACTATAAAGTCGAATACACTGAAAAATCTTTCTTCTGTTCCAACTCCTTCACATTCTTCTTTTTTTCTTAGTCCATTATCTGATTGTGATGTTAAGATCGCTATTAATTCGATTTCTTCAAATGCAGTCGGCAGCGATGGTATTAGCCGTAATATGATTATCCCTATCCTAGATGTCATTAATCCTATTATCACCCATATATTTAATTCCTCATTAACCAGTGGCATCTTTCCAGTTGCATGGAAAGAGGCACAGGTTATTCCTCTCCCTAAAAAACTTAACCCTACATCCTTCTCAGAATTCCGTCCAATTTCTATTCTTTCATTTCTGTCTAAAGCTTTAGAGCGCGTAGTTCATAAACAATTAAGTACCTTCCTCAGTCAAAATTTATTATTAAATCCTTATCAATCCGGGTTCCGTGCAGGTCACAGCACAGTAACAGCTTTATTAAAAATTACTGATGACATCCGTTATGGGATGGAAAATGGTAAGTTGACTATACTATCGCTGCTAGACTTTAGCAGTGCCTTCAACAATGTTGACTATGATATTTTGCTCGGAATTTTTCGCAATCTTAACATATCTCCAACAGTAATAGACTGGTTTCACAGTTACCTGCATGGACGCCGGCAGCGGGTTCGTGTTGATGACGATTTTTCGTCGTGGTGCGATTTAACTGCCGGCGTTCCGCAGGGCGGCGTTTTATCTCCTCTTTTGTTTGCTGTGTTCATTAACTCCATTTCCGATCATCTGACTTCATCCTATCACCTCTATGCAGACGACTTACAAATCTACACCCAAGCTGCGGCAGATGACTTATCTAATGCTGTTGACCAAATTAATTTAGATTTGAAATACATACATCATTGGAGTACAATGTTTGGTCTTGCAGTAAACCCTCAAAAGTCTCAAGTGATAGTCATCGGTAGCCCAAGAATGAGAGCTAAAGTAAACTGGCCAGCTTTACCGAAGGTTGTCTTCGACGGTACATCTATCCCTTTGAGCGAAACAGTTAAAAACTTGGGAATAGTCATCGATAGTGAACTGTCTTGGAAGCCTCACATATCCGAATTGAGTCGTAGAGTTTTTCTATCGTCTAGGTCTCTTAGAAGACTGAGAAACTTTCTGCCCACTGCCACCAAAATTATGCTTGCAGAGTCCCTCCTACTTCCCATATTGGATTATGCTGACGCCTGCTATCTAGACATAACCTCAGAACAGCTAAATAAACTTGAGCGACTTCAGAATTTCTGTATCAGGTTCATATTTGGTTTGCGAAAATATGACCATGTTTCTGAATTTCGTATGAAGCTCAAGTGGCTTCCCATTCGTTTTCGCCGGAATACTCACATTCTAAGTCTCCTTTATAATATACTATTCAATCCTAATAGTCCTCCTTACCTTAAGGAACGTTTTGAATTCCTTCGCCTCTCCACTTCTCACAATTTGCGCACAGATACATACCGTAGACTCCTGACACCTGCACACACTTCATCCTTTTATGATAACTCTTTCACAGTGCAGGCTGTCAAACTCTGGAATGCGTTGCCTCTTACTGTCAGAGAGGCCAAAACATTACCGACATTTCGGAACTCACTTAGAAAGTACTATCTGTCTCTAAATAAATATGTCTAATATATTAAACATTTACTTATTTATCTATTGTAATATATAAAATGCTTGTCACATATAATGTTAACAAATATATTTATTTAAATTATTTTGTATATACGTACATATTATTATATATATATATATATATATATATATATATATATATATATATATATATATATATTTTTTTTTATATATGTATTAAATTTATAAATTAGTGTAAGTATGTATATTTAAATTGTACAGTCCTATCTTTTTTCTGCTTCACCTACATCGCCAGATTAGTTAAGAATTTCTTTTAAGCTAGGTTGCCTGGAAGAGATCGCTTTTAGCGATAAGGCCGCCTGTTGTTTTGCCAAGAAGTATTGTAATTATACATTTTGTTTCGAAACAAGGCCACAGACATTACAAGTGATTTTGTACCTATGATTCCTTGTCACATGTACTTTCTGTAGCTTACTGCTAGAGAAGCTTTTCGCGCAGTATTTACACGAGAAATTTTTGCTCTGTAAAGAATTATTATTTTTACCTATTGAATCTTATAAGTATTTAACGGCTAACCTTTAACTTTTATCAATGCAGGAACGGAGAAAGAATACAATTTCCCGCTTTGGGGCGGCCTGTTGTTAGAGGCGACTAAACAACCCACAGCCAGGTTGATGGCTACCACCCCAGGTCTAGATTATGCCGCCTTAATAAACTTTAGTTATATTTCGGCATCAGTGGCCAAGTTCCAGTCTCCCTTTAGAGAATGGCAGCACATTGTTAGCGCCTTTGGTGTTGCAAATGTCCATAGGCGATGGTAACCGCTTTTCATTAGGTGGGCTGTCTACCAATTTGGCAGCTTCACAATAAACACAAAAAACAAAGTACACCTTGTCCTAGAATTCCTTCTGTGTAGACTCAGTAGCTCCGGAGAAAAATAGAGTTACATACACAGACAGACTGAGATTTCATACGGGTTCAGTATTTGCTGAAATAACTATCCCTAAAAATAGAGTTTAAATTACTCACCAGATCGTGTAGCTCATCTAAATGCTTCTTCAAATTGCTTTCGCTTGGGAAAACTTTAAAGCATCCATCGCACTTAAACTTAGCATCTGTGTATCTCTTACTCAATCTCTTCTGTGTCATATCATCAACTCTTTCTTCTTCACTCATCACCATATAACTCATGTTGTATTTCTTACAGAAACAATCTATTCCACGTGATCTTTTGAGTTTTGCTCTCTTCCTTACATACTTCTTAATTTTAACTTCATTTTCTGTAGAGTTTTGAACTTCCTTTTTAATCTCTAAATCACTTTCAGGTATAACATTCAGTTCCTCTTGAGTATCTAATTGTGTTGATGAATATGACCTAGATGAGATTTGTCTGCACTTACCTGTAATATATTATATTTCATATTAATAGACTTTACCCGAGTTTGTTATATTATTTTCAATTTTTTTCTTGAAATTAGTTTTTTTCAACTTCTTTTCGTTTGGTTTCAGTAAGTTCATTCTTCTAAGTAGGTTCATTTCAGCGACTGTGAATTTTGATATATCAAAAGATTTCTTCTTTTTACGATCCGATTTTATAATCTCACTTATTTGTTTAGTTAATTCTTTATCATCTTCGTTGTCGCTGGAGATTCCGTTATCATCTAAATCGACACTATTATCGCTAAAGATGTTAGTATCATCGCTAGAATCTCCACTTCCTAAATTAGACACTTCATCACTGGTATCTGATTTTCTATCATCTCCATTATCGTTTTCAAAATTCAACATTTTGACTGAATTTGTATAAACTTCTGAGGAAGATACACCAGCTTTATTCATATTTAGATCAGAAATTTCATTTGAAATATTAAAGGGATCATTAAAATCCGAATTGGGATCGTTATCGACTTCAGGTTCCTTTGGCTCTGAAAAAAAATGGACGAGTTTCATTTAGAAAAAAAACTTGAGCATCTAGCGTACAGTATTTATAACAATTCAATTTTCATTTTTTTTTAATTTTTATTGTATTAACAGCAGCTTTATATACAATATGCAAAAATGTACATGCATGTACACGTTGGCTACCTGCCTGTCTGCTGAAGTAAAAAAAATAACAATACTAAGTTTCACATGAACAATGATTTTTAAAGTTATCAAGGCTTTCAAGCAAAATTTCGTCATAATTTGACTATATTTAGCAAAAAACCACAAACATGACAGGTTTGTAATGGTTCGTTTAGCTTCTTTTAATCAAATATTATCACAAGGCTTTAAAGTTCATGCTCATAAAATGAGTCAATATTATTAAAATAAACATCGCATTATGTTGACAAAATGCGTATGTCCTAAATAATAAGGTACTTGTATAATGTTGGACGTAAATACTAAAATTACTAGTAAGTATCAAAATTGTCGTAATCTTGGAGTTCCTAGTTTACAAAAATTTGCGAAAGTGGTGCCTTTATTCTATTTCGCCGGTCTGTACCTTATATAATAAACTACTAAAGTGCAACCAACTTAAAGTACACACCAGAATGAATACATTTGAAAAAAAAAGCAAGAATGCAGTCCACGAATTGAAATTCTTATTAACATGTCGAGTTTTCTTCTGAAAGCAAACATATTTATTACCTTCTTTGACAGCGATTCCTTCATTCAACTCCTTATCGGTTACGAAGAGAACAGTTTCAGGGACTATTTCATCAACTTCAATAAATACTTCATTATTTTTCACAACATTTTCATTACTTAATACATTATCTTGAATAAAATCCACTTTTACATCAAAATTTGTTTCATTTACATCCACAAATGTGCCCTCATCTGGCATTTCTGACTTAATATCTTGTATATTAAGAAAGGGCGAATCCTCATTGGTTTCTAGAGCTGATTCTACGTTTATCAATACTACTTTGCCTTGAGTTAGATTCGGTTTGAAATTTAACATGTGTAGGGTGTTTAGAGATTTTTTTGAAATCTGAAAAATGTTTTCAGTAAATATTTTTTAATGATATACAACAGACCATTTATAATAAATCTGTTGGTAGTAAAGCGTTTTGTGCGATCAACTTAAAAACTAAAAAATCAGTGGAGCTTATTCCAACAGAAGATTTTGAAAATGCAAATTCTTCGATTTTTATGTCTGTTAAAGAGTCACATTCACAAGCTTCGACAGGTCTTCTCGTCGACCATTCCGTAATGCTTGAAGACGAAAGTCTTCGAGCAGTACGTCCTACCCATCATGACATACGGTGCCGAGATGTGGACACTGACAGTGGGACTAGTCCACAAAGTCAAAGTCGCTCAATGGGCTATGGAGCGAGCTATGTTAGGTGTTTCTCTTATGGATAAAATCTGAAATGAGCACATCTGTAAGAGAACGAAGGTAACCGACATAGCTCGTAAAATAAGCAAGTTGAAGTGGCAGTGGGCCGGTCACGTCTGTCGCAGGACCGACGGCTGATGGAGACCACGTCTCAGCAAACGTAGCGTAGGACGCCTGCCAGCCCGGTGGACTGACGACCTGAGTAAGATCGCCGACAAGGGCTGGATGAGGAAGTCGGGAGACCGGGATATGTGGCGCGTACTTGGGGAGCCCTACGTCCAGCAGTGGACTGAGATTGGCTGAAGAAGAAAGAATCACATGAATACTACTGAACGGATTTTAATTAAACTCAACATAGAGCTAGCTCGTATTTCAGCTTAATACTTGGGATATTTTTTTATCCCGATAAGTATTGTTTTCAAGTATTGTTTCCGTACGTTAGACAAATATCGACAAAAAGGTGGCCATGCCGTCGAATTTTTTGATACTGCTGTTGCATTTCCTTAAAACTACGTTGTCGTGGCAACGCGAAAGAAGCTTAGCTGGTATAAACGTAAAATTGAAAACTATAAGTCGTGCGCAGAAGATTTGCCGATGGTCGTCCCTCCCACTTCCTACGACTGGGACCCGGGCTTGTCTAAGTAGTACTAAGAACTAGACGACCGCGGGGCCCGGCTGTGGAAGGCGGGAGGGGTTGTCATCGGCAAACCTTCTGCGCAGAACTTATAAAAATACACATTTTAATAGTAATGTGAACTGAAATGCAATAAATAATATATGCATTGTTACAATAACAAAATACTGAATCCATAGGTCAGTGGATCAGATCCAACTCGAAGGCCCAATGTTAGAGACACCACTCGGTGTGAATGGAAACATGATATTCCGTGATTTCTATGTGAATTTTTCTGGTTTTCCAGCCTTCCCATACGTCGGTATGGGACCACCATAACACCAACGCGGATGTCTGCACGCAAGCAAAAGTGTGACAGCGTCTTGGTGACGGTGTCGTGTACATGCACGCTGAGAGTACTATTTCTACTAAAATTGCTACAGAACACTTATTTAACCAGGGGTAATTATTGATGGGATTCACCACGTCTGGATGGCACTACCAACCGCAGAAGTGCTCTTGCCATCAGGGTCGACGTTGACCCTTGACCGTTTCTCTAACCCCCTGGCCACAGCCAAGAGCGGTGCGGACTGTGGCGCGTCGTGAGGCGCGGCAAGCGGTGAGCGGCGAAAACAAATGGTAGACAACCTATGAAGTATGCCACAGCTACCGGCGACGCGTATTGCGGTGCGACTTGCGGCGCGGCAAGAGGCGCGCGGCACGCGGCGGCGACGAGCTGCGCGATGTGCGAGTGAAACAAATGTACTAGCCAATATCGAGGCGGCCACAGCTCAGAGCGGCGCGCGCGGCGGCATCGGTTGACGCATTGAGGCATCGCGCGACCGAAACAAATAACTTTGTTTTTATCGCGCGTTGAGCCAACAAATAATGGATATGGAACAATTCGTTAATGAAATACTGAGTAGACCAGCAATATGGATGTCAAAACATCCACATCATAAATATAGGCATGTTGTTTAGGCATAAATATAGGCATATAGGCTTCTCTGGTTAACTGGGTGCACTCCTATTCTTGACTGAATGATATCTTCAGCTAAGAACGAACTTGTTTCAAGGCAATATCGTGCCACTTTTGATAGGGGGACACATTTTAGCCGTTCTCTAAATACGTGCACCGCTGACGCCGCCACGGTCGCAACTAGTCTAGCTGTGGCATACCACCGCAAATCACGCCGCCCACCGCGCCTCCCAACGCACCGCGCAACGCACCGCCAAAAACTGTGGCCAGGCCGTAAGAGTCCCAAGTCTGGACCGTGGGCTCACTCGTGCTTTCACCTCCAGCCCATACAGACGATAACTAGCCCCTCCATTTGTTAAGCCGGATAAAGATCTCTCCGGCTACCTCTAGCTCACCCACGAGGCGAGGAGCTTAAAATATCAACTAATAACACAACACATATAGAGGGAGAATACTCACATTAACCATACTCACAAACATAGTTCTCGCTTCCATGCATTGCTCTTTAAACTTAATCGATTTCTTGAGCGCCACATAACATGTCCAACATATATGCTTGTATAAATACCTGTCAAGGACCTGCAATTGCACAAAACACTACTATTACAACACCCTCCACCAAAGAAATGTCAGCACCAAAGTTTAAACACCAAGTTAGTAAATGGTTAAAAACATTAAATTACAGTGACACAGAAAGCACAATACTAAACTGACCTCAACACTAGGGGCACACACACCCACACACACACAAAACCACACGCACGCACACACACACAAAACCACACGCGCGCACACACAAAACCACACGCACTCATAGTTTTAGGTTAATTAATTAATAAATCAATTATATTTAAGTTTCTATAATAAAATTGTGTTGGGTGCCGCGATACAGACCTAGAGCCTAGTGCAGCAACCGCCGCCAAAAAATTTGTAGCCTTAATTTTAACTACTATGTAAGTTTTAGACATAATTATATAAGGCCTAGAAATAAGTTTATATAAATAAATGAATTTGAATTTGAATTTGAGAAGTAACGCAGCAGAAATGAGAGCTTTGAGAAGTATGTATAATGTTAGGTTGAAGGAATAAGGAACAGTGTGAATAGAGGAATATTGTGGATTGAAAGAAGTCGTAATAATAAGAATTGAAAAAGGATTTATTCTTAAATTTATTGTCCAATATGCTTGCATTCATATACAAGAAAAGACACACATTTGACTGTGCAACAGAAACTTCATGCGTTTATTTGTGCCACAGAGTTGTTTACATGAATACCGTTATATCAAAAACAGGAGCAGAGTCGAGTAATAGAATAGAATATACTTTATTGTACAATAACAATACAATAACAAGAAAGTGTCGGGGTGAAGGTAAGGAAAGGAATGCTCCGGTGGTTCGGGCATGTGGATAGAATGACTAAACAGATATACAATGCAAAAGTGGATGGATGCAGAAGTCGTGGAAGGCCACGACACACCTTCCATGATCAAATTGATCGTGTACTAGCAGAAGGTGATGTCAGGAGCCTTAAGAACAGACGAGTGTGCATGACAAGAGTTATGAATGTCAAAGAAGCAAGTGAGGTGTGTAAGAATGGGCCTAAATGGCGCTCCGTTGTTCGTGCCTACCCCGCAAGGGAACTGGCGTGAAGTTATGTATGTATGTATGTACAATAACATTTATGAAACAATACACAAAAAGAGCTTAGAATTAAGTACAAATGGCGGTCTTATCGCTGGCACTGATCTGTTCCAGACAAACTTGGGATGGAGAGAGAAATGTGGCACAAAAGCTAGGGCAGGGATTATTTGTACAATATTTCAAAAATACATATTAGTAATGCCCCAATGCAAAGGGCGCGGGTTCGTGCCTGGCTGGAACATATGCAACACTTAGGCAGTTTTCTGACCTAATGTGCATATTGTTACAAATTACCATGTGCTAGGAACGGTGAAGGAAAATATCGTGATGCTACCAACTCGTAGAAATAACCAATGTATCAAACCTGCCAAGCCGCCATGGACAAGTGTGGCTGGTATACTGTCCGTTTCCCTTTAATGGGACACCCGAGCCCAGCAGTGGGACATTTATTGGCTATTATTATATCATCATTCTAGTATATGTTCTGTTTTAGTCCCAGGTCTGCACATGTGATCCTGATGATCGGCTTTGGGAATCAATATAGAACTTTTTCAGATTATATTTGATTGATTTATGGTGGATTTGTGGAAAGAATGCATGATGAAAGAATGACTAAACAGATAAACAATGCAAAAGTGGATGGATGCAGAAGTCGTGGAAGGCCACGACACACCTTCCATGATCAAATTGATCATGTAGTACATGAGGAGGGTGATCAGGAGCCTTAAGAACAGACGAGCGTGCATGACAAGAGTTATAAATGTCAAAGAAGCAAGTGAGGTGTGTAAGAATGGGCCTAAATGGCGCTCAGTTGTTCGTGCCTACCCTGAAAGGGAACTGGCGTGAAGTTATGTATCTATGTATGATTTATAGTTATTTTTGTGCTTAGATTGCAGGTCTTCTGGGAGATCATTTACAATGATTGGTATCATATATTCCTCATGCCTTGTTCCATACATATTATTATAATATAATAAGAACATAAATGTTAAGATCATTTGGGCATATAGAGAAAAGAGTTCACTGTGCAGTAACTTTGTACTAGATCCAGTGGCGTCCACACAACAGGCAAGAATGGGGCGCAGAATTAGGTTTAGTGGTGTAGTTGGGAACACCTAGCCCAGAGTCCCACACATGTCTATTGTAGCGCAGCGCCACATTTGGCCCTTCCCTCAAATGGCCCAAATAGGTATGAACAAATTGCCCTGAGTTACATAAAAAAATTTGAAGTCTTTGCTTTGTGTTCTCCATCGTTTATATAATCTATTCCAGTTGTTTTTTTTTAAATAGCTTCAGGAGTTTTTCGTGAGAACTGAAAGGAGACGTTGTGCTGTGCAGTTTTATTTTCTAAAAATGTGTAAAATTACTCTAAAATGAACAATAGTTGTAGGATATTGATAGTTTTTGAGTAGTAATAAAATTATGTGTTTTTGCGAGAAATGTGAACTATATAGCCAAATGTGGCCTTACGAGTTTTTACAAGAACTCCGTTGAATGACGTCGATTGTAGCCTACAATACAACGGCGCTGGCTTAAATGCCTAGTTGCCAAGCCTTAAACATAAAAAAAATAATTAAATAGCTTCAATGTACAGACATGCCACCTTTAGTTTTATAATATAGATGCACGTGGTTTGTGTCTGGTGGTTAATAGTAATGT